>OZ024900.1:0-600000 GCA_964017195.1 Siderastrea radians
CAGAGGCTAAAAAAGGTGTTGTTAACTGCGCAAGGCTGCGCAAGGCTGCGCACTGGCCCAATAATAATGCAAATCCCTCGGGGCTATCAGAAAAAAAAGTTTATTGTGTAGAAAGTCTGCGATTTTGTCGATAAGGTGGGAATTTCAGTTTTGAGAGGGGTGGGGTGGGTCCCTCAAAAAAGTGCTGGTTTTGGTGCAACGGCCCCAGCACAAAAGCACCCCAGATCCCGTTGCGGCACCAAAAAACATTCCATTTGGCACTATTTTTATCGAATTTGGCGATACTAAAAAGTGCTGCACTTTTTCAGGGCTTGAATTAGCCCCAAAAAGCAGAAAAAAGCTAATTGGCGCTCTCAGCTGCATGCACAAAGGTCCCAAATGCATTCAATCCCTCTGGGACCATCCGAAAAAAATTCCTTTTGTGCAAAGGCACAAAGAAGGCGCGATATGTGCGATCCTTAGGGAAAAAACCTCATTTTTGGCCTTCCCAGAGGCTAAAAAAGGTGTTGTTAACTGCGCAAGGCTGCGCAAGGCTGCGCACTGGCCCAATAATAATGCAAATCCCTCGGGGCTATCAGAAAAAAAAGTTTATTGTGTAGAAAGTCTGCGATTTTGTCGATAAGGTGGGAATTTCAGTTTTGAGAGGGGTGGGGTGGGTCCCTCAAAAAAGTGCTGGTTTTGGTGCAACGGCCCCAGCACAAAAGCACCCCAGATCCCGTTGCGGCACCAAAAAACATTCCATTTGGCACTATTTTTATCGAATTTGGCGATACTAAAAAGTGCTGCACTTTTTCAGGGCTTGAATTAGCCCCAAAAAGCAGAAAAAAGCTAATTGGCGCTCTCAGCTGCATGCACAAAGGTCCCAAATGCATTCAATCCCTCTGGGACCATCCGAAAAAAATTCCTTTTGTGCAAAGGCACAAAGAAGGCGCGATATGTGCGATCCTTAGGGAAAAAACCTCATTTTTGGCCTTCCCAGAGGCTAAAAAAGGTGTTGTTAACTGCGCAAGGCTGCGCAAGGCTGCGCACTGGCCCAATAATAATGCAAATCCCTCGGGGCTATCAGAAAAAAAAGTTTATTGTGTAGAAAGTCTGCGATTTTGTCGATAAGGTGGGAATTTCAGTTTTGAGAGGGGTGGGGTGGGTCCCTCAAAAAAGTGCTGGTTTTGGTGCAACGGCCCCAGCACAAAAGCACCCCAGATCCCGTTGCGGCACCAAAAAACATTCCATTTGGCACTATTTTTATCGAATTTGGCGATACTAAAAAGTGCTGCACTTTTTCAGGGCTTGAATTAGCCCCAAAAAGCAGAAAAAAGCTAATTGGCGCTCTCAGCTGCATGCACAAAGGTCCCAAATGCATTCAATCCCTCTGGGACCATCCGAAAAAAATTCCTTTTGTGCAAAGGCACAAAGAAGGCGCGATATGTGCGATCCTTAGGGAAAAAACCTCATTTTTGGCCTTCCCAGAGGCTAAAAAAGGTGTTGTTAACTGCGCAAGGCTGCGCAAGGCTGCGCACTGGCCCAATAATAATGCAAATCCCTCGGGGCTATCAGAAAAAAAAGTTTATTGTGTAGAAAGTCTGCGATTTTGTCGATAAGGTGGGAATTTCAGTTTTGAGAGGGGTGGGGTGGGTCCCTCAAAAAAGTGCTGGTTTTGGTGCAACGGCCCCAGCACAAAAGCACCCCAGATCCCGTTGCGGCACCAAAAAACATTCCATTTGGCACTATTTTTATCGAATTTGGCGATACTAAAAAGTGCTGCACTTTTTCAGGGCTTGAATTAGCCCCAAAAAGCAGAAAAAAGCTAATTGGCGCTCTCAGCTGCATGCACAAAGGTCCCAAATGCATTCAATCCCTCTGGGACCATCCGAAAAAAATTCCTTTTGTGCAAAGGCACAAAGAAGGCGCGATATGTGCGATCCTTAGGGAAAAAACCTCATTTTTGGCCTTCCCAGAGGCTAAAAAAGGTGTTGTTAACTGCGCAAGGCTGCGCAAGGCTGCGCACTGGCCCAATAATAATGCAAATCCCTCGGGGCTATCAGAAAAAAAAGTTTATTGTGTAGAAAGTCTGCGATTTTGTCGATAAGGTGGGAATTTCAGTTTTGAGAGGGGTGGGGTGGGTCCCTCAAAAAAGTGCTGGTTTTGGTGCAACGGCCCCAGCACAAAAGCACCCCAGATCCCGTTGCGGCACCAAAAAACATTCCATTTGGCACTATTTTTATCGAATTTGGCGATACTAAAAAGTGCTGCACTTTTTCAGGGCTTGAATTAGCCCCAAAAAGCAGAAAAAAGCTAATTGGCGCTCTCAGCTGCATGCACAAAGGTCCCAAATGCATTCAATCCCTCTGGGACCATCCGAAAAAAATTCCTTTTGTGCAAAGGCACAAAGAAGGCGCGATATGTGCGATCCTTAGGGAAAAAACCTCATTTTTGGCCTTCCCAGAGGCTAAAAAAGGTGTTGTTAACTGCGCAAGGCTGCGCAAGGCTGCGCACTGGCCCAATAATAATGCAAATCCCTCGGGGCTATCAGAAAAAAAAGTTTATTGTGTAGAAAGTCTGCGATTTTGTCGATAAGGTGGGAATTTCAGTTTTGAGAGGGGTGGGGTGGGTCCCTCAAAAAAGTGCTGGTTTTGGTGCAACGGCCCCAGCACAAAAGCACCCCAGATCCCGTTGCGGCACCAAAAAACATTCCATTTGGCACTATTTTTATCGAATTTGGCGATACTAAAAAGTGCTGCACTTTTTCAGGGCTTGAATTAGCCCCAAAAAGCAGAAAAAAGCTAATTGGCGCTCTCAGCTGCATGCACAAAGGTCCCAAATGCATTCAATCCCTCTGGGACCATCCGAAAAAAATTCCTTTTGTGCAAAGGCACAAAGAAGGCGCGATATGTGCGATCCTTAGGGAAAAAACCTCATTTTTGGCCTTCCCAGAGGCTAAAAAAGGTGTTGTTAACTGCGCAAGGCTGCGCAAGGCTGCGCACTGGCCCAATAATAATGCAAATCCCTCGGGGCTATCAGAAAAAAAAGTTTATTGTGTAGAAAGTCTGCGATTTTGTCGATAAGGTGGGAATTTCAGTTTTGAGAGGGGTGGGGTGGGTCCCTCAAAAAAGTGCTGGTTTTGGTGCAACGGCCCCAGCACAAAAGCACCCCAGATCCCGTTGCGGCACCAAAAAACATTCCATTTGGCACTATTTTTATCGAATTTGGCGATACTAAAAAGTGCTGCACTTTTTCAGGGCTTGAATTAGCCCCAAAAAGCAGAAAAAAGCTAATTGGCGCTCTCAGCTGCATGCACAAAGGTCCCAAATGCATTCAATCCCTCTGGGACCATCCGAAAAAAATTCCTTTTGTGCAAAGGCACAAAGAAGGCGCGATATGTGCGATCCTTAGGGAAAAAACCTCATTTTTGGCCTTCCCAGAGGCTAAAAAAGGTGTTGTTAACTGCGCAAGGCTGCGCAAGGCTGCGCACTGGCCCAATAATAATGCAAATCCCTCGGGGCTATCAGAAAAAAAAGTTTATTGTGTAGAAAGTCTGCGATTTTGTCGATAAGGTGGGAATTTCAGTTTTGAGAGGGGTGGGGTGGGTCCCTCAAAAAAGTGCTGGTTTTGGTGCAACGGCCCCAGCACAAAAGCACCCCAGATCCCGTTGCGGCACCAAAAAACATTCCATTTGGCACTATTTTTATCGAATTTGGCGATACTAAAAAGTGCTGCACTTTTTCAGGGCTTGAATTAGCCCCAAAAAGCAGAAAAAAGCTAATTGGCGCTCTCAGCTGCATGCACAAAGGTCCCAAATGCATTCAATCCCTCTGGGACCATCCGAAAAAAATTCCTTTTGTGCAAAGGCACAAAGAAGGCGCGATATGTGCGATCCTTAGGGAAAAAACCTCATTTTTGGCCTTCCCAGAGGCTAAAAAAGGTGTTGTTAACTGCGCAAGGCTGCGCAAGGCTGCGCACTGGCCCAATAATAATGCAAATCCCTCGGGGCTATCAGAAAAAAAAGTTTATTGTGTAGAAAGTCTGCGATTTTGTCGATAAGGTGGGAATTTCAGTTTTGAGAGGGGTGGGGTGGGTCCCTCAAAAAAGTGCTGGTTTTGGTGCAACGGCCCCAGCACAAAAGCACCCCAGATCCCGTTGCGGCACCAAAAAACATTCCATTTGGCACTATTTTTATCGAATTTGGCGATACTAAAAAGTGCTGCACTTTTTCAGGGCTTGAATTAGCCCCAAAAAGCAGAAAAAAGCTAATTGGCGCTCTCAGCTGCATGCACAAAGGTCCCAAATGCATTCAATCCCTCTGGGACCATCCGAAAAAAATTCCTTTTGTGCAAAGGCACAAAGAAGGCGCGATATGTGCGATCCTTAGGGAAAAAACCTCATTTTTGGCCTTCCCAGAGGCTAAAAAAGGTGTTGTTAACTGCGCAAGGCTGCGCAAGGCTGCGCACTGGCCCAATAATAATGCAAATCCCTCGGGGCTATCAGAAAAAAAAGTTTATTGTGTAGAAAGTCTGCGATTTTGTCGATAAGGTGGGAATTTCAGTTTTGAGAGGGGTGGGGTGGGTCCCTCAAAAAAGTGCTGGTTTTGGTGCAACGGCCCCAGCACAAAAGCACCCCAGATCCCGTTGCGGCACCAAAAAACATTCCATTTGGCACTATTTTTATCGAATTTGGCGATACTAAAAAGTGCTGCACTTTTTCAGGGCTTGAATTAGCCCCAAAAAGCAGAAAAAAGCTAATTGGCGCTCTCAGCTGCATGCACAAAGGTCCCAAATGCATTCAATCCCTCTGGGACCATCCGAAAAAAATTCCTTTTGTGCAAAGGCACAAAGAAGGCGCGATATGTGCGATCCTTAGGGAAAAAACCTCATTTTTGGCCTTCCCAGAGGCTAAAAAAGGTGTTGTTAACTGCGCAAGGCTGCGCAAGGCTGCGCACTGGCCCAATAATAATGCAAATCCCTCGGGGCTATCAGAAAAAAAAGTTTATTGTGTAGAAAGTCTGCGATTTTGTCGATAAGGTGGGAATTTCAGTTTTGAGAGGGGTGGGGTGGGTCCCTCAAAAAAGTGCTGGTTTTGGTGCAACGGCCCCAGCACAAAAGCACCCCAGATCCCGTTGCGGCACCAAAAAACATTCCATTTGGCACTATTTTTATCGAATTTGGCGATACTAAAAAGTGCTGCACTTTTTCAGGGCTTGAATTAGCCCCAAAAAGCAGAAAAAAGCTAATTGGCGCTCTCAGCTGCATGCACAAAGGTCCCAAATGCATTCAATCCCTCTGGGACCATCCGAAAAAAATTCCTTTTGTGCAAAGGCACAAAGAAGGCGCGATATGTGCGATCCTTAGGGAAAAAACCTCATTTTTGGCCTTCCCAGAGGCTAAAAAAGGTGTTGTTAACTGCGCAAGGCTGCGCAAGGCTGCGCACTGGCCCAATAATAATGCAAATCCCTCGGGGCTATCAGAAAAAAAAGTTTATTGTGTAGAAAGTCTGCGATTTTGTCGATAAGGTGGGAATTTCAGTTTTGAGAGGGGTGGGGTGGGTCCCTCAAAAAAGTGCTGGTTTTGGTGCAACGGCCCCAGCACAAAAGCACCCCAGATCCCGTTGCGGCACCAAAAAACATTCCATTTGGCACTATTTTTATCGAATTTGGCGATACTAAAAAGTGCTGCACTTTTTCAGGGCTTGAATTAGCCCCAAAAAGCAGAAAAAAGCTAATTGGCGCTCTCAGCTGCATGCACAAAGGTCCCAAATGCATTCAATCCCTCTGGGACCATCCGAAAAAAATTCCTTTTGTGCAAAGGCACAAAGAAGGCGCGATATGTGCGATCCTTAGGGAAAAAACCTCATTTTTGGCCTTCCCAGAGGCTAAAAAAGGTGTTGTTAACTGCGCAAGGCTGCGCAAGGCTGCGCACTGGCCCAATAATAATGCAAATCCCTCGGGGCTATCAGAAAAAAAAGTTTATTGTGTAGAAAGTCTGCGATTTTGTCGATAAGGTGGGAATTTCAGTTTTGAGAGGGGTGGGGTGGGTCCCTCAAAAAAGTGCTGGTTTTGGTGCAACGGCCCCAGCACAAAAGCACCCCAGATCCCGTTGCGGCACCAAAAAACATTCCATTTGGCACTATTTTTATCGAATTTGGCGATACTAAAAAGTGCTGCACTTTTTCAGGGCTTGAATTAGCCCCAAAAAGCAGAAAAAAGCTAATTGGCGCTCTCAGCTGCATGCACAAAGGTCCCAAATGCATTCAATCCCTCTGGGACCATCCGAAAAAAATTCCTTTTGTGCAAAGGCACAAAGAAGGCGCGATATGTGCGATCCTTAGGGAAAAAACCTCATTTTTGGCCTTCCCAGAGGCTAAAAAAGGTGTTGTTAACTGCGCAAGGCTGCGCAAGGCTGCGCACTGGCCCAATAATAATGCAAATCCCTCGGGGCTATCAGAAAAAAAAGTTTATTGTGTAGAAAGTCTGCGATTTTGTCGATAAGGTGGGAATTTCAGTTTTGAGAGGGGTGGGGTGGGTCCCTCAAAAAAGTGCTGGTTTTGGTGCAACGGCCCCAGCACAAAAGCACCCCAGATCCCGTTGCGGCACCAAAAAACATTCCATTTGGCACTATTTTTATCGAATTTGGCGATACTAAAAAGTGCTGCACTTTTTCAGGGCTTGAATTAGCCCCAAAAAGCAGAAAAAAGCTAATTGGCGCTCTCAGCTGCATGCACAAAGGTCCCAAATGCATTCAATCCCTCTGGGACCATCCGAAAAAAATTCCTTTTGTGCAAAGGCACAAAGAAGGCGCGATATGTGCGATCCTTAGGGAAAAAACCTCATTTTTGGCCTTCCCAGAGGCTAAAAAAGGTGTTGTTAACTGCGCAAGGCTGCGCAAGGCTGCGCACTGGCCCAATAATAATGCAAATCCCTCGGGGCTATCAGAAAAAAAAGTTTATTGTGTAGAAAGTCTGCGATTTTGTCGATAAGGTGGGAATTTCAGTTTTGAGAGGGGTGGGGTGGGTCCCTCAAAAAAGTGCTGGTTTTGGTGCAACGGCCCCAGCACAAAAGCACCCCAGATCCCGTTGCGGCACCAAAAAACATTCCATTTGGCACTATTTTTATCGAATTTGGCGATACTAAAAAGTGCTGCACTTTTTCAGGGCTTGAATTAGCCCCAAAAAGCAGAAAAAAGCTAATTGGCGCTCTCAGCTGCATGCACAAAGGTCCCAAATGCATTCAATCCCTCTGGGACCATCCGAAAAAAATTCCTTTTGTGCAAAGGCACAAAGAAGGCGCGATATGTGCGATCCTTAGGGAAAAAACCTCATTTTTGGCCTTCCCAGAGGCTAAAAAAGGTGTTGTTAACTGCGCAAGGCTGCGCAAGGCTGCGCACTGGCCCAATAATAATGCAAATCCCTCGGGGCTATCAGAAAAAAAAGTTTATTGTGTAGAAAGTCTGCGATTTTGTCGATAAGGTGGGAATTTCAGTTTTGAGAGGGGTGGGGTGGGTCCCTCAAAAAAGTGCTGGTTTTGGTGCAACGGCCCCAGCACAAAAGCACCCCAGATCCCGTTGCGGCACCAAAAAACATTCCATTTGGCACTATTTTTATCGAATTTGGCGATACTAAAAAGTGCTGCACTTTTTCAGGGCTTGAATTAGCCCCAAAAAGCAGAAAAAAGCTAATTGGCGCTCTCAGCTGCATGCACAAAGGTCCCAAATGCATTCAATCCCTCTGGGACCATCCGAAAAAAATTCCTTTTGTGCAAAGGCACAAAGAAGGCGCGATATGTGCGATCCTTAGGGAAAAAACCTCATTTTTGGCCTTCCCAGAGGCTAAAAAAGGTGTTGTTAACTGCGCAAGGCTGCGCAAGGCTGCGCACTGGCCCAATAATAATGCAAATCCCTCGGGGCTATCAGAAAAAAAAGTTTATTGTGTAGAAAGTCTGCGATTTTGTCGATAAGGTGGGAATTTCAGTTTTGAGAGGGGTGGGGTGGGTCCCTCAAAAAAGTGCTGGTTTTGGTGCAACGGCCCCAGCACAAAAGCACCCCAGATCCCGTTGCGGCACCAAAAAACATTCCATTTGGCACTATTTTTATCGAATTTGGCGATACTAAAAAGTGCTGCACTTTTTCAGGGCTTGAATTAGCCCCAAAAAGCAGAAAAAAGCTAATTGGCGCTCTCAGCTGCATGCACAAAGGTCCCAAATGCATTCAATCCCTCTGGGACCATCCGAAAAAAATTCCTTTTGTGCAAAGGCACAAAGAAGGCGCGATATGTGCGATCCTTAGGGAAAAAACCTCATTTTTGGCCTTCCCAGAGGCTAAAAAAGGTGTTGTTAACTGCGCAAGGCTGCGCAAGGCTGCGCACTGGCCCAATAATAATGCAAATCCCTCGGGGCTATCAGAAAAAAAAGTTTATTGTGTAGAAAGTCTGCGATTTTGTCGATAAGGTGGGAATTTCAGTTTTGAGAGGGGTGGGGTGGGTCCCTCAAAAAAGTGCTGGTTTTGGTGCAACGGCCCCAGCACAAAAGCACCCCAGATCCCGTTGCGGCACCAAAAAACATTCCATTTGGCACTATTTTTATCGAATTTGGCGATACTAAAAAGTGCTGCACTTTTTCAGGGCTTGAATTAGCCCCAAAAAGCAGAAAAAAGCTAATTGGCGCTCTCAGCTGCATGCACAAAGGTCCCAAATGCATTCAATCCCTCTGGGACCATCCGAAAAAAATTCCTTTTGTGCAAAGGCACAAAGAAGGCGCGATATGTGCGATCCTTAGGGAAAAAACCTCATTTTTGGCCTTCCCAGAGGCTAAAAAAGGTGTTGTTAACTGCGCAAGGCTGCGCAAGGCTGCGCACTGGCCCAATAATAATGCAAATCCCTCGGGGCTATCAGAAAAAAAAGTTTATTGTGTAGAAAGTCTGCGATTTTGTCGATAAGGTGGGAATTTCAGTTTTGAGAGGGGTGGGGTGGGTCCCTCAAAAAAGTGCTGGTTTTGGTGCAACGGCCCCAGCACAAAAGCACCCCAGATCCCGTTGCGGCACCAAAAAACATTCCA
The DNA here is from genome assembly GCA_964017195.1 of Siderastrea radians. Lineage (NCBI taxonomy): Eukaryota > Metazoa > Cnidaria > Anthozoa > Scleractinia > Rhizangiidae > Siderastrea > Siderastrea radians. The sequence continues at coordinate 9,038 of OZ024900.1, forward strand.
TTTGGCACTATTTTTATCGAATTTGGCGATACTAAAAAGTGCTGCACTTTTTCAGGGCTTGAATTAGCCCCAAAAAGCAGAAAAAAGCTAATTGGCGCTCTCAGCTGCATGCACAAAGGTCCCAAATGCATTCAATCCCTCTGGGACCATCCGAAAAAAATTCCTTTTGTGCAAAGGCACAAAGAAGGCGCGATATGTGCGATCCTTAGGGAAAAAACCTCATTTTTGGCCTTCCCAGAGGCTAAAAAAGGTGTTGTTAACTGCGCAAGGCTGCGCAAGGCTGCGCACTGGCCCAATAATAATGCAAATCCCTCGGGGCTATCAGAAAAAAAAGTTTATTGTGTAGAAAGTCTGCGATTTTGTCGATAAGGTGGGAATTTCAGTTTTGAGAGGGGTGGGGTGGGTCCCTCAAAAAAGTGCTGGTTTTGGTGCAACGGCCCCAGCACAAAAGCACCCCAGATCCCGTTGCGGCACCAAAAAACATTCCATTTGGCACTATTTTTATCGAATTTGGCGATACTAAAAAGTGCTGCACTTTTTCAGGGCTTGAATTAGCCCCAAAAAGCAGAAAAAAGCTAATTGGCGCTCTCAGCTGCATGCACAAAGGTCCCAAATGCATTCAATCCCTCTGGGACCATCCGAAAAAAATTCCTTTTGTGCAAAGGCACAAAGAAGGCGCGATATGTGCGATCCTTAGGGAAAAAACCTCATTTTTGGCCTTCCCAGAGGCTAAAAAAGGTGTTGTTAACTGCGCAAGGCTGCGCAAGGCTGCGCACTGGCCCAATAATAATGCAAATCCCTCGGGGCTATCAGAAAAAAAAGTTTATTGTGTAGAAAGTCTGCGATTTTGTCGATAAGGTGGGAATTTCAGTTTTGAGAGGGGTGGGGTGGGTCCCTCAAAAAAGTGCTGGTTTTGGTGCAACGGCCCCAGCACAAAAGCACCCCAGATCCCGTTGCGGCACCAAAAAACATTCCATTTGGCACTATTTTTATCGAATTTGGCGATACTAAAAAGTGCTGCACTTTTTCAGGGCTTGAATTAGCCCCAAAAAGCAGAAAAAAGCTAATTGGCGCTCTCAGCTGCATGCACAAAGGTCCCAAATGCATTCAATCCCTCTGGGACCATCCGAAAAAAATTCCTTTTGTGCAAAGGCACAAAGAAGGCGCGATATGTGCGATCCTTAGGGAAAAAACCTCATTTTTGGCCTTCCCAGAGGCTAAAAAAGGTGTTGTTAACTGCGCAAGGCTGCGCAAGGCTGCGCACTGGCCCAATAATAATGCAAATCCCTCGGGGCTATCAGAAAAAAAAGTTTATTGTGTAGAAAGTCTGCGATTTTGTCGATAAGGTGGGAATTTCAGTTTTGAGAGGGGTGGGGTGGGTCCCTCAAAAAAGTGCTGGTTTTGGTGCAACGGCCCCAGCACAAAAGCACCCCAGATCCCGTTGCGGCACCAAAAAACATTCCATTTGGCACTATTTTTATCGAATTTGGCGATACTAAAAAGTGCTGCACTTTTTCAGGGCTTGAATTAGCCCCAAAAAGCAGAAAAAAGCTAATTGGCGCTCTCAGCTGCATGCACAAAGGTCCCAAATGCATTCAATCCCTCTGGGACCATCCGAAAAAAATTCCTTTTGTGCAAAGGCACAAAGAAGGCGCGATATGTGCGATCCTTAGGGAAAAAACCTCATTTTTGGCCTTCCCAGAGGCTAAAAAAGGTGTTGTTAACTGCGCAAGGCTGCGCAAGGCTGCGCACTGGCCCAATAATAATGCAAATCCCTCGGGGCTATCAGAAAAAAAAGTTTATTGTGTAGAAAGTCTGCGATTTTGTCGATAAGGTGGGAATTTCAGTTTTGAGAGGGGTGGGGTGGGTCCCTCAAAAAAGTGCTGGTTTTGGTGCAACGGCCCCAGCACAAAAGCACCCCAGATCCCGTTGCGGCACCAAAAAACATTCCATTTGGCACTATTTTTATCGAATTTGGCGATACTAAAAAGTGCTGCACTTTTTCAGGGCTTGAATTAGCCCCAAAAAGCAGAAAAAAGCTAATTGGCGCTCTCAGCTGCATGCACAAAGGTCCCAAATGCATTCAATCCCTCTGGGACCATCCGAAAAAAATTCCTTTTGTGCAAAGGCACAAAGAAGGCGCGATATGTGCGATCCTTAGGGAAAAAACCTCATTTTTGGCCTTCCCAGAGGCTAAAAAAGGTGTTGTTAACTGCGCAAGGCTGCGCAAGGCTGCGCACTGGCCCAATAATAATGCAAATCCCTCGGGGCTATCAGAAAAAAAAGTTTATTGTGTAGAAAGTCTGCGATTTTGTCGATAAGGTGGGAATTTCAGTTTTGAGAGGGGTGGGGTGGGTCCCTCAAAAAAGTGCTGGTTTTGGTGCAACGGCCCCAGCACAAAAGCACCCCAGATCCCGTTGCGGCACCAAAAAACATTCCATTTGGCACTATTTTTATCGAATTTGGCGATACTAAAAAGTGCTGCACTTTTTCAGGGCTTGAATTAGCCCCAAAAAGCAGAAAAAAGCTAATTGGCGCTCTCAGCTGCATGCACAAAGGTCCCAAATGCATTCAATCCCTCTGGGACCATCCGAAAAAAATTCCTTTTGTGCAAAGGCACAAAGAAGGCGCGATATGTGCGATCCTTAGGGAAAAAACCTCATTTTTGGCCTTCCCAGAGGCTAAAAAAGGTGTTGTTAACTGCGCAAGGCTGCGCAAGGCTGCGCACTGGCCCAATAATAATGCAAATCCCTCGGGGCTATCAGAAAAAAAAGTTTATTGTGTAGAAAGTCTGCGATTTTGTCGATAAGGTGGGAATTTCAGTTTTGAGAGGGGTGGGGTGGGTCCCTCAAAAAAGTGCTGGTTTTGGTGCAACGGCCCCAGCACAAAAGCACCCCAGATCCCGTTGCGGCACCAAAAAACATTCCATTTGGCACTATTTTTATCGAATTTGGCGATACTAAAAAGTGCTGCACTTTTTCAGGGCTTGAATTAGCCCCAAAAAGCAGAAAAAAGCTAATTGGCGCTCTCAGCTGCATGCACAAAGGTCCCAAATGCATTCAATCCCTCTGGGACCATCCGAAAAAAATTCCTTTTGTGCAAAGGCACAAAGAAGGCGCGATATGTGCGATCCTTAGGGAAAAAACCTCATTTTTGGCCTTCCCAGAGGCTAAAAAAGGTGTTGTTAACTGCGCAAGGCTGCGCAAGGCTGCGCACTGGCCCAATAATAATGCAAATCCCTCGGGGCTATCAGAAAAAAAAGTTTATTGTGTAGAAAGTCTGCGATTTTGTCGATAAGGTGGGAATTTCAGTTTTGAGAGGGGTGGGGTGGGTCCCTCAAAAAAGTGCTGGTTTTGGTGCAACGGCCCCAGCACAAAAGCACCCCAGATCCCGTTGCGGCACCAAAAAACATTCCATTTGGCACTATTTTTATCGAATTTGGCGATACTAAAAAGTGCTGCACTTTTTCAGGGCTTGAATTAGCCCCAAAAAGCAGAAAAAAGCTAATTGGCGCTCTCAGCTGCATGCACAAAGGTCCCAAATGCATTCAATCCCTCTGGGACCATCCGAAAAAAATTCCTTTTGTGCAAAGGCACAAAGAAGGCGCGATATGTGCGATCCTTAGGGAAAAAACCTCATTTTTGGCCTTCCCAGAGGCTAAAAAAGGTGTTGTTAACTGCGCAAGGCTGCGCAAGGCTGCGCACTGGCCCAATAATAATGCAAATCCCTCGGGGCTATCAGAAAAAAAAGTTTATTGTGTAGAAAGTCTGCGATTTTGTCGATAAGGTGGGAATTTCAGTTTTGAGAGGGGTGGGGTGGGTCCCTCAAAAAAGTGCTGGTTTTGGTGCAACGGCCCCAGCACAAAAGCACCCCAGATCCCGTTGCGGCACCAAAAAACATTCCATTTGGCACTATTTTTATCGAATTTGGCGATACTAAAAAGTGCTGCACTTTTTCAGGGCTTGAATTAGCCCCAAAAAGCAGAAAAAAGCTAATTGGCGCTCTCAGCTGCATGCACAAAGGTCCCAAATGCATTCAATCCCTCTGGGACCATCCGAAAAAAATTCCTTTTGTGCAAAGGCACAAAGAAGGCGCGATATGTGCGATCCTTAGGGAAAAAACCTCATTTTTGGCCTTCCCAGAGGCTAAAAAAGGTGTTGTTAACTGCGCAAGGCTGCGCAAGGCTGCGCACTGGCCCAATAATAATGCAAATCCCTCGGGGCTATCAGAAAAAAAAGTTTATTGTGTAGAAAGTCTGCGATTTTGTCGATAAGGTGGGAATTTCAGTTTTGAGAGGGGTGGGGTGGGTCCCTCAAAAAAGTGCTGGTTTTGGTGCAACGGCCCCAGCACAAAAGCACCCCAGATCCCGTTGCGGCACCAAAAAACATTCCATTTGGCACTATTTTTATCGAATTTGGCGATACTAAAAAGTGCTGCACTTTTTCAGGGCTTGAATTAGCCCCAAAAAGCAGAAAAAAGCTAATTGGCGCTCTCAGCTGCATGCACAAAGGTCCCAAATGCATTCAATCCCTCTGGGACCATCCGAAAAAAATTCCTTTTGTGCAAAGGCACAAAGAAGGCGCGATATGTGCGATCCTTAGGGAAAAAACCTCATTTTTGGCCTTCCCAGAGGCTAAAAAAGGTGTTGTTAACTGCGCAAGGCTGCGCAAGGCTGCGCACTGGCCCAATAATAATGCAAATCCCTCGGGGCTATCAGAAAAAAAAGTTTATTGTGTAGAAAGTCTGCGATTTTGTCGATAAGGTGGGAATTTCAGTTTTGAGAGGGGTGGGGTGGGTCCCTCAAAAAAGTGCTGGTTTTGGTGCAACGGCCCCAGCACAAAAGCACCCCAGATCCCGTTGCGGCACCAAAAAACATTCCATTTGGCACTATTTTTATCGAATTTGGCGATACTAAAAAGTGCTGCACTTTTTCAGGGCTTGAATTAGCCCCAAAAAGCAGAAAAAAGCTAATTGGCGCTCTCAGCTGCATGCACAAAGGTCCCAAATGCATTCAATCCCTCTGGGACCATCCGAAAAAAATTCCTTTTGTGCAAAAATACGACTCCTTCGGTTCCATTCTTTCCTCAGCGAAGTAACAAGTTAGTCACGCAGCATCGATCGATGTGTTCATTAACCGCTTATTTCTCCTCGCAGAAGGATAAAAAATGTGTATTCTATAGAAGTTGAGCAGCCTAAAACGCTGAAACGGTAGCCGTGTTTCGATTTATACTGTGCATTCGTTTGAGCTATATCGCATTGCATTATGGGATAGGTTTTCAAATTTTGTGCGCGGGACGCCATACCACCGATTTATTCGAAAATATTATAAGTCTAAAAGCACCTCTTCATTTCCAAACTTTGACCACCGCACGGTTTGGCAAATGAGCCACAACTCACGTTGGTACCATTTTTAGAGTGATACCGATTGAAGAGAAGAGGTGATAATAGACTTCCGTCTGGCTCGGCTTGCCTCCGACTGTAAACTGTCAACACGAGCGCTGAAAAAGCACTATTTATCAGTCGAAAAGCAAAACATGCCTCGCTTCTTTGAGGGATGCTAGTGATTTGCAGATTTCCAGGCTTAATGATGCCCTTCCATCACCAGACGGCCAAAAATATTTCAAGCAAAAAGAAGAAACAAGTTTAGCTCTGAATACGTTCGCTCTACTTCGCTATGTCGACCGATATGTCGGTTTTCTCTTACCTCACGAAGATTTGGCAGGTTGACCAAAATCTTTTCCAGGCTAGCGCGGTCACAAGTGGATGAACAAGACTTTCTAACATGTAGATTTAATAGCCTAAAAGCGAAATAAGCCGGTGTTCGTTTGTTAAAAATAGTCCTGTAACTTTTCCGTCGCATATATATATATTTCGGGGATTTTTTGGCTCGTTCTCTTTCAAAAAGTGCTTCTCAAAAAGCCCCAAAGTGTTCCGAATTGTCCTCAATATTTTGGGGACCTGTTATGTAAGGTCATTCTACAACACAGCTTGAAACTAATAATAATCCTCTTATTCAGTCGATCGCATCGCTAAACCCTGGAAATCGCGAATATTCCCTGTTTGGAGGCCCAATGACGACAAAACACATTGATTGAGGTAACATCATGTTTATTTTGATCTTTGAACTTTTAGATTTAAAAATTTAAATATTTCTCGAAGCATTTCCCATACATTCCCTTATAATTTTGAAACTACAAACGGTCACACGGTTTGTGTGGGTGCCCTCTGGTTCCACTTCCTGCATCGTAGATTCGTCTAAGTCAAATCGGCTAAGCATGGCAAAATATTCTGTCTCAAATCTGAGCGTGAGCCGGGTTTCTAATATATATACGAGCGTGCCTTAAAATGGCAAATATTCATTACAAATCGTGTGACTAGAAAGGTCAATTACAATAATAGCTTTATTTACCCTGCACGGAATGGATCATATGAAAAAGGGACAAGAATGCTAGAATCTACACCAGGTAATTTTGTTCAATCAAAACCCCGGGGGTCACTCCCTATAATGGGAGGCTCCACCCAAAAGGGATACCTTTTTTAAGCTTACAGTGTATCAAAGGATAGGGAAAATTGCCATTTCGATCAGTACACAAAAGGGACACAAAATCAGCTGCAAAGTGGAAGAAGTGGTGGCTGAAGCGAAGTATACCAAAGGGTGCCACATTTTGGCAGAGATGACTGAATCAGAACAACTGAGAACCCCAGAAAAATGTGGCGATTATGGAAAATTATATTGTTTTGGCTTATCCCTGAGGTATAAGAAAGGGGCGCAATTTTGTCATAGGCATATGGAAGGGGTACCATTTTGATAAAAAATTAGTATACTACAGGGTAATTCAGAGTTTGAACCTCTGGGCCTGGAGCCTCCCTGTATAAAACTTGATGAAGTAGCCCCCCCCCCCCAATCAAAACATTTAACGGTGAAAGCAAGCTAATACTTGAAAGGTGTATTTAGTTGGGGATAGCCTTTCGAGAAGTAGCCACACCACAAAAATAGAGGTAAAGCAATTTGATAAAATGCCTGGAATTTCTTACTACATTGTAAAATACTGAAAATGTAAGGGAGAATTCAGAGGTTTCATTCCAGCACTTATGGTTTGGTTGGAAGTTCTTGCTGGTTTTCATTTTTGATATAGCCACTGAGCCATGAACCTTATCTACTTGGCTCACAAATTATCTCCAGTTCTTAAAACTCCATCTTTGATAAACCACAGGTTTTTTTCTTATTAAAATTGCAAAGAAGCAACAAGGTAGTAATGTTACTATTTCAAAACTTTTTGAAATTAGGTATTTAATACATTAAGAGACCTTTTCAAAAATTACAATTCAATACTGGTCAAAGAGCTGAAATATACCTGTATTCGCCCAGTCTACTTATTAAGTTTTCGTCCTCATGAGTTAGCTCATAGCACCTTTCATTTTGTTTTCTTGTTATTGCAGCTGGCAGTTTATAAGAAATTTGCTGCTGAGACCAGTCCTGCGGACGAGATCCTTTGTGTATAAATAGCAATGTCAACCTTGTAGCTCAGGATCATATATTACAAAATTATTTCAGTAATGTAAAAAGTGTTAAATTGTGTACCTCCACTTAAAAAAAAAAGTGTTCTTATAATCGTGCCAACAGATTTATGTCATGTTCCTTTTGGTACCTTGTAGGTATGTTGCCTGGAATCTACATGAAGAAGTTAAAGGACAATTCAAGTTTGATGGTAACTTGGATGTTAGGTAACAGTCATTATGAGGCTAATTTACTCTGGTTAAACCTTGTGGACAAGAAGTATAATAACAATAATAATAATTATAATAATAATTAGCAAAAAAAACACAATGTTTCGATGTCACCATGACATCATTTTCAAGTGAGAAAATAAAATTAAAATTGACTTAACATATACAGGGTGAGGTGATAAAAAAACTTAACAATCGGACTCTATCCACGCAAAACTATTTATTTAGCATACTTACCATGCACACACACTTAATTACAATGCCAAATATGTTACTTATTGTTAAGTTTTTATCACGTCACCCTGTATGTATTAAGTCAATTTGAATTTTATTTTCTCACTTGAAAATGATGTCATGGCGACATTGAAAAATTGTTTTTTTCGTTAGTTTTTATTCTTTAGTGCTCAATGAAATTTTATCTGATTCAAATAATAATAATAAAAATAATAACAATAATAATAATTATTATTATTTTTATAATAATAAGCATCTACAGGATATATGCTTGTTGGGGTTTATGAATGTGTGAATGGTCTTGCGCCCTCTTATCTGAGTTTGCACCTCATCGAAAGAACTTCAGCCTATGGTCTTTGGAGGTGGGGGGGGGGGCAGAAAGCTTGTCCTTCCAAAACCAAGGACCACTACACATGTTTCATATTTATTCATTTACTTATTCTGCCAAAAATCAATGGAACTCTTTGCCAGACATAGTTAGAACTGCTCTTAATATAAATAGTTTTAATTGTATTCTTACAATATATTGTAATTTATTTTAAATGAGTGTGCAATTACTCATTGATGTAAATAGTTCTAGCTTGTTTGTTAAGTTAATTTTGCATTTCATTCGGAGATATACTAGCAGATTTGCTACTCTACAAAACTGAATTTGTAAATAAAGTTTATGTATATGTATGTCTGAGCAAATTTCAAAAAACTGTGTCGTAACTTTTTCGCTTTGTCCTGGGGGGAAGCCTTCGGCGGCCGACCAAAAGTGAGGGGGGGACTGTCAAACGGCACACCACCGTGCTCCCCGGGGACAAAGCTTTGTGACCACTGGTGAAAGTTGGGTCTGGGACTCACTCAGGGGGGGATAGTGGGGCTTAACCTTAGCTGTGCTGTGCGAGAGATCTGAAAGAGAAGTGTGAACTTTCTGTTTAGGGCAAACTGATCGCTTGACTCTGTGCACAGAGAGTTTATCTAGCTAGGCGGACACCCTCGAGTGAAGGGTTGGCTAACCCAGGGAGGGTCGGAGCTGCTCTGAGGTCCCTGCGGAACTGCAGGGGAGGGGTGGGGAGAGAGTCATACAGGCGCTCATGTGGCTCTGTGTAGGCGTTGTGTCAGATATGTTGTTCTAAAACCACTCAGATAGTTCTGAAGAAAATTCATTGATAACACTTTGTCGAGCTCAGCAGCATGGCTGCAGGCTGTGCTTAATTTTGGGGGCATTTTCAGTTGGTTTTCAGCAGAACAGGTCTTTTTCTGCCTGTGATCACCACACAAGGTTGACCAAGGAAGGTGGTTTAAGCCGCTTAGCTTTATGCTCTCTGTGGCCAATCTTTCTGTCCGAAATGGGAGTGTAGTGAGGGGGATGTTTTATTTATTTTTGGGTATGCGTTGGTGTAAGAATGATTTCAAACTGACGCACTGATTGTTATCTTATAGGCTTACGATGGTCACGAGTGACAAGCCGCGAGTCGAGTTTTCAAGCTGATTCCTGTCGCAGAAGATAAGAAACCCGTTCATGAGGATTTAAATGGTTTAGCCACGAAGTGGCAGTTTAGTCTTAATGTATGGCAAAAAAGTCGTCAATGTTTTCTGAATAAGTTTAAAATATTTTGATCCCTTTAAAATATAACAACTCGCGCTGTCAGGGATAGAAGGACATTATAACCAACTGGGCGTAGCGTGCACATCTTGTTGGTTCTTTGTTCCCTCGTATCCAATGCCCAGCAGTGGAAAGTATTTATTTATGTAGTAGTTGCCCTTTTGAAAGAGAAAGAAAAGGCATTCAGAATAAGCGTTGTGGTAAAAGTTTATTTTTCAAGTTAATGTTGACGATTTCTGTTAATTTTTGGCCTTTAATGATGGCAATCCTTTCAGTCACTAGGCGTATTAACCTTACCTATACCTAGCTAGGTTATAGTTTAATTGCTTGTTTACAAATTCAAAGAATAACTCGAATAACTTGAAAACATTCAGTGTTCATTTTTTGTGTGGTGAACATTGCAGAAATGACAAGTTCGATGAAAGGCTCAAATACGCAGAACAAAGACAACCGGACAACATAATAAAACATTGTTTTAGTACTTTTGACTGTTTTTACTTCAGTTTGTAGAGACCTAAACCTTCCTAAGACGGCTAACCTGATAACCAATACAGTCATTTAAAAGCATAGACCACAACACAAACAGAGAATGGTAAGACTGTCGTTAAGGAAAAGGGAAACAATCAGTAGTACTGTAGCAAATTGATTGATAGTACACTGTACGTTCAAAAGTTTTAACCTCTTATCACTGAAAAACATCAAAACATCAGCTGGATATGGTTAATTACGGTACCTATTTTACATTTCGTTCTACAACAGTTATCAAACAGATCGTTTTGTTAACTAACTACTGACAGTCGTCGACTGCGTCTCGAGTCACCGGCAGTATTCCAATAAGTCTCGGAAATTAAGCATAAGTTTGAATTCTAAACGGCAACGAAGAATTAAAAATTCACTAAAGGCAGACGAAGAGATCATGGCAGTTATCAAGCAACTAAAAAGTTGTGACTAGAACTTTCAGTAGTTTTCTTCAGATGAAAGAGTTTGGCTGTCTGCGTGACATTCCCAGTCTGTGTCGTTGTAGTTCCACAGGAACTCAACAGTTTCGGGAATGTCATGCATGGCAACCAAAAACACTCGTGGTCTATCGGAATTTTTTGCAGCCACAAAAGGGTTTAGATTTGCTTTGTTCCTTGAATGATTTATATTGGCTCCCCACGTCAGTTCACCGTCTTTTTCACCTTGGTAGGGATCGGTCCTGAAAATATATAGTAAAAAATGTTTGTTGTGCATTTCTAATAAACATTCCCCTTTGCAACACAGAACAAATGACTTTTTATATCTTATGAAGCCGCGAAACGTATTTGTTTTGTCAGGGTTATTTTCTTCTGTAACCTTTCAGTAGAATAGACGGACTGCAAGGGGGTCTTTAATTTGTGCAAATTAATTAGATTGATTATTTACTCAAAATAAAGACAATACAGCAATATTAAGAAGTATTTTAATTAAATCGAAACACTCACGCGATATGGTTTCCTGTGCTTTCTCTGACCATTAGCGTACAGGGTTTCCCTTCGCTGGCATAGCTTTACTCCTTGTGTTTACTTCCTCCAGGGAAATAATAACCTCCTTATACTCTGCCACAACCTCCCCTCTCTCAGTATCGCGGCTCGCAAAAGCACAAAGGCCTGCCCTTCTAAGGTCACTTGGAACATTATGAAGCTGAGAAAATCAAAGCAGTGAGGGGTCATAACTCAAACGTTAGTAAAAAGGACTATGTAACTTTGGAAATCGAAAAGTACCTACCTTAATTGAGGGAGCCGCCAGGGGATAAGAGCTTCATGTGGGTTTCAATGTTCTTCAACATTTTTTTTTCCGCCGAATTCAAACCTTGGTTCACAGCGACGGACACGGGCCAACTTGACACCCACATACCCCCTTCTCCCGCTTTTTCACGCCCCGGCTGTACGGCCCATCTTCCTTTTTGGGCATGTAATAATAATAATAATAATAATAATAATAATAATAGCATGTACTGAAGCGTATGCAGAAAGTTGTTCTGTCGCACAGTTTAAATATTGCTCGCCTCTTTTAAGATTTTGTTGTAGTGCGGAATGGTCTTAGATTTTTATGTGGTTCCAGAGAACGAATTTTAATTTTTTTTTAAGTGCGTAAAAGATGTCTTGTAGATTTTAACGTGACAATTTTTAAAAGGAATTATTTTAAGTTTCTAGGCTTGTATTTATTTGAGGCATTTTAGTACTTAAGAGACTTTGAACATTTTAGCGGCATTACTGCTTTTTATTCATTTTAGTAGAAGTTCGTTGTTGTTGTTGTTGTTGTTGTTTTTTTTTTGTTCCCTCGAAAATTAGCTGCATAGGCTACGTTCGCCCCCTGTGCATGCTTTTTAGGGTGGTAGCATATATACGTCTTGCACTGCTATAATAATAATAATAATAGTAATAATAATAATAATAATAATAATAATAATAATCAAAGTTTTTACACACGCGTTTCGCAGAGCCTCAATGCGTTAACAATATAAAAATATTAAAACCAAAATTACAACCTTCAAAAAAATTGATAAAAAAAGTGCTTGACTGCTAATAACAAGGGATCGCTTTCTTAAATTGCCATTGATAATGAAAAAATGTACCTGTATGAATCACCATCTTTTTCTGTGTTTATCTGTGGTTACTCAGGCAGCAGAAAAATTGTGCATACTGTAACATAAAACTAAAGAGCTAAGGGCAAAATACAAGGTACTTATCGCCGCTTCGTATATTGTGTTCATCTAGGAAGTGTGTATCGATCTAGCCTTAACTGGTTAAAACCTCTTCTCTTTACTACAAAGCTCGTTTGCACTCCAACACTGTCTTCTTCAGTCCACAGCGCGAGTGCGCATTCGTAGTTTTCAAAAATTTCTTGCGTAGGGATAAAATTTCCTGGAGGTTCGATCTTTCAAACACAAATGTGTAAACTTCTGTAGGAAAGGACACTTGACCGCTCTCCCGTGTTTTAAAATAATCCGTGGAATGTTTGCGTACGGAGGAATCCTCCCGAATAGCACTATAACCGGAAAATAGCTGGAGACCGGCGTGTTTCGTGCCAAAAATGTTCCCACAGGTGTAAGTAAGAGAACCCTGATTGACCGAGGCAGACCGCATTTTGAATTTTTTTTGTGGTCTGGACGCAACTGTTTCTTTTTGAAGAAAATCATGTTGATCTTGACGTTTTTTAGTATTTTTTCAGGTAAGAATGGAGTACAAATAGCAGTAATACGTGTAAAATTGAAGATATTTCCGAATGACAAACTTTGCAAAATTTGTTTGTGTTTACAGAAATAACTTTAGGACTTATAAATGGTGGGAATGTCTGCTGATGAATATTTGTACTTTAGGTTCATTAAAGAAAGGGAATTTACGTTATGTTAGAATCTTTGCAATGTCGTAAAACAGTGAGTGTTTTTTTCCTGACGATGGAAAGTTCACGGCATGGTCACAAGAAAGTAGTTTTTTGGGCTCTAAATAAGCTGACGGTAAAAATGATAATAATAAGACAAAACCACAAGCAGTCATACCAAAGAAATAACTGGACTGATCACGCTTTTAGCGTTATGGCAACGGAGTAACACGAGCGCGCTAAGAAAATTGCATTGCCCGTTATATTATTGAATAACTGGCACCGAAATGTAACGTTACAGTTCATCGTGCGCGCACTTTAATATCAGTTTTTTTCTCAGCCCGCTTCTCTCAAAATAACTGAGTTAAGGCCAAGTAATAAGGGCAACATTTTCTTTCAACTTGCAACGCAACATTGTTGGGCGACAAGTTGAAAGAAAATGTTGCCCGTGTGACTTGGCCTTAAACAAAACGATTGACATGCGTGCGCTTGATACCAGTGTTTCTTTCTTCAGATTTTGAATAACTGTCGCAAATTACAACCAATGGTCACACTGATGAAGCCCGGCATTAAACAAAGATCGTTCCTAGGTCACTTACACTACATATGGATTTCCATAAAACCTACCGACACCCAAAGTTACCTCACAAGATTGTTATTACGCGAAGAAACTGCGAACAAACCTCTTTGGTATATATTGCGGCAATCAAGACGTAATCAACTGTTTCATGTACGATGAAACAATCGCTGGAACCGGACCAAATGAAGTTATTTCGCTCTTGGACTACCTCCTCGTAAAGGTTCACCAAGAACAAGGAAAGTATCAAACTCTTATTGTCTGGGTAGATAATAGTCCGGCCCAGTTTAAAGAAAACTATTTGTTTTTTACATGGACTACCTTGTTAAGAAAGGGGACTTTCTTAGAACTGATCTTAAATTTTTGTTGGAAGGGCATTCGTACAGTTATTGCGACCGCCGCTTCGGAACGATTCAGAAGTATCTCGACAACCAAGAAACTATTCAAGTACCCAAAGACTGGGCAACTGTTCTGAATAAGAGCCATTTATTAAACATCAAAGTTTATTGGGTCAGCCAGGAGATGATTAAAGACTAGAAGTCCTTTCTCAAATTGCAGTACGTTAGTAGAAACGAAGATTTAAGCCATACGAAGCTCGAGGTGAAAAACATTGCCTGGATAAATTTTGGTATCGGGGAAGAGGTAGATGACGAAGGCACTCTACAACTTGTGCACCATCCGGATAGTGCTTTTGTACGTTTTTCCATGGACGCAAAACAGCCACCTTTAACTGTATCATACCAGAAGAAAAAACAAGCGACGAACCTGCGTCCAGAATTGCTTACCGTTTTACGGCAGGAAATGAGACCAGTTCGAGAAGATGTAAAAAGATTTTGCTTAAAATTAGCTCAAAAATACTTAAATGAAAATGCTGTGAAATTCTATGCATCATTGCCATGTACAGAAGAAGACAGCGATAATGAAGATTGAAAACATGTTCACGCTTGTAGGTGCAGCAGTTCTAACGATTAGTGGCCTTTAGTTTTGCGATATTTCGTAAGTAGGGTTGTGAGCATATATTAAAAGGACTATGTCAGCTATTTTTAGTAACTCTTTGCAAAGCCAAAAGTCACATATGCATCAATAGAAAGCTACAAAATAATAGTCCACTTTTGTTGAAGGTAACTATGTTAGTATATCAAAACTATCAGTAAGTGTTTTAAGCTGCGGATGGCCAGGACAGAAATGGACTGCAACTTGAAAAAGTCGGGCCAACGTTTCCAGATTGTATCGTTGTGTCTTAGAAAAATCACTTAAAACTAGTTATAATTTGCTCTCCGTTCAGAAAATTCACTTGATGTCTTCCTATTGCGGTTATAGGAGCATTTTGGAAAAGATTAATAGGTTATACTAGCTATGAGCACAGTTATGACAAAAAATGAGCAAAATCCCAGTGACATAGTCCCTTTAATTTAAGACGTTTCGGTGGCTATTAGTAATTTTTTGCGCATTTTCTTTCTTTCGAAAACAATATACAATGAATTTTGATCACAGCAATATTTCTTGAATTATTAAATTGACTACTCTAAGGGGGACTGCAGTTATATAATATGATAGCCTGACATTAACAAAAAGTTATTTAATGACAGTGTCGGTAGGTTTTTATGGGAATCCATATGTAGTGTACTTAAGTGTAGTAAGTGTACTAGGAAACACTTTTGGTTAATGCCTGGCTACATAAAGTTAGTTAATGTGACCTCAAAAAATCAGAGAGGGGCTTTAACAACACTACTCAAGATGGCTCACCCCCATGCAAGAGCACTTGCGGTTGCCTGCAGGACTATTCAGTTGTTGTTGTTGTTTTTGGTTTGAATCCCCTCTAATGAATTTTAACTTAATTTGAAACGATAACCGACAATAAAAGACTGGCATTAATCCATTCTTATTCAAGACTCCTTAATCCATTTACGTATTACCAGGTGTCGGTATTAATTACGTGAGTTAACTTTTTTTTAATAACAAGTGTGACCCCCACCCCCCGGCGAGTGTCAGTAATTACAAGGTAGTGCTGATAAAAAGGATTTCCGGTCTGAAGCTGGGTTCGGCTGCAAAACATTTACACAGCTTTATTAAGGTACCTCCATAAAATTACACTGATTGGCTTGAGAGATGGCTGAGAGTTCTGATTTTTTAGACAGCACTAAAATGTCGTATTTCAGTGAAGCAAATCTAACTTCAGCTTCTTTTATATGTTTCTCGTGTTCGTTTTGCAATTGCTGCAGTTCCATTTGTTTGTTAGCAGTACTATCACCGTTCTCTATCGCACCTTTTAAGCATTCTACTTTTTTTCTATTCCTATCACAAACTTGACAAGTGTCCTCCCGCGGTTTCCTAAAGGAGAATCGTTTGCTTAAATCTTCAATAAAAATTTTTCTAAAGGTTGAATAGCTAATAACAGGGCCTTTATTTCTGATCCCTAAACGGTTTGTCCTAAAATTAGGATTTTCTTCAACAAACTGTCCCCACATCTGTCTCATTGATACTTGTGATTCAAAGTAAAGTCTTTGAGTCTGTGCCCTTCGATAGTGCGACTCGCAGGCTTTTTGAGACAATATAAAGTCTGTAACTTTTTTCCGAGCGTCCTGCGTCATTTTCCTTGGGTTGTTCCCATGGCGGCCTCTTTGATCAGCTGCAACGCAAATACCATGACAGTCGATTTTCTTTAAAATAATTTGAACCTTTCCGTTAGAAATTCCATAACACTTTGTAAAAGCCACTTTGCAAACATATCCCAAAGTAGGAATCTTGTAGCGCACTCTTCGATAACCACTTGGATATAGTTTCACTTCTAGCAGTTTTGACAACACGTAGTTTTGTTCATTATACGGTCTGACAAAAACTTTCTGCCTTTCTTCTTGGATGAGTTGTCGCACATTGTTAATTCCAACCTGTAATAAGCAGCCTTGATCACAGCAAACAAGGTTGAGGGAGGTAATGTCACTGTAAGCCGCATTTTTTCTCCTAGCGGCTTTTCTTTCCTTATTCACGTATACTTTTCTGAATTTCCAGTTAGCTTTCTTGGCCCCTCTTTCAACTGAAGATGCCAGAGGTGGTCCTTTGCTGTAGTGCTTCCAAGGGTCTTCCACCTCAAATTGGTACATTAGGGGCATACAGACGCCATTATCTTGAATTAACTGATCTAGCCGTGCACACTTAGCATACCATTAACATTACCTGCCAACTCTCACGCGTTATGCGTGATTTTAAAAAAGCAACAATACACGAATACAGGGCAATTTCTCTCACAAATCTGGACTAATAATAGCTCTAAATAGACCGCAAAGTCATGTATAAATTCTATTCAAATTCGAAGAAAATGGGAGTCCCAAAAATTACGCTAAGAAGTCGTGTGAATCGTAGTAAGAGTTTCCTTTAGAAATTTCTAGGCTATCTTTTCCATCCTTTTCCTTCTTTGTCAGCGTGCAGAAATCGTCCGAACATCTTCAAACACCTTAAACAATGTTCGGAAATAGTCGGAGCATTTTCCAGAAATCCGGGCAATATGAAGGCAAAAATCTCACGCATTTGACTAAGGAAACGTTGGCAGGTACATTTTAAAAAGCATGCCTTTTACAGAAGCGCCACAGGTAATTTCTAGAAAGAAATATGCAGTTACGTAACAATATGACAAATCACGTGCGAGCGAAACTCAAGTGCGCGCAAAGGAAGATCAGAAGTACTACCGCTTTTTTATTCAGTTCTGCAAACCTGCAGATGTTGTCTCGTTGTAAGCTTAAAGCTTACCAGCCTAAGACTGAGCTCTCTATTAAAAAAGGAAAAAACTTTGCATGTTCAGGAACCGAGCGAAGGGCAGTGCTTTACCTTCGCGAATACCTTCTCAGTTTCCTCCCCCGTGATTCGGCGCTTGTCATGCAGCTTTGTTTGTAAAACCACCTTCGCGAGGTTAAAATAACATAACAAACACAAAAAGAAAAGTTACGGTATAGCATCGTTTTAATAATTTGGATTGTTTTTATTTCGTCTTACCTAATGCAGAAAGACCTTTTAGAGAGGTAGCCGCATAGGCAGTCACATTTAAAATGCACAGTAACCCACGAAGCAAACAGACGATGGTATGCCTGTGGTCTCTTTGCACCAGCATCTAAGCAACCTGGCCGAAACGCGTTCAGTTCAAGCTGCTTGTTACATGTGCTTTATTACAAATTCAAGGAACGCTGGCAAACCCTCTTCCTCAAGCTAAGGGTGAGTAATTTTCTGTTGAAGTTCTTATTTTATTTTGGATCTTATATCAAAATTCAGTTTTTCTAAGCTTGGCTTTTGCTGGTCGCAAAATTTACCGGCGTTAGCGTTTTTCCCCTGAGTTTAAGAGCTGAACTCAATTTATTTTGCCTAAGTTTAAGCTAATAAGCTTAATCTTGAGATCTTATAAGCTTCTGGAAGTCTTAGGGTTATTTCACTTTATTCTTCATGAACATATTCCACAGTCGTTCAGCTAACTATTTATAGATTTATTCATTATTTTTACCAATTCACTGCTGAAGTTAAAATTTCAACCACTTCACTCTGAATCATCCACTGTACACGTTTTCTAGTGTACACTTTTCAAGGCGATCCCGGGAAAGCTTTGTTAAAGTTCAGTATGGAAACGAATCCGAATTTGGAATTGTTCTTTAGCTAAATTGCCTCGGTTCGAAATCTTAGAAAGAGCGATTTTGATTGTATCTGAATGTGCTGAAAGAACGAAGTACACAAAACATTCCTCATTCAGTGACATGCAAACAGGTGGCTGCGTACCTAACACTCTTACTGTCAGGCTCATAAAGTTCTTGAACCTTTTGAGTCAAATGATTTCGGATATTTAGCTACTGGCTTTTTTACAACACTAGCCAAACACTGAAAACAAGGAAAAAAACAAAAACAAATTAAAACAAAACCAAGAAGGTTAACCATCTCTATTGTAGGTGCAGACCCAATTTTAAACTTCTTCACTAAGTATTTAAGACATCCTCAGCTACAAGGAATGTTTTTTGTGAATATATTTTGTGAATATAATTATTTTAGATATTTGTTATGTACATAAGTTTCTTTTTTCTTTTTTCGCTGTTTTCACTTATTTTGTTACACGAAGATATTAGCCTTTCTGGCTACTCAAAAATTCCTTTCAAAATAAAGTTCATGTATGTATGTATCAGGCAAGGTCTTGTGTGGAACAACTGCCTGGTTGTTTGAAAAACTTCAATCCAAGTCTACCCACCTCAAAAATTAATTCGAGAAAACACTGTAAAAACTCTAGAAAACATAACTTTAAGCTTTATGGGACATTGTAGATCCTTTCTATGATTTAAATCATTATTCATTTCAATATTGTTCTATTTTGTGAAAACATTTATAATAACAATCATTCTAAGGTTTATTTGGTACCATGTTACCCCATTGCAGTATTTATCTCTGTTAAACAGGATGCAGGTCCACATGACCACCGTAATTGCTGAAATTTCATTGTAACCTGCTTTGTAAAATAAAAACGTGTATCTCCTAGTATCTATAAATGTCCTAGACAAAACACTCTACTGTAAGCGGCACACAATCACTACAAAGTCTCCTTTGACCTGTGCTGTCTAAGGGCTTGTCAACCTTTCTGTTTAGGGCAAACTGATTGCTTGACTCTGTGCACAGAGAGTTTATCTAGCTAGGTGGACACCCTCGAGTGAAGGGTTGGCTAACCCAGGGAGAGTCGGAGCTGCTCTGAGGTCCCTGCGGAACTGCAGGGGAGGGGTGGGGAGAGAGTCACACAGGCGCTCATGTGGCTCTGTGTAGGCGTTGTGTCAGATATGTTGTTCTAAAACCACTCAGATAGTTCTGAAGAAAATTCATTGAGAACACTTTGTCGAGCTCAGCAGCATGGCTGCAGGCTGTGCTTAATTTTGGGGGCATTTTCAGTTGGTTTTCAGCAGAACGGGTCTTTTTCTGCCTGTGATCTGAGCAAATTTCCAAAAACTGTGTCGTAACTTTTTCGCTTTGTTCTGGGGGGAAGCCTTCGGCAGCCGACCAAAAGTGAGGGGGGGGGACTGTCAAACGGCACACCGCCGTGCTTCCCGGGGACCAAGCTTTGTGACCACTGGGGAAAGTTGGGTCTGGGACTCACTCAGGGGGGGATAGTGGGGCTTAACCTTAGCTGTGCTGTGCGAGAGATCTGAAAGAGAAGTGTGAACTTTCTGTTTAGGGCAAACTGATCGCTTGACTCTGTGCACAGAGAGTTTATCTAGCTAGGCGGACACCCTCGAGTGAAGGGATGGCTAAGCCAGGGAGGGTCGGAGCTGCTCTGAGGTCCCTGCGGATCTGCAGGGGAGGGGTGGGGAGAGAGTCACACAAGCGCTCATGTGGCTCTGTGTAGGCGCTGTGTCAGATATGTTGTTCTTAAACCACTCAGATAGTTCTGAAGAAAAATAATTCATTGATAACACTTTGTCGAGTTCAGCAGAATGGCTGTAGGCTGTGCTTAATTTTGGGGGCATTTTCAGTTGGTTTTCAGCAGAACGGGTCTTTTTCTGCCTGTGATCTGAGCAAATTTCGAAAAAGTGTGTGGTAACCCTAGTAAAAATAGGCCCGGAATTCCGGCGGAATTCCAGCGGAATTCCAGGTCCGGTTTGGATTCCGGCCGGAGTCCACCGGAATTCCGGGTAACTGAGACGCGGAATTCCAGATTCCGGTGGATTCCGGGTTCGGAGTTCTGGAGTCCGGCAGATTCCGGGATTAGAGTTCTGGAGTCCGGTGGAATTCCGGGTCTGGAATTTTGCCATGTGATGGCATTCCAGTCCAGAGTCCGGAGTCCGGCGGAATTCCGGGTATGGAGCTCTGGAGTCCGGCTGAAAATCTGGGGGCCGGCGGAATTCCAGACTCTAGTCTTGCTGCATCTCAGTGCAGTTATTACAGATGCATGGATGCCCCGAAAGTTTTCCATTGATTCTTCAGACATGTTAAAAAACTTAGCAAAAACTAGTTGTGGAGTACTTTTTTTGTATACAAAGTGGCAGTGATCTGTGAAAGTTCATACATCTTCATTGCGGTAAAATAACGACTGCAGTCGGACCTGGAACCACAAAAAAAAAGGAGCGGGACAAGCGGGCGTTTTTCTGTTTATCCGGACTTTAATCAAATACAAAGTGCTTACAGCACAAAAATGTTTTATTGTGTTCACTACGTTCCACAAAGAAACAAAGGGGAGAATATAAGCTCAGTGTATATTTTGTTTTGATATGTATGCAAAGACCGTAGATAGACAGCGAATGACTCACCAGCTAATTTCAACGCTCATAGCTGTATTTCCCCGATATATGCTATAGTAGTTAGGTTATATATTGCTTTTTGAAAAAAACAAAATCTTCAACGCTCGTAGGATCCAAACATTCACGTTTTTCCCGCATTTTTTTTTTCTACCAGAGGCAAAATACCCTGCTTGCAGAGTCGCTTCGATCTAGAAAAGATCGATTTCCTAACACACTTTAAATCCGTCACTGGGTTGAGAGAGTGCGTGACAGATAACCGAGATACGTAATATTACTTTACTGTCTTTAGTACTTGAACACGCAACAGTTCAGTCTAAGTTAATATGGTTCAATCGAGTTAAAAAAATCCTCAAAGACAAATCTTTTGTTTTTCAAACACTCTTAAAGTTAAAATATTAAAAAAGGAGGCGACAATGTGACGTTTTTGGTGAACACACGCGCGCATCTTCACGTGATATGTAAACTGATATCAACGGAATGGTGTTTTTCAAATGAGTCGTTTATCTTTTGGCGGTCATGACCATTACAGGGCATAGTCTAAAACCTGGACTGGACTCTGGACTGGACTCTGGACTCTGGACTCTGGACTCTGGACTCTGGACTCTGGACTCTGAGAAATATATGATATATGTTCGAAACATCTTCGGGTTTTTTCGGGAATCTTCGGCAATCGTCAGTCGTCGGCAATCGTCGGCAATTCTTCGGAAAACCACCGAATCTTCATCCATTTTCTTTTATTAATAAAAAATCGCACGACCTTCTCGTGATGTTTTGAGAACTTTCAAAACATCACTCCTACCCTAACTGTACTCGAGGGAGGCCTTGGGATTTCCTATACTTTATTTTATTTTATTTTTTTGCTTTCTGAGAGACAATCTGTAATAGAAATGTAATAAAATCGTGCAAAATAGACTAAGCTCGAGAGATCTCCTTAAATTTGAATGGAAACTTTTCGACATAAAAACGAAAAGGAGGGAAGAGAGGAAAATGCAACGAGGACGGAGTATAGCAATGAAACAAAACAATGGGAGCCTATTCCCGAACTCCTATTAGGAGGCCTTTATATCAGCGATATTCTCGCGGCTCCGATTTCACTTCTGCGAACGTACGTGTGCTGTTAGTCCTGTTTAGTTAGGAAGATTTTTTAAAGAATGGACAAGCGAAGAAGCTATGCCGAAGTGGTATCTGGAAGTGGTAAGTCTTTTCTTTATATTTATTTGCGCATCTTACGGTATTTGACTTCCATTTGGCTAGCGGTGGCACTTTCAAGTTATACAATGTGTCATATTTTCTTTCTTTCAGAGTCATCTTCAGAGTCATCGGTCATGGAGGGCGAGTAAGTGACTTCTTTACATCATTGATTTAACCTAAAATTAAAAAGGTCAAACTTACTAGGAAATTCCTAGGGGAATTTATAACGCTAAGAAATTGTATAGTGAACCTGGTATATCTACTAGTGATGGATAAATGCAAACTTTGGTTCACCGAACAGCCATAATACCTGGACCAGCTAGTGTGTTTGCCGGCAACGCCCCAAAAATGATCGGAATGTAGCACGCAGTTGGTCATTTCACGGACAAAGGTCCAGCTCACTAGGAAATTCCTAGAGAAAATTATAATGCTAAAAGGTTGTATAGTGAAACTGGTATGTCTACCAGTGATGGATAAATGCAAACTTTGGTTCACCGAACAGCCGTAATAATTTCCTGTACCAGGTAGTGTGTTTACCGGCAACGCCCCAAAAATGATCGGAATGTAACACGCGGTTGGTCATTTCACGGACAACTCTTGGTTTTATTTAAGGCTTCGTGTACCAGAAATGATGTACCCTTTCAGGAATGTTTTTTTTTTCATTATGTTTGGTTTATAATGGCCTTGATGTTATCTTACTTCGTCTCTTCATAGCGATTTTTACCATTTACCTTGTGTTAAGAGGAAATGCCACTATGCCTAATGCTCAATAAATATGATCCGGATGTTGACTCAAATTCTTTTATCTCGGTACACGTAATCTAGGGCCCTTGTTTAGGTTCACGGTGAAGTTGGTTTTATTATGTTTAGACTATGAGCAATCTCTCTTTCCGTTCAGGGATAGTCGAGGGATTAGAACAAGCGAACGGGGGAGAAAATCGCCCGCGTAGTTGAAACATGACGCGCTTGTCGAGCCACGTTGTACACGCGCGTCGCGTTGTAACGCGGCAAGCGATTTGGCGCTCGCTCGCTTGTTTGATTTCCTCGACTGTCCCTGAGCGGAAAGAGAGACTGCTCGTAGCCTATATTATGTTCGGTTTTTCGTTGGCTTTTATGTAATGTAAATCTGTCTATTTTTAGCGTTTTTTACTTCGATATTTAGATAGCCAATTTTGATAAATCAAAAAAAATGTAATCTGTTCACAGATTCTATGTTTTTCTGTTTGATCTTCCTGAACGTAAGCGTACTCAAAATGGGGCGGCATCTTTGTTTTTCATAGCGAATGTAACCTGGGGAGAAGACAAAAGTCCACCGAGAGGGCAAATGTTGGGAAGGGAGGTAGGCGCGAACCCACCAATGCTAATAAATAAACCCGACAACCCCCCTCCCCCCAACAGACGTTTGTCCTTTCCCTTGGTTACGCTCGAAATAAAAGCAAAGATGGTGCCGCGTTTTGAGTACGCTTACGGGTTAAATTACGTTCGTATCGTGAAGATCTCATGGAAGAAATAGAGGACTGTGAACATTCTATTGTATGTAAATGCATTTCCCCGCAACGCCGCTATAATCGCAATGTGATCTAGTCGCTAGTTGAAGGGCTTTGATTGAAGAAAAAAAATTATAATAATATTCTTACCAGCCTTTTAACAGGCTCTATTTCCGCTCAGGGATGGACCAGTGAAGAGAGTACGCCAAACGCCAACGAGCGTGAAAAATTGCTTGCCGCGTGAGAACGTGACGCGCGTAGTAGGCTGGAGAGTAGGCCGTGAAAAGCGCGTCGCGTTCTCACGCGGCAAGCGATTTTTCGTTCTCGCTTGCGTATTTTCCTAGTGAGGATATGGAAAATACGCCACTCGAGCCCCGGATGTAGGTTTGTATGAACTTAACGAGTGGTCTATTTTCCACTAAAACACTTTTGTCTATATATCGCTGAATATAAAGGCCTCCTAGTAGGGGTTCGGGAATAGGCCCCCATTGTTTTCTTTCATTGCTATACTCCGTCCTCGTTGCCTTTTCCTCTCTTCCCTTCTTTTCGTCTTTATATCGAAAAGTTCCCATTCAAATTTAAGGAGATCTCTCGAGCTTAGTCTATTTTGCACGATTTTATTACATTTCTATTACAGATTGTATCTCAGAAAGCAAAAAAAAAAAAAATAAAATAAAGTATAGGAAATCGCAAGGCCTCCCTCGAGTACAGTTAGGGTAGGAGTGATGTTTTGAAAGTTCTCAAAACATCACGAGAAGGTCGTGCGATTTTTCATTAATAAAAGAAAATGGATGAAGATTCGGTGGTTTTCCGAAGAATTGCCGACGATTGCCGACGACTGACGATTGCCGAAGATTCCCGAAAAAACCCGAAGATGTTTCGAACATATATCATATATTTCTCAGAGTCCAGAGTCCAGAGTCCAGAGTCCAGAGTCCAGAGTCCAGAGTCCAGTCCAGAGTCCAGTCCAGGTTTTAGACTATGCCCATTACAGTTTGAATCTCCTGCCTGTTCAGAAGTTGATGTTTCGCTCTTGGACATGTACATCATCTCCACTTTGCTTCCGATGGTGTTCAAGAGAACATAAACTGAAGACACGAACTTATAATGGGCTTAGAATTAACTACAGCGAAAAATATCTACCGGACGTGTTTACGAGGACAATAAGTGTGTTGTGAAATGGATTCGACTCGTTTATTAGACAAGTTGATTACAGTTTGTACAAATTGTGTGTTTTGGATTGCTTCGAGCTTCCACTACTAAACATAAAGTTAACTTATGGATTTTCCCTTTGGTGGAGTTTAAAAGCCGACGAAAATACGTGTCACTGCAAGAACGAAGTTTGCATCTGGAGATAATAAGTTGCGAGTGAATTCGCCGCGGTAAGTGCGTGAAAATACGTTTTTCTTGACGTGAAGAAATTGATGTGTTCGCTGTTATTTTAAAATTGCTTCCATAAAATGTACGTAGTATGTATTACACCACAAACTTAGCAAACTTAAAATGACAGCGATACGTCTTTATGTGAATTCTTGTTCAATGGAGCTAGACTTGGACTTGTCCAAGTGAAGTTAATTTTAAGTGAAAGCTGTGCAGAAAATTAACAGTTTGATGTGACTTAATTCTTGAGTTGAGTTTTCCTTGTGACAGAATTTTAGTCTGTTATTCCAGTTGAACTAGAACGACATTTTGGCGGAACAGTAATAATGCTAAGTTCCGAGCTGTCTGTTGATCGGTCAGTATAAAATCGAGACTGTGGACTAACGGACTACGGACTACGGAATGGGTATAAAAAGTGGACTGGATACAAAACGCGGACTAGCTCAAATAACTGCGGTTATTTTTTGTAATGGAAATGAGCAAAGAATAAAGACTACTTGTAGAAGCGCAATTGAACTGAAGAAATAAGAAATTACAAACTTGAAATCTATTGAATCTGTCCTTGCGTGTCTGAAACAAAAACGTACATGTAGACGTTGGCATCTCGCCAATGTTTATTTCGGGTGGGTTTGCTGTACTATTCAAACAAATAAATTTAATCAGAAACCAAAGATGTTTTGTGCAAGATTGATATGGTGGCTAAACTTCCTTCTTCAAAATACCGGAAGTGTCGCTTTCCAATCCTCAAATTGGGCTCAAATGTTCAGTTGGATGTGAAGTATTTTTGCGTACAGTAAGCTATTGCTCAACCTCGTATTTTTAAGTACACACAGTACAGTTACTGAAATGAATCCTGTAAACTGTGTTTCACTGACTTTCTTTTATCAGAGTTATCAGTGCAATTTTTACAGACCAACAGAAACTGATTCAGAAAATTTCTTTTCGTTTCATTCATTTAAAAACTCGTGGATAAACTAAGAGTCAAAGTTAACAGTTTGGAAAAAGACCAAACGCCAAGAACTCATGACACGGATCGATGGAGCAAATGCTCTTGAACAATGAAACACTGGCTTGAAATGCATTTAATATATTTACATGCTAGACATATCTTACAGTGTGTTTGGTGCAAGCAACTTTTGATACAAAAAGTTACAATGAGAGATGTTTTGTATAAAGTTTGCAATTTGCTGTGAAAACCGTGACAAATGTTTAAAATGGAGTCCATAGTTTCAATTTTTGGGTGCTCTATGTTTGCATAAGTACAAATTTTTTTAGGTAATCCTCTTTATACACCCAGACTTAGCCCTCAGTCCATATTATGTGTTCGTGTGCCTATGTTTTATACCCAGTCAATAGTCTGCAGTCCATGTTTTATACCGTTTGGTCTGTTGATATTTTACTGACACAGGCGTACCAAGCTCGATCGATGGAAGTCAGCATAATATTTGATTTGAATGACTTGATACTGTGTATAAATAAAGCTTATAAGCATGTATGTTAAATTTGTATGTATGAATTCTGAATCAATGCTGGGTCAAGAAGTCAAGAATTCTGGCGATATGTTGACAATAATTCTTTCCAAGCCAGAATTCTATCCTAATTCTGGAATTCCAGCAGTATTCGGGTCAGGAATTCCAGTGGAATTCCAGCTGGAGTTGTCCGGAATACCAGTGGTATGCCGGCAATAATTCAGTGGAATTCCGGTGGAATGCCAGCAATAATGCCGGCGGAATTCCGGCTGGAATTCCAGTGGAATACCAGCGGAATGCCGGCGGAATTCCGGCTGGAATTCCAGTGGAATACCAGCGGAATGCCGGCAATAATTCCGGCGGAATTCCGGCTGGAATTCCAGTGAATACCGGCGGAATGCCGGCAATAATTCCGGTGGAATTCCGGCTGGAATTCCATTTGAATACTGGCGGAATGCCGGCAATAATCCGGCGGAATTCCGGCTGGAAATGTCCGGAATTCCAGGGGAATACCGGCGGAATGCCGGCAATAGTTCCGGCGGATTCCAGCGGAATTCCAGTGGAATCCGCCCGGCATCTACCTGGAATTCCGGGAAAGTCCGGACTGGAATTCCGGCGGGATTCCACCGGAATTCCGGGTCTTTTTTTACTAGGGAAGCTTTTCCCTTTGTCCTGGGGAGAAGCCTTGGCGGCCGACCAAAAGTGAGGAGGGGGACTGTCAAACGGCACACTACCATGCTCCCCAGGGACCAAGCTTTGTGACCACTGGTGAAAGTTGGGTCTATGACTCACTCAGGGGGGGATAGTGGGGCTTAACCTTATAGCTGTGCTGTGCGAGAGATCTGAAAGAGAAGTGTGAACTTTCTGTTTCGGGCAAACTGATCGCTTGACTCTGTGCACAGAGAGTTTATCTAGCTAGGCGGACACCCTCGAGTGAAGGGTTGGCTAACCCAGGGAGGGTCAGAGCTGCTCTGAGGTCCCTGCGGAACTGCAGGGGAGGGGTGGGGAGAGAGTCACACAGGCGCTCATGTGGCTCTGTGTAGGCTTTGTGTCAGATATGTTGTTCTAAAACTACTCAGATAGTTCTGAAGAAAATTCATTGATAACACTTTGTCGAGCTCAGCAGCATGGCTGCAGGCAGTGCTTAACTTTGGGGACATTTTCAGTTGGTTTTCAGCAGAACGGGTCTTTTTCTGCCTGTGATCTGAGCAAATTTCGAAAAACTGTGTCGTAACTTTTTCGCTATGTCCTGGGGGGAAGCCTTCGGCGGCCGACCAAAAGTGAGGGGGGAACTGTCAAACGGCACACCGCCGTGCTCCCCGGGGACCAAGCTTTGTGACCACTGGTGAAAATTGGGTCTGGGACTCACTCAGAGGGGGATAGTGGGGCTTAACCTTAGCTGTGCTGTGCGAGAGATCTGAAAGAGAAGTGTGAACTTTCTGTTTAGGGCAAACTGATCGCTTGACTCTGTGCACAGAGAGTTTATCTAGCTAGGCGGACACCCTCGAGTGAAGGGTTGGCTAACCCAGAGAGGATCGGAGCTGCTCTGAGGTCCCTGCGGAACTGCAGGGGAGGGGTGGGGAGAGAGTCACACAGGCGCTCATGTGGCTCTGTGTAGGCGTTGTGTCAGATATGTTGTTCTAAAACCACTCAGATAGTTCTGAAGAAATTTCATTGATAACACTTTGTCGAGTTCAGCAGAATGGCTGCAGGCTGTGCTTAATTTTGGGAGCATTTTCAGTTGGTTTTCAGCAGAACGGGTCTTTTTCTGCCTGTGATCTGAGCAAATTTCGAAAAAGTGTGTGGTAAGTTTTTCGCTTTGTCCTATGGAGAAGCCTTGGCGGCCGCCCAAAACTGAGGGAAGGACTGTCAAACGGCACACCACCATGCTCCCCAGGGACCAAGCTTTGTGACCACTGGTGAAAAATGGGTCTGGGACTCACTCAGGGGGGGATAGTGGGGCTTAACCTTATAGCTGTGCTGTGCGAGAGATCTGAAAGAGAAGTGTCAACTTTCTGTTTCGGGCAAACTGATCGCTTGACTCTGTGCACAGAGAGTTTATCTAGCTAGGCGGACACCCTCGAGTGAAGGGTTGGCTAACCCAGGGAGGGTCAGAGCTGCTCTGAGGTCCCTGCGGAACTGCAGGGGAGGGGTGGGGAGAGAGTCAGACAGGCGCTCATGTGGCTCGCTAGCTCTGTGTAGGCTTTGTGTCAGATATGTTGTTCTAAAACCACTCAGATAGTTCTGAAGAAAATTCATTGATAACACTTTGTGGAGTTCAGCAGCGTGGGTGCAGGCTGTGCTTAATTTTGGGGGCATTTTCAGTTGGTTTTCAGCAGAACGGGTCTTTTTCTGCCTGTGATCTGAGCAAATTTCAAAAAACTGTGTCGTAACTTTTTCGCTTTGTTCCTGGGGAAGCCTTCGGCGGCCGACCAAAAGTGAGGGGGTGGGACTGTCAAACGGCACACCACCGTGCTCCCCGCGGACCAAGCTTTGTGGCCACTGGTGAGAGTTGGGACTGCGACTCACTCAGGGGGGAATAGTGGAGCTTAACCTTAGCTGTGCTGTGCGAGAGATCTGAAAGAGAAGTGTGAACTTTCTGTTTAGGGCAAACTGATCCCTTGACTCCGTCCACAGAGAGTTTATCTAGCTAGGCGGACACCCTCGAGTGAAGGGTTGGCTAACCCAGGGAGGGTCGGAGCTCCACTGAGGTCCCTGCGGAAATGCAGGGGAAGGGTGGGGAGAGAGTCACACAGGCGCTCATGTGGCTCTGTGTAGGCGTTGTGTCAGATATGTTGTTCTAAAACCACTCAGATAGTTCTGAAGAAAATTCATTGATAACACTTTGTCGAGCTCAGCAGCATGGCTGCAGGCTGTGCTTAATTTTGGGGGCATTTTCAGTTGGTTTTCAGCATAACGGGTCTTTTGCTGCCTGTGATCTGAGCAAATTTCAAAAAACTGTGTCGTAACTGTTTCGCTTTGTCCTGGGGGGAAGCCTTCGGCGGGCGCCCAAAATTGATGGGGGGGGACTGTCAAACGGCACACCACCGTGCTCCCCGGGGACCAAGCTTTGTGACCACTGGTGAAAGTTGGGTCTGGGACGCAGTCAGGGGGGGGATAGTGGGGCTAAACCTTAGCTGTGCTGTGCCAGAGATCTGAAAGAGAAGTGTGAACTTTCTGTTTAGGGCAAACTGATCGCTTTACGCTTTGTGTTAGATATGTTGTTCTAAAACCATTCAGATAGTTCTGAAGAAAATTCATTGATAACACTTTGTCGAGCTCAGCAGTATGGCTGCAGGCTGTGCTTAATTTTGGGGGCATTTTCAGTTGGTTTTTGGCAGAACGGGTCTTTTTCTGCCTGTGATCTGAGCAAATTTCAAAAAACTGTGTCGTAACTTTTTCGCTTTGTCCTGCGGGGAAGCCTTCGGCGTCCGACCAAAAGTGAGGGGTGGGGACTGTAAAACGGCACACCACCGTGCTCCCCGGGAACCAAGCTTTGTGACCACTGGTGAAAGTTGGGTCAGGGACTCACTCAGGCGGGGATAGTGGGGCTTACCCTTAGCTGTGCTGTGCGAGAGATCTGAAAGAGAAGTGTGAACTTTCTGTTTAGGGCAAACTGATCGCTTGACTCTGTGCACAGAGAGTTTATCTAGCTAGGCGGACACCCTTCAGTGAAGGGTTGGCTAACCCAGGGAGGGTCGGAGCTGCTCTGAGGTCCCTGCGGCACTGCAGGGGAGGGGTGGGGAGATAGTCACACAGGCGCTCATGTGGCTCTGTGTACGCGTTGTGTCAGATATGTTGTTCTAAAACCACTCAGATAGTTCTGAAGAAAATTCATTGATAACACTTTGTCGAGCTCAACAGCATGGCTGCAGGCTGTGCTTAATTTTGGGGGCATTTTCAGTTGGTTTTCAGCAGAACGGGTCTTTTTCTGCCTGTGATCTGAGCAAATTTTAAAAAACTGTATCGTAACTTTTTCGCTTTGTTCCGGGGGAAGCCTTCGGCGGCCGACCAAAAGTGAGGGGGTGGGACTGTCAAACGCCACACCACCGTGCTCCCCGCGGACCAAGCTTTGTGGCCATTGGTGAGAGTTGGCTCTGGGACTCACTCAGGGGGGAATAGTGGAGCTTAACCTTAGCTGTGCTGTGCGAGAGATCTGAAAGAGAAGTGTGAACTTTCTGTTTAGGGCAAACTGATCCCTTGACTCTGTGCACAGAGAGTTTATCTAGCTAGGCGGACACCCTCGAGTGAAGGGTTGGCTAACCCAGGGAGGGTCGGAGCTCCACTGAGGTCCCTGCGGAACGGCAGGGGAAGGGTGGGGAGAGAGTCACACAGGCGCTCATGTGGCTCTGTGTAGGTGTTGTGTCAGATATGTTGTTCTAAAACCACTCAGATAGTTCTGAAGAAAATTCATTGATAATACTTTGTCGAGCTCAGCAGCATGGCTGCAGGCTGTGCTTAATTTGGGGGCATTTTCAGTTGGTTTTCAGCAGAACGGGTCTTTTTCTGCCTGTGATCTGAGCAAATTTCATTGTAACTTTTTCGCTTTGTCCTGGGGGGAAGCCTTCGGCGGCCGACCAAAAGTGAGGGGGGGAACTGTCAAACGGCACACCACCGTGCTTCCCGGGGACCAAGCTTTGTGACCACTGGTGAAAGTTGGGTCTGGGACTCACTGAGGGGGGGATAGTGGGGCTTAACCTTAGCTGTGCTGTGCGAGAGATCTGAAAGAGAAGTGTGAACTTTCTGTTTAGGGCAAACTCATCGCTTGACTCTGTCCACAGAGAGTTTATCTAGCTAGGCGGACACCCTCGAGTGAAGGGTTGGCTAACCCAGGGAGGGTTGGAGCTGCTCTGAGAAAAGTGCGGAACTGCAGGGGAGGGTTCGGGATAGAGTCACACAGGCGCTCATGTGGCTCTGTGTAGGCTTTGTGTTAGATATGTTGTTCTAAAACCACTCAGATAGTTCTGAAGAAAATTCATTGATAACACTTTGTCGAGCTCAGCAGCATGGCTGCAGGCTGTGCTTAATTTTGGGAGCATTTTCAGTTGGTTTTCAGCAGAACGGGTCTTTTTCTGCCTGTGATCTGAGCAAATTTCGAAAAACTGTGTCGTAACTTTTTCTCTTTGTCCTGGGGGGAAGCGTTCGGCGGGCGACCAAAAGTGAATGGGGGGACTGTGAAACGGCACACCACCGTGCTCCCCGGGGACCAAACTTTCTGACGAATGGTGAAATTTGGGTCTGGGACTCACTCAGGGGGGATAGTGGGGCTTAACCTTAGCTGTGCTGTACGAGAGATCTGAAAGGGAAGTGTGAACTTTCTGTTTAGGGCAAACTGATCGCTTGACTCTGTGCACAGAGAGTTTATCTAGCAAGGCGGACACCCTTGAGTGAAGGGTTGGCTAAGCCAGGGAGGGTGGGAGGTGCTCTGCGGTTCCTGCGTAACTGCAGGGGAGGGGTGGGGAGAGAGTCACACAGGCGCTCATGTGGCTCTGTGTAGGCGTTGTGTCAGATATGTTGTTCTAAAGCCACTCAGATAGTTCTGAAGCAAATTCATTGATAACACTTTGTCGAGCTCAGCAGCATGGCTGCAGGCTGTGCTTAATTTTGGGGGCATTTTCATTTGGTTTTCAGCAGAACGGGTCTTTTTCTGCCTGTGATCTGAGCAAATTTCAAAAAACTGTGTCGTAACTGTTTCGCTTTGTCCTGGGGGGAAGCCTTCGGCGGGCAAGCAAAAGTCAGGGGGGGACTGTCAAATGGCATACCACCGTGCTCCCCGGGGACCAAGCTTTGTGACCACTGGTGAAAGTTGGGTCTGGGACGCAGTCAGGGGGGGGATAGTGGGGCTTAACCTTAGCTGTGCTGTGCGAAAGATGTGAAAGAGAAGTGTGAACTTTCTGTTTAGGGCAAACTGATCGCTTTACGCTTTGTGTTAGATATGTTGTTCTAAAACCATTCAGATAGTTCTGAAGAAAATTCATTGATAACACTTTGTCGAGCTGAGCAGTATGGCTGCAGGCTGTGCTTAATTTTGGGCGCATTTTCAGTTGGTTTTCAGCAGAACGGGTCTTTT
Source organism: Siderastrea radians (assembly GCA_964017195.1). NCBI lineage: Eukaryota > Metazoa > Cnidaria > Anthozoa > Scleractinia > Rhizangiidae > Siderastrea > Siderastrea radians. The sequence continues at coordinate 41,354 of OZ024900.1, forward strand.
TCTGCCTGTGATCTGAGCAAATTTCAAAAAACTGTGTCGTAACTTTTTCGCTTTGTCCTGCGGGAAAGCCTTCGGCGGCCGACCAAAAGTGAGGGGTGGGGACTGTGAAACGGCACACCACCGTGCTCCCCGGGGACCAAGCTTTGTGACCACTGGTGAAAGTTGGGTCAGGGACTCACTCAGGCGGGGATAGTGGGGCTTACCATTAGCTGTGCTGTGCGAGAGATCTGAAAGAGAAGTGTGAACTTTCTGTTTAGGGCAAACTGATCGCTTGACTCTGTGCACAGAGAGTTTATCTAGCTAGGCGGACACCCTTCAGTGAAGGGTTGGCTAACCCAGGGAGGGTCGGAGCTGCTCTGAGGTCCCTGCGGAACTGCAGGGGAGGGGTGGGGAGAGAGTCACACAGGCGCTCATGTGGCTCTGTGTAGGCGTTGTGTCAGATATGTTGTTCTAAAACCACTCAGATAGTTCTGAAGAAAATTCATTGATAACACTTTGTCAAGCGCAACAGCATGGCTGCAGGCTGTGCTTAATTTTGGGGGCATTTTTAGTTGGTTTTCAGCAGAACGGGTCTTTTTCTGCCTGTCATCTGAGCAAATTTCAAAAAACTGTGTCGTAACTTTTTCGCTTTGTCCTTGGGGGAAGCCTTTGGCGGCCGACCAAAAGTGAGGGGGTGGGACTGTCAAACGCCACACCACCGTGCTCCCCGCGGACCAAGCTTTGTGGCCATTGGTGAGAGTTGGCTCTGGGACTCACTCAGGGGGGAATAGTGGAGCTTAACCTTAGCTGTGCTGTGCGAGAGATCTGAAAGAGAAGTGTGAACTTTCTGTTTAGGGCAAACTGATCCCTTGACTCTGTGCACAGAGAGTTTATCTAGCTAGGCGGACACCCTCGAGTGAAGGGTTGGCTAACCCAGGGAGGGTCGGAGCTCCACTGAGGTCCCTGCGGAACGGCAGGGGAAGGGTGGGGAGAGAGTCACACAGGCGCTCATGTGGCTCTGTGTAGGCGTTGTGTCAGATATGTTGTTCTAAAACCACTCAGATAGTTCTGAAGAAAATTCATTGATAACACTTTGTCGAGCTCAGCAGCATGGCTGCAGGCTGTGCTTAATTTTGGGGGCATTTTCAGTTGGTTTTCAGCAGAACGGGTCTTTTTCTGCCTGTGATCTGAGCAAATTTCGAAAAACTGTGTCGTAACTTTTTCTCTTTGTCCTGGGGGGAAGCGTTCGGCGGGCGAACAAAAGTGAATGGGGGGACTGTGAAACGGCACACCACCGTGCTCCCCGGGGACCAAACTTTCTGACGAATGGTGAAATTTGGGTCTGGGACTCACTCAGGGGGGATAGTGGGGCTTAACCTTAGCTGTGCTGTACGAGAGATCTGAAAGGGAAGTGTGAACTTTCTGTTTAGGGCAAACTGATCGCTTGACTCTGTCCACAGAGAGTTTATCTAGCTAGGCGGACACCCTCGAGTGAAGGGTTGGCTAACCCAGGGAGGGTTGGAGCTGCTCTGAGAAAAGTGCGGAACTGCAGGGGAGGGTTCGGGATAGAGTCACACAGGCGCTCATGTGGCTCTGTGTAGGCTTTGTGTTAGATATTTTGTTCTAAAACCACTCAGATAGTTCTGAAGAAAATTCATTGATAACACTTTGTCGAGCTCAGCAGCATGGCTGCAGGCTGTGCTTAATTTTGGGAGCATTTTCAGTTGGTTTTCAGCAGAACGGGTCTTTTTCTGCCTGTGATCTGAGCAAATTTCGAAAAACTGTGTCGTAACTTTTTCTCTTTGTCCTGGGGGGAAGCGTTCGGCGGGCGACCAAAAGTGAATGGGGGGACTGTGAAACGGCACACCACCGTGCTCCCCGGGGACCAAACTTTCTGACGAATGGTGAAATTTGGGTCTGGGACTCACTCAGGGGGGATAGTGGGGCTTAACCTTAGCTGTGCTGTACGAGAGATCTGAAAGGGAAGTGTGAACTTTCTGTTTAGGGCAAACTGATCGCTTGACTCTGTGCACAGAGAGTTTATCTAGCAAGGCGGACACCCTTGAGTGAAGGGTTGGCTAAGCCAGGGAGGGTGGGAGGTGCTCTGCGGTTCCTGCGTAACTGCAGGGGAGGGGTGGGGAGAGAGTCACACAGGCGCTCATGTGGCTCTGTGTAGGCGTTGTGTCAGATATGTTGTTCTAAAGCCACTCAGATAGTTCTGAAGCAAATTCATTGATAACACTTTGTCGAGCTCAGCAGCATGGCTGCAGGCTGTGCTTAATTTTGGGGGCATTTTCATTTGGTTTTCAGCAGAACGGGTCTTTTTCTGCCTGTGATCTGAGCAAATTTCAAAAAACTGTGTCGTAACTGTTTCGCTTTGTCCTGGGGGGAAGCCTTCGGCGGGCAAGCAAAAGTCAGGGGGGGGACTGTCAAATGGCACTCCACCGTGCTCCCCGGGGACCAAGCTTTGTGACCACTGGTGAAAGTTGGGTCTGGGACGCAGTCAGGGGGGGGATAGTGGGGCTAAACCTTAGCTGTGCTGTGCGAAAGATCTGAAAGAGAAGTGTGAACTTTCTGTTTAGGGCAAACTGATCGCTTTACGCTTTGTGTTAGATATGTTGTTCTAAAACCATTCAGATAGTTCTGAAGAAAATTCATTGATAACACTTTGTCGAGCTGAGCAGTATGGCTGCAGGCTGTGCTTAATTTTTGGGCGCATTTTCAGTTGGTTTTCAGCAGAACGGGTCTTTTTCTGCCTGTGATCTGAGCAAATTTCAAAAAACTGTGTCGTAACTTTTTCGCTTTGTCCTGCGGGGAAGCCTTCGGCGGCCGACCAAAAGTGAGGGGTGGGGACTGTGAAACGGCACACCACCGTGCTCCCCGGGGACCAAGCTTTGTGACCACTGGTGAAAGTTGGGTCAGGGACTCACTCAGGCGGGGATAGTGGGGCTTACCATTAGCTGTGCTGTGCGAGAGATCTGAAAGAGAAGTGTGAACTTTCTGTTTAGGGCAAACTGATCGCTTGACTCTGTGCACAGAGAGTTTATCTAGCTAGGCGGACACCCTTCAGTGAAGGGTTGGCTAACCCAGGGAGGGTCGGAGCTGCTCTGAGGTCCCTGCGGAACTGCAGGGGAGGGGTGGGGAGAGAGTCACACAGGCGCTCATGTGGCTCTGTGTAGGCGTTGTGTCAGATATTTTGTTCTAAAACCACTCAGATAGTTCTGAAGAAAATTCATTGATAACACTTTGTCAAGCGCAACAGCATGGCTGCAGGCTGTGCTTAATTTTGGGGGCATTTTCAGTTGGTTTTCAGCAGAACGGGTCTTTTTCTGCCTGTCATCTGAGCAAATTTCAAAAAACTGTGTCGTAACTTTTTCGCTTTGTCCTTGGGGGAAGCCTTCGGCGGCCGACCAAAAGTGAGGGGGGGTGGGGACTGTGAAACGGCACACCACCGTGCTCCCCAGGGACCAAGCTTTGTGACCACTGGTGAAAGTTGGGTCTGGGACTCACTCAGAGGGGGATAGTGGGGCTTAACCTTAGCTGTGCTGTGCGAGAGATCTGAAAGAGAAGTGTGAACTTTCTGTTTAGGGCAAACTGATCGCTTGACTCTGTGCACAGAGAGTTTATCTAGCTAGGCGGACACCCTTGAGTGAAGCGTTGGCTAACCCAGGGAGGGTCGGAGCTGCTCTGAGGTCCCTGCGGAACTGCAGGGGAGGAGTGGGGAGAGACTCACACAGGCGCTCAGGTGGCTCTGTGTAGGCGTTGTGTCAGATATGTTGTTCTAAAACCACTCAGATAGTTCTGAAGAAAATTCATTGATAACACTTTTTCGAGCTCAGCAGCATGACTACAGGCTGTGCTTAATTTTGGGGGCATTTTCAGTTGGTTTTCAGCAGAACGGGTCTTTTTCTGGCTGTGATCTGAGCAAATTTCAAAAACTGTATCGTAACTTGTTCGCTTTGTTCCGGGGGAAGCCTTCGGCGGCCGACCAAAAGTGAGGGGGCGGGAGTTTCATACGGCACACCACCGTGCTCCCCGGGGACCAGGCTTTGTGACCACTGGTGAAAGTTGGGTCTGGGACTCACTCAGGGGGGGATAGTGGGGCTTAACGTTAGCTGTGCTGTGCGAGAGATCTGAAAGAGAAGTGTGAACTTTCTGTTTAGGGCAAACTGATCGCTTGACTCCGTGCACAGAGAGTTTATCTACATTGTAGCTAGGCGGACACCCTCGAGTGAAGGGTTGGCTAACCCAGAAGGGTCAGAGCTGCTGTGAGGTCCCTGCGGAACTTCAGGGGAGGGGTGGGGAGAGAGTCACACAGGCGCTCATGTGGCTCTGTGTAGGCGTTGTGTCAGATATGTTCTTCTAAAGCCACTCAGATAGTTCTGGAGAAAATTCATTGATAACACTTTGTCGAGCTCAGCAGCATGGCTGCAGGCTGTGCTTAATTTTGGGGGAATTTTCAGTTGGTTTTCAGCAGAACGGGTATTTTCTGCCTGTGATCTGAGCAAATTTCAATGTCGTAACTTTTTCGCTTTGTCCTGGGGGGAAGCCTTCGGCGGCCGACCAAAAGTGAGGGGGGGGGGGACTGTGAAACGGCACACCACCGTGCTCCCCGGGGACCAAGCTTTGTGACCACTGGTGGAAGTTGGGTCTGGGATGCAGTCAGGGGGGGATAGTGGGGCTTAACCTTAGCTGTGCTGTACAAGAGATCTGACAGAGAGGTGTGAACTTTCTGTTTAGGGCAAACTGATCGCTTGACTCTGTGCACAGAGAGTTTATCTAGCTAGGCGGACACCATCCAGTGAAGGGTTGGGTAACCCAGGGAGGGTCGGAGCTGCTGTGAGGTCCCTGCGGAACTGCAGGGGTGGCGTGGGGAGAGAGTAACACAGGCGCTCATGTGGCCTTGTGTAGACGTTGTGTCAGATATGTTGTTCTAAAACCACTCAGATAGTTCTGAAGAAAATTCATTGACAACACTTTGTCGAGCTCAGTAGCATGGCTTCATGCTGCGCTTAATTATGGGGGCATTTTCAGTTGGTTTTCAGGAGAACGGATCTTTTTCTGCGTGTGATCTGAGCAACTTTCAAAAAACTGTGTCGTAACTTTTTCGCTTTGTCCTGGGGGGAAGCCTTTGGCGGCCGACCAAAAGTGTGGGGGGGGACTGTCAAACAACTCACCACCGTGCTCCTCAGGGACCAAGCTTTGTGACCACTGGTGAAGGTTAGTTTCTAGGACTCACTCAGGGGGGGATAGTGGGCCTTAACCTTAGCTGTGCTGTGCGAGAGATCTCAAAGAGAAGTATGAACTTTCTGTTTAGGGCAAACTGATCGCTTGACTCTGTGCACAGAGAGTTAATCTAGCTGGGCGGACTCCCTCCAGTGAAGGGTTGGCTAACCCAATGAGGGTCGGAGCTGCTCTGAGGTCCCTGCAGAACTGCAGGGGAGGGGTGGGGAGAGAGTCACACAGGCGCTCATGTGGCTCTGTGTAGGCGTTGTGTCAGCTATGTTGTTCTAAAACCACTCAGATAGTTCTGAAGAAAATTCATTGATAACACTTTGTCGAGCTCAGCAGCATGGCTGCAGGCTGTGCTTAATTTTGGGGGCATTTTCAGTTGGTTTTCAGGAGAACGGGTCTTTTTCTGCCTGTGATCTGAGCAAATTTCAAAAAACTGTGTCGTAACTTTTTCGCTTTGTCCTGGGGGGAAGCCTTCGGCGGCCGACCAAAAGTGACGGGGGGACTGTCAAACGGCACACCAGCGTGCTCGCCGGGGACGAAGCTTTGTGACCACTGGGGAAAGTTGGGTCTGGGACTCACTCAGGGGGGGATAGTGGGGCTTAACCTTAGCTGTGCTATGCGAGAGATCTGAAAGAGAAGTGTGAACTTTTTGTTTAGGGAAACTGATCGCTTGACTCTGAGCACAGAGAGTTTATCTAGCTAGACAGACACCATCGAGTGAAGGGTTGGCTAACCCAGGGAGGGTCAGAGTTGCTCTGAAGTCCCTGCGGAACTGCAGGGGAGGGGTGGGGAGAGAGTCACACAGGCGCTCATGTGGCTCTGTGTAGGCCTTGTGGCAGATATGTTGTTCTAAAACCACTCAGATAGTTCTGAAGAAAATTCATTGATAACACTTTGTCGAGCTCAGCAGCATGGCTCCAGGCTGTGCTTAATTTTGGGGGCATTTTCAGTTGGTTTTCAGTAGAACGGCTCTTTTTCTGCCTGTGATCTTAGCAAATTTCAAAAAACTGTGTTGTAACTTTTTCGTCTTGTCCTGGGGGAAAGCCTTCGGCGGCCGACCAAAAGTGAGGGGGGGGGGACTGTCAAACGGCACACCACCGTGCTCCCCGGGGACCAAACATTGTGACCACTGGTGAAAGTTTGGTCTGGGACTCACTCAGGGGGGGATAGTGGGGCTTACCCTTAGCTGTGCTGTGCGAGAGATCTGAAAGAGAAGTGTGAACTTTCTGTTTAGGGCAAACTGATCGCATGACTCTGTGCACAGAGAATTTATCTAGCTAGGTGGACACCCTTGAGTGAAGGGTTGCCTAACCCAGGGAGGGTCGGAGCTGCTCTGAGGTCCCTGCGGAACTGTAGGGGAGGGGTGGGGAGAGAGTCACACAGGCGCTCATGTGGCTTGGTGTAGGCGTTGTGTCAGATATGTTGTTCTAAAACCACTCAGATAGTTCTGAAGAAATTTATTGATAACACTTTGTCGAGCTTAGCAGCATGGCTGCAGGCTGTGCTTAATTTTGGGTCATTTTCAGTTGGTTTTCAGCAGAACGGGTCTTTTTCTGCGTGTGATCTGAGCAAATTTCAAAAAACTGTGTCGTAACTTTTTCGCTTTGTCCTGGGGGGAAGCCTTCGGCGGCCGACCAAAAGTGAGGGGGGGGGGGGGACTGTGAAACGGCACACCACCGTGCTCCCCGGGGACCAAGCTTTGTGACCACTGGTGAAAGTTGGGTGTGGGACTCACTCAGGGGGGGATAGTGGGGTTTAACCTTAGCTGTGCTGTGCGAGAGATCTGAAAGAGAAGTGTGAACTTTTTGTTTCGGGCAAACTGATCGCTTGACTCTGTGCACAGAGAGTTTATCTAGCTAGGCGGACACCCTTGAGTGAAGGGTTGGCTAACCCAGGAAGGGTTGGAGCTGTTCTGAGGTCCCTGCGGAACTGTAGGGGAGGGGTGGGGAGAGAGTCACACAGGCGCTCATGTGGCTAGGTGTAGGCGTTGTGTCAGATATGTTGTTCTAAAACCACTCAGATAGTTCTGAAGAAATTCATTGATAACACTTTGTCGAGCTCAGCAGCATGGCTGCAGGCTTTGCTTAATTTTTGGGGCATTTTCAGTTGGTTTTCAGCAGAACGGGTCTTTTTCTGCGTGTGATCTGAGCAAATTTCAAAAAACTGTGTCGTAACTTTTTCGCTTTGTCCTGGGGGGAAGCCTTCGGCGGCCGACCAAAAGTGAGAAGGGGGGGACTGTCAAACGGCACACCACCGTGCTCCCCGGGGACCAAGCTTTGTGACCACTGGTGAAAGTTGGGTGTGGGACTCACTCAGGGGGGGATAGTGGGGTTTAACCTTAGCTGTGCTGTGCGAGAGATCTGAAAGAGAAGTGTGAACTTTTTGTTTCGGGCAAACTGATCGCTTGACTCTGTGCACAGAGAGTTTATCTAGCTAGGCGAACACCCTTGAGTGAAGGGTTGGCTAACCCAGGAAGGGTTGGAGCTGTTCTGAGGTCCCTACAGAACTGTAGGGGAGGGGTGGGGAGAGAGTCACACAGGCGCTCATGTGGCTCTGTGTAGGCGTTGTGTCAGATATGTTGTTCTAAAACCACTCAGATAGTTCTGAAGAAAATTCATTGATAACACTTTGTCGAGCTCGGCAGCATGGCTGCAGGCTGTGCTTAATTTTGGGGGCAATTTCGGTTGGTTTTCCGCGGAATGGATCTTTTTCTGCCTGTGATCTGAGCAAATTTCAAAAAACTGTATCGTAACTTTTTCGCTTTGTCCTGGGGGGAAGCCTTCGGCGGCCGACCAAAAGTGAGGGGGGGGACTGTCAAATGGCACACCACCGTGCTCCCTGGGGACCAAGCTTTGTGACCACTGGTGAAAGTTGGGTCTGGGACTCACTCAGGGGGGGATAGTGGGGTTTAACCTTAGCTGTGCTGTGCGAGAGATCTGAAAGAGAAGTGTGAACTTTCTGTTTGGGGCAAACTGATCGCTTGACTCCGTACACAGAGAGTTTATCTAGCTAGGCGGACACCCTCGAGTGAAGGGTTGGCTAACCCAGGGAGGGTCGGAGCTGCTCTAAGGTCCCTGCGGAACTGCAGGGGAGGGGTAGGGAGAGAGTCACACAGGCGCTCATGTGGCTCTGTGTAGGCGTTGTGTCAGATATGTTGTTCTAAAACCACTCAGATAGTTCTGAGGAAAATTCATTGATAACACTTTGTCGAGCTCAGCAGCACGGCTGCAGGCTGTGCTTAATTTTGGGGTTATTTTCAGTTGGTTTTCAGCAGAACGGGTCTTTTTCTGCCTGTGATCTGAGCAAATTTCAAAAAACTGTGTCGTAACTTTTTCGCTTTGTCCTGGGGGGAAGCCTGCGGCGGCCGATCAAAAGTGAGGGAGGGGGAATGTCAAACGGCACACCACCGTGCTTTCCGGGGACCAAGCCTTGTGACCACTGGTGAAAGTTGGGTCTGGCACTCATTCAGGGGGTATAGTGGGGCTTAACCTTAGCTGTGCTGTACGAGAGATCTGAAAGAGAAGTGTGAACTTTTTGTTTAGGGCAAACTGATCGCTTGACTCTGTGCACAGAGAGTTTATCTAGCTAGGCGGACACCCTCGAATGAAGGGTTGGCTAACCCAGGGAGGGTCGGAGCTGCTCTAAGGTCCCTGCGGAACTGCAGGGGAGGGGTAGGGAGAGAGTCACACAGGCGCTCATGTGGCTCTGTGTAGGCGTCGTGTCAGATATGTTGTTCTAAAACCACTCAGATAGTTCTGAAGAAAATTCATTGATAACACTTTGTCGATCTCAGCAGCATGGCTGCAGGTTGTGCTTAATTTTGGGGCATTTTCAGTTGGTTTTCAGCAGAACGGGTCTTTTTCTGCCTGTGATCTGAGCAAATTTCAAAAAACTGTGTCGTAACTGTTTCGCTTTGTCCTGGGGGGAAGCCTTCGGCGGCCGACCAAAAGTGTGGGGGGGATTACTGTCAAACGGCACACCACCCTGCTCCCCAGGGACCAAGCTTTGTGACCACTTGTGAAAGTTAGGTCTGGGACTCACTCAGGGGGGGTTAGTGGGGCTTAACCTTAGCTGTGCTGTGCGAGAGATCTGAAGGAGAAGTGTGAACTTTCTGTTTAGGGCAAACTGATCGCTTGACTCCGTGCACAGAGAGTTTATCTAGCTAGGCGGACACCCTTGAGTGAAGGGTTGGCTAACCCAGGGAGGGTCAGAGCTGCTCTGAGGTCCCTGCAGAACTGCAGGGGAGGGGTGGGGAGAGAGTAACACAGGCGCTCATGTGGCCTTGTGTAGACGTTGTGTCAGATATGTTGTTCTAAAACCACTCAGATAGTTCTGAGGAAAATTCATTGATAACACTTTGTCGAGCTCAGCAGCATGGCTGCAGACTATGCTTAATTTTGGGGGCATTTTCAGTTGGTTTTCAGCAGAACGGGTCTTTTTCTGCGTGTGATCTGAGCAAATTTCAAAAAACTGTGTCCTAACTTTTTCGCTTTGTCCTGGGGGGAAGCCTTCTGCGGCCGACCAAAAGTGAGGGGGGGGGACTGTCAAACGGCACACCACCGTGCTCCCCGGGGACCAAGCTTTGTGACCACTGGTGAAAGTTGGGTCTGGGATTCCTTCAGGGGGGGGTAGTGGGGCTTACCCTTAGCTGTGCTGTGCGAGAGATCTGAAAGAGAAGTGTGAACTTTCTGTTTAGGGCAAACTGATCGCATGACTCTGTGCACAGAGAATTTATCTAGCTAGGTGGACACCCTTGAGTGAAGGGTTGACTAACCCAGGGAGGGTCGGAGCTGCTCTGACGTCCCTGCGGAACTGCAGGGGAGGGGTAGGGAGAGAGTCACACAGGCGCTGGTTAAAGTTGGGTCTGGGACTCACTCAGGGGGGGATAGTGGGGCTTAACCTTAGCTGTGCTGTGCGAGAGATCTGAAAGAGAAGTGTGAACTTTCTGTTTGGGGCAAACTGATCGCTTGACTCCGTACACAGAGAGTTTATCTAGCTAGGCGGACACCCTCGAGTGAAGGGTTGGCTAACCCAGGGAGGGTCGGAGCTGCTCTAAGGTCCCTGCGGAACTGCAGGGGAGGGGTAGGGAGAGAGTCACACAGGCGCTCATGTGGCTCTGTGTAGGCGTTGTGTCAGATATGTTGTTCTAAAACCACTCAGATAGTTCTGAGGAAAATTCATTGATAACACTTTGTCGAGCTCAGCAGCACGGCTGCAGGCTGTGCTTAATTTTGGGGTTATTTTCAGTTGGTTTTCAGCAGAACGGGTCTTTTTCTGCCTGTGATCTGAGCAAATTTCAAAAAACTGTGTCGTAACTTTTTCGCTTTGTCCTGGGGGGAAGCCTGCGGCGGCCGATCAAAAGTGAGGGAGGGGGAATGTCAAACGGCATTCCCCTCCGGGGACCAAGCCTTGTGACCACTGGTGAAAGTTGGGTCTGGCACTCATTCAGGGGGTATAGTGGGGCTTAACCTTAGCTGTGCTGTACGAGAGATCTGAAAGAGAAGTGTGAACTTTTTGTTTAGGGCAAACTGATCGCTTGACTCTGTGCACAGAGAGTTTATCTAGCTAGGCGGACACCCTCGAATGAAGGGTTGGCTAACCCAGGGAGGGTCGGAGCTGCTCTAAGGTCCCTGCGGAACTGCAGGGGAGGGGTAGGGAGAGAGTCACACAGGCGCTCATGTGGCTCTGTGTAGGCGTCGTGTCAGATATGTTGTTCTAAAACCACTCAGATAGTTCTGAAGAAAATTCATTGATAACACTTTGTCGATCTCAGCAGCATGGCTGCAGGTTGTGCTTAATTTTGGGTCATTTTCAGTTGGTTTTCAGCAGAACGGGTCTTTTTCTGCGTGTGATCTGAGCAAATTTCAAAAAACTGTGTCGTAACTTTTTCGCTTTGTCCTGGGGGGAAGCCTTCGGCGGCCGACCAAAAGTGAGGGGGGGGGACTGTGAAACGGCACACCACCGTGCTCCCCGGGGACCAAGCTTTGTGACCACTGGTGAAAGTTGGGTCTGGGACTCACTCAGGGGGATATAGTGGGGCTTAACCTTAGCTGTGCTGTGCAAGAGATCTGAAAGAGAAGTGTGAACTTTCTGTTTAGGGCAAACTGATCGCTTGAGTCTGTGCACAGAGAGTTTATCTAGCTAGGCGGACACCCTCGAGTGAAGGGTTGGCTAACCCAGGGAGGGTCGGAGCTGCTCTGAGGTCCTTGCGGAACTGCAGGGGAGGGGTGGAGAGAGAGTCACACAGGCGCTCATGTGGCTCTGTGTAGGCGTTGTGTCAGATATGTTGTTCTAAAACCACTCAGATAGTTCTGAAGAAAATTCATTGATAACACTTTGTCGAGCTCAGCAGCATGGCTGCAGGCTGTGCTTAATTTTGGGGGCATTTCAGTTGGTTTTCAGCAGAACCGGTCTTTTTCTGCCTGTGAGCTGAGCAAATTTCAAAAATCTGTGTCGTAACTTTTTCACTTTGTCCTGGGGGGAAGCCTTCGGCGGCCGACCAAAAGTGAGGGGAGGGACTTTCACACGGCACACCACCGTGCTCCCCGAGGACCAAGCTTTGTGACCACTGGTGAAAGTTGGCTCTGGGACTCAGTCAGGGGGGGATAGTGGGGCTTAACCTTAGCTGTGCTGTGCGAGAGATCTGATAGAGAAGTGTGAACTTTCTGTTTAGGGCAAACGGATCGCTTGCCTCTGTGCACAGAGAGTTTATCTAGCTAGGCGGACACCATCGAGTGAAGGGTTGTCTAACCCAGGGAGGGTCAGAGCTGCTCTGAGGTCCCTGCGGAACTGCAGGGGAGGGGTGGGGAGAGAGTCACACAGGCGCTCATGTGGCTCTGTGTAGGCGTTGTGTCAGATATGTTGTTCTAAAACCACTCAGATAGTTCTGAAGAAAATTCATTGATAACACTTTGTCGAGCTCAGCAGCATGGCTGCAGGCTGTGCTTAATATTGGGGGCATTTTCAGTTTGTTTTCAGCAGAACGGGTCTTTTTCTGCCTGTGATCTGAGCAAATTTCAAAAAACTGTCGTAACTTTTTCGCTTTGTCCTGGGGGGAAGCCTTCGGCGGCCGACCAAAAGTGAGGGGGGGACTGTCAAACGGCACACCACCGTGCTCCCCGATGACCAAGCTTTGTGACCACTGGTGACAGTTGGGTCTGGGACTCACTCAGGGGGGGATAGTGGGGCTTAACCTTAGCTGTGCTGTGCGAGAGATCTGAAAGAGAAGTGTGAACTTTCGGTTTATGCAAACTGATCGCTTGACTCTGTGCACAGAGAGTTTATCTAGCTAGGCGGACACCCTCGAGTGAAGGGTTGCCTAACCCAGGGAGGGTCAGAGCTGCTCTGAGGTCCCTGCGGAACTGCAGGGGAGGCGTGGGGAGAGAGTCACACAGGCGCTCATGTGGCTCTTTGTAGGCTTTGTGTCAGATATGTTGTTCTAAAACCACTCAGATAGTTCTGAAGAAAATTCATTGATAACACTTTGTCGAGCTCAGCAGCATGGCTGCAGGCTGTGCTTAATTTTTTGGGCAATTTCAGTTGGTTTTCAGCAGAACGGGTCTTTTTCTGCCTGTGATCTGAGCAAATTTCAAAAAACTGTGTCGTAACTTTTTCGCTTTGTCCTGGGGGGAAGCCTTCGGCGGCCGACCAAAAGTGAGGGGGGGACTGTTAAACGGCACATGACCGTGCTCCCGGGGACCAAGCTTTGTGACCACTTGTGAAAGTTGGGTCTGGGACTCACTCAGGGGGGGATTTGGGGCTTAACCTTAGCTGTGCTGTGCGAGAGATCTGAAAGAGAAGTGTGAACTTTCTGTTTAGGGCAAACTGATCGCTTGACTCTGTGCACAGAGAGTTTATCTAGTTAGGCGGACACCCTCGAGTGAAGGGTTGGCTAACCCAGGGAGGGTAGGAGCTGCTCTGAGGTCCCTGCCTAACTGAAGGGGAGGGGTGGGGAGAGAGTTACAAAGGCGCTCATGTGGCTCTGTGTAGGCGTTGTGTCAGATATGTTGTTCTAAAACCACTCAGATAGTTCTGAAGAAAATTCATTGATAACACTTTGTCGAGCTCAGCAGCATGGCTGCAGGCTGTGCTTAATTTTGGGGGCATTTTCAGTTGGTTTTCAGCAGAACGGGTCTTTTTCTGCCCTTGATCTGAGCAAATTTCAAAAAACTGTCGTAACTTTTTCGCTTTGTCCTGGGGGGAAGCCTTCGGCGGCCGACCAAAAGTGAGGGGAGGGACTGTCAAACGGCACACCACTGTGCTCCCTAGGGACCAAACATTGTGGCCACTGGTGAAAGTTGGGTGTGGGACTCACTCAGGGGGGGATAGTGGGGCTTAACCTTAGCTGTGCTGTGCGAGAGATCTGAAAGAGAAGTGTGAACTTTCTGTTTAGGGCAAACTGATCGCTTGACTCTGTGCACAGAGAGTTTATCTGCTAGGCGGACACCCTCGAGTGAAGGGTTGGCTAACCCAGGGAGGGTCGGAGCTGCTCTGAGGTCCCTGCGGAACTGCAGGGGAGGGGTTGGGAGAGAGTCACACAGGCGCTCATGTGGCTCTGTGTAGGCGTTGTGTCAGATATGTTGTTCTAAAACCACTCAGATAGTTCTGAAGAAAATTCATTGATAACACTTTGTCGAGCTCAGCAGCATGGCTGTAGGCTTTGCTTAATTTTGGGAGCATTTTCAGTTAGTTTACAGCAGAACGGGTCTATTCTTATAGGATTTTGTGATACTTAGTTTGTGGACACTTTTTGGGGCCTAGAATTAGACCCAAAAGCTTAATTCGCGGTCTCAGCTGCATGCACGAAAGGTCAAAAAGCCCTTAAATCCTTTGGGATTATTAGAATTAAAATTCCTTTTGTTGACTTGTACAAAGAATGCACGATATGTGCGATCCTTAGGGTAAATATCTCAATTTGTTTAACAGCCACAGAGGCAAAAACATGCTGTGCAATGCTGCGCAATGCTGCGCAGAGGCCCAATAAGAATGCAAATCCCTCGGGACTATCTAAAAAATATTTGTTGCGTAGAAAGTCTGCAATTTTGTCTTTAAGATGGAAATTTCATTGTATAGCAACATCCTTGTGGCGCTATTCTTATAGGATTTGGCGGTACTTAGTTTGTCGACACTTTTTGTGGCCTAGAATTAGACCCAAAAACTTAATTAACGGTCTCAGCTGCATGCACAAAGTTCAAAATGGCATTCAAATCCTTTGGGGCCATCAGAATAAAAATTCCTTTTGTTGAATTGTACAAAGAATGCACGATATGTGCGATCCTTAGGGTAAATACCCCAATTTGCCTAGCAGCCACAGAGGCAAAAACATGCTGCGCAATGGTGCGCAGAGGCCCAATAATACTGGAAATCCCCCGGGACTATGAGAAAAAATGTTTATTGCGTAGAAAGTCTGCAATTTTGTCGGTAAGGTGGAAATTTCATTGTATAGCAAAAATCATTGTGGCGCTATTCTTATAGGATTTGGTGATACTTAGTTTGTCGACACTTTTTCTGGCCTAGAATTAGGCCCCAAAAATTAATTCGCGGTGTCAGCTGCATGCACAAAGGTCAAAAAGCCATTCAAATCCTTTGGGACCACCAGAATAAAAATTCCCTCTGTTGAATTGTACAAAGAATGCACGATATGTGTGATCCTTAGGGTAAATACCCGAATTTGTCTAGCAGCCACAGAGGCAAAAACATGCTCCGCAATGCTGCGCAGAGGCCCAATAATAATGCAAATCTCTTGGTGCTATCAGAAAAAAATGTTAATTACGTAGAAAGTCTGCAATTTTGTTGGTAAGGTGGAAATTTCATTGTATAGCAAAAATCATTGTGGCGCTATTCTTATAGGATTTGGCGATACTTAGTTTGTCGACACTTTTTGTGGCCTAGAATTAGACCCAAAAACTTAATTCACGGTCTCAGCTGCATGCACAAAGTTTAAAATGGCATTCAAATCCTTTGGGGCCATCAGAATAAAAATTCCTTTTGTTGAATTGTACAAGGAATGCACCATATGTGCGATCCTTAGGGTAAATACCCCAATTTGCCTAGCAGCCACAAAGGCAAAAACATGCTGCGCAATGGTGCGCAGAGGCCCAATAATACTGGAAATCCCCCAGGACTATGAGAAAAAATGTTTATTGCGTAGAAAGTCTGCAATTTTGTCGGTAAGGTGGAAATTTCATTGTATAGCAAAAATCATTGTGGCGCTATTCTTATAGGATTTGGTGATACTTAGTTTGTCGACACTTTTTCTGGCCTAGAATTAGGCCCAAAAACTTAATTCGCGGTGTCAGCTGCATGCACAAAGGTCAAAAAGCCATTCAAATCCTTTGGGACCACCAGAATAAAAATTCCCTCTGTTGAATTGTACAAAGAATGCACGATATGTGTGATCCTTAGGGTAAATACCCGAATTTGTCTAGCAGCCACAGAGGCAAAAACATGCTGCACAATGCTGCGCAGAGGCCCAATAATAATGCAAATCCCAATCCCAAATCCCAATAATAATGCAAATCCCACATGCTGCACAATGCTGCACAGAGGCCCAATAATAATGCAAATCCCTCGGGACTATCAAAAAATATTTATTGCGTAGAAAGTGTTCAATTTTGTCGGTAAGGTGGAAATTTCATTGTATAGCAAAATCATTGTGGCGCAATTCTTAAAAGATTTGGCGATACTTAGTCTGTGGACACTTTTTGTGGCCTAGAATTAGACCCAAAAACTTAATTCGGGTCTCAGCTGCATGCACGAAAGGTCAAGAAGCCCTTCAAATCCTTTGGGACCATTAGAATAAAAATTCCTTTTGTTGAATTGTACAAAGAATGCACGATATGTGCGATCCTTAGGGTAAATACCCCAATTTGCCTAGAAGCCACAGAGGCAAAAACATGCTGCACAATGGTGCGCAGAGGCCCAATAATAATGGAAATCCCAAGGAGGAGGCCCAAAAACTTAATTTGCTGTCTCAGCTGCATGCGCGAAAGGTCAAAAAGGCATTCAAATCCTTTGGGGCCATCAGAATAAAAATTCCTTTTGTCGAATTGTACAAAGAATGCACGATATGTGTGATATTTAGGGTAAATACCCCAATTTGGGTAGAAGCCACAAAGGCAAAAACATGCTGCGCAATGCTGCGCAGAAGCCCAATAATAATGCAAATCCCAATCCCAAATCCCAATAATAATGCAAATCCAACATGCTGCACGTTGCTGCGCAGAGGCCCACTAATAATGCAAATCCTTTGGGACTATCAAAAAAATATTTATTGCGTAGAAAGTCTGCAATTTTGTCGGTAAGGAGGAAATTTCATTGTATAGCAAAATCATTGTGGCGCTATTCTTATAAGATTTGGCGATACTTAGTTTGTGGACACTTTTTGTGGCCTAAAAATAGACCAAAAACTTAACTCGCGGTCTCAGCTGCATGCACGAAAGGTCAAAAAGCCCTTCAAATCCTTTGGGACCATTAGAATTAAAATTCCTTTTGTTGAATTGTACAAAGAATGCACGATATGTTCGATCCTTAGGGTAAATACCCCAATTTGTCTAGCAGCCACAGAGGCAAAAACATGCTCTGCAATGCTGCGCAGAGGCCCAATAATAATGCAAATCCCAATCCCAAATCCCAATAATAATGCAAATCCCACATGCTGGACAATGCTGCGCAGAGGCCCAATAATACTGCAAATCCCTCGGGACTATCAAAAAAATATTTATTGCGTAGAAAGTCTGCAATTTTGTCGGTAAGGTGGAAATTTCATTGTATAGCAAAAATCATTGTGGCGCTATTCTTATAGGATTTGGCGATACTTAGTTTCTGGACCTTTTTTGTGGCCTAGAATTAGACCCAAAAACTTAATTAGCGATGTCAGCTGCATGCACGAAAGGTCAAAAAGCCCTTCAAATCCTTTGGGACTATTAGAATTAAAATTCCTTTTGTTGAATTGTACAAAGAATGCACGATATGTGCGATCCTTAGGGTAAATAACCCAATTTGTTTAACAGCCACAGAGGCAAAAACATGCTGCGCAATGCTCCTTTGGGAACACCCGAATAAAACTTCCTTCTGTTGAATTCTACAAAGTTTGCACGATATGTGCAATCCTTGGGTAAATACCCAAATTTCTCTAGCAGCCACAGAGGCAAAAACATGCTGCGCAATGGTGCGCAGAGGCCCAATAATAATGCAAATCCCTCGAGACTATCAGAAAAGTGTTTATTGCGTAAAAAGTCTGCAATTGTGTCGGTAAGGTGGAAATTTCATTGTATAGCAAAAATCATTGTGGCGCTATTCTTACAGGATTTGGCGATACTTAGTTTGTCGACACTCTTTATGGCCTAGAAAGAGGCCCAAGAACTTAATTCGCGGTCTCAGCTGCATGTACAAAGGTCAAAAAGGCATTCACATCCTTTGGGACCATCAGAATAAAAATTCCTTTTGTTGAATTGTACAAAGAATGCACGATATGTGCGATCCTTAGGGTAAATACACCAATTTTTCTAGCACCCACAGAGGCAAAAACATGCTGCGCAATGGTGTGCAGAGGCCCAATAATAATGGAAATCCCTCGGGACTATCAGAAAAAATGTTTATTGCGTACAAAGTCTGCAATTTTGTCGGTAAGGTGGAAATTTCATTGTATAGCAAAAATCATTGTGGCGCTATTCTTACAGGATTTGGCGATACTTACTTTTTCAATACTTTTCGTGGCTTAAAATTAGGCCCAGAAACTTAATTCGCTGTCTCAGCTGCATGCACGAAAGGTCAAAAAGTCATTCAAATCCTTTGCGACCATCAGAATAAAAATTCCTTTTGTTGAATTGTACAAAGAATGCACGATATGTGCGATCCTTAGGGTAAATACCCCAATTTGTCTAGCAGCCACAGAGTGAAAAAGATGCTGCGGAATGCCGCACAGAGGCCCAATAATAATGCAAACCCCCTTGGGGCTATCAGAAAAAATGTTTATTGCGTAGAAAGTCTGCAATTTTGTCGGTAAGGTGGAAATTTCATTGCATAGCAAAAATCATTGTGGCGCTATTCTTATAGGATTTGGCGATACTTAGTTTTTTGACACTTTTTGTGGCCTAGAATTAGGCCCAAAAACTTAATTCGCTGTCTCAGGTGCATACACGAAAGGTCAAAAAGCCATTCAAATCCTTTGCGACCATCAGAATAAAAATGCCTTTTGTTGAATTGTACAAAGAATGCACGATATGTGCGATCCTTAGGGTAAATACCCCAATTTGTCTAGGAGCCACAGAGGCAAAAACATGCTGCACAATGCTGTGCAGAGGCCCAATAATAATGCAAATCCTTTGGGACTATCAGAAAAATGTTTATTGCGTAGAAAGTCTGCAATTTTGTCGGTAAGGTTGAAATTTCATTGTATAGCAAAAATCATTGTGGTGCTATTCTTCTAGGATTTGGCGATACTTAGTTTGTCAACACTTTCTGTGGCCAAGAATTAGGCCCAAAAACTTAATTCGCGGTCTCAGCTGCATGCACAAAGGTCAAATAGGTATTCAAATCCTTTGGGACCACCAGAATATAAATTCCTTCTGTTGAATTGTACAAAGAATGCACGATATGTGCGATCCTTAGGGTAAATATCCCAATTTGTCTAGCAGCCAGAGCAAAAACATGCTGCGCATTGCTGCGCAGAGGTCCAATAATAATGCAAATCCCTCGGGACTATCAGAAAAATGTTTATTGCGTAGAAAGTCTGCAATTTTGTCGGTAAGGTGGAAATTTCATTGTAGCGCTATTCTTACAGGATTTGGTGATACTTAGTTTGTCAACACTTTTTGTGGCCTAGAATTAGGCCCAAAAACTTAAGACGGATTCCGCTCAACGTTCGAGCAATAAGTGCAAAAAATATTTACCAAAAAACTACTCATAGGACGGTAACATTTTAAATGCTATTTGAAACATCTCACTTTAGTTCACTTGCCCAAGTGACCCCGCGATGAAATTCTCAAGCATTCTCAAGAAAATTAATTTCAAATCTCGTAAAAGTATGCTAAAAACGGGCGCCATTTTGTTTTGAACTGACATGAAGCGTCTTTTTAATTGAAATATGGACAACTTCAAATCCAATTTTCTCTCGCGGGGTCAGCTTGGGAGCAAAAGTAACGATAAGTTCTTAAAATCTGTTCTCAAAATGTGACAGTGCTGCAAGTATTTTTTTGGTAACTTAATTTTTGCACTTACTGCTCGAACGTTGAGCGGAAATCGTCTTAATTCGCGGTCTCCGCTGCATGCACAAAGCTCAAAAAGGCATTCAAATCCTTTGGGACCATCAGAATAAAAATTCCTTCTGTTGAATTGTACAAAGAATGCACGATATGTGCGATCCTTAGGATAAATACCCCAATTTGTCTAGCAGCCAGAGAGGCAAAAACATGCTGCGCAGAGGTCCAATAATAATGCAAATCCCTCGGGACTATCAGAAAAATGTTTATTGAGTAGAAAGTCTGCAATTGTGTCGGTAAGGTGGAAATTTCATTGTATAGCAAAAATCATTGTGGCGCTATTCTTACAGGATTTGGCGATACTTAGTTTGTCGACACTCTTTGTGGCCTAGAACAAGGCCCAAGAACTTAATTCGCGGTCTCAGCTGCATGAACAAAGGTCAAAATGGCATTCATATCCTTTGGGACCGTCAGAACGAAAATTCCTTTTGTTGAAATGTGCAAAGAATGCACGATATCTTCGATCCTTAGGGTAAATACCCCAATTTGTCTAGCAGCCACAGAGGCAAAAACATGCTGCGCAATTGTGCGCAGAGGCCCAATAATAATGGAAATCCCTCGGGACTATCAGAAAAAAATGTTTATTGCGTAGAAAGTCTGCAATTTTGTCGGTAAGGTGGAAATTTCATTGTATAGCAAAAACTATTGTAGCGCTATTCTTATATGATTTGGCGATACTTAGTTTGTCGACACTTTTTGTCGCTATAATTAAGCCCAATACCTTAAGTCGCGGTCTCAGCTGCATACACGAAGAGTCAAAAATGCATTCAAATCCTTTGGGACCATCAGAATAAAAATTCCTTTTGTTGAATTGTACAAAGAATGCACGATATGTGCGATCCTTAGGGTAAATACCCGAATTTGTGTAGCAGCCACAGGGGCAAAAACATGCTGCGCAGAGGCCCAATAATAATGCAATAATAATTCGCGGTCTCAGCTGCATGAACAAAGGTCAAAATGGCTGCATGAACAAAGGTCAAAATGGCATTCAAATCCTTTTAGACCATCAGAATAAAAATTCCTTTTGTTATATTGTACAAAGAATGCACGATATGTGCGATCCTTAGGGTAAATACCCCAATTTGTCTAGCAGCCACAGAGTGAAAAACATGCTGCGGAATGCCGCGCAGAGGCCCAATAATAATGCAAACCCCCTTGGGGCTATCAGAAAAAATGTTTATTGCGTAGAAAGTCTGCAATTTTGTCGGTAAGGTGGAAATTTCATTGCATAGCTAAAATCATTGTGGCGCTATTCTTATAGGATTTGGCGATACTTAGTTTTTTGACACTTTTTGTGGCCTAGAATTAGGCCCAAAAACTTAATTCGCTGTCTCAGGTGCATACACGAAAGGTCAAAAAGTCATTCAAATCCTTTGCGACCATCAGAATAAAAATGCCTTTTGTTGAATTGTACAAAGAATGCACGATATGTGCGATCCTTAGGGTAAATACCCCAATTTGTCTAGGAGCCACAGAGGCAAAAACATGCTGCGCAATGCTGCGCAGAGGCCCAATAATAAAGCAAATCCTTTGGGACTATCAGAAAAATGTTTATTGCGTAGAAAGTCTGCAATTTTGTCGGTAAGGTTGAAATTTCATTGTATAGCAAAAATCATTGTGGCGCTATTCTTCTAGGATTTGGCGATACTTAGTTTGTCAACACTTTCTGTGGCCAAGAATTAGGCCCAAAAACTTAATTCGCGGTCTCAGCTGCATGCACAAAGGTCAAATAGGTATTCAAATCCTTTGGGACCACCAGAATAAAAATTCCTTCTGTTGAATTGTACAAAGAATGCACGATATGTGCGATCCTTAGGGTAAATATCCCAATTTGTCTAGCAGCCAGAGCAAAAACATGCTGCGCATTGCTGCGCAGAGGTCCAATAATAATGCAAATCCCTCGGGACTATCAGAAAAATGTTTATTGCGTAGAAAGTCTGCAATTTTGTCGGTAAGGTGGAAATTTCATTGTAGCGCTATTCTTACAGGATTTGGTGATACTTAGTTTGTCAACACTTTTTGTGGCCTAGAATTAGGCCCAAAAACTTAAGACGGATTCCGCTCAACGTTCGAGCAATAAGTGCAAAAAATATTTACCAAAAAACTACTCATAGGACGGTAACATTTTAAATGCTATTTGAAACATCTCACTTTAGTTCACTTGCCCAAGTGACCCCGCGATGAAATTCTCAAGCATTCTCAAGAAAATTAATTTCAAATCTCGTAAAAGTATGCTAAAAACGGGCGCCATTTTGTTTTGAACTGACATGAAGCGTCTTTTTAATTGAAATATGGACAACTTCAAATCCAATTTTCTCTCGCGGGGTCAGCTTGGGAGCAAAAGTAACGATAAGTTCTTAAAATCTGTTCTCAAAATGTGACAGTGCTGCAAGTATTTTTTTGGTAACTTAATTTTTGCACTTACTGCTCGAACGTTGAGCGGAAATCGTCTTAATTCGCGGTCTCCGCTGCATGCACAAAGCTCAAAAAGGCATTCAAATCCTTTGGGACCATCAGAATAAAAATTCCTTCTGTTGAATTGTACAAAGAATGCACGATATGTGCGATCCTTAGGATAAATACCCCAATTTGTCTAGCAGCCAGAGAGGCAAAAACATGCTGCGCAGAGGTCCAATAATAATGCAAATCCCTCGGGACTATCAGAAAAATGTTTATTGAGTAGAAAGTCTGCAATTGTGTCGGTAAGGTGGAAATTTCATTGTATAGCAAAAATCATTGTGGCGCTATTCTTACAGGATTTGGCGATACTTAGTTTGTCGACACTCTTTGTGGCCTAGAACAAGGCCCAAGAACTTAATTCGCGGTCTCAGCTGCATGAACAAAGGTCAAAATGGCATTCATATCCTTTGGGACCGTCAGAACGAAAATTCCTTTTGTTGAAATGTGCAAAGAATGCACGATATCTTCGATCCTTAGGGTAAATACCCCAATTTGTCTAGCAGCCACAGAGGCAAAAACATGCTGCGCAATTGTGCGCAGAGGCCCAATAATAATGGAAATCCCTCGGGACTATCAGAAAAAAATGTTTATTGCGTAGAAAGTCTGCAATTTTGTCGGTAAGGTGGAAATTTCATTGTATAGCAAAAACTATTGTAGCGCTATTCTTATATGATTTGGCGATACTTAGTTTGTCGACACTTTTTGTCGCTATAATTAAGCCCAATACCTTAAGTCGCGGTCTCAGCTGCATACACGAAGAGTCAAAAATGCATTCAAATCCTTTGGGACCATCAGAATAAAAATTCCTTTTGTTGAATTGTACAAAGAATGCACGATATGTGCGATCCTTAGGGTAAATACCCGAATTTGTCTAGCAGCCACAGGGGCAAAAACATGCTGCGCAATGCTGCGCAGAGGCCCAATAATAATGCAATAATAATTCGCGGTCTCAGCTGCATGAACAAAGGTCAAAATGGCATTCAAATCCTTTTAGACCATCAGAATAAAAATTCCTTTTGTTATATTGTACAAAGAATACACGATATGTGGGATCCTTTGGCTAAATACCGCAATTTGTATGGCAGCGACAGAGGCAAAAACCCGCTGCACAATGCTGCGCAGAGGCCCAATAATAATGGAAATCCGTAGGGACTATCATAAAAAAATGTTTATTGCGTAGAAAGTCTGCAATTTTGTCGGTAAGGTGGAAATTTCATTGTATAGCAAAAATCATTGTGGCGCTATTCTTATAGGATTTGGCGGTACTTAGTTTGTCGACACTTTTTGTGGCCAAGATTTAGGCCCAAAAACTTAATTCGTGTCTCAGCTGCATGCACAAAGGTCAAAAATCCATTCAAATCTTTTGGGACCATCAGAATGAAAATTCATTTTGTTGAATTGTACAAAGAATGCACGATATGTGCGATCCTTAGGGTAAATACCCCAATTTGTCTAGCAGCCGCAGAGGCAAAAACATGCTGCGCAATGCTCCGCAGAGGCCTAATAATAATTCGAATCCCTCGGGGCTATCAGAAAAAAATATTTATCGCGTAGAAAGCCTGCAATTTTGTCGGTAAGGTGGAAATTTCATTGTATAGCAAAAATCATTGTGGCGCTATGCTTATAGGATGTGGCGATACTTAGTTTGTCGACGATTTTTGTGGCCAAGAATTAGGCTCAAAAACTTAATTCGTGTCTCAGCTGCATGCACGAAAGGTCAAATATCCGTTCAAATCCTTTGGGACCATCAGAATAAAAATTCCTTTTGTTTAATTGTAGAAAGAAAGCACGATATGTGCGATCCTTAGGGTAAATACCGCAATTTGTCTAGCAGCCGCAGAGGCAAAAACATGCTGCGCAATGCTGCGCATAGGCCCAATAATAATGCAAATCCGTCGGGACTATCAGTAAAAAATGTTTACTGCGTAGAAAGTCTGCAACTTTGTCGGTAAGGTTTAAATTTCATTGTATAGCAAAAATCATTGTAGCGCTATTCTTATAGGATTTGGCGGTACTTAGTTTGTCGACACTTTTTGTGGCCAAGATTTAGGCCCAAAAACTTAATTCGTGTCTCAGCTGCATGCACAAAGGTCAAAAATCCATTCAAATCTTTTGGGACCATCAGAATGAAAATTCATTTTGTTGAATTGTACAAAGAATGCACGATATGTGCGATCCTTAGGGTAAATACCCCAATTTGTCTAGCAGCCGCAGAGGCAAAAACATGCTGCGCAATGCTCCGCAGAGGCCTAATAATAATTCGAATCCCTCGGGGCTATCAGAAAAAAATATTTATCGCGTAGAAAGCCTGCAATTTTGTCGGTAAGGTGGAAATTTCATTGTATAGCAAAAATCATTGTGGCGCTATGCTTATAGGATGTGGCGATACTTAGTTTGTCGACGATTTTTGTGGCCAAGAATTAGGCTCAAAAACTTAATTCGTGTCTCAGCTGCATGCACGAAAGGTCAAATATCCGTTCAAATCCTTTGGGACCATCAGAATAAAAATTCCTTTTGTTTAATTGTAGAAAGAAAGCACGATATGTGCGATCCTTAGGGTAAATACCGCAATTTGTCTAGCAGCCGCAGAGGCAAAAACATGCTGCGCAATGCTGCGCATAGGCCCAATAATAATGCAAATCCGTCGGGACTATCAGTAAAAAATGTTTACTGCGTAGAAAGTCTGCAACTTTGTCGGTAAGGTTTAAATTTCATTGTATAGCAAAAATCATTGTAGCGCTATTCTTATAGGATTTGGCGATACTTAGTTTGTCGACACTTTTTGTGGCCTACAATTAGGCCCAAAAACTTAATTCGTGGTCTTAGCTGCATGCACAAAGTTCAAAAAGGCATTCAAATCCTTTGGGACCATCAAAATAAGAATTCCTTTTGTTGAATTGTACAAAGAATGCATGATATGTGCGATCCTTAGGGTAAATACCCCAATTTGTCTAGCAGCGACAGAGGCAAAAACATGCTGTGCAATGCTCCGCAGAGGCCCAATAATAGTGCAAATCCCATGCGACTATCAGAAAAAATTTTTATTGCGTAGAAAGTCTGCGATTTTGTCAGTAAGGTGGAAATTGCATTGTATACACCCTTTTAATAAGTCGCGGCGCCATTTTGAATTTTTAATCAATTACGTCATTCGCGGATAGATTTCAGCCACCATCTTTGCATGACCTGTTTGCTGTTTGCAACATGGCGTGCTCGAGCTCAGAGGAAAGCTCTGTCGAACGGCCAGTTTGTTCTTGTGCAGAGGTATGTTTTGACAATCTATCTAGAGGACTTGTTTGTTTTATTATTTGAGTTGAGTTATTTGAGTTCTGGTTGAGCTGTCGAGGACTACGTTTCAAGTTTGCAGACACAAGGGCTGAACTTGTTTGCCGGTAAATTTTCTTTTTAAAAACGAAAATGTGGTTGATGTGTGCTATTTCGCGCCATTGCGAATTTATCTTTGTTTACTCTTTTTTGCCATTTATTGTAGATTTTAGGGTAAGGCAGAACTTGGATAAAAATCTTACTCTGGTTGATCCTGATCCTGGGAAAGCATACACACGTTCAAAGAAAGCATAATGCAATTTCTGCACTGTGGATACACAGCTGACTAATCCAGATAACCAGCAACCCGAGGACCCAGTTACAGACATGGAGGAGGACTGGAGCAGTGATTCATCAGTTCTTCCAAAACAGTTTTCTTACCTGAACATTGTTGAACATGCTAAAAAACTGGAAGAGATGCAAAAAGCTATGTTGAAAAACCCCTTGAAAAGGGATACAAGTTTTTCTATGAAAATTACTGTCATGATGTGTGTTGTCGGTTTAACGACAATGAAATACATGTAAAAGGGAAGTGTTTCAGATCCCAGAGAAAAAATGATAGACCCCACAATGTTACAGTTACACTGTCAGTAACTGGAAATGTAAACAATGCTAAATGTTCTTGTGCAGCAGGAGCAAATGGCTACTGCAACCATACCATGGGCTTATTATATCTAATTGACCATGTCATCAAGGTAAAGGCCCCTGAGTTCTCCAAATTTGGGACATGCACAGATAATCCACAACAGTGGCACAAACCTAGAACCCAGGGCATAAACCCAGAACCTATCATGGGATATAAGGTTATCAACCCTAAATGCAGAGAGAAATGTTCAGAGGGTTTAAGATGTACCTTGTATGAAGCCAGACAACCCACTGTTCAAAATAATGATGGGGCAAATAATCTGTTCGAGTCACTTAAGCAAATTAATCCTTCTTTAGGATTCTGCACAGTGTATAAGCAGGAACCACCAACAATTCCCACTAAATTAAGTGGACACAAGTTTCCACGTGGGAGTGTGCTGAGCTATCAGCTTGCTCTGACAGAGGGGAATTTTAATGTAATTACCAATTTTCCTGCTTTACAAAGACCCAGAGCTGTTGATGACTCCTTCCCTAACCTCCCCCTTGTTAGAGAAACACCAGTTGTGGGATTGCAAGGGCCTCTTACTAATCAGGAGGACCAGTTTATCAGTCAATTAAAAGTCCCTGATCCATCTTTAACTGAACAAGAAACCAGAGGGCAAAGCAACAACCCATTATGGTTCCAAATCAGAAGATTCAGGTTAACTAGCAGCAATTTTGGACTAGTGTGCAAACGGAAACTCAATCTCTCTCAAACGAAATTTGTCCAGAATAATCTTTTGCCTGAGAAGGATCTTTCCAATGTAGCTGCTATCAGATATGGTGTGTCAAATGAATCAAAAGCAGCAAACAGATATGCTGAATACATGAAAGATATTGGTACTAATATTCAGGTATTAGAGTGTGGCGTTATTATTTCAAACGCAATGCCATGGCTAGCTGCTTCACCAGACAGAAGGGTGAAAGATAAGGAATTTGGTTATGGCTTAGTGGAGATCAAATGTCCTTTTACCCTAAGAAATTTGACACCAGAGGAGGCATGCTCTGACCCAAGTTTTTACTGTCACCTTATTGATGGGAAGCCTGAACTTAAAAAAGACCACCATTATTACTATCAAGTACAAGGTCAATTGGGTCTCTCAGGATTGAAATGGTGTGACTTTGTGGTGTATTTCCAGAAAGGCCTTATTGTACAGCGAATAAAGTTTGATGAGTTATTTTGAAAGTCAATGATTGTCAAACAAATTTTTACCAACTACATGTAATGCGAGAGGCCATGAAGCTTTAACTTGATAATACAAGAAGTTGAAATTGAGATTGCACAAGCCAATCCAAGAGGTTTATTTTTAAGTAGGTTAAATCTCCATTCATGTGTTTACTTAACATAAAGATGTTAAAACTACAAGCTTAAATGTTGTAATTCATAGATTTTGCGATAGAAACGTATGTTTGATATTACTTTGTGTTATGATATTAAAATAAAGAATGTCATTGTTGTCAGCTTTCATGCAACAACACAGTGCACTTGCATTTTCTAGACTGCTTTCTCTCGGTCACTTTTAGCCCGGCTGTGAACAGGCCTCCCATTCAAGAGACAGAGAAAAGAAAATTCTCTGATATAACAATAGCAATCTTAAGCATTATTTATCTATATTAATACAAGCAAACAAGCAATATTGATGCATTATGAAATGATAGGGTTTTGAAACAGAGTCAGTAATCCACAAACTGTCCATATCTGGTTGATAGAACCAGCCAGAGATAAGGGAATAATCTGATCAAATATATGAAAGTTTTTTATTTTATTGATGGCCCTCTCAACATGTATTCTTTCAGCAGCTATTTGCTGTGTCTCCACAACATCTTGAGCGGGCATTTGGTCTTGCATGTGCAGAAATGGTGGCATGTTTATCTTGAAACTAATTGGATCCAGCAGATCTTGAATGTCAAACCCTTTGTCTGCCATCACAGTGTCACCAGCTTGAAATGGCATTTTGAGAATACCACAGCGTTTAGTGATTTCCCTGTCTGAGACTGAACCCGTGTATAATTGGCTGATAAACGTTAGGCTACCACTTGGGGAGATTCCCACAAGCCCCTTCAATGTGTTAGCACTCTTGTAGTTTGAGTAAGTCTGGGACTTCAAAACTAGCGAAGAAGGCATTTCAACCTTGATCTCGGTACAATCAATAATCACCCTGGTTTCTTTGTATTGAGATTTAAATGAATCAGGCATTGTCTCTACTATTTTCTCTTTACTGGGCCAAATGCCTAATGATCCAAGTCTAAGATATAGGAAATTTACCCACAAGACAATGATGTTACTTACAGTTCTAACAGAAATGTTAAATCTATAAGCGAGATCACGTTCAAAAAGCCCAACCCTCACCCTGCAGAGGAATAGAAAGAATTGATTTGTATGAGTCAGTTTTCTGGGTCGTCCAATTTTTCGCAACGGGGTAGACTCTATGTCAGGCCTTGAATCATTTCTGTGTACACCAAGTTTTCACCATTGGGACCTGCGTTAAGATAAGTTAACACTGCTTTGTAGACTTCACGATTCGGGAATCCAGTGTAAAAACATATATCTTTGTCTTCAATATTTTCTATGCAGAACTCCATTTCTTGCACAGTTTGCTCGAGCTGCTGAAGTTTTGTGTTGGCAATTTTTATCTGCTCCCTTAGTGATAAAATTTCAGCTTTTAGCCTTTCAGATTTTTCAGCCTCTGTCTCATCCAAGTCCTCATCACAGTAAGACTCAACGCAAACTTCGGCTGGTTCAGGTGTGCATTCAGTGTAATTTTGATCACTTTGTTGCCTTTTACAACTTGTTTCGCTCGATTGAAGCTGAATCTTATTCAACTTCCTCTTCTTCTGGGACTTAGGAATGAGATATGGCTTGTGCTCCCAACATTTAAACACTGAGGGAAGACAACCAGTCTTGACAAACCACCGACCACTAAAGTTCGAATATTCTAAGTCCTCATCCCTGAAATGAAGCGAGCAGACATCTGTGAGCTTCTGGACTTAGAAAGAGCACCGAAAAGACGATCAGCTGCGAAACAGGAAAGATTTGCAGTTTCATAGAAATCACTTACATACTTTAAACGCTGAGTTTTCCTCCATTCTAATTCTTTGCACCCAAGCCTGCTTCACTTCTTGATTGCTTGGTATTTTGTGGTAAGTCACGTATCTGTTGCGATTGTTATCGAACACATCCCCGTACGATTTGCACAGAGGAACAGCACAGTTGCGATTATTAGAGCCTGTCAAAAGGATATAATCCTATTAGCGAATTAAAACAATAGGAACGGGATACAGCAGTTGAGAGTGACCTTTCTTTGTCTCTTCTGTTGACATGGTGCGATGAGGCGTGATGAGATCATTCAAGATGGCGGCTGAAAGCTCTCCGCGAATGACGTCATCAATTAAACATTCAAAATGGCGCCGCGACTTATTAAAAGGGTGTATAGCAAAAATCATTGTGGCGCTATTCTTATAGGATTTGACGATACTTACTTTGTCGACACTTTTTGTGGCCTAGAATTACACCCAAAAACTTAATTCGCGGCCTCAGCTGCATGCACGAAAGGTCAAAAGGCCATTCAAATCCTTTGGGACCATCAGAATAAAAATTTCTTTTGTTCAATTGTAGAAAGAATGCACGAGATGTGCGATCCTTAGGGTATATACCCCAATTTGTCTAGCAGCGACAGAGGCAAAAACATGCTGTGCAATGCTCCGCAGAGGCCCAAAAATAGTGCAAATCCCACGCGACTATCAGAAAAAATGTTTATTGCGTAGAAAGTCTGCGATTTTCTCGGTAAGGTGGAAATTTCATTGTAGAGCAAAAATCATTGTGGCGCTATTCTTATAGGATTTGGCGGTACTTAGTATGTCGACACTTTTTGTGGGCTAGACTTAGGCCCAAAAACTTCATTGGTGTTCTCAGCTACATGCACAAAGGTCCAAAAGGCATTCAAATCCTTTGGGACCATTAGAAAAAAATTCCTTTTGTTCAATTGTACAACGAATGCACGTTATGTGGGATCCTTAGGGTAAATACCCCAATTTTTCTAGCAGCCACAGAGGCAAAAACATGCTGCGCAATGCTCCGCAGAGGCGGGCTGCGCAATGCTCCACAGAGGCCCAATAATAATGTAAGTCCCTCGGGGCTATCAGAAAAAAATGTTTATTGCGTAAACATTCTGCAATTTTGTCTGTAAGGTGGAAATTTCATTGTATAGCAAAAATCATTGTGGCGCTATTCTTATAGGATTTGGCGATACTAGTTTGTGCACACTTTTTGTGGCCTAGAATTAGGCATAGAAACTTAATTGGCGTTCTCAGCTACATGCACAAAGGTCCAAAAGGTATTCAAATACTTTGGGACCATTAGAATAAAAATTCCTTTTGTTGAATTGTACAAAGAATGCACGATATGTGCGATCCTTAGGGTAAATACCTTAATTTGTCTTGCAGCCACAGAGGCAAAAATATGCTGCGAAGTGCTGCGTGGAAGCCCAATAATAATGCAAATCCTTCGGGGCTATCAGAATACATGTTTATTGCGTAGAAAGTCTGCAATTTTGTCGGTAAGGTGGAAATTTCATTGTATAGCAAAAATCATTGTGGCGCTATTCTTATAGGATTTGGCGATACTTAGTCTGTCGACACTTTTTGTGGCCTAGAATTGGGCCCAAAAACTTAATTCGCGGTCTCAGCTGCATGTACAAAGGTCAAAAAGGCATTGAAATCCTTTGGGACCATCAGAATAAAAATTCGTTTTGTTGAATTGTAGAAAGAATGCACGATATGTGCGATCCTTAGGGAAAATACTCCAATTTGTCTAGCAGCCACAGAGGCAAAAACATGCTGCGAAGTGCTGCGTGGAAGCTCAATAATAATGCAAATCCTTCGGGGCTATCAGAATACATGTTTATTGCGTAGAAAGTCTGCAATTTTGTCGGTAAGGTGGAAATTTCATTGTATAGCAAAAATCATTGTGGCGCTATTCTTATAGGATTTGGCGGTACTTAGTATGTCGACACTTTTTGTGGGCTAGAATTAGGCCCAAAAACTTAATTGGTGTTCTCAGCTGCATGCACAAAGGTCAAAAAGGCATTGAAATCCTTTGGGACCATCAGAATAAAAATTCGTTTTGTTGAATTGTAGAAAGAATGCACGATATGTGCGATCCTTAGGGTAAATACCCCAATTTTTCTAGCAGCCACAGAGGCATACAGATGCTGTGCAATGCTGCGCAGAGGCCCAATAATAATGCAAATCGCTCGGGGTTATCCGAAAAAAATGTTTATTGCGTAGAAAGTCTGCAATTTTGTCGGTAAGGTGGAAATTTCATTGTATAGCAAAAATCATTGTGGCGCTATTCTTATACGATTTGGCGGTACTTAGTTTGTAGACACTTTTTGTGGCCTAGAATTGGGCCCAAAAACTTAATTCGCGGTCTCAGCTGCATGCACCAAAGGTCAAAAAGGTATTGAAATCCTTTGGGACCATCAGGAAACTGTTTGGCCTCTACTTTCACAGCTGTGTCACACACTCCAGTCAATAGCTCCGAGTGGCTTCTCACAGATCTACAAATGCAGAAATGTTTGATAGACTGTTTGAGAAGCTCTCAGACATAACAACAAAAGCCTGGAGCAAAAGGATTGAAGATCTGCCCAGAAATGCAATCCTGCACTTACAAGCAGAAAAATCCAACACTGGAAGTGACTGTATTCTCAAGGAAGAAAGAGAAATCAGCATAAATTAAATGCCTAAATTAGAGAACCCTGTCATTTTTGAGTGAGCTTGAGAAGTATGCAGGTGACTGGGCTGCTCATTTGAAGCTCATTTCAGATTTCATAAAGCCAGGAGAAGGAGTGTGGTGGAAGGAGATGGATGATCACATTGAATTCTTTGATAGACCAGATGAAGCATGCTTCAGACAAGAGGGACCACAGTTGCACCACTTCCGTTCCACTTCCATAACAAGAGAACAAGAGCTGCTAGAAGCCTGCTGGAACAAATGCTTGACAGATCAGGTGAAGATTCCTGCAACAAAATTGAGAGGTGAAAATGACTCTGGCTGCATACAACTACTCCATTGAGTACAAACCAGGACCAGAACATGCCAATGCTGACGCCCTCAGCCGACTACCCTTTCCGGTTAGTCCTCCGACTACACCTTTGCCTGCACAAACTGTGTTTGCAATGGAATTTCTCAATTCGACACAGTGAGTGTGAATGAGATCAGAAACGGAACCAGATGTGATCCAATACTGTCACAAGTGATCAAGTTCGTTCAGCATGGCTGGCCTAATCACAACTCAGATGAAGCATTGAAGCCCTACTTCACTAGGAAAGATGAATTATGTGTCCAAGATGGATGTTTACTGTGGGGTAATCGAGTAGTGGTTCCCCCTAAAAAAAGAGCAAGAGTGGCAGAAGAGTTACACGAGACACACCCTGGAATTTGCCGTATGAAGGCGTTGGCGAGAAGTTATGTGTGGTGGCCAAAGACGGATGCTGACTTAGAGCAGAAGGTTCACCAGTGCAGTCCCTGCCAGGAAAACAGGAAGTCATCGCCAGAAGCTCCTTTACCTCCCTGGGAATGGCCTTATAAACCCTGGGTTCGACTCCACCTAGACTATGCGGGTACGTTCCTTGGAAAAATGTTTCTCATTGTGATGGATGCCCACTCCAAGTGGATGGAGGCGTTTCCGATGGACACGTCGACTTCAAGTGCTACCATTGAGAAATTGAGAATCGCTTTCGCGACGCAGGGCCTACCAGAAATTGTCGTCACAGACAATGGCAGCGACTTCGCGAGCAAAGAATTTGAAGATTTCCTCAAACAGAACGGGATCCGTCACCTCAGAACAGCACCCTATCACCCAGCGTCTAACGGACTGGCTGAGAGAGCGGTACAAACATTCAAGGAAGGAATGAAGAAGGTGAGTGGAGGAAGTGTGGAGACACGAGTTTCATGATTTCTAGCTCGTTACAGAATCACCCCGCAGACTTCAACAGGAGTGTCCCCGGAGGAATTATTTCTAGGAAGGAAACCCAGATCAAGACTAGACCTAGTCTACCCGGAAATCGGAAGGAAAGTGCGACAAAGCCAGGCTTCTCAGAAACAGGCACATGACTGGCACGCTAAGGAACGCACCATGCAGGAAAATTGGTCAATTGCCAATTAATGCTCAAATCTAGCACAATCCAAGTGGCATTATTCTTGCCAGGGTAGGTTTTGAAATACTTGGGAGGTTTGACTAAATCCACAAAATCATAAGCATTTCGTGCCGGGGTTTTATCAAACATCATTTGCTTCTTCATCCACCCCATTTTTTCACCAAAAACGACATTGAAAGCGAAATGAGGCATCAAAAAATCCACGCCTTTATATTTAAAAGAATGTCGTCCCACTTTGTCATTGGTTAACAGTAAATCCTGATCATCCCATTCAAAGAGCAGTTGGGTTGAAAGACCCTTATCTTCAGCGGTGGCTCCATACTTTGTCTTAAACTCCTCCACTACTTGTTGTTCGTACCAGCGTAAATAGGCTTTCATCAAACTCACACATCCACTACAGACTCATCTTCTTTGATGGCTTGCACATTCATGGTGATAAATCGGTAGATGAATTTATCTTCAGTGTCTTTACGTACCAGGGAGGAGGCCAGGAGATCTTGACCTGGGGGTACTAAATAATCCACATTGAGTCCTGCATCGGGAATGGTCACGGAAGTCAAAGCGACTTGCCATGATCCCTCATTCAAACGGAGTGATTGAGGTAACGAATTTTAGAACGGTTCGCTTGATTGTTCGGAAATTCACACCTATTGGCATGACTAGGTAACGTAATGTAATGAGACATATTACCACAAATGATGTGAGTGTCTAAGGTGTTTTCTTTTTAAAGTGTAACGTTATCAGAGTATGACCTGGCTGAAATTGCACCAAATCACCCCCTTCCCCGGAGGTTTCAGCCACGTGTACTTCCACCATTTCCAACTGAGGTGTTCTCACCGGATGATATTGAATGTGTTGTGGTTCAAAATACACTTGACCTGTTCCTTGTCGTTGATACTTGATTTCGCGTAACAAATCTACCGTACGATTACCTACCACGGTACTTACACCTACATCCGAGTAGATGTGTAAAGACCGAACAGGGTCTTTGACCATGTTACGAAAACCCACGTTGAGACTGGTAAATTTCCATTTAAGGCGACCACTCATCCAGAACCAAGTGACTTTCTTACTATCCCGTGGTGGTTTTGTAAAACAGAGGTTGACCTTTGGCGTCTAGAAAATCATATTGCCCTTTGCGGGGTACTTGATCATACTGCATTTGTAAATAAGGACCTAACTCCCATGCACCACTCTTGTTTTTCTTCATCCACCCCATTTTTTCTCCAAAGACCACATTGAAAGCAAAATGAGGTAATTCAGCCCAATTGACACCTAGAAAACGTTGACGGATGACTGTGGTGAAATCCAAGACCAAACCATCCCCCTCCCATTTGAAGACCAAGACAGTATCTTTGTTATTGTGTTTCTTGACAGCTTCGTAGTCATGTTGAAAGTCTTCAGCTACTTGTTGTTGATACCATCGTATAAAAGTTTTCATAAAGTGAACCCCATCAACCACAGGGGTTATCACATCCTCCATCGTCATATTTTTAACCTTAAAATCTAAACTATTGTCTTTCTTTTTCCGAGCCCATGAAGAAGAAAAAATGTCCTGTTTGGCTGGAACAATGTGTCCAAGGTTCAATCCTGTGTCAGGCAAAGAGATGGAACTCAGACCTACTTGCCAGTCGTTCCCCGTTAAACGGAGTGGTTCAGGTAAACGTATTTTGAAAGCATTGGCTTGATTGTCAGGAAATTCTTGTCGGCTAGCATGACTGGGGAGTGTGACATACATTACTTGACCACGTCTTTGGTAGAGATCCAACTGCTATACTTGTCAGGCCACCCTTTCCATTTAACCAACAGTTGGTCTTTCTGTCGTTTAAGTACTTTTTCCACACGGAAGACATCCGTTTGGTAGACTTTTTGTAAATCTTCTTCGTAAAACGTACCTTCCACAGCTGAACCATCCCATTCTTTCAATTTATACGTCACCACAGGTCCAGGTCTGACTTGATGCACCACAAAGACTTCTTCCGTCCACCCAGGTAAATAAGCTTTCTCAAAGGTACGATGAATCTTGTTTAAACGTACCATATCTCCTACTTTGAGAGTAGGTTTTCGTTTCTTGGTTGGTTTTCCATACAGTATGTTCCACACTTGGCTTGGATTTTTCCATGTGTCTTGATTGGGTGGCATACCAATGGAACGATGGGACGTCGCATTGTAACCTTTGACTAAATCTGGTAAAATATCTGTAAAGGTTAACGTGTTGGCTGCCGTAAAATACCGATACAACCGTTGTTTCAAGGTACGGTTAAAACGTTCTACCACACTGGCTTTGGTATCACCATGCGTGGAAAAATGATGAATGTTTTGACTTTCTAACCATTTTTTGACGTCAGGATTGTAAAACTCTTTACCTTTGTCTGTTTGAAGGCGTAAAGGTTTTCTTCCTTCTTTGACAATATCCTTGAATGCTTTTACCACACGTATTCCTTTTTTTATTTTTGAGAGGTCTAACCCAAGCGTATTTGGATAGGACATCAATCACGGTTAACAAATAAAGCATACCTTGGTTTTCTTTGGCAATGTTTTGCGTTTCGATTAAATCAGCCACCAATTGCTCATCCATGTTACCTACCATCACACGCAAGGTAGGAAAATTTCGTCGTTTGGGTTTGTGTAACGTGTATGCCAAATCTTTTTGCAATAAAGTCTGAGCTTTTTTCAAAGGTATTTTCCAAGCTCGAGCAAAACGTTGAATCCCACTTAAACTCCCAGGTTTGGTAGGATCATGATATCGTTTTAAGAGGGCCTCGGCGACTGAGATTTTGTTCGTCTTTTTTCTCTTTGGTGCCATAGTGTCATAACCAAACGATAAATGGTATGAATGGAGGAAGGGTAGGTCTTTTGTACTTTCTTATACCAAAGCCAAGCATCAGGATAACTTTGCAACCATAACACAAACACGACCCATCGATAAATATTTACTTCCACCCGAGCATCATGAAATACCACCAAGGGATGTTCTGTTTCATCATAAGGTGGGATAGGTACTTTTTCCCCTGGGGCTTCATCATACAATATCTGGGAAAGAGTCTGATGACATTTCCACTGCACCCATGACCACAAGCTATCAAATAACGCGCACACCAACATGATGTTTCAACTGATGCCTTATTACAAACACAAACAGTTTATATACACACTTTAGGCATATCATTAAAAAAGCCCAGTTCTGTTATAATAGTCTTTGACAGACTGTGGCATGACTTCCATCAGTCTTTCATGACGCTCATCCACTGTTTTCTTCTCATTCTGTTTGACGGTCTCTCCCTTGCCAGAACGGACTTGACGCCTTCTTTCTTCAAAGTCCCCCAAGCAATCACAGTATTTGGGTGGCGGTGGAGCTGGTTTGTCAAGGTAATTACTACCCAACCCTCTAGGTGGTGGTGTCTGAGTTTTTAACCACAGCTGCATGCTAAGTGGATCTTTAGGATCAAAATCAGGAATGGGTTGATCCGTGCAGCGAAAGAACTTGCAAGCCTTGTCAGTACAGGTGAGATACAGTCTTCCAGGGTTCTTGACAGAATGACTTTGTTTCAGGGTTGGGTATCCACCACAGAAGCAATTGATTTTCCGCCAGCTGTTACAGATATCGGGGTGAATGTTTTTGTAGACCTCTGACATGTACTCTTGCACTTGATCTTTTCCACAGAACAGAAAACAAGATTCATCAGGACAACGCACATACTCCCAACCTTTGGCGGACTTACGCTCTTCCAATCGCTTCAAGTGACAGGGACACATCATGTAGTCGACTTGATTTGGAGGTAGCAGGGGATCAACCGGAGAGTTTGGTGGTACTGTTTCATTGTCAGACAACTCCAAATCTTTCAACACTTGTTCTCCATTCAGAGGAACCATGTGTAGGATCGCTTTGTCTGTTTTGGTGACGTTTGGATCACCTCGACAGTCAACCACGTTTCTGGTATCTTCCACCAAATCGTTGACCAGTTGTGACAAGCTGTCGTCTGGATACTGAATGGCTTTATCTATTTCTAAACGTTCCACTGTAGCTTGAACGAGATCATCATCCTCTTCCAAATATTCTCACACGTTTCTTTTTTTCTCCGCTGTAGGTAACTTACGCTTTCGTTCAGACATGGTTGTGGTTTGAAGGAATATTCTCAAGGATCTGTTTTTTATAGCAGCGTTGAGCGCTCTACACAAAAGGATGATATAGGCTGCTAAAATAGGTTACCAATCACAGAGCAGACAAACAAAAGATTGATATAGGCTGCTAAAATAGGCTACCAATCATAACACTCTACAACAAAAAGTTGACGTCATACAAGAAAACGATGCCATCACGTTCGCGTCCAAACAAAAGCTTGCCCAGACTTGCCCAATTCCCAGAAGAGAAACATGACGCAACCTATTGTTACTTCTCGGGTATATAATGATTGTACGCTCCACTTTTTTCAAATGGCTCCAAACATGACTGGCGACATGACTTGCGACATGGAAGATATGCAACAGACGATCGGTTGTAATCATGTTCTTTATACCTGTGGTAGTGGTTTTGGCGTGGATGACGTGGCCGAAGAAACAGCCAAAGATTATGGAATGCAGATGGAAACGATGAAACTCCTACCACATCCCAGAGCCAAAAGTAGCAGTCCAGCGACCGTGGAACTGTTGAGAACAACAGATGAAGCCATTCAAAACGCAGCCGTGACTCTAAGAAGAAAAGTACCTAGTCATTTCCATACCTTTTCTATCCTGCAGCGCAACTACCACGCCGTTAAAAAAGCCCACACGGTCTTTGCCTTTGGTCACATTCACCCCAACCGTACAGAAGTTCGTGGTGGGACCGGGTGGACTATTCAGCTTGCCTTGGATCAAGGCAAGACTGTGTTTGTCTTTGATGATGATAAACGCAAGTGGTATACAGCTGAAAGAAAGTATGATGTGGATCCCACCACTAATCTGTTGAAGATACGTACCGAGTTTCTACCTTGGGGTAGTACTGAACTCCCAACCCTTCACCAGAGCAGTGCTGTCGTAGGATCAAAACTCATTGATCAGAACACCGAAAAAGAAGTCAAAGATTTATTCCATCGTACCTTCTGTACTGTCAAGAACGCTGAAGAATTCAGGAAAGAACTGGAGGAACTAGCGATATGAACACACGATTAGCTAAACTAGTAGAAAAGTATGATTTGGCTACCGATCAAGCGAAAACATTTCTAGAGATGGAACAAGCCAGAAATGAGTTGATTGAAGGTTTGAATAGGGTAGAAGAACCATTAACTCAAACGGAACGTTTAGTAAAACATATTGCTGAAACCAGGATTCGGGTCGCTGTGACCACAACACAGAGTCTTAACCACTAGACCATTCCAGCTGTATTGATTTTAGTGTTGTTAAGTTATCAATAAAAATGTAATCACATCATGTTGAATGGTAATAAAAATATAGAAATGACCCAACTAGGAATCGAACCTAGAACCTTCTGATCTGGAGTCAGATGCCATACCATTAGACTACCGGGCCCTTTCTGACCACTGTCAAGCTCACTCTTAACCTTATTTTTTTACATCATTTTCTAACGAAAGGGTCGGTGCCGTATTGGTATGGTTCTGAGTTACGATTCAGAAAGCTCCGGGTTCAACTCCCGGCCGACCCACCTTTTTTATTCGTAAATAAAATTTTTTGTCAAGAGTGGGAATTGAACCCACGCGGACATTTTGTCCATTGGATCTTAAGTCCAACGCCTTAACCACTCGGCCATCCTGACACTATGCCGTGAAGAGAATACTCTTCACACAATTGACACCCTGTCAATTGTTGGGTCCCTTCAGACCACGTTCGGAGATTACTAATATTTCCGAAGATTTTCCGAAGAGGTTTGGAGAGTTAATGGACCCCTGTTGAGATCACTTTGACCTTCAGACCTTACATTGGTATATTTTATTGAAAAAGAGAGAAAAAATCATAGGGTGATCCACGCGCATGCGTCTTGGTCACGCGCATGTGCACTAGGTCTTTGTGTCATCCCACAAGGATGAGCGTTGAGGTCCAATGACAAATATAAAGGTACCATGCATATATTAGTAAATAACAATAAATGACTCCACTTTTAGATATTCAAAATGGCGGCTAGGGTTAATCATTCAAAATGGCGGATCTAGGGTTAGAACCAGATAAAACAAGATGGTGACCAGGGTTAGGGTTAAGGGACTGGCATGAGTCACGTGGGTTAGGGTTAGTATGCTAATGAGCTAGGGTTGTGATCACGTGATCACTTAGGGTTAAGACCGAGTTGAGCCTGGGGACGAGTCCGATCATCCAGGTGATAATTTATGCTTTGCATAAATTATCCCTGAATGAGCGGATATCACTACTATCATCAAGGAGGCAACATGCAAAGACAAGTACTTTAATGCCGTCATTTTTTTCATTTCATTTTATTTTTAACGCTGCTAAAGATTATGCAGCTAATGGGATATTAAGGTACACTTTCTTGGCTGGCAACCTCAGTCACATCAATGACGCTCTTTTTACTAGCACACACTCAGCTATTTAGACTAAAAAGAAAAAATAAACAACTATGAGTATTTATCATCCATTGCCGAACATTTTAACTCGCGTTTCATTGAAAACAAGTCACGTAGCACAATGTAAAATGATATTCCCTAAGTAAAATTCCCCAGTATTCAAAACTTGAGTTTGATGATGCTTATCTTTATTGAGAATACCAACTTCACTAGAAGTGATTTACAGAAAAGTTAAGGCCTTTACAAGACTAAATAAAATAAAACCCAAGGTAAAATCCAAGAACTGCATAAATACAAAACATGTAACAAAGCGTATAACCAGGGAAGATAAGATACTAATTCAAAACAAAAACAAAAACAGAACAAAAAGCAATACATTGACTATAAAGTGGCGTTAGAAAGACCACGCTTGAAAATAGACAGTGAGGGCCCTTCTCTGAGTGAGGAATCTTTCCTGGACATAGTGTTATAGTTGTGAAAATCATAAATAAAGTTACATTGAAAGCAACGGGAAAAAAAGTGTTCATTGACCTATAAACAAAAAAGCACATGCTCAGACGTTACTTCTAGAAGGATGAGCGTTTTGTTCTAACATACACCCAATGGCAATGATGTTGTACTTAATGAAAAAGTGAAAAAAAAAAGAAAAACGAATTAACTAGGAATGAAAAGTAGATTCTCAGATTCTAAACTCAGCACTCAAGCATTACGGTTACTTCAATTTGAGTTGACCTTAAGTCACTCGCCCACCGTAATGAGATTCAAAAGCTGCCGTTGGAGCATTAGCCCTTCATCAGAACGAATCCCTGAATGTAGTTTGCATGCCTAATTTATTACTTTTTACCTTTTCTCATTTCTCAATTTTCATTTTTTATATGACAACGTTATTCAAGTAGGCGCACTTCACTGGCTTTTAAACGGCAAAGATAATGCAGAACACCTTGTAAACCCGCACTTATTGACTTCAAGACAAGCACGCCAATGGCTCTTGTCTTCCAAGAACATTCCGTCGAAGGAACGAACGAACAAACTACGCGAACGAACGAGGGAACGTGCGTGTATGCGTGTGTGTGGGGGGGGGGGGGGTGAATGGCATTGGCCAGACATGCTCACGATGCTTTGCGTAAAACAGTAACGAGATATTTACCTGGTCTCATGCACACGTGACCGCAGCCATTGGAGCAGCATTTTTGATTTTGTGGACAATCTTCATCTGCGCTGCACATTTCGACGCAGAAACCACGGCCTGTAGGCTTAGGACATGCACCCGGCCTCCCTATCCCTGCTAAGATAAAAGAAAGCATGTGAGTAAAACAAATAGTTGTTTGAGATAATTTTTATGTTCCTTATCTTTGAATAACTGATTGAATGACAGACCATACAAACGAAAAGAAAAGAAAGAAAAACGAACGAAAGAAAGAAAGAAAGAAAGAAAGAAAGCAAGAAAGCAAGAACAAATGAACAAATAAACAAACGAAAGACAAAGCGAGCGAAGGGGGAAGGGTGGGTGTACGTGCGTGTGTGTGTTACTGACATCAGCCAGGAAATGGCCATAAATGATGTACATCATAGTAACAGCTAGGTACCTGGTTTCATGCACACGTGACCGCAGCCATTGGAGCAGCATTTTTGATTTTGTGGACAATCTTCATCTGCGCTGCACATTTCGACGCAGAAACCACGGCCTGTAGGCTTAGGACATGCACCCGGCCTCCCTATCCCTACTAAGATAAAAGAAAGCATGTGAGTAAAACAAATAGTTGTTTGAGATAATTTTTATGTCCCTTATCTTTGAATGACTGATTGAATGACAGACGATACAAACGAAAAGAAAAGAAAGAAAAACGAACGACAGAAAGAAAGAAAGAAAGCAAGAAAGCAAGAACAAATGAACAAATGAACGAACGAAAGACAAAGCGAGCGAGGGGGAAGGGTGGGTGTACGTGCGTGTGTGTGTTACTGACATCAGCCAGGAAATGGCCATAAATGATGTACATCATAGTAACAGCTAGGTACCTGGTTTCATGCACACGTGACCGCAGCCATTGGAGCAGCATTTTTGATTTTGTGGACAATCTTCATCTGCGCTGCACATTTCGACGCAGAAACCACGTTCTGGAGGCTTAGGACATGCACCCGGCCTCCCTATCCCTACTAAGCAAGCATGTGAGTAAAACAAATAGTTGTTTGAGATGATTTTTATGTCCCTTATCTTTGAATGACTGATTGAATGAGAGACCAAACAAACGAAAAGAAAAGAAATAAAACCTAACGAACGAAAGAACGAAAGAAAGAAAGAAAGAAAGAAAGAAAGAAAAAGAAAGAAAGAAGGAAAGAAAGACAGAAAGAAAGAAAGACAGAAAGAAAGAAAGAAAGAAAGACAGAAAGAAAGAAAGAAAGAAAGAAAGAAAGAAAGAAAGAAAGAAAGAAAGAAAGAAAGAAAGAACAAATGATCGTTTCCCAAAATTCTTGTTCCTTCTCTCTTTGAAGCCACGGTGCGACTTTTTTTCTATACTGATTACTTGTTATGTTCTGGCATGATGTGTCTGTCTCCATATTGATGTTGAAATGGCAAATCGACTAAAAAAACACAACTGGTTTCAAGATATTGCTCAAAATATAGAACACCAAAGGGAACAGGCATAATTCGGTCCTCTTTGTTCCTCAACGTGACCAAATTATACTTTGAAACTACGTTTTGCACGCTAAATCCGCTAAACCCTTGGCAGAAAAGACTATGGCATCACAGGCCAGAACAGAAAGATAAACTTAACCTTTGTTGTTTTACGAAATAACTGTGACTTACAATACGCCGTGCATGCACTTT
Source organism: Siderastrea radians (assembly GCA_964017195.1). Taxonomy (NCBI): domain Eukaryota; kingdom Metazoa; phylum Cnidaria; class Anthozoa; order Scleractinia; family Rhizangiidae; genus Siderastrea; species Siderastrea radians. The sequence goes on from OZ024900.1 coordinate 83,728, forward strand.
ATATTCGTTATAAACTTGGCAGTGGAATACAATGAAGCTTTCTATAGCGTTCATAGACTGAAAAAGGCGGTCACTAGGTCATCAAGACTACACAGGAGTGCTACAAGAACTTTTCCTCTGATGTTTAAGTGTTTAACGGTCTCAGCGTATGCCACGTATTTGAACTGAATCTATCATTAGTACTTCTCCAGCTACTTTCTCTATGATGATAAAGTGTTTAACGATTTTAACGTATACTACGGATATGAACTGAATTAATTAAAATATTATTTAATCACTTAATTAATTCAGTTCATATCCGTAGTATACGTTAAACTCGTTAAACACTTTATCATCATAGAGAAAGTTAACTTGTAGTAATACTACTACTACAATTACCACTACTACTCTTACTACTACTACTACTACTTCAACTACTACTACTATTACTACTACCATTAGTACTACTACTACTACTACTACTACTACTACTACTACTACCACTACTACTTTTTCTATGATGATAAGGTGTATAACGATTTTAACGTATACTACGGATATGAACTGAATTAATAAAAATATTATTTAATCACTTACTTAATTCAGTTCATATCCGTAGTATACGTTAAACTCGTTAAACACTTTATCATCATAGAGAAAGTTAACTTGTAGTAACACTACTACTAAAATTACCACTGCTACTCTTACTACTACTACTACTACTACTACTACTACTACTACTACTACTACTACTACTACTTTCTCTATGATGATAGAGTGATTTTACTTAACCCGTGAAACAATATCTAACAATTAGCGTCTAATAGTCAAAGCTGAACAAAAGAAAACAATGGAATTAGTGTGTAATAGTGCGTAATAGTTTAGTATCTATTTCACGGGTTAATTCAAATCACTCTAAGGTGTATAACGATTTTAACGTATACTACGGATATGAACTGAATTAATTAAAATATTATTTAATCACTTACTTAATTCAGTTCATATCCGTAGTATACGTTAAACTCGTTAAACACTTTATCATCATAGAGAAAGTTAACTTGTAGTAAAACTACTACTAAAATTACCACTACTACTCTTACTACTACTACTACTACTACTTCAACTACTACTATTACTACTACTATTACTACTACTACTACTACTACTACTACTACTACTTTCTCTATGATGATAAAGTGTTTAACGATTTTAACGTATACTACGGATATGAACTGAATTAATTAAAATATTATTTCATCACTTAATTAATTCAGTTCATATCCGTAGTATACGTTAAACTCGTTAAACACTTTATCATCATAGAGAAAGTTAAGTTGTAGTAATACTACTACTGCAACCTACTACTACTACAACCTACTACTACTACTACTACTACTGCTATTACTAGTACTATTACTACTACTACTACTACTACTACTTTTGCTGGGAAAATGACTCTTACTTAAAATTCAGAAACGCATTACGTACGGAACCAATCCAGATTCTAATCTGAGAATTTATGGAACGAAACACTGAAGATGTAAATGTCTCGTTGGACGATGCTGTGAACATTCTAATTAACTGCGACATCAAAAATCTGTCTCAAGATTAAAACCAAAAGATCTCGTAAACGTATTAGGATAACATCTAGCAAAAAATGGTTCGACCGTGAATGTCAACTGAAAAGACACGAATTACGAAAACTGTCAAATCAAAAACATCGCGATCCCCTTAACTCTGAGTTACGGGAGAAATTTCACAAAATTCTGAATGATTATAAAAAGCTCCTTGACTCGAAAAGGAAAGAATTTCAGAAAGAAAAAACTCTGCAACTCGACGAGCTAGCATTTAATCCCGACAAAGTGTCGTTTTGGAGTTACCTAAAATCGATGAACGATACTATCAACGAAAATGTTCCTGCCCCAATCTCGGAAGAAACATGGCTCAACCATTTTCAATCCTTACATTCCAATGACCTGAGAACTTCCATAAATCGTCAAGGAGTCTATGATGAACTACTATCATTAGAAAAAAAAAAAAAGAACAGCTTAACTATTTAGATCAAGAGGTAACTGAGCAAGAAATACGTCAAGCGGTAAAGAAATTGAAGAATAAGAAATCGCCATTTGTTGACAAAATAAGAAATGAAATGATCAAAGCGAGCCTTGAATCGCTTATGCCTATTTACATCAAACTTTTTAATCTCATTTTACAATCTGGAAAAATGCCAGATATTTGGTGTCAAGGCCTTATAACCCCAATCTACAAATCGGGTGACAAGAGTGATCCAACAAACTATAGAGGCATATGTGTATCGAGTTGCCTTGGAAAACTGTTTTGCTCCATTTTAAATCAAAGACTATACTTGTATTTTAGAGAAAACAAGATATTACACAATTCCCAAATTGGCTTTGTACCTGAAAATCGTACTGCAGACCATGTTTTCACTCTAAGGACCCTAATAGATAAATATGTCCACTACCATAAAGAAAAAGTCTATGCTTGTTTCGTAGATTTTCGTAAAGCTTTCGACTCTGTTTGGCACGAGGGATTGTTTTACAAGCTGCTCAAAATCAACATAGGAGGACATTTCTACAATCTGATCAAAAGCCTTTATTGCAATTCAACATGTTCCATTAGAATCGGAGAAAACAAAACCCGATCTTTCTCATACTCAAGAGGTGTACGTCAAGGATGTATTTTAAGTCCTCTTTTATTTAACCTCTATATAAACAATTTGCCGTATTTATTCGAAAACACGCTGTCTGATCCATTTGTTCTTCCAAATGGAACAAAAATAAATTCACTATTGTATGCAGATGATTTGATCATCCTATCAAGATCCAAAACAGGATTACAAAACTGTTTAAACACTCTCTCTTCATATTGCAAAACATGGATGCTAAAAGTCAATCCCAAGAAAACAAAAATAATGATTTTCCAAAAACGCCCAAGGAAATCCGTTGACATCAACTTCAACATAGGCACCGAGCCAATTGAAATTGTTCAAGAATACACCTATTTAGGTACACGTTTAACTCCAACGGGAAACGTTACTCTTGCAGTCGAACACTTGAAAGAAAAAGCCCTGTACGCCTTTGCTAGTATACGAAAACAAACACTTCTCAATAGACTTAATCCCAATACCGCATCTCAGATTTTTGACACAATGATATTTCCGATCTTAAGCTACAGCAGTGAGATATGGGGGATGTACACTAAGCAGAATTTTAAAGCATGGGATAGTTCCCCAATAGAAAAAATTTATCTCAAATTTTGTAAACACTACTTAGAAGTAAACAATAAGGCCTCTAACGTAGCTTGCAGAGCCGAACTTGGAAGATTACCGCTAATAATCCCAGTTAATCAGAAAATTATGAAATATTTTGTTTATCTAAACAACAAAGATAATGACTCTATAGTCAAACAATCTTTCCTCATGTCGAAGAATCTACATTTTATTAATAACTCCGGATTTTATTCCAATTTTATGAACTTGATAGAATAATATCATCTATCCAATTTAGATCCTGAATCTTTAGATAATGATAGAATTAGGCGATATACAACTAATATGAAAGAGAAATATATATCCTCCTGGCGACACAGCCTTGAACATTCAAAGAAATTAGAATTTTATAAAGTTTTTAAGGATGACTACGTTACATCTGATTATTTACACCAGCTAAGAAACTTTAATGAAAGACGAAATTTAGTGAAGTTTAGAGTAAGTGATCACAAACGTATGATTGAACTAGGTCGATATCAAACCGATCATATGCCCAGAGAAACTAGATTATGCCCATTGTGTAAATCAAATCAAGTAGAAAATGAAACTCATTTCTTGTTGCAATGTAGCAAATACTCTCTGCAGAGGCAGACATTCTTCAATCGAATCAATGAAATAATACCTGATATTGAAAGGAAATCAACCTCAGAAAGCATAAAACTTCTCATGAACTCTAACGACTATCATGTGAATAAGCTAGTAATGAAGTTTATTTCCTTGTGTATGAATATACGTGATACATTGTTATTATCAAGTGAAAGTGATGTAACTTAGGTTCATTAGCATAATATTAGAGTAATATTAGTCTTGTTTTGTTATTAATTACTATAAATATGCTTTTGCAATACTGTAAAATCTTGCGGTCATGCAAATAAAGCAATTTACTACTACTACTACTACTTTCTCTATGATGATAAGGTGTATAACGATTTTAACGTATACTACGGATATGAACTGAATTAATTAAAATATTATTTAATCACTTACTTAATTCAGTTCATATCCGTAGTATACGTTAAACTCGTTAAACACTTTATCATCATAGAGAAAGTTAACTTGTAGTAATACTACTACTAAAATTACCACTGCCACTCTTACTACCACTACTACTACTACTACTACTACTACTACTACTACTTTCTCTATGATGATATTGTTTAACGATTTTAACGTATACTACGGATATGAACTGAATTAATTAAAATATTATTTAATCACTTAATTAATTCAGTTCATATCCGTAGTATACGTTAAACACTTTATCATCATAGAGAAAGTTAACTTGTAGTAATACTACTTCTAAAATTACCACTACTACTACTACTACTACTTCAACTACTACTATTACTACTACTATTATTACTACTACTACTACTACTACTACTACTACTTTTTCTATGATGATAAGGTGTATAACGATTTTAACGTATACTACGGATATGAACTGAATTAATTAAAATATTATTTCATCACTTAATTAATTCAGTTCATATCCGTAGTATACGTTACAATCGTTAAAGGCTTTATCATCACAAAGAAAGTTGCAGTAGTGGTATTATTTATTATTTAATTAATTCAGTTCATATCCGTAGTATACGTTAAACTCGTTAAACACTTTATCATCATAGAGAACGTTAACTTGTAGTAATACTTCTACTAAAATTACCACTACTACTCTTACTACTACTACTACTACTACTTCAACTACTACTATTACTACTACTATTATTACTACTACTACTACTACTACTACTACTTTCTCTATGATGATAAGGTGTATAACGATTTTAACGTATACTACGGATATGAACTGAATTAAATAAAATATTATTTCATCACTTAATTAATTCAGTTCATATCCGTAGTATACGTTACAATCGTTAAAGGCTTTATCATCACAAAGAAAGTTGCAGTAGTGGTATTATTTATTATTTAATTAATTCAGTTCATATCCGTAGTATACGTTAAACTCGTTAAACACTTTATCATCATAGAGAACGTTAACTTGTAGTAATACTTCTACTAAAATTACCACTACTACTCTTACTACTACTACTACTATTCTCAGTACCGAAAATAAAACAGGAATATTTCCATAACAATAGATATCCCACAATTCTTAGCGTTGTATATATTACCACCTTTCTTTGTATTGTGTGCATTTGTCTAACAACATCTCAGAGTGAAGACAGCGAATTTTTGGCTCTGTTGTGCACGCGTCATGGCCGAACCTCAACCGCCTGCCCAACGCCCCTTAAAAGGTACGTCCCCAGGACGCTTTAAACGAAGTCCGAAGAGAAATGCCTTTGCAGAATGCCCCCGCTGTAGTTCCAGTTGACAATCCTCCGCCTGCTGACGTCCCAGCCGCTAATAATGCTCCACCCGTAGAGAATCCTGGCGCTGCACATGTTGCTCCACCGCTCGAGGTACATAATTTGCCCTGTTTTCTTGTTTTGTTGTTTAGTCATTGGTTCTGGTTTTGCATTCCGTGGTTTTCATGTGCGCCCAGGTAGGCTTGATGCTTTTGGGACACGTGCATGAGTGGTACGGCCACTGCACTGGACTTTTGAATTTAAAATTAGTGCGTGAGTGGTTCAGCCACCGCACCAGAGTTTTTGAAATGGAAGAATATGTGCGTGAGTGGTACGGCCACCGCACCAGAGTTTTGAAAATGGAAGAATATGTGCGTGAGTGGTACGGCCACCGCACAAGAGTTTTGAAAATGGAAGAATATGTGCGTGAGTGGTACGGCCACCGCACAAGAGTTTGAAAATGGAAGAATATGTGCGTGAGTGGTGCGGCCACCGCACCAGAGTTTGAAAATGGAAGAATATGTGCGTGGGTGGTACGGCCACCGCACCAGAGTTTGAAAATGGAAGAATATGTGCGTGAGTGGTACGGCCACCGCACCAGAGTTTGAAAATGGAAGAATATGTGCGTGCGTGGTACGGCCATCGCACCAGAGTTTTCAAAATGGAAGAATATGTGCGTGAGTGGCACGGCCACCTCACAAGGGTTTTTGTAACTCTCACGATATGTCCGTGAGTAAAGTTTTTCGCTAGGTTCTTTCAAAATGTCTGATATGTGCATTAGTCGGTATTGTTTACCGCTACTAAATGTTGTTACTACCGAGTTATATGCTTGCTAATGGGTTACACAGCGTCCTCATGTAATTTTAATTTCACCTGCCATTTGTTGCTCGCCAACATGTCTGTTTTGTGCGATCGCTGTGTTAGTTTGCTGTATTTATACTAGATGGGCTTTAGTTTTGGGTTGAGCTCGGTTCGGCGCTGTTCGATAGCGTCGCTGCGGTACAATTCTAATGTGATTTGGCTTACGACGCGGCTGTGACACTACTTTCGATAGTCTGGTTATACGTGATAGTTACTAATTCTCGACTATGGCGCTTTTCTATTACCGCTCAAATTTTCAGGAATTTAACTCTCTTGTTTTTGGATTTCAATTACAGAGTTTCTTTAGGCGTTAGAGAACTTGTTGGAAAGTTCTTTCTTTGTTTTCTGGTTGTGATTTTTGTCATTTGCATGCTAATTTAATGTTTTCTCGCCTCAACGTTTAGTTTCGCGGCGTTTAATTAAGGGTTGTTTTGGCTTTGTTTTGTGACTGAACGTTTTTTCTTTTTCGCCCCAGCGGTGTTTTCTTAACTGCTTGCACCTCGAATTAGTAGTGTTTTGCGTACTTCAACAGCTTGGGGCTGTGCTAAGTATATTTTTGTGCACCTTTAACTGGTGTTTATCTATGGTGACCAGGCGTTTTTCTTCCTTTAAAGGGTCAGGCTAATTTGAGCGTTCAAGCGCTTGAGGAAAGGCTTAAGAAATTGGAAGGCAAAAGTGAGACCGGTTCCGTGGGTTTGGCCTTACAGGCTCTGCACAGGACTCTTGATAAGACGCGTTTTGATCCAGAGGATGCTGTATTGGATCTGGAGTCCTTGGTAAAGGTGGCGAAGATCAGCAATCACGCCAAAGCGCGGGAATATGAGTGTGTTCTGGATGAGGTGCAAAAACACGCCAAGTCCTTGCATCAGAAGTCTCTGCGAGATTTGCTGGTCGCACTTGTTGGTGACCCGATAAAGAGCAAGGTTCCCGAGAAGACCAATAAGCTCCTGAAGCATGTTACCCCGGAGGGTAAGCCAGCGGCTTCTCCAAGTTGGAGGCGTTATAGCAATCAGTTCAGCTATCAAGGGGGTTCCCGTGACAACCGTCACCGTAATTAAGTTTCCCAGCAGGCCGTTCGGTTACGTTTGCCAGTCGACGTATGCGTTTTCCCCCGTGTTATTTTTGCGGGTCAACTCAACATTTCATTAAAGATTGCACTGAATTTCAGGAAAGGAAGTCTGCTAGGGCGCGTAACAAGACAGCGTAAGTGTTGCGCGCAATGTTTTCGCGCTGCAGCAAAGCTGTTGTATTTTTTGTGCTTTTCGGATGAATAAAGCTATTTTTGTGTTATTATTGTTTTGTTTTCTACCTCTCTTTCGGTTTCTCGTTTTTCTTTGGTACCAGTTTAGGTTGAATGTGGCTTGAAACAGGAGTAAAACTCTCCTCCCGGTTTATCTGGGTCAGGCTGTCATTCCTCCTTTTCTGGTGGCCATAGTATCCGTGGTTTTTTCTTTTCTTTCTTTACCTTTCGGTGGGTTTCATTTCCCTCCTTTTTTATGTTTTCTTTTGTAGAGGAAGCGAAGGGTGCTTCCTTCTAGTTCCCCATGCATTTTTGATCCGACGCCATGCGTTCAAGTTTCGCACACAAGGGTCTCCCGCTGGGTAACCATGGATATGTGGCCACTTGATAGAGGAATGACAGCTCCCCGTTTTGACCGCGTTTTCGTTCAGGATGTATGCGCTGGAAAGTTTCTTCCCGATATTGAAAAATTCCCTTTTCGTGATCCAGACGTGTTCATCGCTGGCCAGCTTCATCAGCCTCCCGAGATCTGGGAGCAAGTCGCCGCCTCTGGCTCGTATGACAGAGCCGATGAGGTTTTGGATTGGTTAAAGCATAAAGTTTTCCTCGCGAAATTTTTTAAGCCTTTCATGGGAATTTTAAAGGCGTTGCTTAAGACTTGGATATTCCGCCAGCCGTGGAATTTGGAAACAATAAGTCCTGTGATGGTTTTCATGACTTTATTCAGAAAACTATACTCGAAAGAGTTTGTAACGGCGCAATTCCTGTTTGGGGGCGGGTTGTTACAGTAAAACCTCCACAATTAGTTCTTCCTTTGACCGTTGAACCGACAAAGCCCCGTCTCTGTCACGACAACCGTTTCCTCAACCTGTAGATTATGGATCGTCCTTTTAAGTTGGACAACTTGTCACATTTGCCCAGATATCTGGAGAAAGGCTCTTTCCAGACCACCTTAGATGACAAATCCGGCTATGACCACATTCTCCTTGATGAGCCTAGCCGCACCTTCTTCGGGCTTCAATGGAAAGTATGGTATTTTTGTTTCTAATACCATTCCTTTTGGATGGAAGATTTCAGCTTATATCTACCATTCTACTGGTTTGTTAGTTTCGCATTATCTGCGCTCAATCGGTGTGCCTTGTTCCTTATACATTGACGATAGACATAACGGCGAGTTGCAGGTTAGCAATTTTCACGCTGTGAAACAGCCGTTGCTCACCCCCCCCCCCCCGCCCTCGGCTTCTGAATTTCGTCTCAACGCTGCAAAAGCTGCTGTATTCCTTGCTGTTTATACCCTAACATGTTTGGGTTATACTCTTGGTCTTAAAAGTGTGTTTTTCATCCGCAAAAAGCTCAAATATCTCGGTTTTATCTCTGACTCAGATCTACAGGCCTTTTATTTACCTGTTGACAAGCAGAAGAAATTTCTTGAGTTGGTTAACTCGATCCTTCCAGGTAACACTGTCTCTGTCCACACCCTTCAACGTCTCGCAGGAAAATGTATCTCGTTTCGTCTTGAGGTACAGGATTCACGCCTCTTTACAAATGAAATCAACCTTGCTATTGGTAGGGGTTTGAAAACTTCCAAACTCATTCATATCACCCCACCGTTGAGAGCTGAGATTCAGCACTGGGCTGATCCGTCGGTTGTTGCCAGGGTTCGAAACTGGCGTAGTGAACGACACCATCAGTTTGTTATTTACTCTGATGCATCCTTGTTCGCGTGGGGAGGTCTTTCCCAAGGAGAGCCGCGTTAGCATTTCCGATTATTGGCCGGCGTCTCTCGTTGATTTGGATATCAATGTTAAGGAAACTAAGGCCCTTTCTAATACTCCTTTTTCCTTTGGAGATAAGCTTCGAGACGCGCGAGTGGATGCGTATGTCGACAACCAAGCCCTCGTTCGAGCATGGCAGTCCCAGGCAGCCCGGTCTAGTTCTTTCTCTGACGCGTTAAAGGAGTTATCTAACACGGTTTTGAGCCTTAATTTGCACCTGTCGGTTTTTTATATCCCTTCCCGAGAGAACCCTGCTGACCACCCTTCTCGACGTTTCTCTCCGGCTGATAGCAACTTGGCTCGACACCTATGGCTTCGCCTTCAGAGTCATCCGTGTTTTGGTGGTTCAGACGGCCACTCTGTGGACCTCATGGCCCTTGAATCTAATGCCCAGTCTGACGGTGGTGGGGTTATTTTGCCCCATTTTACTCCGTACCCGACTCCTCTCTCGTCAGGGGTAGATTTCTTTGGTCAGGATTTTAGCCAGTCGGTTTCCAAACCTCTCCTTCGCAGTCCCTACATTTTCCCGCCTATTTTGTTGATTGTTCCAGTTCTGAGACACCTGCGTACCACGTAGTTACCTTGCACTGTTGTGGTTCCTGATGTTCATCCTAGGCGCTATTGGTGGCCTATCCTTTCCCAGTCAGCTCGTTTTTCGCTCAAACTCTCTTGTAAGGGTGAGCTGGGAGCAATTTTAATGCCTTCTAAGCATGGTTAGACATGTTTAAATTACCTTGGGATCTCTGGGCCTTCAGAGTATGACTATAGTTTGGATTTCTCCGTCTTTGTCCACGCAGAAGGCTTGGTATCTAATTTTTTCTGTTTGTTCGGATAAGCACGATAACCTATCTAGAGACTTTTGTTTTGGAACAGTTTTCTGGACAATTTTAATCAATAGTAATCTTAGCCGACCTTGTTTTGATAGCTTTATTGTCTTAGGCGAATTATCGCGTACTACGCGATAATTCGAGCTGTTTGTAGTTTAATAAACAGAAAATTGCAAAATTAAAATTAAAATTAAACTGTAATTGACTGTTTCTTTTCTTTGTTTATTCGTTTTAGCCTTTGCCGGTGGTTCCAAAGCTTTTTACCCAGTCGGTATCCTGCCCTTCGTGTTCATACCCTAACGATGCTTCGTTCCGTTTTTGTCAAAGTTGTGGTTATCAAAGAAAAGTTCTAGTCGATGTCCCTGCCTCAGGCTCCAGTGTTCCTCTACATGTTATTGCCCTCGACGACCGTCTTTTGCAGATTGCTAGTTTTTCTGCTAGTTCCAGTTATGCTAAACAGAAGACTTCCCTTCAAAAAGAGCTTGAGCTCTTTTTGTCTTCCCTTCCTTTTCCGAAGGATATTTCTACCGCCACTCCCCGCGAGCTTTGCCGTTTTCTCGTTTGGAAAGACCGTAAGGGGAAGACTACGGTACACAAATCCGCTTGCCAATTTTTCGGGCGAAAAGGGTCGTTCTCGTGTCTTTGCCCCACGCGCCTCGCCTACGGGACGGTGGACTCTCTGATAGGGAAGCTACGGGCTTTGTTTAACGAGTCAGGAAGGAGAGGAGAGTGGGACCCTAGGCTTCTCATCGGTAACCCAGCCACCGATATTTCTTTGAAGCAATACTTAAAGGCTGTTACGGCGGAGCAACTTCAAGCCCAAATTACCCCTACCCAGGCTACTCCCGTCTTCGTTCATGATCTCGTGCGTCTAAGCCACTTTTTGGATGAAAAGCTTTTGTCTGATAAACTTTCCTCAATCGAGATGTTTGTTCTCATGAGAGACCAAGCCTCCTCCTCTGTTTTTCAGTGGGGATAGAGCAGGTGATCTTTGGCAGGTGAAGACTCCGGGAAATCCTCCGTTTCCCAGATGGCGATGGTTTACTTTTCAATCACATTTGGGGAAAAACCCTCCGTGATGGCTCGTCCAACCTTTTTGGCATACGCCGTAGTAAGTAACCAGACATTTGTTCGGTTAGAGCTATTGATCTCTATGTGGCCTTCGCGAAGCGAATTGGAATCGACCTTACGGGCGGTTTTCTGTTCCGTCCTACGTCTTCAGATGGCACCGTTATTGACAAACCTTTTTCCTCCTCGGCTGCGGATGCCCGTCTCAAGCATTACTTGCGCGAGGGCGAGATTGGCAGAGCTGTATCACTCCACAGTTTCAGATCTGGCTGCGCTATAACCCTTGCTCTCTCAGGCACAGAGCTTCAAGATATAATGGGCTATGTTGGTTGGCACAATCGTTCTACCGCAGCGTATTACATGCAACTTTCAAAAGTCATGTCCGCTGGTTCCCCTTCTTCTGTCCTTACTGGGCAGACAGTAAACATTGAGGATCCGGGGATTTTCTATGACCAGTGCAATAACCTCAGGCGTTTCACTCCAGCCTTTCCACGTTAATCTTTTCTTTGGAGAATGGGAGAATAGTCTGCTCTTAGGCCGGCTTTCTTTGGAGATACGACTGTTTAGCGGTCGAGCTGGTGGATTTGGGGACCATTTTCACCCTTCCATATCTCATTGTATATTCATGTGTATTGTAGGTAGTGAGAATATGTTACTATTCTCAGTACCGAAAATAAAACAGGAATATTTCCATAACAATAGATATCCCACAATTCTTAGCGTTGTATATATTACCACCTTTCTTTGTATTGTGTGCATTTGTCTAACAACATCTCAGAGTGAAGACAGCGACCCACCCTCCCCAGCCCGCAGCCATGACGCGTTGCACTACCTTCAATGCATGTGAGTATACCGCTGTCCACTCCTGTGGACAGGGTCCATTTTCACCCTTCCATATCTCATTGTATATTCATGTGTATTGTAGGTAGTGAGAATATGTTACTACTTCAACTACTACTACTGTTACTACTACTATTACTACTACTATTACTACTACTACTACTACTACTACTACTACTACTTTCTCTATGATGATAAAGTGTTTAACGATTTTAACGTATACTACGGATATGAACTGAATTAATTAAAATATTATTTCATCACTTAATTAATTCAGTTCATATCCGTAGTATACGTTACAATCGTTAAAGGCTTTATCATCACAGAAAGTTGCAGTAGTGGCATTATTTATTATTTAATTAATTCAGTTCATATACGTCGTATACGTTAAAAGCGTTAAGCACTTTATCCTCACAGAGAAAGCTGTAGTATTAGTAGCTGTAGTACAAAAGGAGAAGTTAATAAATTCAATTAATATACGTAGCGTACAAGCTAAGAACTCTCCGGTGATGTTAAGGTATATACCGGTTTTAACGTATTCTCCGTATATGAACGGAATAAATTAAAACACAACAATATTTAATGAATTCATAGTGCTGAATTCTAATTGGTGGTTTAGTTCCCAAATGGTCTTACACGTTTCTGTAAGAACAAGCTTAGGCCAATCCAAGGTGAGTTCCTATTCCCGTCGGCCTGCTTTCGAACTGTAATTGGTCTACGATCATCTTGGGGCCGCTTTAAATAGAGGGAAACATGAGCCGAGTACTTTAGTGCGTTGCTTAATTTTAAAATGAGCAAGCCGTGCTCCCAGCTTAATAGTAAGCTTATTCGTGATAAAGCGGAATGCAGTATCATCGCAAAAGTTGAGAAACAGTGTTCTGTCGTCGGATTTAACTGTGTATGGCGTGTAAAAGACCAGGAAATAGAGAATGCATGGAACTGGATCTGCGAAAAACGAGACGAGTGCGATCTGAAGTTATCAAAAGTCAACGGAGACTGTTTCTTCTTTTCCTCGATAAGTACGTCAAAATTAGACACCAAAAAACGAAAAACGCCACAGAGATCACAAGCACTAAGAGAAAGCGACGATTCAAGTGACGCGACTGCAATTAGTGCTTCGCAACTGTCATCGCCTGGCAAGAAAGTATTTCCAGCCATTTCGTATTGGGTGGCATGCCAAACGCCAAACGGATCAGCAATGAACCCGCTAAAACTACAAAGCGCGCGAGAAAAATACCTCGCCTTGCCGAAAGCCAGTCGTCCATTGGACAGCAGAAGAAAATAACCAGTTTTTTCCTGTCGCAGCAACGCCCTCGAAATTAGTATTTTGTTCAAGTGACTATTTTCAGTCAGTGTTATTCGATGTAATTTGTTAAGTGAAAGCGTAGAAGACACAAACAGTAGGAAAAAAACACGAGTGTGAATATTAAGTTGTTTCTTTGACATTGTGCGAGATGAAATCAAATGTATTTCTCAGTTGAAATGATGAATGTCATTTATGTTTTCTCAGAATGGTTTAGACAGTCCACATGAGTGAACCAGAAGAATTTCTCAGTTGCCATTTATTTTGTTATCTCGTCGATTGAAAGTTAGCGTATCGATTAAGTAATACATGTAAGGAAAGCAAAGGAAAGGAAAACGTCAAACTTAAGGACGTTCGCGCCAATTGTTTCTGCGCATCCTTACTGCGCACGCAATTCACTTCGTGATGTCATGCCACGTCATGTATTGAGTGCGCGCGCTGTTGAAGAAATGTGGAGATATATAGCGCTAGTGGGGACTTTAATATCTATGCACGGGTTTAACTCTCTTAAATGTTCGGTGACCCCATATCTTCTTTTGATAGTTCACTTTCTTTGTCGATTATCTACGTTTTGTGAAAAATTAAAGAAAATCTGTATTGTAGAAGTTTGATTTTTTTTAACTTTTCTGCCCTCGCATCATCGAATTCTACTATTATTGAAGCTGCACTGTGTTCGTTAAAGTCCATCTTAGAGGTTGAGTTTAACTAAAAGGGTGCCACCGGTTCAAATTATTTACTTAACAGACCCACTTAAGTAAAATTTGACTAAGAAAGTCGGTCTACAGCGAATCATTTTAAATATTTGTCAACTAACAGGCACTGAGGCCATGTCGAGTTACGAGGGCCGATTTGTCAAAATTGGGGTAGTTTTTGACGCGCTTTATTTCGAAAACGAAGTCGGTGACCCCCCAATTTTTTTCCATTTCTGACATAGGTAACTCATTATATGACTGTAGCCAAAGTATGAAAAAAATCTGTATTGTAGAAGTTTTTCGCGCGAACGTCCTTAAGTAAAAGAAAGTCACTTTTCGAGTGCAACTTTTCTTACTTTACTTCGACTATCTCTTACACGATAAAGGGTGCGTCGGGTCGGTCCCATATTTTATTAGACGAGTTTTGGCACATTACTTTGTTTCTAAACATTATGTCAAGCTATAGCTGCATTTTCATTCCAGCCCTTTTCTTGAGAGAGTCCGCCGTTCTTCCGTCTTGAAATTTGAGATCGGGATCCCTCAGAATTGCCGTCCACTGCCCAAACCCGTGCCGGTCGATTCCCTTCTTATGAAAATCGTCCTCGTCTGCCGTGAATTTCAACACCCGACGATAATTTCTTTGAACTCGCAATTGGTTTGTGGGCGGGGAATCCTTTTCTTTAGGGGGCGCGCTCTTTGTTTCTGCTGTTTCGACTGGAGCTACAAGACTTGAAGTTGAGTCGCTAAACCTCGTTTGTACCTCCCTATCCACCTCCTGGCCTTTCGTTCCTTGTAGCTTTTGTAGACACTCGTGAGCTTTGACAGCAACTTCGCGCGATCTTTGCTTTTGATAGTGAGCTTTTGCAACGGCAGAACTGTGTTTTTGGTCTTCTGACAAAATTTGTTGCTCCTTGCTTGTGAGCAGATTGAGGCTTTGCGTCTCGACAATTTGACGATAGCGCGTCGGATGAATGAACTTTCCGATTGCATCAAACACTAGTTTACTCATGACGTCGCCCAATTTGCTGTGCTGGCCTCCATTTCTCGTGACCAGAACGAACTCGCACTGGGGTTTTAGCAATGGCCTTACGAAATTTATGTAGCTATCGAGCACCTGCATGCTTGCATCGGTCAGAATTAAGGAGTCAAATCCATATTTGCTAGCAGTTTTGAACTTTTTTTGGTCGATGAATCCCCCGTCCTCCTTAGCTGCTCTGACCATGTCCACTGTCAAATACTGATAAGTCATAGGCCGAGCTCCCTTCACCTTGATGAACAAATACACTGCGACAAATTTCGTGGCAAATTTTAAGTCCGAAGGATTAACTTGACCTGGAATAGTTCTGCACGTCTTCACAGTGTTCTCGTAACGAGGCAATTGAAATGTCACCACCTCTAACAGTTCTTCCATGGTTGCCCAGTGCCCCCTAGCATCCAAAGTTTCAATGTCTAGATCTTGTGTCCACTGCAGTCTCATCATCTTTGCCACCGTCTTTCGCGCTCGTTTAAGGTACAGCTCCGTTGAGGACAAATTTCGAAGAACTGTGTCTAATGCGCCGTTTATTTTTCTGAAGTCGATTAATTCGGAGATCGCATCAATGTAGCCCAATCGGCCACCGTGTCCGAGTTTGCATTCATCTTGCAAGTAGTCAATAAACTTGAACAACAGACTATGAGAACACAGGCTAAAGTCCAGCACTTCAAAACTCAATTCCTCTTCATCTTCCCAGCAAAATTTGAGAAATTTAAAGCATCTCTTGGCTATCTGCTGAGCTACACGATCTTTCTTGCAACCCCCACCACTTCCAGTCAACCATTTCGTGAATAACTCGCCAGTTTGGCTGGAAACTGAAAAGGAACGCATTACCCTGGCAGTTTGTTTTGTGATGTCACCCGATGTATCATCATCGGCAAGTTCTTTGGTACTTGAAATGTCGGGTTTTTCGTCAAAGAAAAAGAACCAACTGTGCTTGGTGTTCACATGTTTCCTGCAGCCACGTTGACTTTTAAATCCATCGTGATCACACGCTTGTATTGGACAGTAATACAAGCTATCTGTTTCCTCTTTTTCCAAGTGAAGCCGTTTTGGTTTTGGTGATGAGCCATCAATTTTCGACCAGTCAACCTTACCCTTTTTTGTTCATGTCAGACACCTGGGTGATTCACACAATTTGTTCCACTTACATGAATAGTGAACAAGACACAAAGGCGACAAAAAGACAATGGCTGTATTGTGCAAGTTTAAACTTGCCCCAACCTGCCCCAACTTAAGTAAGTTTACAAATTTAAGGTGATATTTGGCGTTGGTGCGAATATATTTCACCTTGCCCGGACAAGTCTATAAGGGCCTCGAGAAGTCTTTAAAAATCTGCTATTGACTCTGCTTCGTGTTGTTTGAAACTTAAAACACTACACTAAATGTTTTTGCCAATTAAAAAGCGATAAAATCATGGATGGCAAGAAAAGAAGAATGTTTCTGTTGAACAAGATGTACAAAGGAACTGTCATTTCTAAATAGGAACCATTTTACGTAAATAGGAACTAATGGTTAGGAACAAACTGTTCCACGTGCCAATAAAAAGGAACATTTCATTCAAAACGGAACCATTAATGGGAACAATTGTTCCTCAATTGAATAAAAAGGAACCAATTTTTCAAAGCAGGAACAATGTTAGAAAGGAACAAACGTTCCTTTACAAAAAAAGGAACGTAATTAATTGGGAACCAAAGTTCCTCATGTCAGCATAAAGGAACAGCCACTCTAAAAGGGAACGCATTAATGGGAACAATTGTTCCTCAAGAGATTAAAAAGGACCAAAATGATAAAAGAGGAACAATACCATTGGGAACACCTGCTCATAGGTCACTCATTTAGGAACAAAAAGTTCCTTTCAATGTTAAAAATTGGGAACAAAAGGTTTTTTTTAGCTCTAAATGAAAACTTTGTTCCTATTTTTGACAACAATTTGTTCCTTTTTATGCTAAAAGACCACTCCAAAGAGGAACAATCATCCCTTAATGGGAACGTTCCCAAAGCAAAAATGGGAATAGTGCACAAAAATAAAAGTAAACTAAAAAGCCACTTAAAGGATGAAGAAAGCATGCCAAAGCATCTTATGAATCTCTATATTGAACAGATACAACAGCCAAAATTTGATCGATAAAATCATTGTAGAACATGTTCAAATGTGGAAGTAAATATTTTGGGAAACGTAGAAGAACAAATGAACAAACGAAAGAAAAAGCGAGCGAGGGGGAAGGGTGGGTGTACGTGCGTGTGTGTTACTGACATCAGCCAGGAAATGGCCATAAATGATGTACAGCATAGTATAAGCTAAGTACCTGGTTTCATGCACACGTGACCGCAACCGTTGGAGCAGCATTTTTCATTATCTGGACAATCTCCATCTCCACTGCAGGCCTCAACACAAATACCAAAGCCTGTAGGCTTAGGACATGCACCAGGTTTCCCTAACGCTGCAGGCAAGAAGATTAAAACAAGCTGCACGAGAAATGAGTTATTTTTTAATAAAAAAACAAATAAATAAACTAGTGTGTGCCACAAGTGAAAAACTCGACATTTGTGAACATTCAAATGTATGAAGATCACTGCCATTTTACTTCCTGCACAGCCAGCCTGCTAATGTATACCATCTTCTCATTATTGTGGCCAACTTTTTTTGGCCCGAAAACAAGCTCATGCAGTGATTGTCTTATCTGAAAACCCCACCGCTAATCGGAGCATTCTGCCACCCCGTCAATTCCAAAAATAAATCAGTCAATCAATTAAATAAGTACGCCTGTACTCACGTTCTCGCTTTACAAAGGCAGACCTGACCTTGTCCTTAAAAAGGATGGAAAAAAAACCTTTGTATCAATAACAACATTTTACGAGAGAAAGTGTTCCTTCAGTTACCTTAGAACAACGCTAACAACAACGAGAAATAATATAATGTATCAGCGCTATACATCAGTGTGCAAGTCACATTCTTTATGTAGAGTATACGCAGAGTTAGTGGAATACTGAACGTGGTTCCATCTCTTTTTCTCGGGTGTCATACGTCGCCTGAGATTGTTTTTGGTTGGGCTGAGATTGGTTATGAAGGATTTGATTCCGGGATGGTCAAGTCGACCCCCCCCCCCCACCCCCGCAATAGCCCCTCAAAGCTAAAGTCAAGTTGATAGGGATCAAGTTATAGAACATTAACAAGCGTTACTCTGGTTTAATAATTTGTTGTGTATGTAAAAAAATATCCACGGTATAACTCGTCATTTCGGGTACGTCTCCATCCCTCTTCACGGGAAGTGACGAAGAATTCACAAAAAGCATGGTTATATAAAGATAACTACAAATATAAACATTTAAAAATGTGTAAACATGTTACTTACGGACAAGACACAACACACGAAGAACACCAAGAATATGGCAATTATTGTGCCTTTCATTTTGACTGATCAATCTACAATAAAAAATAAAGACAGAAAAAGTGAGAATTTAAATGTTTAGCAACATCAGAATTTGCACGGTAATACTCGGACTTTACTTTTTCCATTATGAGAATTACTATTTTTTACTTGCTCCATGCCCCAAGTCCACTAATACTTGTCAGCACGAAACGTAAACAGTGGTCTACTTTTTATCTTACGTTTTGCATGTTTTGGGAATGGTATTATTAGGTGTTTTTAATAATACTTTATAACTTACAGTGAAGTTAGCTTTGTTTTGTTTGCCTTGTTTTGATATTTCTTTTGTATTGAGTGTAGGTGTTGTAGTAGTCAGACTATATAAGAATAATGAGAACACTCTTTCACTTCCCTTTTTGAAGGATTTCTGCCCCCTTCATATTGACTGATCATTTTTTTCTGGAGCACGTAGAAATGAAATTTTATCAAGCGTGTTTTTTGGTCTATTTCCCTGTTCTTTTACTATTTTCTCGGAGTTATATGGGTAAGTTTTTTTTAATAATTCCGCCTCAGCATTTTCTCTCATGCTTAGTTATTGAAGCCAATATCACTCACACAAAAAAAACTTTGTTATGTTAACAGTTCGCGCTTACGGAAATTTGAATCCAGCCCAAAATAAGCGCGATTATTGGTGGCCAAATGGCATAATTTGACTTCTGTTTTATAAAGGGTAAAATATGTGAAAAGGTTTGAAGATTTCACTCGAAAGAAAGCTAATCGGCTGGCCTTTGTTGTAAGGGAAAATTTGCAGAATAGATCGCTACAATCTTATACCTTTATTTATAGTTAATATTCGGGGTTTTTACTGCAGAATTCAAGTCATCTGAGCAGGCAGTACGCAAACTTTACAAACACTTAACATATCAGTTCCATCTGCTTAATTGCAGCCTTAACATTTGCATTTTGACTTTTGTCCCGTTAAAGCAGAACTGGTTTTTTAATTTGTTGAAGCATGCAAAGTTAATTTACTGATCGAGTTTCACTGAGTTTACTGAAATGCTTTTTCGTTTGAAGTGAAGATTTCGTGAAAGGCATACGACTTTAAAGAGGTTTTGTAATGTAATATCAACAACATGGTTATAATATGAATCGCATTTGTGCGAAAAACGCGAAGAATGGATTTTTTTTCTATAAAAAGACTTTTATTACACTCAAAAAACTGCACATCTGCATAAAAATAGAAATAAAGAGATCATGAGACTCCTAGAAAAAAAATTAATAAATCCATAATAAGTTCTGCATTTAATTTATATTAATTACATGGTATTTTTTTAACATGACTACCTAGAAAGAATCCACTGCTTTAAATATACCACTTCAGAGCAATACTAAATTTAGAGCACAAAGTATAGCCTCGGTCAGTAGAGAAATGTTACATTAAACGTAGTTAAAGACCTTATATAACTATATAGTCCATTTTCTAACAGTTTTCCTGGAGACCGAGGCATGCGTTTAATTTTTTTGGTAATTGTAAATAAAGATGTTTGAGAGGTATCAAATTGAAAAAAAAAAAACAATTTATTTTTGTTTTTTTCGCAGGAAAGTTCTTTTTACACTACTATCAGTTACAAAACAAAAACTGCCAAAACTAAGATTACTCTTCATATAATCAGTGCCTTAACCTACTCTTGCCACAGGACCAAAGAATTCAGTATTCTCAGTGTCAAAGGTAAACCAAAGTCTATTCAGTTTTATCTTTAGCTCTGCCTGTCTTTGTTTTATCTCTTTTTTTTTTGGTTGTTGGTGGTGTTTTTATTCAGTGCAGACTTAATCAGGCGAGCCGAGCAGTGCGTAAGAGAAACCTTAAATTAAACTTACCATACACTTTGCTTAACAATTCAACATTTCATCAGTTTTAGCTGCTAAGTTGGAGCCTTGGCACATTTTTAACATTTACATTTTGACTTTTGTCCTGTTATTGCAGAGATGATTTTCAAATGTGTATGTTGGACCATGCCAGGATTAATTTACTGAGTTCACTACACTCACCTTCGATTGACAAACGCCGCCCAAACTGAAATGCTATAGATGGCTTCTTCGTTCGAAGTGAAGCTTTCGTGATATGTAAATAAACTTCGAAGAGGTTTTAATTTTGCCCAGTAAGTACAGCTGAAAGCAATATCAGTAACACAAATATAACACGTATCACGGTAACTATAGTGCAAAAACGCCACGAGCTGCAGGGAAAACAGGCGTTGCTCTGTTTTCGCCTCAAACATTTTTCTTTGACACAGTGATGAATTATATTTACTGAAAGCTACAAAAGAATTGTTTCAGCTAATTGTTTTCAAAAAAAGCGTTAGTTCCGAAGTTAGTTTGATATTAGTCAAGAATAATTACACACAAACAAAGAATCGCAGGTTCTAATAAAATCAAAGCACAAGACAGTTAGGTTGCAAAAGAAATGCAATTTTCATGAATTTTAAATTATTATATTATTTTCATGAAAAACAGTCTATTTTCTTAACACTTATTCATTAGAAATGCTTAATTTTCGTGATTGTAAATAGACTTTGAAGAGGTATTAATGTTGGCTCGGGGTGAACTGGTGAATATGGAACTCAATGGCGCAAAAAGGCAAAGGGAATTGCACGAAAAGGACGTTTTCTATTTTCTTGTGGAAAAATCCTCTTTTCATACGACTGCTAATTGACAAATAAAAACTGCATAAATATGACTTTATAAAAGCCAAAAAATATTAAGTTAAAAGATTATTTTTCATTTACTTGTAAACGACGTCCAATATTAAGCTGACACATTTTCACATAATTCTTTATTCAGAGCACAAAATGAGTTTGGAAAAGAAAAATGTTACTCGTGAAAGTGTAGTTGCCGAGTGTACATTTCGTTCCCTTGCAAAATTTCTCGGCTAGATTGTTTTGATGTTTTATGGTTGTACATGTTGTAAACAAAAATCAAAGGTAGAGTTTTTGGTTAGTAAATAAAGATTTAACGACAAAAAACATAAGACGGCTGACATAAGTGCAGTAAAGTGTGACAAACGGCACAAAAACATTTGGCTTAAGAAGAAATAGAATTTCTTCAGACCATATTCTTGCGTCGTCAAACAGACATGTGACGAGCGTGCATCGCTATTTCAATTAACCTGTTAACGTTATTGAACCAGAAAAAAATGACGCCTAAACGATAAAAATACAAAGTGACCCATGGTTGTCGTTGTTGTCGTTTTTTATTAAGTTACAAACGTTATTTACAAAACAACAATAACAAGAAACAAAGAAAACACAACTGAACAAAACATGTTAAAAGATAATAACCATCCTACGGACGAGAGCTCATGGGTGTTGCACAGGGGACCCAGGCTCACAAGAGGGCCACTTGGCAAAATACATTGATCACTAGTTTAGTCAGCAAACGAAAAATGAGAATGAATAACTGACAAAAATTACATATCGCATCAAATATCGTCTATGTGTTCAGTCAGTTTTTTATTTTCAATGAAACATAAAATTTAAAAACTGACTGAAAATGGAATCATATCAGCCAAATTTCTGAGCTGCTAAAGTCTTTCTGAAAATGCTAGCTGACCTTATTTTATTTTCTGAATGACACATTTGTTCCTCCGAAAATAACAGGAATTAATCGGTCACATTTTTAAGATAGTCTGAGGCTTCAAAGAAATCTTTACTAGTAGTTTTCACTAGCTACAATTTAATTCGAAGTATCTCAGGCGATTTCAGGTCTGCCGAACAGATACTCCGCCGAAACGAAGCGTTGGGTGCCCCTGGCTGAATTGTTCCTGAATTTTCCAGTCCTTTCTATGTATCTCTTGAATAACAATGGTTAATGGACAGTAGACGCAAAAGGAATAACAGAGGACGACCACTTGAGAGCATTCCCAGAAAAGATCGTCACAGTAAAGAGACCAAGGACAACGCCTGCCATCCACATGTACATCGTTTGAGCTTCCGACATTTTATCCGTTGAAATTTTTCTTTTTATTTATAACGTAAAAACATGACTTGACGCACAGCTACTCAATCGTGATATCATAAAACATAACTAAGAAAACAAACATAGCCATGGACTTTCATTTCAAAACAAGATAGCAATCGACGGTGGGCGGTACCAGAGCAAAGTGATTTACTTTCACCTCTTTGATTACACTAGACCATCTGTCTTTAAGAAGGTAAGAAAACCGTTTTCTTTGGTCTAGGCTTCAAGATTGTTGTCGTCGCCTTAATGTTAAGTGAAACATTCGAATTACCTTTTTCAGTGAGATATTTTACGCTACTTCGTGCAAACAGTTCTGCTTTCAAAGTCACGTGATACCATGTGTTTGCGTTTGACCTTTGGGTAAAACTGTTAGCAAAATGTATATTATTTTCCTAAACGCGTCTAATCGTTGTGCCCTCGTTTGCCCTTTTCATTGCCTATCATTGTAAATCCTCTAATAAGCTACTTGTGACGACGAAATGATTTTCTAAGCACCACGCATTGAGCAAGATAATCGGCAGAAGGACAATAGGTCACACAATTCTCGGTAAATCAGCACTGCAAATAGAATCGCATTAAAGCGGATTCTTTATGCTGATTGCTGATAATCTGAAACGAGAGCAAAAGGCCAGGTTTGTACGAGAAATGCTCTTGGGAATGTTTTGAATTGAAGTAAAGGTATCACGTAACCTCTTGTGGGGTACACGGTTTGGATGGCCGAGAAATCATTAATCTTCACCTGTCAAGGATTACAGTAATGGCCTTGAAGTATCTGGCGGAAGAGTTTAACTTTGGGCGGAAGACTAAGTTATTTTATCTTAACGATCTTTCATATAACAATCAAGATACCAGGGTTACATCACGTTCTGGATTAAAGATCTGCTGGAGCAAGGGGTGGGGGAGGGAGTAACTGATGGCCATGATAAGCTATTTCGGCATGTGCAGCGCAACCCACTTTGGTCTGATAAGTATAGATTGGAACCATTATGTTTGGAATAGGGTACGGTTTGCCTAGTGTACATGGATTTATTCCTTTAGGCCTCAAAATGAGAAAGGATTTGAAAGATTAGGAATCCGTATATAAGCCATATAACCGTGACTAATAGAGGTAGCTTTTCCCGTGAGGGGGTGTGTGGGGCTCACTGCACTGCGGTTTCCCGTCAGTGTGTTTCTTCATTACGACCAACTTCCATGATTGAAAATTCCTCTCAACGGAGTTAACAGACATTGATGATAATGCAGCATTGTACACCATAGTTTTAAACAAAATGAGCTTACACTTAATTGCACTTGATTTTGGTCGACCGCAATCCCACTAATTCCTTTAGACCAGCGTGTTTTGGCATAAGTAGTAGAATGGCGTTTCCTGATTCTCTTACTTGCTAGAAAAGGAAAAGTTTTTCCTACTGGGTTAACAATAATGTATGCCAGTGAAAAAAAAAATAAGCTGGACTGAGATGCCGAAATGCATATACGTGAGCCATAAGCAACGCTCCGAATTTTGAAACCGAGTGGCCAAATGGAATGATTAAGTAGTTTAACGTCAGATAATCCCTTGTAATCCCAAGTCGTCAAAATAGTAATACTACTCTTATTTGGTTTACCAACAACTAAAACTACTGAGCTTTGAGAGAAAGGAACACTCGTATCTTCCACTGTCGTCTTCACTTTGCTTGTTCTGCTTATTGTTTGATATGCCGCAGAACTGAATATCAAATTAAGTGAGCCCTGTACGTACTGACATGCATCTCTGACGCTTTTCACACGCTGTAGGACATTCAAAGGCTAGGGAACTCTATGTGTTTATTCAGTTTCTGTTGTCATCTAATCATTTGCTGAGCTATGCCATATAAATATATCGTAAGGAACCATGATGTCATGAAACGTGTTCAGACACATAACGTGTTCAGTCGGCTTGCACAGTTCAACTTGTCAACTCAATCCTCAGACCGAATTTTTTCCTGAGTGGAATTAAAAGCTTCCGAAACTTTTACTGGGGAGGCTCCCAGCCTTTGTGCTCCCAGCCAACCCCTGATTCTTTTAATAATATGGCTCTAACGTTGCGTCTGTGGGTGAAAGTTACTGAGCAGTACTTTCCTGTGGTGCTGGCTGTACAAGGCGGTTCTTACTTTTGATAAGTCTATATATGAAAACTTGATAAGTGGCCATGGTCGATACTGAGCTGTGCGTTCTTGTGGGTTTAGTGGTGATTATGATATGCTGTACGAGCAGTTACCCAAACACTAAAGTTAGGCTATTTTGCAACATGAAATTAAAGAGTTTAAGAATTTCTTCTTTTTTGTTTCCAAGCTAGGCGCCCTTGAAAATCAGGATAATCAGGGTTTTATTGGGAAAATGACGAAAAAATAAGTAAAAGTGAACATATATGAAGCCACATATTTGACAGAAGAGAGGACCGACTGATAATTTTCTACAAAACGTCCTCTCCTTCTTGTCGTTATCATCGGGTACCGGGTAGCACAAAGACACGGAATGTCGGCATGAATGATTTATCATTTTGGCTGATCATCAGTATCGCAAGCAGGACAGTCATCATTACCTCCTAGCCGAGTCAGACTGTCTTTTCAATTACAAACCTTAAATCAACGAAGTCCTGTTGTTCCTTAAAAGGTTAGGATCTTTCAGTTTAGATAAAAATTTGATAAATTTGTGACCATTTAAATGAAAGCTCTAGCGTGAGTCCACTTCAGGCATGTTGTAGGGTACAGAATATGTTTAAGAAAAAATAAGAAATATCAATTAATATAGAATAAGGTCAGGAATGAATGTGCAGACGCGGCCCATTCGCTGGAAGCGCGTTTGGTAAGAGGTAGCTGGAGCGATGACTGTTTTGCTGTTTCTTTAAATTGGCCGGACGCTACTGACGTACACCTAACGCTATTGGAGAGCGGCAAGGTGTTAGGAAAGCCGAAGCAAATAGAAAGCTAACTAAACGCAGATTAAGGGTGCTGGGGGTGGGGGGGGGGGTGGTGGGGGAGAGAAAAAGAGAAGCATTTTTCACTCATGTTTTCAAATTGTAATGTATTTTCATTCCTCCCATCCATAGCCAGAGTCATTAGTTTCAGTGCACTAAAGGATCATGGGAGCAATTTTTCGCAGAACTCAGAGAACTGGACAGTTATGTTTAGGCCTCTATCGATGTAAACATGTGTTTTGGCTTTTGAAAAAGGCCACCAAAAGTAACAAACATAGCTCTTTTAATTACGAGATCGAAACTGAAAAAGTCAGTGAGAAATTCTTATTAAATAGCATTACATGAACTGCAACTTGGTTAAAATGTCTGTTTGTTAAATATATAACAAACTAGATTTACCTGAAAGTGGATGAAAATCTGGTGAATGAAAATCAAATTTAAACAAAATATGATGCATCTAATATTCACAGCAAAATATTTTCATCTCTGGCGATTCTGTACATGGCCTTTTTAACGTAAAAACGGAAAATTGCATTAAAACTGTGTGGCGCGTGTAAATCGAGATATTCTTTCTTGTACGGACCTCCATTCGCTCGGTCCATACCAGAAAGACTGAGGGCAATATTCTCCCAGTACGGCCCTCGCGCTCGGTTAATAAGAAGTAATTTATAATTCAAAAATTCTTTAACTGTCAAGAAGGGATAGGAACAAAAGGCACGCACCCTCCATTGTGTTTCCACTAAATGACCAGGTTATTTGCCTGGGGTTTGTTGGTGTGGGCTGGAGGAGACTGTATAGGAGGGTGAGGGAGGACAAAAATTGACCAAAAGGCAGCAACTTTGAACATTGTATCCAAGTGATTTTTCTTCTCTCCTTCGCCGTTACGTGTAGCTGCTTAACGGCATTATTTCTCACTGAAGAAGAGACAGCAGTCTCGAAACGTCTGAGGATTTTCCCCCATTTTCTATTTCAAGCGCAGAGACAATAATTTTAATTTACCTCAAGAATATCTCTTTTTAACGTAAGTCGAGGGATTCCTTGTTATAGCTATTACTCATCCGTTACTTGTGAAAGTGACAAATAAATAAATGTACATAATATATAATAAAATGATATATAGTGGATAAGAGTGATGTCTATTCAGTTGAATCGCTACTGAGCAGACTTAACTGTACAAGGTTGCTCTAACTTTTAAGTCTGTTAACGAAATCACAGAGTGTGATCATTACCAGAAAGCTATTGAGCAGTTTGTTGTTTATTATTCTGTGCGTAGTCGTTCTAACTGTATACTGCAGATGAAACCTTAAAGCGTAACCATTTAAATGCTGATGATTTAAGTTGTGCATCTTTTTAAAAATTTGATAATTCATATTAGTACGCTAACCGTGCTTATCAATAACCGTTGATTAAAGTGAAAGAATTAGATATTAGATATAATTATTCTAAACGTCTTTATTTCTTACAGGAGAATGTAGAGGTCTTTCCTTTGTGTTAACGTCAATTCTTGATGTTTCAGTGAATGATTGTTTAACCAGACAGGCTTCATCTGCTAACTCGTTTATTTTGTGTGCGTGTACGTCACACGAATTGTCTCTATCATTTCCTTGGTTCTTTGCTGGAGGTATCTGTGCTGTTACCTCTGGAATGTTAGTAGTTTTTGTTGTTGTATCTTCTGTTTTCCTCTTTTTCGCTTCCGTGTCTTCGCGCTTTTGCTTTCTCCATTTTGCCCTTCGGTTTTTGAACCAAACCTGTAGAGGAAGATAGATATCATGTCAGTTTTCTAAGCCTTAGTTTTATTCCTACAGTCAAGCCACCGAATTTAACGGCAACATGCTTTTAATGTTTGAATCTGCACGGAGGAAATCCTAAAGTGAGTTCCTTTAAATGGATTCACTTAAAATAGGTTTTAAAGTTTTAACCCTTAAATTTGCTTTGCACTCTCGATAGGGTACAAGTTTCACAGTGGGCATTAATACCCAACTTTGCTTTTAAAATACGCCACAGATTCAACCAACATGTATTTTACAGCATTTTAAACAACACTGCATCAATGTAATACTCGAGCTCTCTACTTGAATGCTGAAACTTCAGAACTTCTCCTCCACTGATTCAAAAGAGAGAACCACCTTGTACAGCATACTAAACAGTACCACAGGAAAGTACTGCTCAGTAGCTTTCATTTGAATGGACACACTTGGGATTTTCATCCACACAAAATTAATCAAAAATTAGAACAAAAAAGCATTGTAACAGCATAATAAAAACACAGGAAAGAATTGCTCAACGGCTTTCATTTGAATGGTCACCTCATAATAGAGGATTTTACGAGACTTAAGAGCTAAGAAGTAACCACTTTATACTGATCATGACTTCCCCAGAGTCTGCATTAATCCTGGAATAAAAGGCGTCGAGCAAAAATATCATAGACACCCAGACAAAACACCTTCAAACTGTATCCATTGTATCAACTGTCACCCATTCTACAAAAAGAGAACGATCCCCTAATGTACATTGACAGCTGTTTAAAGTTATGACCAAGGACAGAAACGAATAGGAAACAGTTCTTGTGGATTTGGTTCAATTTCCTCTAAATATTTACATCACTGATTTATATTCATAAGACCGTTGGTTTTAAAATCTGTTCAACAAGTTTCTCTCAGGCACGAATTCAGAGTACTAAGCAGCAGTAATTTTCTTTCAATAGTTGATCTACGAACTGTAAAATCAAGCTAAATCGCAAAAAAATTAAGTAAAGCAACAGGAGTCTATCAATTGTTTAAAATTCGGGACCGACCCGATCACTGTTACTGATCTAACTATAAACGTCCATGGAAGCGTTTTCCCTCGCTCTCGAGTGCGCATATATATATTTGGCAAACTATATCGCAAAAGGAACAATCAATTTTACCATTACTATCTGTAAATTAAGGAAAACAAAATCATCTAAAGAAAATAAATGGCAACACTTGCGCATGTACAAGGTCAGATCTAAACACATGCAAGTGACAACCACCTATTTAGTTAAACACAAAGTTCTACCGTACCCAAACGTGAAAATATCAGAAATGATTAAACTCGAAAAGTTATGACCGCTATATCAGTGTCTGTGTGTTACCTGTATTTTAAAAAACTGCCACATATAACTTGAACAGTATTTATTATAACTAACACGATAAGAAAACTGGAATTAAAAATGTCCCTTGGATTTGAGTCTGAATTACGATTAAACAGATTAGGTTAACCACAACAGCAACTCACTCCTTTGAACGAAAAGTTTTGGATATGCTGAGAATCCGAGCATTGAAACATTTTAATACAAAATAAGCTACTACTGTTTCGACCATTTTATAAAGGGTGAGGAGACGTAAACTCATGATGCAAACTCGAAAACAGACGCAATCTCCCTCAGTGAAATTACTAGACATAGTTTAGGTCAGCTACAATTCGACAAATTGCAAAAAGAGAAACAATATGAAGAGGGCTCGAGGCGAACTTGAACATAAAAAGAAATGCACCAGTATTAGTAGTTTTTTGAAAGGATCATAGGCTATATGCATCTAAAATGAATACAACTATGCAGTGCATCAATTTAACAGAGAGCGGGTTTCCCGGAAATGCCAACAGTATCTGTATTGTTCATTGAAAAGGAAACGATTCTTACTTAAGCATACAAAAAAATTTCTAACAAGGAACATCATTTGATGAGCAAAAACTGCTGTATTCTTTACAGATGCAAGCTGGTGGGCAAATAAGTTCAACCGATTGTGGTGATTATAACCCGAATCAACCATTGACTATATACAAATAAAAATTTCAAGACACAAAGCTAGTCGTAAAAATGTTTGAAGCAAAGATAACTAATAAACTGTGACTTCAAGTAATGGAACCAGTTGCTGTTAGAATATTAAGAACAGCTGAATTGAAGGACGGTGTGTAGCTTTGGAAGAGTCGAGACTTGATTGATTTATCCCTAAAACCTACCGCACAATTTTTGCGGTACCCATGTCGCGTTCTTCATTCGTATCAGGCAGAATAATTAAATCCGACGTGCGAATCTTTTACAGAATGGCAAGTTTTTCTGACATTCAAGTGTAAATTAAGTTTTTGTCTACTTGAGTTGTGAACCGCAGTTTATTTTATGTCCAAGGAACAGATTTCTGTCTCAAGTCTTTGACGCGACTCAGTGGGTGTATAATTAATGTAGTGCGAACTGTAGATTCCTTCACATGACGCATTAGACAGATACCGAAAATAAAGAGTTCAATTTTACAAAACAATAACTTATATAACTGAGAAATGAATGTGATAGAACAGAACAGTCGGTGAAACATCAGTTTGCATAACACTAACAACTGATTGTACCCAAACGCCCTTCGCATATAACAGAGATCACAGTTCCATTCAGAGAGGAAAGCTGAAACGAGATAATGCCTCGGCAAAAAAATTTGGAGTGATTCAAAAACTATATTTTTGGATTCGCTCAAGTAGACGTCTTGTTCAAGCACAGCACAGCCCAGAGGGTTTTGATCACAGATGTTTGGGAACGCTTTTGGCGTTTACCAATATTTATCGGCGATGCAAGTACAAACATTCCCGAGATATAACACGATCGGTCGTAACTCTAACATTCACGGCAACATGAAGCAAGCACCCTCTAACCAAAGCATACATATTAATGGTCTAGTTTATCAAGAAATTATATTCAACTCAATCCAATTGAAGATCTCTTTTTGCTATTTATTTTGCGCAAAGTGTGAAAAACTAAACAGAATAAATAACTGCTCACGCTTGCTTATCAAAGCACAGCTGAGTCACCGAGCCAAAATGGCAAGGTGTTTGAGTGCTTAGACTGACTACAGTTGAAAGAGAAACTTTAACAACAGTTGTTTCTTCTTAACGGGCTCTGCTGTTCCAAACGGCTACACAGAGGAACATGCTTAAGTTAAAAAGAGAATTAAACCTCGAAACAGATAGAACAAGTTGGACAGCACTGCTGAATTCCGGAGGCAAATCAGAGAGTAGGGGCAGCTTTGTCATTTGTTTTCGGAATGTTTGATAACTCCCTTCTTTTCAGCTAAATTAACTGCTCAACGTAAAATGATCTTTACATTAAAATGTTAACTTGTTAAACTAATGATCACAAGCGATCAAAAAAAGAATAAGAATGAATGTCAGAACTGAAGAAAGACCACGCGTTGTTTTCTTCATTGAAGAAGGCAATTTAGAAGCCTCGTTCGTTTCCAAACGTAGCCACGAGTAATATTTCTCTTCTAATTAATAAAACTAGTTTTTTTTTGTTGACTCTGAAGTGTCAAAGACGAAGTATGACTTTCTTGATTCAATTAAATGTTTAATACCTGGGGTTTATAAAGCGCGAGAATTCACACTTCCTCAAGACTAATGGTCGCCAGTAGTGTAAATCTGTTTAGCACAACACGAAGGCTGTAAATGTGTTAATCTCAAACCTCGGAAGTATTCTTCAATTTAACCTGTTTCTTTGTTGAAGTTTAATGAAATTTGCTACATGGTGTTAAGGATTCCTATGATCAGTTAAGTTGGAAAAAACATACTCTAAAAATTGTTAGACGCTTAAAGAAGATGGGTGTAACTCGATTATGGACAAATCCAAAATGGCGCGCCGTTGTGGCGGCGCGTGTCC
Organism: Siderastrea radians; assembly: GCA_964017195.1. Taxonomy (NCBI): domain Eukaryota; kingdom Metazoa; phylum Cnidaria; class Anthozoa; order Scleractinia; family Rhizangiidae; genus Siderastrea; species Siderastrea radians. The sequence goes on from OZ024900.1 coordinate 114,929, forward strand.
CGTTCTTTCGAAATCTGTTTGACTCATTGTTGAAAAGACATTGCAGATCCATTTAAACTCTACAGGATCATAGAAGTTCCAGTACTTAAGGCTATAAAACTGGTATAACAGTTGACCTAATATCACAGCGCAAGTACCTGTTGCTTGGGTCCTACATCTTCAAGGATGATTTCACAAGGTGGTGTGGGATGACACCTCTTACAAAAGTATCGTCTCCTTTTTAACCTCTACTGCTCTTCACAGTTCTTCGAACAATTAAATTCTCGGAGGCCTCACTGCTCACATTTTCACGTTGTAAACGAAAGGTTGAACAACGTCGGTTACCAAATTCGCTTGACGGGCGTGCTACCCAAACGTATCGGTATGCCCATGTCACTCAAAATTCTGGACATGCCACGATTTTAGTGGCGTTCAAGTGAAATCATTAATCTTCTAGAGTTTGACAGCAATATGCTATCGTATTTACCCCACAATTATTAAGATTAGGCTGCGGCGTCCTAAGTGGAGCCAGCAATAGCATCAAGTAAGGTGAGATGTGTTTGTACATTGTCCCACTCGCATCGTGACCAATTTAGAGTTTACTGCTGTTCAAAAACTCAGCGCGTGTATGTTTGTTTGGAAAAAAGAACTATTTCAAAGTATGCAAATTACTATAAATATTTCATCTTTACTTGTATTTTTTATTAAGTAAATGCAGATTTGTTGTCATTAATATCATTTTATGTACAAGTTGTACCCTGTCTTAGGGCATTTTTTGGTTTCCTCCTATAGAGGCGGTGAGAGCTCCAAATGGCTTTTGTGACCCGTTTTCCGCGATTTGTGCCCATTGACATTAAATACTTCAATAAATGAGTGGAAACGTTTGTATAATAATAAAAACGACTTGCTTGCCCTCTTTATGGTTTGAAAAGACAAAGTCAAGGATTAAGTGGAGGTGCAATAATAAAAGCAATAGTCACTGTTTGTACAGCTTAAACAAGGCTTCTACGGCACGCACGAGCTCGATACTTTTAATGTCACAGTTCATAAATCATACCCACCTCGACGCGTTCCTCTTTTAAGTCCACTTTCATTGCCAGTTCTTCCCTGAGTAGGACATCAGGATAATGAGTTTTTTGAAAGGTGCCTTCAAGAAGGTCAAGTTGTTCTTCTGTAAATATCGTGCGGTGTCTTCTCTTGCGCTTCGGCTGCGAGCGGAGAAGATCACCAAAGCGCGGAAATCCTGAAAAATAATTTCGCGCAAACGTGAAAATTACATGAGGACGGAGAAGAAGAGCGGCGTGGCCTGTTTATCTTCATTTAGATTCTCGGTAGGTATCATGGCCAGCATCTGTTATGAGAACATGCTAAGCTTTTGAAACCTTAATCTGTGGGTGTAAGAGTATCGAGAATAGAACGAATTAAGGTGTTAGCGAGAATCTAAGACCTACAAATCGTTAAAATACTATATGCGCTGTAATGATCTCTCAAAGTGACACCACGTGAAGAGTAGGAAGGATTCGTGCCGTAATCTGCAACAGAGCCGTTTATCAGCACATGTCCAACAGCTGTAGGCACTGGCTGCTGCGACTGAGTAGAAAACCTATCTCCTTGTTGCGATGTGACACAATTTAAAGAAACAAAAGTACTGTACCGATGTAACCTGGTGCCATAGCCGGGATAATTGGGTACGGGTGTGGAATTGTATACGGCATGCATCGTTGATGGGTCGGCCGCGAAAGAATGCTCTCAATCGTGAAGGAAGACCTGAAGGCGGACATAATCCTTTGACCCGAATTAGTTACCACTGAAGATCGATAAACGCTGGTACTTAAAGGCTGCTTGCTAAAACAAAATGGCCGGAAGAGGAGCGCTCGATCGGGGTCACCGAATCACACTGACTGACTAATAGGCCCAATATGCGAGGAGCTTTGTATCCAAAAAGGATTTACGAATTACTTACAGTGTTAATTCGTTACGTCATCAGAGGTGTTTGTCTACAGTGAACAGCCAGTCCGCGGCCGGGGACAGCTCATAGGAAATCAGCCAATCAGACGCGAGATGGGTAATTGAATTTTGATTAAAATAACACAGGGAGTCGAGTCAATTAGCTCGAATTGTACAAAGGTAATATATTCATTGACAGCGTCACGTCTCTTTAGTAAACGGAGTGAGGGTAATTCGCAAATCTTACAGGCAACGCGGAGATGATTGGCAGGCCGATCACTCTAAGCCCCGCCCCAACGATTTAGAGGTTTGTGAAGCACGAGCGGGAGTACTTGCTAATCCTTTGTTATTTTCCGTTTGAGAGGTCCATCCTACCGTACAATTGCAATGGAGGACACGTCTCGCCCAGGACTTAACCCCCAGTTGAACTCTTTTGTTCTCAATAAACATTCTCTTGAAATATAAGGGCCGTAAAGTGACAGCTGAAATGTATACAAGAGCTAATCTTGCGTAGAACGTGTCAACAAATTCGCATAAAAATATCGCTACTACCTCTTGTCGAGGTAAGGTTACAAGCCACATATCTACTCCCATGCAAGTCCATACGGCTCGCCACCTTATGTTTTCAACCTCTCCAAATTTAAACGTCCAAAGGCTTATTTTGCATTAAAAGATTTACTAATATAAGCTTATTAGTTTAAGGATGTTTTGGAGGCCGATGGCGTCTATTTTAGTGTGAAATTAAAGGATTTTACGAGCGTGTTATCGTGAGGTTTGGTGTTTTGACACGTTGGTTGAATTTTTGCGATCCTTTGGCGGTACAACTTCAGTAATCTGCAAACTGTGAGTGGGAATTGAACTGACGTGTAATTACTTAATTACCGCTGTAATTACCTTTGTCTTTATTATGTCTCCGGTACTTTAGCCACTTTAGGAAATGTACGCCTGAAAATAAACTTTTTCTTTTACGTCCAAATGTTCTTATTAGAGAATCCAAGCAGACTTCAATTAACAAAATCAAAAGTTAAATTACATAACCATTGAGATGTTTAAGATTTCTTGTTAGCGAACTTGGGCTTTTTATTAAATTCTTAAAGTTCTGTTGTCCTTCATCGTGGGGGAACTCGTATGTGCTGTGTTGGTTTAATAACGTTCTTTGTTTTTCTAATTTCTTGACTCTTTAAGGGGGTATGTTTGCCCGGACCTGTTTACCTGGGGTTTAACGAACATTTATTTTCTGCCTTTTGTTAGTTTAGCTGACTTCCTAATCTTTGTTGTTCCGTACCAACAACTTTTATTTCGTATTCTTTATTGCTGCACATTTTTTACGAATGTTGGATTTAGTGGTTTTCTGATTAAATAAAAGTTACGTTTTGTCTACTTCTTATCTATTAAGTTCTACTGACTTAAGCTGCCAGCGATCGTTGTAGAATTTATCAGACATGAGGTCTGTACAAGGAAACACAGACGAACCTAGCAAAGTTCTTTGACCCATCGAGAAAACGGGTATGAGATGAAAAAAAGCCAAGACTATTCCTTCGACTCCTTGACTGACTTCAAGAACTTAGCCATCAGTCTAAGGTTACTTCTCAATGTCTGGTTTAGGGACTTTTTCCGACCAGAACTGTGTACATTAGCAACCACTGACATAGTCTTCAGGCTTTCACTGTTGTGAAGTGCACGTCAAATTCAAGACTGCCATTCCTCGGTAAACGATTTGTTTTATTCAGTGATTTTTAGTCACCTCTTGCTTTCTTGAATGTAGGTCAATGGTTTATTTTCTCGAGGTTTGATCTACGTAACTCTGACAGTGCGATCGATCAGGAAAATATTTGTCTGGAGAGATATCGAGAGGGTAACACTGACAGGTTTATTTCTCACCGTTTTCTCAACTGGAATGTCATTTCTCCAATACTTATAGTCAAAAATGGTTCCTTTTCTTGTTATAGCTACCCATAATTTCTACACAACAACAATGACTACACATTGGTTGACGTTTACAACATTCGCGTCTTTCTCGGTGAACCAAAATACAATTTGCCTTGAAAATCGATGGTTAAAAACATAACAGATTGGATCCCTTGGTTACGTTTGCTCTTCTTAAACCAGAAATAGAGTTCATTGCAAACAACTGAAGGCCGTTAAAAAAGGGAATGTACCACCAAATGAAGGTATTCAAAGCAAACGTCCTGATGTTGCGTTATCATCAGCCGCACAACGAAGAAGAGTTTTAGTAAGCATATGAGTTTCTCACAAGATCAGTTTCCTCATGGGCTGAGATAGCCCCATGCGGTATATCGTTCCTTGAAGGTCAACAATTTTTTTACAGTCAACTGAGAAGTTCAATAGATCCCTGAGAAAAAATATTAGAGACCGAGTTAAATGAACCCTGAGGGTATACAGACAAAAGGCGTGAATCAGTTAATCTTATGCTTCAGAACTTGAGCTCTATAAATTACTGACGCCGGAAAATCGCAGCGAAAGACGGCATCCAAAACAAAGTAATCAGCGTTTCAATGTAACAATAAGACGTGATCTTTTTGGCAAAAGATATAAAATTTTGTGGTTAGTTTGTTACTGTACCAAATTTGTTCTTCAGTAATTGAAAATTAGGCGTGATGAAAGACACCAAAGGAAAAAATTTGAAGGTTCAGATTAATTTTGTGGTTAACACCTTTCCTTGGGTAATGAACTGTGTTCTAAATAGCAACGATATATAAATGTAAGTGTAGGTGGTTATAACAATTCATATCTTGCCTCTAGTGTTATATCACTTTATATTTGGTTTCAACAGAAAGAAATCCCGAGGGACATTCCTTCGACAGTCTTTCCTTTGAATTGATGTAATTGTCCTCGCCTGTCGTTCTGTGAAAAAAAAAATTCTTGGACGACATATTTTCACTCACCGCATTGCCTTTACTGAGGCCCGGAAAGGGAAAGAAAATCTCAACACCCGATATCTTCGATTAAAAAGGTGGCTACGAAAAGGTGACAAATATATACTAAAACATTTGGAAATGCTAGTACGTGTGCTCAATGAACTCATCTTATCAGTTATTTATGTACAAGGCATGACTCAAATATCTAAATGTATCGATGAAAAGTTCTGACTTAGCGATTCGCTTGACTTGATGACACGATTCCAGAGTAAAGGAAAGATAATACACATCTTGGAACCTTTATTTTAAAAGAGACACTATCCCAGACAATATCACTAGAAGAATAGCAAATTATCTCTCCATTAACGATTCTAGAATTTCTATTTTTATTAACTGATTTTTATGATTCAAACCTTCTGTTGTGAAAGCTTTGATTGCAGAGTAACTGGCGGCAAACGGTGAAATGTTAAATCATAAATCAACGCGGTGTCTACATGATTATCAGCCACTGAGCATCGGCAAGTTTTGTTTATGGACACTGTAAAGGCTGCCGTAGAGTGCTATACTGTGGCCTGTCTTTTTACCACCAGCTATATAAACATACCAATAAAAGCCTGGAAAATCTCTCTTGCAGCCTGAGTTTATGAATATATCTTTGCCTTGTGCCTTTCACTCCGAGAAGAAACCAACTAGAAACCTGAGCTCCCAAATTGCATCTTGGGAAGTAATAAAAAGAACCCGCAAAACACTGAAGATTTAATACAACTACAGATCTAGACCCAAAAGTTAGAACACCCTTTACAGTAAACAGCACCACAGAAAAGTGAACACTAATCAATAGCTTTCATTTGAAAAACCACTATTTAGGATTTCATCCACAGACTCAGGATTTATGTTTAAGTTTTACATGACGACGCTGAATTTTCAATTTGCATTCATATGTAAAGGAGCTGGCAAATACAATGCATTGCAGTTTTACTGTCTTGGGGGAAACACATTGACCCAGCCGACAGTATACGGTCATAGAATTGATATATGATACAACTGAGAACGAGTCTGTTTCTTTCATAAAGAGGTATAGTAGTCTCATCATGAATCAGTGTTTCATTTTCAGACAAACTGAAAGGGCATAAAAACCTAGACGTTGTGTCTCGAAGGCTTGAATTTCTAGCTTAAATCCTAAAATGTAACTTTAAAACATAGCTATTAGCTGCAATACTTTCCATGACCTACGAATGTTGTCGCTTCTCCAATATTTAGCAGCATGAAATTTACCCGACATTTTTAAGTTCCTAGTTTGTTCATAGCCAACTATAAAATTAACCGGAAGATTCTTTTACAGGATTTCACGAGTGGCCTGTCGATGAGAGAGTGCAAACGACTTGCGAAATATCACAGCTCAGCCAACCATCTTTTTCGCGTGCGCCGATAGTTAATAACCCCATGAGCGTTAGAGGTCCTGACTAATCGTGTTATAACAGCCTGGGAGGGCAGCTACAGGTTATCTACCAGTGAAATTGTCTAAATGTGTCTTAATGTGTCAACGGAAGATCCACATTACGATTTCTGTATAACTGCTGCTGTAGTATTTCTATCAGTAGCAAAGAAAGAAGCCTTAACCACACGGGAAATGCTCTAGCAACGGCGATTATTAACTCGTTATTCTTTCCCTCCAGCTGAGAGCTAAGGCGCAATTTTCGTGAATGCAGCTCTAAATTTAATATTCACTCTGTAGATGAAATCGCAAAGCACAACCATTAAATAATACGAGTAAAGCTACTGAGTACTACTTTCAAGTGCTACTGTATATTTTGCTACACAATGCTGTTCTAACTGAAGAGTATTCACAAATAAAAGCTATTGATCAGTACTAAAGCCCAATGTTCCTCTACCCAGATAACATCACACATTAGCTTTTCAGTGGAGCTTTCCTGTAATGCTGTTTATTTTTTCGTGGACGTATATTTTAAAAAATAAAATTTAGCCGATTTTGTTGTCAATTAATATCCCGGTGTGAAGCCATGGCACTTCAGGTGCAGCACGTCTATGAGGTACAAAACGGAATGTGTGCACGTGTGGGGTATTTTGCACGCAGCAAAGCATGGTAACCTTATGTTCTTAAAATATGTATACTTGAAAATCAGCCTCTTACAACAGCTATGGAAATTTACCTGATAAAAAACATTCTCATTTCTAGCACAAATTCACGCCATTCAGCTTCAAAATCTTCATAGTACAAAGTATTAGTACGCGTTCGTAACAATCAAATTAACTCTCAGTACGACCCTTGAAGTTAACGTATAAATTGTCCCTACAATAAAGAAAATCATGGACTAGAGAAAGTCTAGACCCTGCTAAAGATAAATGCCACGCGATCTTTTGGTATTCCGAATTGAATACATTGGAAATTCTGAACTTTACTTTCCGCCGAATATAACGGGCTCAAAGTCAACGTGACGTCAGTCAGTGAACTTAAAGCTTCAGTTGAAAGGCTCGTAATCTTCGATGAGTGGGTGTGACCTCACATACCTACGATAAAGCTGTGATAAGGAAGAACACATCTTCCGGGATGAAATCATGACGAAAGCAAAGCAAACAGTTCTTATATGCTTATTTTAAGGGTGGCAAAGGTTAGCTAACCTAAAGTAGCGAATTACTAAACTGAGAGTGGCTAAAGTGAGTAGACTGAGGCTAAAACCAAAAGTATTTCCAAAAGAAAATTCAGCTTTTGGAAATACTTTTGGTCAGAGCGAAAAAAGTGCGACACGCCAACCCGAGTAAGCATACAAGAGTTAGCTTGGCTAGTTTATGTTCAAGTCTTACAAAGGAGGAGTAAAACGGGAAGAAGAAAAAGATGTGTTGATGGGCACGCCTAAAACTGATGAGACTCACTCGAGACGTACTCTGGAAGTTAACCTGCCTACTGTTATTAATAAGAGCTAGGTCTCACTATCACGGCCAATCATATAAGACCATTTATGCTTTAAAATAACCCTGCGATGTACGGCAACTCCGAAATCACTACACAAACTAAAAAAAAAAATACCTTTAATTAAAGTACAGTAACTGCACATTGAAAGGGTACTTCCATAAACAGCTTAAACCTAAACACCCAGACCACTTAATCTCCCGGTTTTGTGGTTCGCAGGGGTGGATCCATGGGGTGGATTGGGTAGCTAGCCACCCCCCCCTCTTTGTGTCGTTTAAGCTCGAAATTATGCCGGAAACAAAACTATCACGATTTTGTCTCCGATTGTTCCGATATCGTTCTGTCAGGTCAGCACCCACCCCCCCCCCCCCCCTGCCCACTTCAAAAATCCTGGATCCGCCACTGGTTCGGTTGATCATTGTTTTCACTTGCTTTCACTTCTTCGTTGTGTCGTATACTTGCCATACCATACTTGCATTTAGACTTCATCAACGACCTACATCAACCTCATCGAAGGGACATGGGGATTTTTAAGTTCCTGGGTAGAACTGCAGAAACTGCACTGAATCTAAAACTAAGTACCTTCCGTCGTGACTAATTGTTCCTAACTGGAACATCAAGAATACAATATCGAGTGATTTTCTCAAAGGGAGAACAGACCATAATAAATTTTCAAGACAGACAAGAAGAGCTGAAAAACTCGAAAAAAACTGGAAAATTTTTTCAAGTTACAATCCACAGATTTCCATCCTGGCCATTCGCAACCAAACACATGTATTTTTTTTCTTCAGAAAACTGGTAGAGTAATTTTAAACAAAACTGAAGCAGTATTTTTGGGTTTCCTTTTCTTCCTTTATCTATTTGAGCTTTCTAAAGTAATACTAAAAATAGGTGACATGGCCCCTTTAATCCAGGCAGCACTGATCGATGTTTCCATATGCCTTCGAGAACAAAGAACCAGTCAATTCGGGTGTACGCATGCCAGTAGCATTGGCATCAGCACCAGCGAGTTTCTTTGCTTCAGCGGGGCTGTACGGTGCTATGATTATAATTAGTATACATTAAACGTGGTTTATTGCAAATAGGCGAACCTGATTGGCTCAATCCTCATTATCTATTTAACAATTAGACCACTAGGCGGAACTTTATACGAGTGAATGGTCAACGATGCTTACTCCAGTTGACTGCTCGCTCAGAGAAAACTTGGATTTGTCGTCAGTCTGATTGTTTGGTTGACACTACTTCACTCTAATCCCCTCCACCCCACTCCTCTCTACTCCGCTCCATTCCACTTCACCCCACCCAACCCACTCCACTCCATCCCACCCCACACCTCTCCACTCCATTCCACTCTATTGCACTCCACCCCACCCCCAACTCACTCCGTTCAACTCCACTTTACTCTGCTCTAATCTTCTCCACACTTCCCTAGTACTCAACTCTACTGTTTTATACTGCTTTAGACATCTACCCTACTCTGTTCTGCTTTACTCTACTCTACTGCACTCTACTCTATCTATTCGACACTCGACCATGCCACAGAAAATACTGTACTTAGTACTCTATTGTATTCTACACTACCCAGACTCTAACATACTTTAGTCTGCTCTAGTCATGTACCCTACTCTCCTCTCCTCTCCTCTCCTCTCCTCTACTCTGCGCTACGGTACGCTACGCTACTCTACTCTACTCTACTCTACTCTAGTCTACTCTACTCTACTCTACTCTACTCTACTCTACTCTACTCTACTCTACTCTAATCTACTCTATTTCAATCGATACTCATATCAGGCAAGAAGTTGAAATCGTGGTGTTGACAGTTCGAGCCAGACAGTACTCTTTCTTTCTTCCAAGTTCAATACAATGGCGAAAGAGTATCGGTTCTACGAACAAACCAAGAAAACTCCCAGATACAATTCCACTGCTATATGCAATGTTAAAGAGTTGGTACAAAAAGAACTTCGTGTGCAAGGAATTAACTTCGTCCAATTTGAAAAAAGCGCTCGACAACACTACACCGCTTAAAAAGCCGCAGGTGAACATTAAAATAAGAACAATGTAAATCACGGGTAGAAACCGATACCAGGAGGCAAACAAAGGTACCAAGGAAGCCAAGACGAGAAAAATTGCCACATCCCAAGTTCTGCTGAACACGCACGAGCGTGCATTCTTGCAAAAGGTAAAAAGCTCCCAGCAAGATTTTCCAAGCATTTCACCCAACATTCCTGAAAGTGTGTAGAACACGAAGTGATCTCGAGGATTTATTTGTGACTGCGGAAAGACCAACGTTGTGGCTTCTGAATTGGCTGCGACATAACGCGCGGAAAATCCCACAAATAAGGATAGAATAACGGGAAGATAATTCCACGTCGTTAACAGCCGCTCTCTCCAGGACATCTCGCTGCTGTCAACATCTGTGTTTGACTTGATTAATTGGTACTGAGCGGTCTTATGGGAGGTGGCCTGGATACTAGTCCTCTGATTTGTGTCTGTCATAGAGTACAGCGGTATGTTAAGTAGAGGGAGTAATGCGCATGCCAGCAGTGCTGTTTGAGAAGAAATGCATGCCAAAGCTGTCAGGCCTGCGGATTGAAAAAAAAATGTTGGTTCATTACTCTCAGACTGATCATTATCACCTGGCTGACCAATGTAAAACGGTTTCAAGTGCGAATCCAACCTCGTCCCCAGGGCCTTCTCGTTCAAAATGGTGGTCGGAGAAACCCCTGACCAAGGCTGCCAAAGTGGATCGAAAAAATTCGTTGGAATTTCTTTACGTAAACAAGATGAAATGTCTTCGTTTCTTTTGAACAACGGTTTCCGATTGCAGAAAACAAACAGCGCTGCCAGACTCCGGAAACAACCTCCGAAAAAGCCATTTCTTCATGTGTCACGTGACAAAATACTCCGCGATTCTTGGAGCATTTCAGCAGCCTTGGACAGGGGTTTCTCCGACCGCCATTTTGAACGAGGAGAAGGCCCTGGGGACGAGGTTGGTGCGAATCGAAAAGCCTCGAGCACTGAGCTAACTAGCCAACTGGGAACTGGCCCTTTGTGATTTCGTATTCACCGATTATAGCGAAACTTAATATAATAAGTGCATAATGTTCTCCCTTAACTAGTTTAAGTCCTCAGTGCTTGAAAAGTTTCAGGGGCAAGATTTCCATGCCTCCCTATACTGTTAAACCGGGATAAGATTTTCCTCCTATTCTGCATTTCATCACAGTTACGACAGTTACTACTGTTTCATTTGTTAGTGGATCGATAGTAGGAAAGGAATTGCATGCTCTGTTGAGTATATATGGGGTTACGAAGAAATCTTCCCAAACTTTCCTCTGAATGTCCATAATATAAGGGTTTTATCTGTGTACTGAAATTTACATACAATCTTACGCTGCTGTCGGATATTTCTGTGGTCCGTCCGCAACAACAAACGTGAAATGCAATATAGTCAGTTACATTGTCATTCATGCAATACCTGTGAAATAAACTGCTCCAAGAAAAGAAGAAATTCGTCCACCCAGTTCGTACGAATTTTCGATCTTGCTCCTTTCTTTCTCAGCACTCCAAGACCAAAACGGCGAAGACAACTCTGCTATTCCAGCCCCGACACCGGCTAAACCAATTCCGAATAGTTTTACTACCACGTGAAGCGATTCTAAAGCGTATACACCAGATCCGAGGGCTGAAATCAGTGATGCAAGGATTAATCTCACCAGCACGGGCAGGCGAAAAATAACTTTCGAAAGGAGGGCGGTTATGACGAGATACGGGCCGACATGAGCGGCAATTACCAGCGTGGTAGGAAGAGTTGTTCCTGATAAAATGTCGCTGGCAGCAATGACGGCGAGAGACGTGACAAGTTGTTTCAAGAAACCAATTGTAAAGAAACACAATTTCGTTTTCCATGTGCCATGCTTCTTCACGTTATTTTCAGGCATTTGTTGAAATGTCTCTGCCAAAAAGTGTGTTGACTTCTGCGCAAGAGTAGAGTGGTTAACTTCTATACATTTCTTGAGGAGGTATAGGTTTCGGTTTAGGAAAGATACACGAAATTTGAATGCCACTGTCAATAACGACCGCGTTTTTTAACATTCAGTGTGTTGCTCGGGTGATTTTATTTATTTATGAGGGTGATGCGGCAAATTGAAAGAGATTTAATCTCAGTGTAAAGATGGCATATCCTAAAAGCTGGACTGGACTCTAGACTCTGGACTCTGGACTCTGGACTTTTCCTCCCAAAACTTTACCCCCCCCCCGAAGAAAACCTCTATATCTCCCCCCATAAAACGTCCCTCCCCCCAAAAAAATTCCTTCCCCCAAATAAAAAATTCAACCACATCTGATTTTATTCTAATAAACAAGTTAGAATTGTGCGAGATTTCAAACAAACAACGCTATTCCCCCCCACCCACCTCCCCGATAAAACCTTTATGTCTCCCCCTTAAAACTGCCCCCTCCCAAAAAGTCTCCCTCCCCTCCCCCAAATAAAAAAAATACAACTACATCGGATTTCTGATTGAAAGCGATTGAACAAACAAGCGATTGTTCATACAAATTAAATTCGCAATCAATTCGCCTATTTCATTTAATTTAGAAGTTTAGTTCCGGGGGAGGTTTACTCCCCTATAAAAATGACAGGGTGCTGTTGTACCTGTTAGAGGGTAAATTTGTGGATTGGTAACGCTTAGGGTGCTTAAGTACATGAAAAAGACTGTCGTTAAAGCTTTCGCGGTATCTTGAAAAAATTGATGGGATGTATTTGTTACTTTGCCTGTTAGGGGTTAAAATAAATGTAAGCCACGCCCACGAAGCGAGATTCTGGTACCTTTTAGGGGTGTTTTAGAAATTTGTCCAGAAGCACTCTTTTTTCTGAGTACCTCCATCGAGATTTGTTCGCTGTCAAAAATGTCACGATAGGCGATTTATTTATTTGGGAAAATTTTACCCTAACGAAAGATATTGCCGATCACTTTCTCCCAGCGCACTTTGTATCCGGACCTTAAACTGTTTGAGAGTTAAATATATAATCGTTTCAGTAAAAGGTCATCCTAAGCAGAAAAAGGAAGGGAGTTTAGCCAGAATTGCTTATGAAGTGGAGTCAGCAGCTGGCGCACGTGGAAGTTAACAAAAAGAAGTGATGGCGAACAAATCTCGATGGAGGTACTCAGAAAAAAGAGTGCTTCTGGACAAATTTCTAAAAAACCAATTGCAAGGCTGATCGGACAGCTAAGAAGGGTAATAATTTTATTGCCCAATATTTCGGTGAGACAAAACTCACCTTCATCAGGGGCTGTAAAAGCTAAGTAAAAATCGAATGAAACGGTTACAAGATTTAAAATGATTAAAATGAAAAGATTAAATATGATTGGTTGACAAACATAAAAAGCGGAAACGTGACTAACAGCTTTTTTAAAAATAGAAATAGATTAAGTTTCATCTCGTCTGTTTATTCCGTGGGGTTCAAGTGTCTTGCCCTTTGAAATCAAAAATGCTTCTCTGGCTTTACGAATGCTGTCCCTGTTCGAGTGAATGAGTTCTAGGGGAATGAGTTCTATGTCGTTGATGGAGTGGCCAGGGAGAATGAAGTGATCTGAAATGGCGGTGGGTTGATCGATGTGACGATGGGTGATCGCTTTTTCGATTGCGCGTCTGTGTTCTCACAGGCAGCCCAGACGCGTTGTATGTGGAGTTCATTTAAAAATAGAAAAGGGTGAAAACATATGTAATAGCACGGAATAAATCTTTACTTCACGAAATAAATCTTGTTTACTTCTGCTTATTGTGTCCTGTTTAATTAATTTCCGGTTAATCTTGCACCGCTCTCTTACGCAATCGCTTGTTAGCGTCGCTGCTTATATAAGCCGTTAAGCCTAAGGTTTGCAGAGATTTATTACGGACTAACCGGTGATAAAAGAAACGAGTTATCTTGAAATAAAGCCTGCCTACCTTCAGCTCAATGCTCCCCTGGTTGTCCTGGTTGGTTTAAATGACATTTTGTGGCTTTTTTCAATCGGAAAAAAGCCACAAAATGTCATTTAAACCAGCCAGGACGAACAGGGGAGCATTGAGCTGAAGGTAGGCAGGCTTTATTTCAAGATATCTCGATTCTTTTATCACCGGTTAGTCCGTAATAAATCTCTGCAAACCTTAGGCTTAACGGCTTATATAAGCAGCGACGCTGACAAGCGATTGCGTAAGAGAGCGGTGCAAGATTAACCGAAAATTAATTAAACAGGACGCAATAAGCAGAAGTAAACAAGATTTATTTCGTGAAGTAAAGATTTATTTCGTGCTATTACATATATTTTCACCCTTTTCTATTTTTAAATGAACTCCACATACAACGCGTCTGGGCTGCCTGTGGTGTTCCCCAAATCTGTCGCTGAGTTGACGTTTAGTTTCTCCAATGTATTGCACCTTGCATCTGGAGCACTGTATCATATAGATGAGATTGGAAGATGAGCAAGAGATGTGATGTAGAATTTGCCTTTGTTCGTTAGTGGAGAAGAAGGTGTAAAACGTGGTTCCCTCTGTAATGAAAGGACATGTTTTGCATCTACTTCTGTTACAATGGAAAGCTCCAGGTGTTTTGGGGGGTGGTCTGCGGTGTGTGGCTCTGACTAGAATGTCACGTAGGTTGTTGCAACGGCGGTATGATATGAGAGGAGGAGAAGGGAATGCTGCTTTGCATCGCTGTGAAGAACGAAGAATGTTTAGGTTGTTGAAAATGATTTGACGTATGTTAGGAAGGGCTGGATTAAATGTTACTACAAACGGGATTCTGTTATTCTCTTGTTTCGTAGATGTTTCGAGGGCTTTGCTGCGTGGAATTTGACGCACTTTCTCCATTTCTTCTTTAAGAAAACGGTGTTGATATCCTCTCTTGATTAAATGTGTGGTGAGTGCGTTGGAACGTGTGTTAAAGAACTCATCCGTTGAACAAATTCTTCTAAGTCGTAAGGCCATGCTGAACGGGATTGATTGTTTGGTGTGAGATGGGTGGCAGGATGATTTAAGGAGATACTGATGTTTGTCTGTAGGCTAAACACCCCTAAAAAAGTACCAGAATCTCGCTTCGTGGGCGTGGCTTACATTCATTTTAACCCCTAACAGGCAAAGTAACAAATACATCCCATCAATGTTTTTAAGATACCGCGAAAGCTTTAACGACAGTCTTTTTTATACTTAAGCACCCTAAAGGGTTTTTTTTTTTGCTAATAAATAATTAAAACCACAGCACCTAAACTTGGTCAACCGAGACATCAATGTCTCTGTCTGGACAGTCAATTACGCGTATGCTTTTTAAAAATCTTTTGTTAATGAGACAAAGGAAACGGACACCGCGCACGCACGTCAAAAGCTTGTTATCAGATTAGTTGATAAAAATACGCAAGGCCTTGCACGTGTCGGTGAATAGAACCTATCTGCGCGCGGAAAGAGCCTCTGAGAGGCTGCAATTAACAAGCTTTAGTATGACCATCGAACAAGTAACGTTCTAAAAAATGCAATTTATTTCAAGGACACATATTAAATACTTTATGCTTGACTTAAAACAAGAGTCTAACACCTTAGGTAACAACATTGTCACTGGTAGCTGATAAGAGCTTGCACACGTCGCATCGATGAATAGACAATTTTATTTGATCTTTGCTTATTATTGTGTAATGCAATCACGTTCGCACGCCAAATACTATTTTTTTAAGGATTGGGGTCGGGTCGTTCGATGGCGTTCGTGATCTCAATGCCGATTTGTGCAAGAACATTGAGACGACAAGTGTTTGTTCAATCGCTTTCAACCAGAAATCCGATGTAGTTGTATTTTTATTTGGGGGAGGGGAGGGGGACTTTCTGGGAGGGGGCAGTTCTAAGGGGGAGACATAAAGGTTTTTTCGGGGAGGTGGGTGGGGGGAATAACGTTGTTTGTTTGAAATCTCGCACACTTCTAACTTGTTTATTAGAAAAAATCCGATGTAGTTGAATTTTTTATTTGGGGAAAGGACTTTTTTTGGGGGGAGGGAAGTTTTATGGGGGGGAGATATAGAGGTTTTTTCGGGGGGGGGTAAAGTTTTGGGAGGAAAAGTCCAGAGTCCAGAGTCCTGAGTCCAGAGTCCAGGGTCCAGGGTCCAGGGTCCAGTCCAGCTTTTAGGATATGCCGTGTAAAGATGCTTGATATCGATGTACTATGGTTATAAAGTTCTCAAACGTGTAACACCGTAGTTAATACCTGTTGAAGTAAGCCATATACTTCATTTTAATACTTTTGTATCTGATCATATGTCAGAACTCTTGAGGCATGTCACTGTAAGGCATTATTGTTAATATTCCTTGTATGCAAATGAAAGGATTCACAAAGTGGAAAGACGAACTTGTTAACTTAAAAGCCGTTATTCAAAATCAATTTGAATTTAAATGAAGCCCTACGGGGATTTTGAAAGATTCTGAAAGATTTTGGGGATTTTGAAAGGAAACAACAGCTCATCACTAACGCGCTTTCTAAGGCCGAAGTCAGCTCAAGGAAAAATTTTAAAGGTTTCCGTGAAAATCAAAGAGCTGTGGCGCAAATTGTATTTTCGAATAGAACTTTAAAATACAAGAGAAGGGTGTTACGAGTTTTAATTATGTCTGACTCCCTGCTGCTATTTTTGTTCTAGGTATTATGGGTGGGTACTACACCTGGGGGTACCTAGACAGCGAGCAGTGTCTCTTTTGCTTTAAGGTGGTCCTGGACCCTAATTTAGTGATTTTTAGGACATTTTCACTGGGACTAAAATGTAACTTATATTAGTCCAAAAACTATGTAATTACCACAGCTTATGCAAAATTTTATCCGAAATCTGAAAACAAAAACAGTTTTTCCATTTAATTTAAGGAATTTGTGGAATTTGAAGTATTTACAGTTGATCCACGTCACGCGTGAACGGAAACTTTAAAATCAAAACGTGACGAGTCACGTTCTCCATATTTGGGCATTCGCCTTGTTTTTCTTGAGATTCAGAGAGGGATTTCGAAAATCGAAAGGAGATTTCGAATCTGTCACAGATTTTTCGAAATGTTTAGACCTGGTTATGTTAATGCCTTAGGTCGGAAGAGCAGGCCATGTAGGCCTCTCCACAAGGAAACGAGAAGACGAATAATTGTTATTTGACTGGACAGGGACCGAAAGCGATCTCCACAGCAGCTCGTGCAACTCCTGGCGCTGTTTATTCACTGTTTATTGTATCATTCGACATCATGAAACGTTCAGTACATGTGAGGCGTTCATTCAAGGGGGACGAAGTTATCCTTCTAAACTTTCCGACGACGTTGCATGTAGAATCTATTGAATTGTTCAAACTAGCGAAACCTAGGATATATGGATGGGAAAATCGCGAACGATTGTTGAGTAGTAGGTTATGCAATAGACGAAGCACAGGTCACCAAAGCGTAATATGAGAGTTTGTATGGAGCTGAAATTCGATTGAAAATAATCGGCAGTTTTCCGTGGAAAATACCTAAAAATCAAAACAGAGTTTGAAAAACCTTATCTTTGTGTGTTTGCTGTGTCTTTACCGCTTTTCCGAACTGCTGGATGCCGTTTGGGGCGATATTCTGTTTAATGGTCGAAGCGACGTCTTGTCACGTACTGGCTTTACTTTGACAGATGTCGCATCGACCGTTAAACAGAAAATCGCCCCAAACGGCCCCCAGAAGCTCGGTAAAGTGGCAAAAACACAGCAAACACACAACAGGTAATGGTCTTCAAACCTATTTCGCTTTTTAGGTATTTTGCACGGAATACTGACCATTTACATTTTGGATCGAATTTCAGCTCCATACAAACAACTGACAGTACGCTTTGGTTAACTGTGGACGAAGCGTCGGCTTTGTCTTTAATCAGCCTCGCAACTAGGAAAAACTGTCATCAGTAATTGCTTGACACGGCAGATGTATCTTGGTTTTCGTCCACTTCCTTCGGAGCTACCGTTCTTACACAAGCGTTCAGCTCCAAGGTTTGTTCTCGTTCGGTTGAAACAGGAATCACGCGTCAGTAAAATAATTGACATAATTTCACCTCCTTCTAGTCGTCTAAAACGTTTTTGAACCACTGACGAGAAGCGAACCCAGAAAATAACGCGGTCTCTCGATAAAACAAAGATTTGTCCCGTCACAACCCCTTGCTTCTACAAAGATAGAAGCCATTTTCGGAAATTTCAATGAGATCTTCAATATTTCCCTTGTGATCTCCGTTATGTCACTGAAAGTAGCTTGTTTATTTGAAGACTCGGATCACGTGCTGAGGTTTCCGTTCACGCGTGACGTGGATCAACTGTAAGGGTGCTATTGACATGATTTAGGGTGCGTTCTTTTGGGACTATTCCGGAATAGGAATACTCGGAATAGACGGTATTTGTGTTCTTTTGGGAGCTATTCCGTTTTCGGAATGAACGGAATATCATTCCGTTCATTCTGCTCCCGATAGCAGAATGAACAGAATGAAAGGAATACGGTTTACTGGGAATAGACAGAATACGCGTTCTTTTGGGAAATTTTTGGCGGGAAATCCGACGCGGCCGCCCGCGCGTGTGCAGACATAGTGGTTCTCAGGTCACCTCCGCCATGGGTATTCCGTTTCCAGAATTGGCGTTCTTTTCGAAATTGAAATTCCGTGTATTCTGTTATTCCTAAACCGGAATAAGAATAACCAGAATAGTCCCAAAAGAATGCACCCTGAGACTGCCCTTTTAACATAAATCAGACATCACTGAAAGGGGGTTTAAAAATTTGTAGCAAGAATTTGATCAAAGACATAAAACACTATAACAAAACTTTTCACCGGAGTGCGTCACAGGAAGTTGAAAAGTAACGATTTTAGGAACAAAAAATGAAATTTTGATTTGTAGTGAATACATTACCTTGTCACGCAAACAGCATCGAACATCTCGTGAGGCACTCCGGTGAAAACTTTCGTAATGATACGTATTTGAAGCCTGCCAAGTTTGGTAGCAAATAAATAAATCGTACAGGAGATATTCTGTCTACAATGAGTGCATATTTATGTCACAAGCGCCCAAATTGTTCAAAACACGCCATAATTTTTCGTAATTCCTTCCCCGATCGATTCTAGCGTGATCTTCGCCTTGCCGCCATGTTTCCCAAGCCAGCAATACGTATTTCCAGCGGTAAATTCCAAAATTTTGCTCTTTTAAGGTCTTTCTGCCCTTATTTGTTTGACTCGCCTTGTAAACTTTAGAGTTATTCTACGAAATAGAAAAGAACCGTGGCTTTTTATGATGAAATGAAGCTTCCATAGATATTGGTGAAGACTAGTTGTATTCTGCAAAGGACAAGATTGCGATTTTGACGACCAGTAAGAAGAAGTAGTGTTCGATAACTCCAGCCAGACAATGGCTAGTATTTCAATGTCACGTAACGAAACTTGCATTGCTCCGTCTTCGTACAAAAAGAGACATTTCAGTGTGTCGGTAGCGGAGAAATACTATGGTATCTAATAAGAGAAAGGGAACTTGTGATATTCCATTTAAACTAACATGAATAAGGCACACTAAGCAAAGAGTATGTGATTTGTGTTAATTTCGCAATCGAAACTTGAGATCGCAAACTGTCAAATTCGCATACCGTAGGGAATGTTTTCGTATACCGCAATTACAATTTGAGCCGTTTGTTGTGATAATTTTCCCGCAAAATCTGCCTTGGAGACGAAACTTCAGTTGCTTATATCTCGCCAAATACAAATTCCCTTGAACTGAAAATTTTTAAACAAACTTATTTTGTGATAAACATGAAGCTGCTTAAATAGGTGACATTAACAAGGCTGTAGATAAATTTACAAGGATAATAGATGCTGCTGCAAAGAAATCATTACAACCTGTTCTGGACAAAAAGAAGTTCGTTAGACATAGACAATCACAAGTCTGGTTTGATAAAGATTGCAAAAATTTACGAAAACGTTTGAGACGTATTTCGAACAAAAAGCAGACGTATCGTCATGATGAAGAGACAAGACAAGAATATTTAACGGTAAAACGACAATATAAATCCATGCTACAACATAAAAGGCAAAGATACCAAGATACTCAAATACAAGAACTCGTCAAAACAAATGACCCCACACAATTTTGGTCCACTTTAAAAACCATGTCAAAATCGGCTTCCAATACAGCTGATTCAAATGTCCCTGTAGATGAACTGTTAACACACTTTCAACAACTACACTCCGCTCCAAGTGAAGAAACCTTTTCCAAAACACAAGAGGCTGTTATAGAAGAACTAAAACGTAAACAACAGTCTCTATTGCATTATAATGAACTTGACAATCCTTTTACGGAGAGTGAAATAAGAAACGGCATTAAAAAACTAAAGAACAAGAAGGCGGCTGGTACAGACCGAATACGAAATGAAATGTTAAAAAGTGGCGGTCACCTATTGATGACCTCACTGAAAAGACTCTTTAATCTTATTCTTGATGCAGGAATGTTTCCTGATTGTTGGTCCATGGGACTGATTACACCTATCTTTAAATCAGGGGAAAAGTCAAATCCAACTAATTACAGGGGCATCTGCGTGACTAGTTGCCTTGGAAAACTTTTTACAGCCCTTTTAAATAATAGACTACAAAATCTCACCAAAAACAAAAATCTATTACATCCCTCACAAATTGGTTTCATAGAGGGATTTCGGACATCGGATCACATTTTCTCTTTACGAACTCTTATTGACAAATATGTAACTAATGCAAATAAGGGAAAATTATTTTGCTGTTTTGTTGATTTTCAAAAAGCTTTTGACTCTGTATGGCATGATGGTTTACTTTCAAAGCTGATTACCTATAAACTAGGTGGACACTTTTATCAACTGATTTCAGACATGTACTCTAGATCCAAATGCGCCATAAAGTGCGGAAATCGTAGGACCCAATTCTTTAATTACAACAGGGGTGTAAGACAAGGATGTATTCTGTCTCCTCTACTATTCAATCTATATTTAAACGACTTTCCTTTTACTCTAGATAACTCTCGTGATACAGACGCAATTACCCTACCAAATGGAGATCCACTTAATTGTTTATTTTATGCGGATGATCTAGTCCTTATATCTCAAAGTGCTTCAGGTCTTCAAAAGCAAATCGACACACTCCAAAATTACGTACAAAAATGGCTGTTGAAAATAAATCTCGGAAAACAAAAGTTTTAATTTTTCAAAAGCAGAACCGTAAAAGCACCCGGGAAAAATATTCTTTCTTTTTAAATGGAAACCAAATTATTAATACCTCAGATTACACCTACCTGGGAACAATATTTAGCTCGAATGGGAGTTTCACCTCCTCAAAAAAGAGTTTAGTCGAAAAATCTAGACGTTCAGTATTTGCATTCAAAAGGTATATTGAATTCAACAAACTCTCTATATCCAAATGTAATTTCTTATTTAATGCTGTCTTTCTACCCGTTCTTTTATATGGTTCAGAAATATGGGGGGCATATGATAGCCTCAATCTTAACAAATGGGAGAAAGATCCTATCGAACGCTTTCACTCGCAATTTTACAAATCTTATCTTTGCCTTAATAGAAGAGCATCGAATGTCGCAGCAAGAAATGAAACCGGAAGACTCCCTCTCAAACTAACTATTTTCTCTAATACACTCAAGTTTTGGCTTCACTTACTAAACCTTCCGAATTCAAGCGTTGCCAGACGATGCCTTCAAATTTCAACTCAACTGGCAGACTCTGGAAAAAAATGCTTTATGCTCTCCATCTATGATATACTTAAAGTGCTACTATGATCAAAAAATCACTTTTATTTTTTCTTCGGATTTCGAAACTATGTTTATTAAACACTCCCCAAGCGAAATTATAAGCCTTAATTTTGAGAAGAAGACCGTTAATTTAAACTGCAATTTTCCGGTTTAATGGTCCGCCATTATTACACCAGAAAGGATACAATGACGTCATACGCGCAAGAGCTGTAAAATGTAGTGTGTGAACGCGGCTTACAAATTATGCAAAACACGAGTTTGAGAGTGTGAAAGCTCAAAACTCCCGTGCTGCATACTAAATAAGGCACTTTCACACACACTGCATTCTAAAACTCGTGTGTGAATGATGTCATTGTATCCTTTCTGGTGTAATAATGGCGGACCATTAAAACGGAAAATTGCAGTTTAAATTAACGGTCTTCTTCTCAAAATTAAGGCTTATAATTTCGCTTGCAGAGTGTTTAATAAACATAGTTTCGAAATCCGAAGAAAAAATAAAAGTGATTTTTTGATCATAGTAGCACTTTAAACAATATGGTACCGATTTCTCTACTGATCTTCAAACTATGATTGATACAAATGGAGATAGATTAAAAACTAAAAAGTGTCAATCCAAAATAATCGAAAACTTTAAAACTGATTTAGAAAAGCATCAACATGAATTGATTAGATGTAACAAAAAACTGAAATTTTACTCTACTTTTAAAACAGATATTACTCCCTCTAACTCACTAGAACTAATTACAAATCTTAAACATCGTCGGGCAGTAGCAAAACTTAGAGTAGGCAACCATAACCTACGAATTGAAACTGGTAGACATTCTTATCCTAAACTTCCTGAGCATCTGAGAATCTGTCAAAACTGCAGCTCAAATGAAGTTGAAAACGAAGAACATTTTGTACTTAATTGTAGTAGATAAAATACAATTAGAAAATCTCTAATAGACTACATTGTTAGAAATTATTCTGATTTTAGTTCTTTAGATGCCAATCAAAAAATTATATTTCTCTTTAATAATATAGATGCCTTTCTCTGTAAAAAATTAGGTTACTTCATTTATGAAGCTTTTGCACTAAGAAATGAATCGACAATCGCAACAATCGTCAATTAGTTGATCCTATCACTTACCCTTACATATCTTTAGATGTAATTCGTATTATTATTATCATTATTTTCCTATACTTTTGCAATACCATTTGTAATTGGGAATGCAAATAAAGTGTGTTGTTGTTGTTGTTGTTGCGTCACTCTAGCCTCCAGGACCATCCGTGCTGAATGAAGCGAAAATAGCGAGCGTGGGCGAGCGAGATTTTCGAGCGGCGAGCGGTTTCGCCGCGAGTAGCGCGGGCGCGGGCGCAAAGAGCGCACTTAGCGCCCGCGCCCTTGCTACTCCCAACTCGCGGCTTCGCCGCTGGCCGCTCGAAAATATTGCTCGCTCACGCTTGCTACTTTCGCTTCGTTCAGCACGGATTTTAGAGCAAAAGAGAGACTGCTCGCAGTCTAGGGGGTACCATTTCGAACGAAATTTCATTGACTACGGATGTTCTGTCTGCGTAGGAAAACCCGCGGAGGCATGGACCGAGTCACCGTTAGGGACTGGTACAGAAGTTTGTTCCTTAGCAGCCACTCCTGCAAATGGCGGCTTTGTGAGGGATCAGACACATCTAGTCTTTTCAATCTACAACAGTACAGCTGAGAGCCTTTGCCATCCCAAGATGCCGCGAAAGGTTTGTTTTTAACAGTATTCATAGTTCCGCTTATAGGTAGAGGTAACATCATTGGTACTACGATTTGGTCTCCAGTTTTTTCACCCTATCTACGTCAAACGAGTCACTCTTTGTCTGGGTGTTTGTGATGAAGTTCGTAACGAGTCTTGCAGTCGAGTTTAGTTTAAGTGTACTTCGGCAATGTAAATTAAACACGCAAGCTCAATGTGTTAAGGGAGCAAACAATGCGATTGCAGTAACTAAATAATTAGGAACATCCTCTTGAATATTTGCATCGCGATCGATCTCCTCGATCCGGAATCAGAGTGGTGTCTGTCGGCCTTACTATTAGCTTTAGTTAATTAATAATAGATACTTAGTAAGCTTACTGCATAGTTAATTCTTACCTTGTTCTACACATTTGACCTCCTCCTTAGAATGGAAAGTCATAATGAGGAGCGGTTTTAAACAGTGCTTTTTAGCTTGAAAAAATCTTTTCTGTTGATATTGATATTTTGTAATTTTTTGATAGTTTTTTTCTTCTTTTAAGGTAGTCCGCTTTGTATGGGGTCAATGACTCTTTTGCTGACCATCTCATGGCCATCTTAATTTATTCATTACACTGTATTTTATTTAGTCTTTGTATATTGTTTTAAAAATAGGCCATTAAATTGTAATAAATAGATTGTTTTGTATTATTTATCAGTAATAATTATTTCATGTAGAACTTGAAGTTTATCACTTTTTTGTATGTATAATTATCAATGTTAGATTTATCATTTTAAAACATGTACATCGTAATTGGTGCCTTTGAATCATACATAGAGGTGCTTTACAAATTAATTCCTTATAATTTTCATTCCTTGATGAAATGTTGTAGAGGAAGTCAGCGGTAACTAAGGAGCCAAAAGCATCCACAGAAAATGAAGCCAAAGGGGAACAACAAAAAGAGATCTTTACAAACAATGATGATAACATCAAGAACGCAAGTGAAACTGTGGACAAACAACTTCCTCAGCCAGCTCCCCAAGACGTTGTCACAGAGTGTGGCTTTTCTGCCGAGAGGGTCAATGAATACCAGTGGCCTCCAGATCGAACAGGGGAGTTCTATCTGCTGCGACATCAAGTTTGTCAGTTCTTGGAAACTGAGGACCTTGAGAAGAAATACCCAGGTCAGTGTGGTGTAAAAGACTGTTCCCCGTACGAAATTTTTGAACCAGACAGTGACGGAATCCAGCCTGACTCTGGCGGGAATACCGTTCTCGGAGCCAAACATCAGCCAGACATGAACCTGACAAAAAATTGTCTCGCTCTGTGTTGGAGAGCAGGGCAAGTGTCTGGCTTGTGTCCTGCCGAAGTTTGGCCGGATGGGACACCAACACGAGCGTGACAAGAGCCGAAAATATTATGCATGGTCTTGCAGCCTGACACGAGCCTGAAAACGAACCAGACAAGCCAGCCTTACTAACAACACTTAACAGAGTAAAGATTTGGTTATTAGAAACATTAATTAAAGGCCACACTTACATGTAAATTTAGTCACACCATTCATGAGCAAACTCAAAGACACCGTACTACTGTACTCACCACAGGTATACACCGCCTATAGCTGGGAAAATCATACCGAGAGCTTCAGTTCACAGTAAATAAAGAGCCATTTGAAAAACGCTTCATAAAATTTATTACCAGCAAAATTAATACTTTACATATAGGGAATATTTCTCCCCTAGAATTGTTCGTGGTTTTTGTGAGCCGAATTCTGGTCTAAAGTGCTTCAGTTGAAAACGTGATGGAATGCAATCTTTTGTCCCTTGAGATCTCCCATGGGACACAAGCTGAAACATAATTGGTCAGCTGTGTTTATTCCTCAGAGTTCTGCCTGCTCATGTTACAAACTGACCTCAACTGTTGAATTCGAAAAGCGGGAAAATTTCTGGTGAAGTGACAAACTTGGAACCGTGCAGGTCTACCGACAAACTTTCGTGAATGTACAGTTCTGGAAGCTATTCCTACGCTGATGTACAATTCTAGCGAGTTAGTGGAAGCGATGGTTATCCCTGATTCAAGTTACGGTTGTTTGATATTGTGGAAGCGTGCGTGCGCGTACGCGTGGCTGTTACAGCTTTGAGTTTGATTCATCTGTCGGCCAAATGTTCATTCACGCTCAATGTTCTCAGCTCCAGTCTGTTGAAACAATGAATTGGCTGCCTCCAGGACAGTTGAGTTATAAAATGTCATCTTAGGAAGAAAAGGAAGCCGTAGGCAGAGCAAGGTGAGCCATTGCTGGTGCAAACATAGCTGCAGATGACTCGGTCCATGAAACAAACTGTACGTTACCTGCTAAAAGTGCTTCATTTAGCCTAATAATCATACATGTGCAACCTTATTTAAGTTTGTATGTAAACGCTTATCGCCAAAAGGATAATTAGAAATTGTAGGCTCGCTTTATTTCCGACTGATTTTCAATTATCTCAAAGGCGTAAAATTTTCATCGAGCATTCAACCTCATCGGACTAAGGCATCGGAAACATCTTGCCGTACTTTCTATAATTTCATAAACATTGATTGTACATCTCAAAGAAAAGAATAAATGGTTTTATTAAGGCATATACTGAAGTGTTTCATTGCAGTAATTATGTCTTGTGCGAGTGCAGACTGTACTAGCAGTTAAAATACTTTATAGACTCCGCAATGTACGTCTGTTACTGCAATTTCAAATTTTAAACGGTTAACAGTTTTATTCAGCGTGATTCAGGCTGGACTAAGGCCGGACAATTTTGCGGTTCCTAGTATTTACATGTCAGGCTAATATCACGCTCTTCTCCGGTTCTTGTTACGTTCTCGTGAGCGCTAATAGGGAGATTTAAATGTCAGGCTCTTGTCTTGCTAGTTCCCGCTAATTTTCAGGCTCCACGACCTGCTCGTGTCACGCTCTTTCCCGCTCTGTCTGGTTTGCGTATTTTCTGCTCTTGTCCGGCTGGTGTCTGCCTAGAATGTCAGGCCAGAGTCAGGCTCTTGTCAGGCTTGACATTTTCGTATGGGTCACAATGCTTAAATGCCACTGTAATTGAAGACCTCTTTTAATAGCACCATTATTGCTGATTGTAAGGAACATACATATAAAATGCACATGTACTTCCTTTTTTTTTGGTCTGAAGCATCTTGTATATTTTTTTTTGCTAAGAATTCTGTAGATGTACAGATGTGGTAACCAAAAACTTTAAATAGGACCTGAGTTTTGGTTGATTCCATTTGTTTTGGTTCAAAAAGCAAACAAAAGAAATCATTCATTCTTCACTACAGTTGGTTATGTTTTTAAGAAAAAAGTACACTGTATTGAGCTTTTTCTAAAATTTAATGCTTAAGGCCAAAATTCACATGTAGAAATACTGGCCATATTTCTTACATGATTACTAGTATTTCATTAGTCAAACTAGTGAGAAGACCGTTTGGTTTTGTACTTGTATATTCCAGTTCCTACAGCCTTAAATGGCAAACAAGAAAAAAGATTCCTTATTTTGATTTCACTCTGATCTAGAGTTCTTTTTTTCTGGTTTCAGAACTTGAGAGTCACATTTTAGTTGAAGATGAGAGGCAATATCTCAAAGAAAAAGGAGTTATAAATGATGAACAGCAAGGTACATAAGAGAGAATTTACATACAGTTCAAGTTGTACTATATATTTATTCATTAGTTTTTACCAAGCCATGTGTTGACTTACATATATGTACCGATTGGACTGTTGATTAAATGTAACCTACACTGAATCTTGAAATAGTGCACAAGATCCACCCATTTCTCAGTGTTCTCCCTAGTTTTCAGGATAATAAGTAAGTCAGTTTTTTGGACCGGTAAAGCAGCTCTGTTGAAAATCTTTTTCTACCCTGGTGTGGAATTGTCATCATGAGACCCGAAATGTTGCCGGCATGACACTAGGCTAACACACGTCTCGAAAACCCTTCAAAACGGTTGGCGTTTGTAATTCCTGTCACGTGGAACGTATTAACGTACAGATAAACGCCGAGAAGAAAAAGCTTACAGCAACCTAAAAAACGTACTGAGAAATGCCTAGAAGATGAGACATACTCCTTACAAAGGCACAAACGAAGAACTTTGAGGAGAAGACAATACTAAGAGTAAATTACGAACAAACCTGAACAAACCAACGTACGGATATAGACGTCAAGAAGATAACACTAGTATCTCACGACAATGCTAACGTACGGAGAAATGTTAAGGAGATACAACTAACAACATCTAAATTACCAATATACTATCACACGGACAAACGTTGACAAGATAACACTAATATTTTTCGAATGTTTTAACGTACAGAGAAATGTTGACAGTCGAGAAGATAAGACCGCGCCTTACACCACTGACGAACACACTATCGCATG
Organism: Siderastrea radians; assembly: GCA_964017195.1. NCBI lineage: Eukaryota > Metazoa > Cnidaria > Anthozoa > Scleractinia > Rhizangiidae > Siderastrea > Siderastrea radians. The sequence goes on from OZ024900.1 coordinate 142,521, forward strand.
GAAAATGTCCAGAAGACTAATACCTTAAGAATGTACTGGCATACGGAGAAAAGTTAAAAAGATATGACTAACATCTTACTAAGGTAGAAACGTGCAGAGAAACGTAGAGAAGATGAGACTATTATCTAACGAACTTAGAAATGTCAAGACGATAAGACTACGTCTAATATTGTACAAGCGCATGGACAATGAGAAAAGTTACTAAAACTACACTTACATGGTACTCAGTAGCCTGCGTCACAGACGTAATCTAACGGTCATATTCCGTCTGCGGCGCAGGCTAGGTACGCAGTACGATGGACATAAATCTTGTCATAATACAATCCGATAATAAATCTTTCACCATCCCAAACTGTTGGATGTTTCTAATCCAGGCCTTTATCTGGTTCCGGCTAACCGGTAACAAGCGGTGCTACAAGCGGTAAATTTTACCGGTTACCGCCTGATAAGGAGAACACTGATTTCTAAAAGGATATTTTTCTGTTCACCTTCAAGAGCTAGAGGCCTTCAAAACAGAAGATGTCTGCCAACTTATGATTGATAACTTTCCAGCAAAATACCAGGTAAAGTATTGACAGCATTACTGTTCCATAATTACTCAGGTGATTGTAAATGTCCAATTCCAAAAAAAGTGTCCATATTTCACACAAATTCCAGTGTATGAACAGTATTTTACTAACTAATTTAGGAATACTGTAAAATCTGTACATGCCCGTACATGTATCACAAAAGAACTTGACTGGAAAAGTGAAGTTGCATGTACAACAAAAATAAAGCATAAGGAAATTGAATGCTTTGAAATTGTTGTAGTAGTGTTGGATGGGAATAAATTAATGTGTGAAAATTTGCTGAAAAGCTATTATTATTTTTATCCTCTGCCCTCAATTCCTTTATTTGTTTAGTCATTGCAAGATTCTTTAGATATCACGTACTCTTTCTTAATCTCCAGTGTCATGAAATGTGTTTGTGGTTATAAATTTTAGGTGGGTATTTCTGTTGAATTTCAGGTGAAAGATCATTCTTGGATTGGGATAAATGTGTACATGTACATGTAGCGAAAAAAAGCAAGATTTTCTGGTACTTAAGTACATGTACTACCTGTAGGTTAGGATGTTAATGGAACCCTCCTTCAATCTTTCATATCCAAATTTCTGCTTTTGTTGCAACTATTTTTTGTTCAGGAGTACATTAGAGTAGCTCATATTAAAGAGTGTCAAAGGCTCATCAAAAAGGCAGAAGATGAAAAGGTATGTGAATGTACAATCATGTAGAGAGGATACATTTGGAAAGGGTGGAAATACTGTTTTCCCACACAGATTCAATACAGTTGAAATGTATGACTGTCTAAGACTTTCTTGTCTTTTAATTTGTGCTTGTTATTGTACCTGCAATAATTATTATTAATGCACTTGTTACATTTACTGTCTACACATCCAGTATTTCTATACTGTGAGTTGTTTCCTGGGTAAGGGAGTGGAGGTGCTCCTCAGATTTTTTGGTGGGGGTATTGCAACCCAGTTCTCCAACCCCTGACCCTATTTCAGACCAAATGTGTACATGTCATTTTCCAATACCCATTTCAGACCTCACCTGTGATGTCCATTCCCATTTTCAGTCCTTATCCATTAAATCCATACCCATATGCAAATAAAACCCACTCCCATATTCAGGCCTGGTCTGTATTAATCCATACTTATTTTCAAACTTTCAGTCCAAAAGGGCTAAAATCCATACCCATGTTCAGACAAAACAGCTCAAAAACCATACCCCTTGGGGCGGCACATACCTATATACCCCCACTGGGGTTGTTTCTTTTTGTATAACATGACTTGTTTTAAGTCATCTTAAATGGAGTTAAGATGAGATAAGATATGAGCTGGAGTTAAAGTTAAGTTTAAAATATAGTTCACAAAAATTCATCAGACAGGTACACTTCTACCTTACATTTAAAAATCCACCGGTGTGTAACGTAGTTACAGTGTTACTTATTCCTTTATTTTTAGAGAGCACTTGAAACAAGGAAAGTTGCAAACTACATAAAGCGTGCCATCAAAGATGTCGCAGAGTTTAATGCACAGCTAGCACAGCAAAGAAGAGAAGAGAGATGTTCGTACTTTGACATGCAGACTCAAGTAAGATTAGATGCGGTAGAGTTCCAAAAGTTAAGACCCTTGTTACAATTTTGTTTTTTCCCCTCTATTCTGTAGCCACCTTTTTCTATTAGTACATGTACCAGTACTTCTACAGAGAGATTAGGAATGTCACGTCCTGTTGCTTTTAGGGCTTAAGCGTCTTTAAGGAAGAGTGCATTGCATTCATAAAGTCAGTAAATCTATGCAAGTTGCTGTGGATGCTTATTCAATTTAAACAACCTCAGGAAAACCTTAAAATAACTTAATAAAGTTATTCGTTAATTTCATTTTTTTTTTCTTTCGTAATATTTTTGTTTTTTGTTTTTTTTGTAGAGTGCCATACTCTTAGAATGAGTAAATGTCTGTACTGGACACTTAAAATGGTCATGACTTTCATTGTGACAGTGAGCTTTCACTTGGGAGCTCTGCCATCCTACCGTGTCGAGAATGTTTTCTTTGCGTGACTTGAAAGTAGATTTTGCGTGACATGGGAGTACATGTAAGCTTTGTTCGGTTAGCCTCGTTTTGAAGTTTCGGACCTCGTGGTCAAAAACGTATCGGAGACGTTTTCGCTTTTGTAATTTTCTGGTGACCTGTAACTGTTGAGACTTGGATGAGGAATAAATCTGTGTACTGTGAGACTGAGCTGAGTTGATTTGGTGTACGGGGAGATCAACGAAAATATTTCCCACACCAAAAGTGGCGACCCTGCCAGGACGGCGAGATATCGTGGTAAAGGAGAATAACTTAGAGAGTTTTGGAGAACGACTTCGTGTTCGACTAGTCGAGTGAGATTATTGCAAACATGGTGGATATTGCCCAAGGAAACTACACTAAGGAACTGAAAAGGGCGACCTACTACGTCAAGGAGATCGAGGAAAATCTAAACACTGGAGTAAACGAGGATATGCGTTTGGCGTACGAGAAAATTATTTTGTGAGATAAACAAAGCACTTGAGGGCGCAGCGGACCGTGTGAAGGACGCCATGTTAGATGAGGAGAAGAGTTTCGAAGAGGTAAGACAGTGGTACGATAACCGTAAGCAAGATCTGATACCTGTGCGTAACCTTAGAGACAAAATTAAGCAGGCGTTAAGCAAATTGGAAAAACAGGAAATTCACAAGAGAGAAGAAGATTGGTTTCACAAGAAGTTTGAGTTAGAAATGGCATTGGAAGAAAAGAAGGCCGCTCAAGAAATGACCAAACCACAGGCGGTTAAATTACAGAAGTATACTATCACGCCGTTTAAAGGGGACTACAAAGACTGGCTCAGATTTTGGAACCAATTTACCGTGGAAGTAGACAATTTGAAAATTTCAGAAATTAGCAAATTTAATTATTTGCTTGAACTAGTGGAAGGGGAGCCTAAGAGTCACATTCTTGGCTTACCGCACTCTGCAGAGGGATACCAAGAGGCCAAAAAGATCCTAGAAGCGACTTATGGGAAACACATTAAGGTACACAAGGCATTAATTAAGGATTTGGAATCATTACCAAACATTACAAGCCTTGCCAAGGTTAAAGAGATCCATGAGTTTTACAATGAGTTGTCTAGAACTGTGAGAACCCTGGCCACAATGAAAAAATTGCAGAGTACACAAAGCTATGTTTACAGCATTATGGATAAGCTCGGACCAGTGAGAGAAGCATTGGTACAAAAGGATGACAACTGGGAAGAATGGGGATTAGAAGAATTGGTAGAGAACCTTCGCAAGTACACAGACAGAAACCCCTTACCTGAAGCATCTGTCCAAACCCATGAAGCTAAAAAGCCTGGGGCAAATCAGGGAAGTCATCTGAGAAGAGGGGACAAAATGCTCATGTCTGGCTCTAACCGACGACAACCTAGACAGCCACCACTTCCCGCAGCCTGCATCTACTGCAGCTCACACCATCATAGGAGCTCAGAATGTACAAAGATACTGGACCTGGCTAGCAGGAGGGAGTTTCTAAAAACAAACCGGTTGTGTTACAATTGTGCAAGACCTGGTCATGCAGCTTCCCAGTGCAGATCTCGAGGATGTGGAAGATGTAACAGCAGACATCACACATCTATCTGTGATAGAACCCCTACAACACTTCCACCCAACCCTGCTTCTGAATCAGTGGCCTCTTCAGACAAGTTTTATGGTGCAAACGATTTTCAAACGACCCTGCATTCAACCGTGCTGGCTAAAGTTAATGGTGTGCAAACGCGGATCATGCTTGATAGTGGAGCAGGTAGCTCGTACATTAGTGCAAACTTACTGACTAAACTGAACATTAAGCCATACCAGACTGAAAGGAGAGTGATTGAGCAAATGTATCGGACAGTTGACAAGCAAGTTGAAATCTACAAGGTTCGTGTGGAATCAAATGTCATTGAGGATTTTGTAATGGAGCTGGAATGTATCAATGCTGAGAAGCCCGTCTTGACCTACCTGCCTAACCCCAAAATCCCTGACCTAAAGCAGCGAAATCATCGCATACGGCGACTGGAATTTAGCGAAGAGACAGCAACTGCAGATAAGTTGCCCGTACACATTATTTTGGGAGCGGCTGACATTCAAGGAATCAAGTCAACGGAGCCTGCAATCCTAGGTCCAAACCCAGACACCGACCCAGGAGCTGAGTTTACCATGTTAGGGTGGGTCATTGCTGGAAAGGCTATCTTGTCAAGTGCTCAAGTAGAGAAGGGTTTCTTCTTGAATTCCAGTCAGAAAGAATTCATTCAAATGTGTTCTCAAGAAGTGCTTGGACTAACTGATGTGGAAAACACACAGGGTTTGTTCCATGAAGATTTTACGAATCAACTGCAGCGATTGGAGGATGGTACATATTCAACAAGGTTGCCATGGAAACCAGATCATGCCCCTTTGCATTCAAACAGGGAGCTGACAATTGGGAGGCTAAGAAGTACCACCAGAAAGCTAGAGAAGATCCGAAGACTTGAAGAGTATCACAGTGTTATGGAACAACAATTAGAGCAAGGAGTCCTAGAAATAGTGCCAGAAATACCCACAGGAGAGGTCATCCACTACATTCCCCACCAACCAGTGATCAGAGACCAGGCAGAATCTACTAAAATGAGGATAGTGTACGACTGCTCGGCAAAGGCAAATTCCCAAGAACCATCGCTAAATGACTGTTTGGAAGTGGGACCCCCTCTACAGCCTATGATCTTTGACATTCTTATCCGAAACCGCTTGAAGCTGCTGTGTATCACTGGAGACATCCAAAAGGCCTTTCTTCAAATTAAAGTGGACCCCAGGGACAGAGACGCGCTTCGTCTTCTTTGGTATGAGAATCTTGACTCGCGAACGGTTGTGCAGTATCGATTCACCAGAGTGATTTTTGGATCAGGACCTAGTCCATACATTCTTGGGGCCACACTTAAGAAGCACGTAAGCCAATATACTGACAAGTACCCCAGTACCACAGATGAGTTGCTGAAGAACACCCATGTAGATGATGTCCAATCAGGCGGTGATGACAAAGAGGAGTTGTTCAAGTTCAAGGAGGAGGCCACAAAGATAATGGAGGATGGAGGCTTTCATCTTCACAAGTGGCACAGTAATTTAGCAGGGTTGGAAGAACCCCAGACAACTGAAGATGATGCAGTACCATCTCAAGCAAGTTTAACTTATCCCGTGCTGGAGGGTGAAACCAGTCCCCATGAATCAAAGATATTAGGAGTTCCTTGGAACAAGACTGAAGACAAACTTTCTATCGGCTTTATGAAACCTTTGGGATCAGTTGGTGAGGGCCCATTAACAAAGAGGAAGATGCTGTCAGCTGTCAACAGTGTTTATGACTTGCTTGGAATTGCTGTACCGGTCATTATCACGGGAAAGATCCTCTATGGTGAGGCGTGTCTAAGGAAACTGAAGTGGGACGAAGAGGTACCAAGTGACATTCAGAGATCGTGGAACAAGTGGCTCAAAGGAATGGAGAATTGCCTGTGCTTAACTGTTCCTCGCAGTGTTGTGGACAGAGATGTGACAAGAATTGTCCTCCATGGTTTTTCTGATGCAAGCAAGCTAGCAGTTTCAGTGGCCATCTATGCTCTAGCGTACCATACTGCTGCACCAGTTCATCAGAACCTGCTTGTTGCAAAGTCGAGGATAGCACCGAGAGACCTATCAATCCCACGCTTGGAACTTATTGCTGCACATACCCTGAGCAGGCTGATGAACCATGTGAAAGAAGTATTACAAGGACAACCAGTTGAAGAGTACCACTGCTGGGTTGACAGCACCACAGTTCTGTATTGGATCAAGGGTCTCCACTTGGACCCAGTTTGTACGCAACAGAACCAGAGCTATTCAAGAGAAAGGTTACCTCAAATGGCATCATGTTCCAACAAGTGACAACCCCAGTGACCAAGGAAGCAGAGGTGCTGAACCCAGAAAGTTGGGAGAACTGTGGTTCAAAGGACCAATTTGGCTCAGCAGTCCAGACAAGTGGCCACAGCAACCTGAAGTGTTGATGACCTGCGAGGTAGAGAAAGAATGCTTGATGCCTAAACCTGAGAAACAGCTGCTTGCCAAAGAAGAAGGGAAGAATCTGATTGTGGATCAGCTCCTTCACAAGTACGCATCGTACTGGAAACTTCTTAGAGTAACTGCTTTTGTGAGGCGGTTTATTGATAACTGCAAGAAGAAAGAGAAGCGGAAGGGACCATTACAAACGGAAGAGTTCCAAGTAGCAGAGAAGTTTTGGATTACCCAGGCACAGGCATCTCAAGCTGTTAAGTCAGATGTGAACCTGAAGAAGTGTGAAGATGGAATACTGAGATGTGTGGGCCGAGTCCCAGGTTATCACCCAGTCTTCCTACCCCGAGATTGCAAGCTGGCTTCCTTGATGATTCAGCAAGTCCATGAGCAAATGTTACATGGGGGAGTATCAACAACCATGTGCCGCATTCGAGAGAAGTTCTGGATTCCTAAACTGAGAGCGCTAACCAAGAAGGTTATTCACAACTGTAATGTTTGCAAACGCTATTGGAAGAAGCCGGTGTCTACCTCATGCGCTACAACTGCTGCACTGCCAGCTTTTAGGGCTGAACTGTCCACCCCTTTCATAGTAACAGGCGTGGATTCTGCGGGACCTGTCTACTACAAAGTTAGAAAGTCTACCACTGCCAAGGCATACATTGCACTATTTACCTGTGCCAGCACTCGAGCGGTACACCTGAAGCTTTGTCGTGACCTCTCTGCTGCAGAGTTTCAAAGAGCACTAAAGGAGTTCATTGCCAGACGGGGGTATCCACAGACCATAGTGAGTGACAATGGGAAGACGTTCGTGGCCACTGGGAAATGGTTATCCGTGCTCAAGAAGAACCACAGTCTAGCAAGCTACATGGGGGCGCTGAACATAAAATGGAAGTTTAACTTATCCCGGGCCCCATGGTGGGGTGGCTTCTTTGAGCGCCTTATTGGTATCATGAAGAGGAGCCTTTCAAAGGCGATTGGCCGAAGCCTTCTAACCTATCAAGAGCTTGAAGAAACCTTGCTGGATGTAGAAACTTGCATGAACAACAGGCCACTGCTTTATCAAGGGGAAGAGTTTGAACAACCAGTGCTTACACCCAACACCTTGCTGAGAGGAAAACCAACTCCCATCTTAGAGGAAGACCTTGAGAAGATTGCAGAAAATGGCGTAACAAGACGAATGAGATTCTTGCAGAGAAGCAAAGAGAACCTTAGAAAGAGATTCCTTAAGGAGTACGTCCATGCCCTTGAAGAGAGACAATGGCGTTCCACTGGGGTCACTACAAAAATCCCAGACACAGGAGCAGTGGTTTTGATGAAAGGTGAAGCAAAGGATAAAGCACTGTGGAAGCTTGGACGAGTAGTGGGCGCAGTTACCGGCAAGGATGGAGCAGTTCGTGGATTGAAACTGAGACAAGGGAATGGTTACGTGGTGGAACGCCCTTTACAGCTCATATGTGACCTAGAAATCGGAGGAGAGAATCCCGACTTCAAGCTTAACCCAGAAGCTGGAGTGTTCACACCAAGATTAGGGCCAAGTCGGAGGACCAAAGAGATCGCCAGTGAACGAATCAAGGACATTGTTGCGCAAGAAGTCAAGGACAATGAGAGTGACATTTAAGTTGATAGACACTTAAATGGGGGAAGGGTGTCGAGAATGTTTTCTTTGCGTGACTTGAAAGTAGATTTTGCGTGACATGGGAGTACATGTAAGCTTTGTTCGGTTAGCCTCGTTTTGAAGTTTCGGACCTCGTGGTCAAAAACGTATCGGAGACGTTTTCGCTTTTGTAATTTTCTGGTGACCTGTAACTGTTGAGACTTGGATGAGGAATAAATCTGTGTACTGTGAGACTGAGCTGAGTTGATTTGGTGTACGGGGAGATCAACGAAAATATTTCCCACAACCGTTTTGTTGTACATGTGTACAATTTGCCAGTACATCCTCTGGTCAAAATGTCATTGTTAAATGTCATTGCAGATAATCCATGTTCCATCAAACAAGACGACAAGGTTTCCAAAGCAATACACCAAACCAAGTGTATACCCAGCAGCTCTTCTACCAGGACAATTCCAAGAGTACTACAAAAGGTAAGTGACTGACTAGCCCTGACTGATAATCTCAAAGGAGGATGGAAAGAGAGGGATGGGGGACCTGCTATCAAACAATGCAATGTTTTAGCAAACCACATCTAAAGACATGGTACATGCAAGTTTGACTTTTTCTGAACTTAAATAACTTTTTCTTTTTTTGTTAAATTTAAACAATGCTTTAGAGCAAATGTCAAGTTTAAATTTTAAACTTGACATTTGCTCTGATTAAAGCATTGGATACTCATCTGAAGAGGGTTTAGATTATTTTGTCACAATTTTTAATACACGTACATATACACCGTATGCATACATCTTTATACATCACAAGCAGATAATATCACAAATCTATCACACGAACAAAGTGGCAAAGTTAAAAATAAGTTATGGATTGAAGGAAATGGGAAAGTGTTAAATAAAAAATGAAATACTTCTGGATGCTTGCGCTCTATTAAAAATTAAAGTTATTGTAGTTGTTGTTGAGATTTTACAAAACTGCAGTTACCTGCATTAAGTCTTTCACTTCTTGATTTCCTTCCTGTTCTAACCTACGTGTAATTGCTTGAATTTTTTTATTATCTATCTTCTTTAAAACTGAGCGAGAAATTTAATTTTGATCTCCTTTTTTTCTGTCTGAATGAAGTTATACTCCAGGTGAACTGAAGAACTTTCCATTAGGCACTGTCATGGAAATGCCAAAGCCTCCACTCCCCCCTGCTCCATACATCCCCCCTCAAAAACAAGACTCTGAGGAATCAGATGACATTTCCCTGCCGGTAGGAACTGTGTAGTGTTGGACCTCATTCATTAGTGTGAAACTGATTGTGTGGTTCCAGAAAATATCCATACCCCCTCCATGGAGGGTCATTGGAAATTCTGAGGAGGAGGGGGGTCTTAAAGGCCAAAATTTTCAAAGGAAAGTATGAGCCTAAACTGGAATTTCCAGAGGGGTGGGGGTTCAAACCAAAAAATCCTCCGTGGGGGGAGTATGGATATTTTCTGGAACAACACATTATTAAATTCTCAGTCTTTGTTATTGAATTTCCAGCTTTCTGATTGGTTCAATACACAGAGGTTATCAGCCGAAAATAACCCTGCTTTTTGTCTGATGAGGTAGCTGGATGCCTTTTTATTTAGTACCCGGGTAATCAAAAGTTTCCACCACAAAAACCTATGGCAAAAAAAAAATTCAGCAACGACTGCCATAGCTGAGAATTTAATGAAATAATTATTCCACTTGTGCTTGTTGGATATGAGGTGATTACCGTATTTACCCGCGTATAGGCTGCACTTTTTTCAAGGAAAAAAAAGTTCGAAATTTGGGGTGCGGCTTATACGCGGGTACAAGAGTTTTGAGCTCATTAATATGCAAAATTTCCTGACACACACAGAGTCAACAAAGTTACTGAAAGCTTGACAGTTTGATTGAATGTATCGTATGAGGTCAAGTTAATCCATGTCTTCGAAGAATTTTGCTTCTCTCCGCTGTGCGTGAGTGTATCTAGATTCCGAATATGTTTGTTATTGGATGAAGTCCAAAGAAGTTTGCTTGCCAAGCCACGAAGCCCTTTCGATGCCGTTCACGTGAAACCGCGTTTGTTTATTTGCCGAACTACACGAAAAATACACTGAACCCGTCACAAAAAGAAAAAGTCATAAATGAAACTGATATAAAATATCACAGTTTCGAAGTTTAATACACATTGTCATGTCTTCAGTGATAAATAAGAGGTACGGATTTATTTTTACCCTACGCATGTTAATTTGCATACGTCAAAAGCGAAATTTGAAACCTTTAAATACACAATGCGTAACGCAATGCTTTTGATACAACTCCCACTCTCGACAGACGTTTTGCGTTCCTGTTTCACCTGTAAATGTGTAAATTCTTAAACAATCGGAAATTTAGCATTGCTTATACAAAGCTTGTCACTACGCTGAGCCCGTGAAAAGCCTGTTTAACGGAACAACGGGGAAAAGCTTGAGTTTTTTCGAGCGACTTTACATTAGAGCGTATTGTCAAATAGCCGTTTTGAGAATTATCGCAACAATTTCCATAACATTAAAAACTCAAAGTGGATAATTTACCCTATGAGGAAGCAGTGAATTCTAAATGCATGTGTATCATTTATCATTATTTGATCGCACAAAACGGCGATGCTTGCACCTCATTTTTCGACACACTTGTTGGATCTGTAAACAATAACGCTCGCAATCAAATTCGGTCCGTTTGTCCGATTCATTTCTCGCTAGATCACTCAAGCAACAAGCTCATTAGTTTCTTGACTCAAAACTCGATTCTTCTTCTGAAATTATTTTTTTCCCCAAGATTAGGTCACAAGTTTGGGGTGCGGCCTATGCGGGTGCGGCCTATACGTGGGTAAATACGGTATATAAAGTAACTAACTTGGCGCTTTTGTTAGTCATTTGTTATCTCATATCTAGCATGTGCTTGTGGAATAATTGTTCATTGTTGTTGGTACACTTTTAATAGAGCAGTTAATTTCAGTTGAGCAAATATGCGGCGTTTTTCGACCGTTTTTTTCCGTGGAGTTTTTGGTCAAGCTCACCGTTACCTCAACTGGTTGTGTTGCGTTGCGTTGCGTTGCGTTGCATTTTGTTGTCTGCTTTGTATTGCATCGTCTTGTGTTGTGTTGTGATCTGTTGTGATTTGTCTCTTATTTGTTACTCTAGTTTGTTGGCTTAGAATTTCTCAGTTTTCCTGTTCCTTCGTTGCACGACTCGACACAACAACTAGACGGATGTACAACGGTTTGACCAGCTCGACCAACTAATAAGCAAAACTCCCACTGTGTATTCTCCACAGGCAAACACCGTTTTCTCCGTGGAGGTTTCTCCGTACTTTTTTATGTACACACCTTCAGTTGCCCTGGTTAAGTTAGCCAAAATTTCATCTCTTTCACTAACAAGCTCATTTTGGTGGCCAGTTCGTATGCTAAAAAAATCGCTAACCTTAAAGGGGCACTCTCACCAATGTTTAGGATTGCTATAAAAAGCTAAAAGAGATATTGCAACCAGAGGAAACCCCAAAATACTGGTTCAGTGTGGTTTAAAATTACTCTAACAGTTCTGTGAAACTTCAATGAAACTATAACTACGTCCGTTTGGCAGCAGATCGCTGGGATGAAAACGGATTGCAACTTGAAAACATTAGGCTAAAGTTCTCCTTAGTTTCTTGGCAAAATCACCAGAAACTGACTATGGTTTGTTCTCCCTTTGAGAAATCTTTTGATTCCTTTCTGGTAAATTATGTTCTAGGAGCATTTCATGTACGACAAACGGTAGGTGAAATATTTTTCAGAACATTCTTCTACCGAAAACTGGACTTAAAAAGCACGGTGACAGAAGCCCTCTAAATACAGTGCAAGCTTTAACAAGACACCCCTTTACCCAAAAACGTAACAAATACTGTATAATTCAATGGCAAAAAATTGGTCTACCTTTTGAGTAAAGCCAACAGAGTTTACAGGGTTGAGAGTTTAATCTTTCGGGAGAATATACTGATGAGTTGGCTCATAGATGAAAATAAAATGGTGAACAAGTTAAGATCATCTAAAACAATTGCTAGTAGAGTTGGTGGAGTTTGTTGAGTTGGTCGTTTGCCAACTTTACAGTGTTCGGTTAAATCCAGGGGCGGATTTAGGGGGAGGGTGGAGGGGCCGCAGCCCCCTCCCCCTTTTTTTTTGTATTTTAGGAAAGTTTTTGTATTAACCAACTGTCTGCACTGTTGCTGCTCTTTATTCCCAAGTATAATGCAATTATTTGCGACTTAGCCAAACGTGACTAGAGAGGGATGACATTCATCAATCCCCTGCAGTGGTTTATTTCCAGTTAACTCGGAGAACGTATGAATGCAATGGGATGACTCTGTAAATAGTTCACTACTACGACCGTTACGATTTCGTTTTGCAAATCGTTTTAAAAAATCCTCTTAAAGTCTTTCTTTCGAAGCCTTAACTTTTGGTCAGGAATGCTCTCAGTATGCTTTAAGCAGCATCTCCATGAACGTGAATTCTTCATTTGGGGGGAGGGAGGGGGCGCTCTCGCCACAATTTCTTCGGCCCCTTCTTTCTGAATTTTCTGGATCCGCCCCTGAAATCCATCTGTCGAGATGCTTTGCCAGTCGGTCGAGTTTGTCTACTTGGTTCGCGTGGTGGGGTTCCTACTGTCTTATAGTATGTAAGGATTGTTGATCGATTTTTTAGCAAGGTTCGTTGTGTTTGGCGAGTTGTGTCAAGGTCTAAAATATTTCATCTGCCAGTGAGTGAGGTTTGTTGAATTTGTCTAGTTGGTAAGGGTCGTTGCGTTTATCGAGTTGTGTCGAGGTGTGGAGATTTTGTCTGCCAGTGAGTGCGGTTTGTTGAGTATGTCGAGTTGTGTGGTTTTTACTGTCTTATCTAGAAAGTGAGCATTATGGAGTTTGCCTACTTGACAAGGAGTTCCGTCGAGGTGTGAAGTTTTAGTCTGCCTCAGCGCGTGACAATTAGTCGACTTTGTCAAGTTGGTTGCGTTGTGGGTTCGTACTGTCTTAAAATAAGTGAGGATTGTTAAGTTTGTCTGTTTGGTAAGGGTCGTTGTGTTTGTCGCGTTGTGTTGAGATGAGGAGATTTTGTCTGTCAGTGAGTGAGGGTTTTGGAGTTTGTCGAGTTGGTCGCGTAGTGGGGTTCGTACTGTCTTAAAGTAAGTAAAAGTTGTTGAGTTTATCTATTTGGTAAGGGTGGTTGAGTTTGTCTAGTTCTCTGGTGTAGAGATTGTCTGCCAGTGAGTGAGGTTGGTTGAGTATGTCTACTAATGTACAACTTTAAGGTAGACAGAATACTAGAAATGCCGAAGTTGTTAACAACGCAACAACGCACAAGGCAATGCAACACAATGGATCGCAACACAACGCAACACAACGCAACGGATCAGAACACAACGCAATTCAACAGATACAACACAACAGCGACTCAACGGATCGCAACACAAAGCAACGTAATGTAACAAAACAGACACAACACAACGGATCGCAACACAACGCAATGCAACACGACATAATGGATTACAATGCAACGCAACAGACACAACACAACAGAACTCAACTCAACACAATAAAACAGGAAATAAAACCCACACACATATGCTAAACAAATCAGTCGAGGTAACGTCGAGCTTAACCAAAAACTCCACAGAAAAAAATGGTCAAAAAACGCTGCAGGTATACAGTTGAGTGTCAAAAGATTGGTTTTGCTTTACATCCCTCTGTGACTGGTTACAATGAAACTTGTGCCACTTTCTCATCCAATAATTACTATTATTATACATTGTAGTCACTATCTGTCTTTTCATTGGCTAAGAGCCTACAGTTAATTCTGGGAATCAGTGCAACCTACAGATTATTCACTAATCTGCTAGCAGATTAGTGAATAATCTGTAGGTTGCACATGCAATGCATGATTTCCAAGAGCAATGTGGGAGGCATCTGAAAGCAAAGTAAATTCATGGCTCGTCGATTCGCTTCTTCAACCGAGCAAGAAAGTGAAAAATTGCTGAAACAAAAAGAGTCGGAAAACAAAAGAAGGCTGACAAAAATTGCGAAGGAACTGTTCCACGAATACCTTAAGGAAAAAAGCGTTCAGAAGCCAGAAGACAAAAAGGACACAAATGTTGAAATTGTTTGCCATTATTTTGTTTACCTGTAAAACAATGTCTAATAAAACAATTCTTAGATTCGGTTTTTGCTATATTCAGCTGATAACAGGCTGATAACAGTTACCTCGACCTTGATTATTCCGGATATCGCAAAAACCTCATCCAATAATTGTTTAGAATTGAAACTAAAACTCATCATGGTTTGCTCATGCACATTTTCCCATACTTGCCACCATTTTACGTATTATATTTGCTTCAGTGTCTGATTGGTTCAATGTTATTATGCCTGTGTCTGTTTCTATTGGTCAGAGTAGAAACAATTATGTTGGGTTTGTTTTTATGCATAACACTCAATTTTTGGTTGCTGGCAGAAGGATTTTGAAATTTTATCGATTTAGAATCATCTTGTATAACGTAAAAAAAAATAGGGATGTGTTACTCAATAGCTTTCAACTGAATGGTCACAGTTCAGACTTTTATCCACAGACTCAAAAGTTAGAATCACCTTGAATAGCACAAAAACAGCACCAAAGGAAAGTGCTGCTCAGCAGCTTTCATTTGAAAGGACACATTTTAGGATTTTGTCCACATACTAAAAAGTTAAAACCACCTTAAACAGCACGGGAAAGTGCAGCCCAAATGCTTTCACTTGAATGGCCACGCTTTAGGATTTCACACACAGACTCAAATGTTAGAACCACCTTGTACTGCCAGCATAAAAGGTACATGTAACTATTTTGGGAAACTTCTGCTCATTGAATGTCACACTTTTGGATTTCATCAACAAACTCAAAAGTTAGAACCACATCTTGTACAGCATAATAAACAGCACCACTGGAAAGTAATGCTAAAGAGCTTGTCATTGAGGATTTTCTTCACCAACTTGTAAGTTAGAATGACCTTGACAAGATGAAATGTGGGTTTCACTGTTTAGGCAGCATGCATAAATGGAGGTTACTGAGGAAGGTGGCAATTAGAGTCAGGACTCCTTTCCTGCTCAGGGGAGGGGAATGCTGGGGGGACAGGGGGACGGGAGCCTGGGAGAATAGGGGGCGGGAGGGGTACGGGAGGCGGGAGAGGAAAGGGCGGGAGGTGGGAGTTCCAAAAGGGCGGGAAGCAGGAGAAATAAGGGGAAATTATGCAACATTGCATAATATTTTGCAATCAAAAAAGAGCAAAAGGGAGGAAGCCAAGAAAAAAGGGGCGGGGGCCAGGATTGCAGGCGGGAGGTTTGGACCCCCTGTCCCCCCCACAGGGGAGGTGGGCAGTGCATCAAGTGTCAAAGATATGTGACTGTACATTTTGAGATGGTTTTCAGGACAACTGACTTATTATCACAAAATTAACAGTGGTGGTGGCTTTAATCTCTCATTCAGGAATCTACAGCGGATGAGTCCAGTGCTGAGAGTTCAGAAGAGGAAATTGAAGAGCCTCCTGCAAAGAAAACACCGAGCAAATATAAGGTGAGGTTGTACTTTACATGTACACAGTCTTTCTTTTTTCTTACTCATTTAAATGTGTTTAGGTGCAAATGTCCCCATTCAACAACATCTTTAAGAAATATATCTGAGCCTTTTTTTTAATTTTCTTTTTCTTTTCTTCTTTTTTTTTTTGGGGGGGGGAGTATGGTAATCACATTGATTTACATGTATTTGATAAAATAGGTCAGACATTTCACAAATGTAAGGTGCTGGAATGTTGTTTCCATCTCTAAGAATAATTATGATCAATCCAACTCTTCTTCAAGTTTCCCCAGTTTTTACGTCAATCAATTTTCTCTAAGCAGCCTCCAAAACGTCCTGATGCTTTGTGTGGCATTTGCCTGAAAGGTTCTGATTCAAACAAGAAGGGGTTACCAGAGGATCTCATCCATTGCTCCCAGTGTGAAAACAGTGGTAAGTTTTTCTTCAGTTTTCAGCACATTTGCCGATTTCTCTTTTGTCACAGTTTTTGCAGATAGAGGAAATAGACTGTTATAGCCTTGCAGTCTATCCATTTCCATACAGTCATGTAAACACAACATGTTCATGTCCTGTATGATGTATGCAATTTTAAATTATGTTCAATCAGGTTCTTGACAAACATGGAATAATCCTTGCAATCACAGCTATGTACATTACAGATACTTGTATGCATTTTGGACCTATTCTCAATCACATCCATAGCTGACTTGTTCTGTATATGTATGTAGGTCACTCACATCTCATACAGTTTCCAAAAGTACATGGTGCAGTGTATATTTTCAGTCTTGTACTTTTCATATCATTTGGCCTAGTTCTTAGTCATGTTCTATCCATATCTCCACAGGTCACCCACTCTGTAGTGACATGACTTTTTTGATTGTAGCTTGCATTTTGGGCCTAGTTGTAGACATGTTCTATCCATATCTCCACAGGTCACCCATCTTGTCTGGACATGAACCAGCAGCTGGTAGCAGTGATCCAAACTTATCCCTGGCAGTGCATGGAATGCAAGACGTGCATCATCTGTAGAGACCCATTTGATGAGGTGCGTAATTAATCCTTTTTGATGACCATCAGGAATTGAAGGAGAGCCTGCTGACTTTCAATTCCTACACTTTCAACTGTAAAGTAGTTTCTGTGATGGGTTAAAATCACTATGGATTAGAGGAAAGAACCACTGTGAAAGCTTGTAACATCATTATTTGTGATGCCTGTTATTTATCTTCATACATGTATTAACACGCCATCGTGCTTGTGTTTTATTCTGTGCCAATTAAGAACAGAGGCAACTGGAGGAGGATGGAGATGGAAGCCAAACGAGAGCAAGATTTTGAACTTTTGTTTAGGCTAATGAAAATTTAAGTAGATTCAAAAAATAAAAAAAGGCAAGAATTTGAACTCTGATCTAATCACATAGACTTGTTTTTATTTAGCCCTGGCTTTGAAAACATGTGGGTGTTTCTATCCCTCTGTTACTATGTCCAGCGTACATGTAGCCTGTTTTGCTAACAGAGTGCATTTTTATGGTTTACTGTACATGTTGACAGGATAAGATGTTATTCTGTGATGAGTGTGACCGTGGGTACCATAGCTTCTGTGTCGGGCTCAAGCAGATTCCTGTTGGTGAGTGCAAATATTTATGACCTTAAGTGCAAGTGCAATTTAGCTAGCCCGTTTAGGGCTCTTAGTAGGGACGGCAAACATTAGATGGGAACTGCGAAACAATGCTGTTAGTGTCCTCGTCTTTCCATTCGCTTTTCCTACTATCACAGAGACTGGAACAGGGTACAATTTAGCAAGAAAATGAGTTTAATGGTTTTGAACAACTCCCCCAGAAAACACCTGAACTGCAGGCTATCACCACAGAAATGTAACGCTTTATACTTGTAGCTTTTATTAGAAGCAGTGAACGTTTCTAAATCCCACATTGATTAGTTACTTTAGACACTGTAGTGCTGCATCAGTAGGGAAATGTAATACTTCACTTTGATACCAGTTGGGTTGATATGAGGCAAATTGGCCACCGTAAAGTAATTCCAAAGCTGACATTTCAAGCTTTGGTCCTTTGACAGAGCGAATGCCTTCCTACCAACCTACCCAATAGTAATTCGGTAGTCTGTGAATTAGGTTGTCAGTCATTGGAAGGATAAATGACAACCTGAAATATAGCGACACGTAAGGTTGTAAGATAGCAGCCTCGAGAGAAGGCAGATGGAAACTTGGGACTGACAACCCTTTAAGGTCGTGAGGCTGCATAAATTATGCAGCTTCACACACATGGTGGCTACAGATATTCAAGGTTGCCCGGAGCCCCGCTCATGGCAAGTCACTGGTGCTTCAGGGGCCCCCACACATTAAACTGGAATAAGCCCCGAATGTTGGCATGGGATCTACCTGAATGAGGGTGCCATGCAGTGTAGATACTTATGTTTGTTTATAGTACAACGCTAAATTTTGGCGTGCTCCCTTTGGTCGAAATCGATCACGCGACGCGATAGTGTCTCTCCTCAGCGTGCGACAATCAGTGCATAGTGCCCGTTTTTGGCAATTTTCGCTCAAAATTTTGCGTTGTACAATAAAAACAATAGAGTGCTTCTGTCTCAGGCGATATGTGTAATAGGTTCCCCCGGAAACTTGATGTTCAAACTTCATATAAGCCCTCGAACTACGGTACGTTCTCAGGCTAATATTTGTTGTGGACATCAAATTTCCTCGGGCAACCTATCACACGATAGTGTCTTCGACAGAAAAACTCTATTGTTTAATTATGCAGCGTAACCTGCAAATCAGCGTATTTCATTGGTCACTACCCTTATTGGGGACTGTATTACTAGACTTTACATTTCTTTTTCCGCAACTTTATGTACATGTAGCTGTGCTCAAGAAACTGTCAAAGAAGACCCCTTCCTAGGCGAAGGATTGTAGTCTTTTGAGAGGTATAGACAAGCTAGGACAAATCACCGTTTTGAAATACAATGTACGTGTTGGTGAGAAAGTGTTTTATGTTGTTCATCAGGTCGTTGGACTTGTGACATGTGTGGCATGTGTGCTTCCTGCTTGAGGCGGTCACCAGGTGAAGGACCCACATCAAGATGGAAACACGAGGTTTGTGCGGCACTCTTGTTCGAGTACATGTATAAATGGGTATACTAGCTACTCTAAGAACGAGTGGAACTTTTCCCACATTCCGCGCGCGGTAATCCCGCATGGCCGCGCGCTACCATCAAAGTAGGGCATCCCGTTACGACTAACATGGAGTCTAAAAAGATATGGGCTATTCCAATGGTTTTTACTTGAATGACCAATTTGACAATTTTGTTTAGCGGACGGCTGACGAGGCTAGAGGAGCGAAATGTATACCGGAACATTGTTTATATCGTTTTAAAGTTTTTAAGTGCGTCGAGTGTGTGTCAAAGACGTGATGTCTTGTTGTTCTTCCCGTTATTCAAGCACAAATTCTTGGCCTCGATGGTTGAAATTTCTCAGAAGTTGATGGGGAAAAAACACACACACAGAAACTCGCACTTGTACCATGAGCAGCCATATTGGCTAACCAGGAGTATTAGTCCACTCCCCACCCACCGCACCCCGATTGGCATGCTATATGCCTTGATCAAACAGATTCAACATCCTTCAACATTGTTGAAATACAGCGTTGTTGTGGGATTGTTTGATGGCAATCAAACTTTTTCAACACCGTTCTCATCATCCAACATCATTCAGCAGGGTGGCCAAACGCGTTCAATATGGCAAATTCAACATGATAGAACGGTATTGAATGGAAATGTTGAATCCGTTTTGTCAGGTCCTCGGGGGAGCTACTTAACAAAGTTTTGTACGTGGAGGCTCTCCCCCCCTGAGGTTCAAACCCTTACCCTTAAACATACTAATTTTTACCAAAATGGTACCCCTCCCGTATACCTAGAGCAAAATTGCACCCCTTTCTTATACCTCAAGGATAAGCCAAAACAGTAGAATTACCTAGAATCGCCATGTTTTCCCGGGTTTTCAGTCGTTCTGATTCAGTTGCGTAGTCATTTCTGCCAAAATAGGGTACCCTTTTATGCAATTCGCTTTAGCCACCATTTCTTCCACTTTGCAGATGATTTTGTGACCCTTTCGTATACTAAAATGGCAATTTTTCCTACCCTTTCATATACTGCGAGCTTAAAAAAGGCACCCCTTTCGCGCGGAGCCTCCCCGTATAGCCCACTATAGGCAGTATCCCCCCCCCGGGTCAGGTCCTCATCCTCTTCACCTGTCTTTTTGTTACGCGTACCAAACGGTTTGATGTAATTCTTATTCATTCTGTCGGCTGTTTTGCAGTATACCAAACCGCGGGACGGATCAGAAGTACAGTTCTTACAAACCCTGTGCACCGCGTGTTCAAGGTATATGACTGTACAGTACTGATAACAGGGACATTTAGCATCACGTTTACGGCAGACGGCAAACGTCAGCCTCTGACTCGTCCCCAGTCGTCTTCATGTTGGGCAACGCGCGCGGCACGGAAGCGCGAGGTGTGATGAGTAGTGACCCTTGCTATCACACCTCGCCCTCCCGTGCCGCGCGCGTCGCACAACATGAAGACGACCGGGGACGAGTCAACGTCGGCCTGCCCTTTGCCGTCTGCCGTCTGCAGTTTTAACTGGAACGTTTTCTTCTTAAGCTTTGCGTTAACTCATTAAAAGCTAAAATGGACAAAAACAGTTTTCCAACTTTCAACGAAAGTTTCAGTTACTGGTTGATGTGGTTTCCTTGGGATATTTGACATTAATTGTAACTGCATTATTTGAGCTTGAAAGAATTGCCAGCCTCTCGTGAGGGTGACAGCCAAACATCAACCCCTTTCTTAAATGTTAAAAGCTCGGAGTTTGATGGTTTCTATTTTCCCCAATTCTTTTTTGGGCGCAACTGTCGCAGAGATGAGTCGGATCCTATTTCTGCGTCATTGCGGGCAATTGTATCATCATATCGGCAACACTGCATACAACATCGTGACGTAATTTTCAATTTTCGGCCAATCAATTTTAACTTATATTAGAGTACAGTCTAAATGTTATCTAGTTGTCATCGCAGAGAATCGCAGGAGACCACGCCAAGTGGAATACCTTATTTTTAACCTTGTCTTCTTTCAGGTTGTTCAGAGCAGGGAATTTCTGCCCGGTTTGTTTAAAAGTTTATCGCAATGATGAATCTGATTTGCCCATGGTTTGCTGTGACACGTGCGACCGCTGGGTTCACACAGGTTTGACAGCTGTTTTTGTGTGTGTGTGTGTGTGTGTGTTGTTCCCTCAGCTACTTCACCTGAATGGTCTTTCTCTAGGATTTTATCGTCAAATTCATAAGCTATAACCACGTTTTACAGCATTAAAAAACAGCACCACAGGAAAATGAAGACTGCGAGCAGTCGTACGCTTTTCCTACCAACCTACGCGCGGGCGGAAAAGTAAGACTCAAAATGTAGATCCATCTGGTAGAAAAAAATACACAACATCACATTCATGGTATTACTGGACAGCTTTCTATTCATTGGTCGCACTTCAGGGTTTAATCACCGGACTCAAATGTTAAAATCAACTTGAGTAGTACTGTTCAATAGGTTTTGTTTAAATGATCACACTTTCGGATTTCATTCCATGGACTGAAAAGTTATAGCCAAACTATACTGCATAATAAAGAGCTCAATAGCTTTCATTTGAATGGTCACAAGTGAGGATTTCGTCCACAGACTCAAACGATAAAACCACCTTGTACAGCGTAGTAGCCAGTACCACATCAAGACATATCCTAGTTTAAATGGTTATACATCAGTATTTCAAAATTTAGAGCCATCCAATGCAACAGCACTACACCACTCACATAAGGGATTTTTGTCTCCAGATTGCGATGGCATTGACGAGAAGGAATACGCGCAACTAGCCAAGACTAAGAGCAAGTACAGCTGTGTGTTGTGTCGAGGAGAGAAAGAAGAAAGAATGGATTCCTTTCACAGGAAGAACAGAAACAAAACTGGATGATATATTTGTGCATACATTACATCGCTATCTTTTGCCAAGTGTCAGCTTCCATTGTGCTTTCATGTCGAGTATTTTCTTTCACTCTTTCTTAGAGCTCAAAAAAATTTTTGAAAAAGTATCGATAACCGCATAACAACCTAAGAAGGTACTGCTCCATAGCTTTAGGTTTCTATCCACATGTTCAAACGAGAGAGCCACTTGGCGTAAAAACAAAAAACGACATAGGAAAGTACTGCTCAGTAGCGGTCATTTGAATGGTCACACTTTAGCATTTTGGTCACAAACTAAAAAGTGAAACTGAACCACCCTGTACAGCACAACAAACACCAGCACCGGAAATCACTGCTCAGTAGCGTTCATTTGAATGGTCACATTTAAGGTTTTCATCCACAGACTCAAAACTCTGAACCACCTTGTACAGGATAATAAACAGCACCACAGGAATGTACTGCTAGATAGCTTTCATTTGAGTGGCCACACTTGAGGATTTCATCCAAAGACTCAAAAGTTAGAACCCTCTTATTCATCTTAATAAACTGTGTCACAGGGCAGTACTGCTCAATAGCTTTCATTTGAATCAGCACACTTTAGGACTCTATCCACAGGCCAAGAAGATAGAACCACCTTGTACAGCGTAGTAAACAGTGCTATGGTAGCTTTTATTTTAGATTGTAGGTTTTCATCATTCACAGAATCAAAAGTTGTAGTCACCTATGGGAAACTACGGCTCAGTACCTTTTGACTTGAAAGTTGTAATTTACTTTGTACAGTAAAATAAACAGACCACAGGAAAGTTCTGTTTAATTCTTTATTTATTCAACGGAAAGTTGCATAATACGGCTGAGTATTTTACTCATCAAAAAATCCCCAGCAATTTACCTGTAAAACCTTCGAATGAGGTGTATTAATCACATTTCTCCTTGGCAAAATGTTACTACATACACGCGCAAAGCAGCCTACGTTGTACATAAGAGATCTGCAAGATATCGCGATACTTAGTACAAGGTTCAATTACACCTCCAAGTATTTCAGATCTATTCGTCTGCAAAGAAACCTTCTATTATGTTTAGGAAGAGTGTTCTCATACTGTCACGCGTAAATACGGTTTGTTATGGTATCCGTCAGTTAGATTCCTCGGGTCATTTAAATGGTCAAAAACCCCTAGGCAGTGACTAGGGGTTTAAAGGTTTAAAAATGGAAAAGAACATGATCTCTCAAGATCCCGCGCGTCTTATTTTCACCGTCTTCACCATCTAAGAGCGTGGAAGACGCTAGGGAGATAATCGAGTTCAACACGTAAGCAGCTCACAAAGGAAGACCTCAAAATAGCCTGCGTAGCAAACGTTTCCGTAGGTTATACCGCACATTTGAAGCAATTTTAGCTTTTTGGCCGCGCGAAAATTGGGGAGAGAGCAAAATATGGAAGGGAGGGGAGAGAAAGAAACTTTCTCCCCTCCTCCCCCCCCCCTCCGCCGCAATGGTCTACGCAAGCTAACCTAAAAACATCTGCCTGTGTAAATTTCACATCATTAACCCCCAAACACCTGAATTTCGACCGCATCCACCACATTTTACTGACTGTCACAAACGCCATTTAATGACTGACAACTTGTCTTATTGCCTCCAAACTTTACAAAACATCTATAACATAATTTTCCATTAACACTAGGTATTTATCTATATATTGTAGAATCTTACTTGGGGCATACGCAGAACACAATCTGTTACCCGCTCGCGGCGTTATTTTCGTTCTCTCGTTGTTTAGTCGTTTTGTTAGACATTTAGTTTTCTTTGCTTCTTGCAGATGGAAAAAGAAGTTAGGTTCGCGGAAGGTAGAATTAAAACTTATCAGTGAGTAGGCCAAATTTTCCTAAGAAGTTTCCCATTTCCTTGTACGTATAGACGTTTCGCATAATTTGAGAGATTATCCTCGTTACGTATTGCATAATCAGTTCGCGCTATATCAGAGTGCATACTCCTGGGGCGCACAAAAATCCACTTCTAGGAGTCAAAAGTGTTTTATAGCTCTCTTTTCAGTGTTTTCTTAACCTGCATAACAGGCGTTTATTTAGACAAGCGCAAAGGGCGAGACACGAGCGCGGCGCCTTTGCTTTCAGCTAAATTAACGCCTGTTATGCAGGCTAGTGTTTTATAAAATTGTAAACGTCATCTGATTGACCCAGATGTAAATTATTTTTACTTTTGCTAGCAACTTCCGCTCACGCTTAGGCTCGTCCTCTTCTATTCTATAAATTGATATGGAACCTACTTCTTAAATCGGCTTCTCCTTCCCGGCGTTTTTCGTCAATGGATGCTTGTAAGTCGTACCTACTCAGAACGTATTAAAACTCGGAGTTTATCACATTTTCACAGTATTTGTAGAACTTGTCAAAGGCATACGTGAAACGCATTATGTGCTTGTACTGTCAGTTATGTTTTGTCCTTTTTGCTTGTATACGGTATGTGTATATTTTTTATTGGAGAAGGCATAAGAATCGTGATCTACCAGCTCCCATCGCAGACAAGTCTTTCAACTGCGGCTGCTGTGATAGGACCTGCCTGTCCTGCATAGGCTAGCCTGCGTGGCATGCGCTAGAAGGGTAGGAAGAGGGAAAATTAGGAAGCGTGAGACGCGAGTGCAGAACACGAGGAAACGGAAAAAGGCGCAAGCGATTTCCCGTTTTCCTCCCCTTTTGGCGCCTGCCACGCAGGCCACGCATGCGCCTCTTCAGCTATCAGCGTGCTTGCATCACACGTGGTCCTCCCCCCTGCCCCCCTTCATAAACTCTTCGTTCGCGATGTCAAGTCATGAGGAAAAACTTCACTGTTCTGACTGACTGTGAAATAATATTTCACGTGAGTGAAATGTGCGTAATAAAACGTACGCAGCCAATTTTCACTGTTGCGTAATTTCCACTAATGCGTTAAGAGACTTCCGGCGTCATCTTGGTTTTAATTTGGCGCCTAAAACCTCTTGGGACGTGGGTGGAGACAAACAAGGCGGGTAAAATTTTAAGTGTTTGCTTGTTCTTTGTTACCTTAGGCAAAAGCAGAAGAGAAAAAGAAAGAACAGAACAGAATAAAACATTGGATAAGAGATATCTTTCGAAACTGGTTTTTATCGGACCAATACAACGCTCTGGTTAAAGAAATGCGTAATATACTACAAACATTTCCGAATGCCGGGAAGGGAAGAATGACGCCTTGACCTGTAGGCAAAGAGATGGGGATACGAAGTGAAGCCAAACACGACTCCCGCTGGTCGCTGAATTTATTTTGGCCTTCAGAAAAGTCTCTCCTAATTAGTACATCTCTAACTGGTTTGTCCTTTTGATCAAAATGATTGTGAGGAGCCACAATCCAGTTCTGGTTGATTGTGTTGTGATGCTTACTGTTTTGAAAATCATGTTAAAATTAGTTCCTTTTTGCCGTGGTGCGGTGAGCCAGCTTTTTGGCAATTGGCTCGGTTTTGGGGTCAATTTTGCCGACGTCACTTAAAAAGAATGATCCCTTCCCTTCAATTCGGCGTATTTTACAATTTTACAAGGAAGAGGAAAGAAACTGCCCGAAAACATAATCAAACTACCTGCAAGATGGCGTTAACATCCGGCGCGATCCTCTTGTGGCGAAGTGCATGGCAAAGCCAAATGAATCGCTTGGTAAAATAAAGATTTCAGATTGGATAAATTCTTGCGTAAAAGCGGGCGGCGCGTAAAAGTTGTTCAATGTCCTACTCAGTACAAAAAAAACATGCGTAAATCTTGCTTTACGCCTAAACAAAACGCGTCAGAGGACATTGAGCAACGTTAAGTCAACGCACTAGTTTACGCGCATAAATGTTCGTTTTAACGCGTTTTTACTTTTTTCCCGTACGTTTGCGTGCGTAAGACGAAAACGCGACAGTGCAATTATACGATATACAACGTCCCATGACTCAGTGTCGTTCGTGCCCTTCCAATTTTAGCATCTTTGTTTAATTATGTCTTTCCTCTTTCTTCTATTTACTTTAATTGTACCGTTTAAATGCGAAATAAAATTGACGGACGTGATCATGATGATGATGCTGTTGTTGTTGTTGTTGTTGTTCAGTGATGATGATGATGATGATGATGATGATGATGATGATGATGATGCTGATGATGACGAAACTGATGCTTGATGTAAAATGTCAAGTTTGTCACCAAAGTCGTATTAAAACAGCCCAGCCACTGTTTCCAATTAGATTCTTCGGCGTAGCTAAAAAAAGAACCCGAAGTGCTGTGGCTACATTTGCTGATAAAGAGTGTTTTCAGTTGGGTGTAAGCTATAGCAAACAGGTAAGTCTACTTGTAAATAGTCATAGGTGATAACTCGGTACAAAGGCAAAAAATGTCAGTAAACCATCGTCATTCGTTACATCTTCCACTGCATCTTGGTGTTCACCGGTCTGGCTCATATTTGTCCTCATCAGTAAATTTCGTCTTCTCGGTGGCTATGGGGTCATCTCTTGTCGTTCTTCGTTTTGTTAGTCGACAACTGTTTTAAAAAGTCATCGAACAAAATTGAGAAATTTGTTGCTGTACGTCACCGAAGACTAAGTTTCATCTTTCGTGGTAATATCCTACTTACAAACGCAGGTTCGAGTTAACCGGCAAGTTCTCTACAGAAGTTTCGCATATGGTAATTATCGTGCATTTTCAGTAACCCTACGTAGCAAATGTTTCTTGGTAGTACGATGTGCATTTAATGCACACAATAAACCAGGCAGGATTAAGCCTTGCTTTTTCGTTTTGAAACCTTCTAATACATGTACTTTCGTTGTCCTGACTTAGTTCTTAAATCAAACCGACAATCTGAATGAAAATTAAATAAATTAAATCAGAATGATATCTGACCATATCGCTAGAAGGGACCCTAAGCGATACCGGAATGGGTAAAAATATTGGCTTTCCTTCCTAAAAACCCTAAGCGAGACCAAAATCTGCAATTTACAACCCTAAGCGAGACGACGAGCATCCCCGTCACTTTCATATGGGAGTCCCCCCCCTTCCGGGCCTGTGACCCCGAGGGGCCAAACAAGTTACAAATTCACGATTTACTTAATATGTTTTTTCTCAATATCAGTCTATTCACGGTTCAGAGTCAAGAATTTTAGAGGTTTACGTCTCAAGGAAAACACTTCAGTCCAGTGGCACAAAGCGATACAGGCTCGCTGGAGAAGCGACTTCAGCCTTCCTTGCCTTGTCTGTGAGCAGAATCAGGTAAGCATGGAATAAAAAGAAGCCCCTGTCTCTTACAAATGAAATATGTGAGTTTCTATGACAATATTTTTTAAGTAAAATTTCCAAAAAGGGTTATATAGGAAATTTGCGTGACTGAGAACAACGACCACACTGAATTGCTTGAATAATGCAATTTGTCTTATGTACTCTTATTAACGATCGGCTAACTTTTCCAACTTTAAAATTATTTTAAAGAAGAAGGTCACTCAGAAAAGGTGTATTTTTGAAATAACCAATAAAAAGATACACTAAGTTGAGTTAATGACCGTGGTTTTAGCTTCTGAAGTGCATCCGATCCCACTGAAATTCCTCTCCAAAAAGGACCAAAATTCAACACAGCGCGCCGCCATTTTGAATCGTACTTAGCAGCCTGGCCACTTGTCCGTGACGTCAAAATGTTCAGTGGGATCGGATGCACTTTAGAAGCTAAAACCACGGTCAGTAACAACTTAGTGTTATCTTTTTATTGGCGATTTCAAAAAATACACCGTTTCTGGACCGGAGTGACCTTCTCCTTTAAGAAAGTTACTTTATATTTGTAATATTTGCAACGTAAGTGGCACATTTGATGAGAATTTAAGCAAACCCTATTCTCATTCCTATTCTCATTCTATTCTTTAAGTAATTTTTAAGAGGTATTCTTGAAGATCAATTTTGTATTGTATTATCTTCCAAGATCATACTTCCCTATACGTGCAAATGGCGTAATAAACTGGCTTTTCCATGTAATGATTTCACGTAACCTGGCGGCCATTAACCCTTTAAACCCCTGAGATGAAGATGCATATTCCCCTTACTGTTCCCTATATATTTCTTATGTGGAAGTAAGGAGAATTTTTTTAATACCAAGACATCTTATCTTGATGATCTTTTTTCTTTTTTCTCATGACTCATATGTTTGATCAACGTAGGTTTCATGTTCCTCACTATTGGGGCGCAAAAGGTTGTGCATCTAGTAAGCTGACCTGCAGCTGCTAACTTTTTTTATCAACATTTATAGCTGCTATTTATTGATTTATAACAGTGCAAAAATATGCGACATAATATCTTTATTTTTCTCCACAGATCTAGATAGAGATCTATTCGCAAAGCACCTACAAGAGATTTCAAAATGCTTTTCTCCGCAGCTGAGTGCATTACCTGGCTTTCTGTTAAGATGGTCTAGTCTGTTACCGTAGTAAT
Source organism: Siderastrea radians (assembly GCA_964017195.1). Lineage (NCBI taxonomy): Eukaryota > Metazoa > Cnidaria > Anthozoa > Scleractinia > Rhizangiidae > Siderastrea > Siderastrea radians. The sequence goes on from OZ024900.1 coordinate 170,791, forward strand.
AATTAATGTTGTTACAATATTTATTTTTATAAAAAGCCGAGGTTTTCGTTTGCGTAACGTCATATATTTAGTCATCAACCTGGCAATTGCAGATATGTTAGTTGGGGGCTTTACGGAAGTGTTTGATTTCTGTTATTTTGCATGATGCAAGGCTTTGTGAATTTTGGAAGTTGGGCGTAACTACAACGTGGGAACATATTTTAATTGGTATGCAATGGTTGTTTCTGACAATGTCTCTAACAAACATCACTGCCATTTCTTTAGAGCGGATGCACGCGACGTTCCGTCCAATCAGGCATCGCGTCATCAAAAAATGGGTGTACTGGGTAACAATTGCTGTTATGTGGGTTTTAGCTACGCTGATATCGACTGCATGATTATGATCTCTCTTAATAAGGAATTCTTTCCGAAAGGTGGATAAAGTCATTTTACTTATCGCAGTCATTCAGTTTTTTCTGTCTGTTCTTTATTTTTGCATGTTACACGTCCATTGCTGCGAAAATACGCTGTGGAGTACCGCAGCATGGCCCGGTAGCCATGAGAGAAAGTAAACTGACCGTGACTTTGTTCATTATGACTCTGGCATCATTGCTACTGTACTTGCCTTGTACCATAATCTTTTTTCTTTGGACCACCGATATGTTAGAATCTCTCTCTCGTTTAACCTTTGTTGGTGTCAAAAAGGCTTTGGTGGTTTTATTCCGTATAAACTCTTTTGTAAATCCAATTTTGTACGCGATTAGAGATGCCAGAGTTTAAAAGAGCTCTGACGTCACTTTTCTGTTGCAAACCCCAGCAGAGACAAGTTGTTTTGGTACTTCGCGACATGTAATAAGTAAAACACCGTTGTTTTCAACAACAACAACAACAACAACAACAACAACAACAACAACAAGCTTTATTTGCAGGACTAAAACAAAGTATTACAGTATTGCAAAAGCCACTTAAAATTTCATTATTAATTTCTTACTTAGTTAAAATAACTAAAGAGATTACAACCATTTCTTATTTTTAACCATTCAGAGAGGTAGCCATTGTAACTAGTTTGTCTCTCTGTTCAAAGCATGACGAGATGAATGAAATTAATTGAATATTTATAAAATAAGCAGTACAATTCAGTAAGATGATTTAGATCTTTTGGTGTGTGAGGTCAAGAGCTGGCGTCTGTTCAATGTGATTTTCCAGGATAGTGTAGTGGTTCTGAAAAGAACTGCTGTTGTCGAGTTCTCAGTGACCAATGTTTGCACAACCCAAGCACAAGACACCTTCAGATCATGTCTCTGAATGAGTCTTCTGCTTGGGTTGTAGAAAATTCAGTCATAGCTACAGTTATCCGGACAATCACGCTCAACAGACTACTGATACCCCGAAGGGGGGTGGGGGGGGGGGGGCAGTCTCTATAGTAGGTCATATGCCCGAACTAAAGGGGTGTTCCTTTCATCGCTTGCGTATAAGAAATGGTAGTACAAAAAATGTTACAAAAAACTTTGGCAGAAATCACAACGTGAATTAAACTAAAGCTTGGAGCTTTCAGAGAGAATAAAATCCCGCCAAGATCAACTGCTTTCGGCTTATTCTTTGGGAATAAAAGAGGCGCAATTGTTGTTCTTCATATAACGATGGGGCACCATTTTCGATAAAGATTAGAATTAGAACTTTTAATGTGAATGAGCATGGATATTAATGGATTTGACATTAGATAGTAAATTGCATGTAAAAACCATGGAAGCTGGTTGTTTTTTTTTCTTTAAATTAATGATGGACATTTAGATTCACATAAAGTTGTCGCATTATTAAAGGAATGAAATATTGAAAAGATTATAGAATTTGAAAACTAATATCTGCTGTCAACAGATCTTTGATATACAGCGGAGAAAGATTATCATGCAGAAGCGTTGATTTCACGCGACAAGACCAAAAGGAAATATGGGATGTACAAAAATTAGATGTGGTCCATACTTTCGAAACGATTGAACATGAAAGAAATGGTTTTCGAAGGGTCTTTGCTATTTTATAAGTAAAGCTATGAAATTCATTACTTAAAACTTCATAATAAAAATTTAGAACAAACGAAAATTTATGAAGGTTTGTAAATCCTGGTACAGGCTATCTCGCAGTACTGTCGCGTTCACCTCAACGAAGTCGATATGACAAAAAAGCTGTATAACTTGTATCACTATTTTTGGTATGTACTTGTTTGAATAAGTGTTAACTGATTGAAAAGCTCCCTGGGGAAGTGGGGCATAAAATAAAATATTGTTTATTATATATTACAATTAATTCCTTGTTGTAAATAGCGAAAATCTATGTATTAAAGAGTGTTGTATCATTTATATTCCTTTTTAATGGACTCTTTTTAATCATTATAAAAAACCAACCCGGACCTTATTTCCATAGTAAAAGTTCAAAGCGACTACGGTGTCCCTTTGAGTTCACATCAACGACGCAATTTGTGCCGCATATGATGGCCTCTAAGCCAGTTACAAACTAAACTGTACCGCACGTTTGAAGCATATTTCGCTTTTTGGCCGCGCGGAAAATGGGACGTGGGCGAAAAATGGAAGAAAGGGGAAGGGGAGAGAAAAAAACTTTTCTCCCCTCCCCCTCCCACTCGCCCCAATTTTCGCGCGGCCAAAAAGCAAACAATGCTTCGAAGGAGCGGGAAAACATACGAGAACGCTTGCTACGCAGACTAACCTCAAAGTATCTGCCTATGTAAATTTCACGTCATCTGAACCCTCAAACACCGAATTTCGACTGCATCCACCGCATTTTACTAACTGACACAAACGCCATTTATTGACTGACAACTTGTCTTACTGCCTCCAAACTTTACAAAACATTGTCTAGAACATAATTTTGTATCAACCATTTCCCATCCTTTCTGTGCATCAATTTTTTTTTTGCGTGGTTAGCGCGCGCACCTTCGGAACTTGATAGCTTTTCTATGAAAGATGAAATTTTGAAATGTTCTAAACATAATTACCAATTGGATCAAGTCTTAGAAAATGTTAAATACTTCTTCTATTTCGATGGAATCACCTTAACACTAGGTATTTACATTATAGAATCTTACTTGGGACATGCGCAGAACACAACTTTTTTTCTTGCTCGCGGCGTCATTTTCGTTTTCTCTTTCGTTTTGTTAGACATTTAGTTTTATTTAATTGTTGCAGCTGGAAAAAGTTTCAAGTTAGCTTCGCGGAAAGTAGAATTAAAACTAATCGGTGAATAGACCAAATTTTCCTCAGAAGTTTCCCATTTCCTTGTACGTATAGACGTTTCGCATAATTTGAGAGATTATCCTCGTTACGTATTGCATAATCAGTTCGCGCTATATCAGAGTGCATACTCCTGGAGCGTACAAAAATCCACTTCTAGGAGTCAAAAGTGTTTTATAGCTCTCTTTTCAGTGTTTTCTTAGCCTGCATAACAGGCTTCTATTTAGCCTAGTGCGAACGTTAATTTAGCCGAGCGCGGTGCCTTCGCGTTCGGCTAAAAATAAACGCCTGTTATGCGGGCTAGTGTTTTCTATAATTGTAAACGTCGTCTGATTGACCTAGATGTAAATCATTTTACTCCTCCTAACAACTACCGCACTCGCTTAGCTCGTCCTCTTGTATCCTATAAATTGATATGTTATGGAACCTACTTCTTAAATCGGTTCGCCTCCTTACGTTTTTTGTCAATGAATGCTTGTAAATCGTAAATACTCAGAACGTATTAAAAACTCCGAGCGTATCCCATTTTCACAATATTTGAATGTAGAACTTGTCAATGGCATACGTGAAACTCTTTATATACCTCTACTGTAGGTTATGTTTTGTCCTTTTTGCTTGTATACGGTATGTGTATATTTTTCATTGGAGAAGGCATAAGAATCGTGATCTACCAGCTCCCATCGCAGACAAGTCTTTCAACTGCTGCTGCTGTGATAGGACCTGCCCGTCCTGCATCAGGGCTTTCACAGCGGTCAAACGCACAACGCATACGCAATTCCCGCCATAATTCTCCCAATGTCGACACTTGCACTTTGACCGCAAAACTTAACGCCGTTCCTGAAAACTTAAGCTTTTTACGTCGAGTGTGTGTTAAAAAGGAAGTAACTGACATCAACAAGTTTTATCGGGGAGAAATTCGGTTTATCAGGACATTTTCTGCATTGTTTTCACACGAACTTCACGCTCACTTCACGCTCTAGATCTTCATTTTAGATGTACAGACTTTAATTATATATAGGGATTTTAAAATAGGATCAAGGGTACGAGGGTGTGTATGTATAGCTTAATGAACTGCCTTAACAAATTAGTTTTTAGTTATTAAAAAAAAAGAACTTTATATGAACTGATTTTACTGTGTATATACTTTGTATAAAGTTTAATTTAAGTTTTTGTTAATTTTTATTATTTTGCACGACCCCACAAGCTACAGAGTTTAATTTTAATCGTGCTGAAATAAAGGCTGTCTGCCTGTCTGTCTGTCTCGAAAACGTTTGAATTGATTCAAACTTCAAGGCTCTGGAAAAATGGAAGTGACGTAGCTTTTTGCATTTGACCGCTGTGAAGCATAGGCTAGCCTGTGTGGCAGGGGCTAGAAGAGGAGGAAGAGGGAGAATTAGGGAGCGTGGGACGCGGGCGTGGAACACGAGGGAAGGGAAAAGGTCGCAAGCGATTTCCTGTTTTCCTCCCCTTTTGGAAGGAATGACGCCTTAAAGATTTGACCTGTAGACAAACAAATGGGGCAAAACACGACTGCCGCGGCATGGTAGCTGATTTTTCTTTTGGCCTTCAAAAAATCTCTCCCAGTTAGTACATCTCTAACCGGTTTGTCCTTTTGATCAAAATGATTGTGAGACGTCTCAACTCAGTTGTGGTTGATTGTGTTGATCTTTTGATCTACAAAGTTGAAATCTCTAACTGTGATGCTGAATGTAGAAAATCACGTTAATATAAGTTCCTTTATGCCATGGTGTGGTGAGCCATTTCTTTAGCAAACGGGTCTTTTTGGGTCGATTTTGTTGCGTCATTTAAAAAGAATGACCCTTAATTCATCGACCCTCAATTCGGCGCATTTTCCCATTTTGCAAGGAAGAAGGAAGAAGCGGACCCAAAATACAATCAAACCACCTGCAACATGACCTTTACATCCTCACGAGGCAAACGAATTACATAATCATGTTTAAAGATTCCGGACTAGGCAAATTCTTACGTAAACTTGGGAAGCGCAATTTTTGCGAAAATACAATAACCTCCGAAGAAAAAAAACAGGAGTAGATCTTGCTTTACGCTCGAACAAAACGCTTCAGTGGAAATAGAGTTTACGCTTTTACGTAAGTTTTTAATTTTTACGTATGTTAACGTGCGTAGACGAAAACGCAACTGAGTGCAATTATACGATATACAATTGGTGGTCATCAAAGTCCCATGACTCACGTTCACGGTCAATTTTAGCATCTTTGTTTAATAGCCCTTGTCACGGTTAACTTTTCTTGTTTACATTACAATGTATTTAAACGTGGATGTGAAACAGTTTCGGACAGAAATTGCAAAACATTGTAATGCAAATGAGAAAAGTTAAATGTGAAAAGGACTATTATGTCTTTCCTTTCTCTTGTGTTTATTCTTATTATGTGCGTAGAAGAAAACGCAATAATGCAATTATACAACACACAATTGGTACACACGTCCCAGTGTCGTGGTTCCCTCCAATTTTAGCAACTTTGTTTACATTATTTTGTCGTTCCTCATCATGAGGATGTTGATAATGATGATGATGATGATGATGATGATGATGATGATGATGACGATGGTGATGATGATTACGAAACTGATGTTTGGTGTAAAATATCAAGTTTGTCACCAACGTTTTATTTAAACAGGTCGGCCACTGCCTTCTCCGATTAGATTCCTCGAAGTGGTTAGAAAGGAACGCGAAGTACTGTGGCTACAAATTTAAGAGTATTTTTAGTTGGTCAAGCTATTGCAAACAGGTAAGTCTACACTGGCAAACAGTCAGTGATAACTCGGTAGAAAGCAAGCGAAAAAGCATTTTTTAAATTTAAGTTTTCACGAAAATGTTTATCCGAAGCTCATCTATATAATCAGAAAAGTTATGCAAGTGACATTGAAATGCTAAAAAATTTAGATCCCTTAACTGAACAAGTGGCTGGGATTGCTTATTAGAGCAAAATTCTGTCTCAAAATCCAGCTTTTCAAGCTAAAAATAACTTATAAGGTAGAATCACCCAAACAAAGTAAAAGAGCGCTTTAAATTGGGAGTTCATCTAACTCTTGCTTATTCGGAGCTCATTAGCAGCACACTAAAGACACAAATCATCAAAACAGCTGCCTTTGTTTCCTGTCAACTCAAAACCTGGGAAATCGCATGTTATGGACACAAGAACACATTTTCAATCGCATTTTATAGCCAGAAATGTCAACAACCGACTGCCAACTTGTCTTATTGCCTCCAAAATTGCCAGAGAATTAGGCACCTGCAGTACACAATTTCCCCCGCTCTCATTATGTTCGTTTCCAGTTCTGTTGTTTAGTGGCCATGGTTTCGTTGGACCTTCTTTTGCAGCTGGACAAGATTTCAACTTAGCTCATCGTGCAAACAAGAATTTTAAAAAAGTATATCAATCGGTGGGTAAAGCCAAATTTTCTTCCGTGAGTTTTTGCTGCCCTCATAAATGGCAGTAAATCATCGTCAATCGTTCTCATCTTCCACTGCATCTTTGCGTTCACTGACTGGCTCGTATTCGGTCCTTATGAATTTCGTCTTTCCGGTGGCCATGAGTCACTTCTCGTTGTTTTTCGTTTTGTTGGGCGACAATTGGCTTATAAAGTCGTCGAACAAAATAGAGAAAATTGTTGCTTATGCTTCACCAAAGACCTGGTAACGTCTTTCGCCGTAGCTAGTCCTAGTTTTGAAGGCAATTTCGAATTAACCAGTTTTTTTTTGTTTGTTTTTTTAGAAGTTTCGCTTACAGCAACTATCAGGCATTCTCAGTAGCACTTACGCAACAAACTTTTCTTTGTTGTACATTGTGTATTCAATGCACACAATGGACCACACAGGATTTCGCGTTGCTATTTTATCGCTCTTATATCACGTTGTGCGATATAAGTTTTCATTGATGAAACCAGCGAAGTGTGATAAGGGCCCCCTTTTGTATCGACGCTCAGTGTTTAAATGATGTGATAACATTCTAGCGAACATATCATGTACGTTTCATACGTTGTCACCTTAGACAGTCAATGACATTTAGAATCTAAAAATGTTTAGCTTTTATAATCTGAATGAAAAGTAAATCGCAATGCTATCTGACCTCATCTACGCTGAAAGGAAACCTAAAAAGTCCTCAACGAATCGTGGACCCTTTAAACCCAAACAAGTTACAGATTCACGATTTATGTATTATATATTTTTTCTTATTATCAGACTAGCTATTCACAGTTCAGAGTCAAGAATATAAGCAGTTCACGTCTCAAGGAATACACTGCAGTCCGGCGATACACAAAACGAAACGGGCTCGTTACAGAAACGACTTCAGCCTTTCTTGTCCGTGGCTAGCAAAAGAACCAAGGTAAGCCTAGAATAAATAGGGGGCCTTCCTCTTACGAATTTATAACCTCCATTCGTGTTTCAAACGATTAAAAAAATTGATAGATATTCTAATACATAACTTATCAGTAATAACTTTTATAAAAGTCTGCCTTAAACGTTTGAAAAAATTTCTCTTGCAGTGAAAACTGCGTTCATTACATCATTCTCCAACTAACAGAGGGCTTGGTTGACAGGTTGAAGACCTTTTGTAACTTCAAGTCCTGGTTGTTTCCGTAAGTTTCTGTCATAATATTTTTAACGAAAATTGTTCACAAAGGAGTTGAAAAAGAAAATTGGCGTGAGAACAACTGTTACAATTATTTGAAATGATATAATTTGGCTTATACAATGTTACCGATCGCCTGGCTTTGTCAAGCTATTTTAAGAAAGTTACTTTATATTTGTCATATTTGTAATGTAAGCGGAAAATTTGGTGAGAATTTCAAACAATGGAGCGGCCTAGAAGAACAAGTAAAAAAACAGAAAATCCTATTCTCAGAATGAACAACGGCTCCTCAAGGCGGTTGAAAAGACTATAAACGATTAAGGAATTCCAATAATTCGCCTAATACGTAGTATACAAACCCCTTCCGGTGGCCGGTTTATCTGAGGATAATGCTAATGATAATTTTGAGGACAACCTTTCAGCCAGCCAAGGGCATTATACTCCGATATACCAGCAAGCCAAGAAGGGGTCTATTTGTTTTATTACCTCCGATTAATTTCTACAACGCGCACGCTCTATTGTGGTAAAGAGAAAGCATTCAGTGAGGATCACAGCGCATTTGCCGCTAAATAAATTCAAGCTGGTTAGTTTACTCGATCTTATTACACTATGATTAGGTCTGAAAAGTTAAAACCTGAAAAAGTGACTTCCTTTCTTGTTTTTCTCTCGTCAATAAAATCGGACGACGGGTGTCGCCTGATACCCGACGTCCGATTTTGCACCACGCGATGTGTTTCGGCCAATGAGCGCGCGCGAAAAATAATAAGGGGGGTTATAAAACATAATATTAGTTTTTCAACATAACGATAACCTTACTTTTACAAATGCCCAGTTTTTAGAAAGAGAGAATGCAAACATCACACTAAATTCAGCGAACTAAGTTACGGAAGCCTTTCCTTACGAATTTATACGTCTATTCACGTCTCATATATCTGATAATGATTTACAAAATCATCTAGTAATAAGAGTTGTTATTTTATTGTAACTATGAATTTTATTATTATTATTGTTATTATTATTATTATTATTATTATTATTATTATCATTTTTTATTATTATTATTATTATTTTGCGGTGAGAACTGTGTTCATTGCATTATTCTCCATCTTGAAAGGCTCCTTTTCGTGCTGTATGGTAATAACCGATTTTATAAACTGCTCAGCTTTCCTGAGTTTCTTATGCAAATTATTTTGTGCTGGAATGAATTGATATCTTTTCAGGATTTGAGAACATGTCCCTAGTAAATAAGTTTAAAAGTATTCTGAAACTTGTTATATTTATCTCATGAACACCTTAAGAAAACTGGGTATTGAGAAAATTAGATCGTGTTCTTTTTACCGAATTTCGGCTAAAACCGAATCACTCCAAGGAGGTCATTTTTGACGATCCATTTTTACTATACTATATTCCGAGACTTTCCTATACATATAATGAACTGGTTTTCCCATCTATATCACGTAAACGTGCGTTACCTGGCGGACATAAACCAGTTAAACCTTGATATTAAGATACATATTCTCCTTACTGTTCTCCATTTATTTCTTATGGTAAAAGTGAGAAGAATTTTTTAAATATCAAGTCATTTTGTCTTTGATGATCGCTTCCTTTATTCTCATGACTTGAACGTTTGATCAAGTTGTGCTAATGAAAAGAAAAATTCCATTTTCGTTACTATTGGGGCGCGAAATGTCGATACACCTTGCAGCTACCTGATAGCTGCTAATTCTTATTTATTAAGTTTATAGCTACTATTTATCTGTTTGAAAAATACGTGACATAGTATTTTTATTTTTCTCCACAGATCATAGAGATTTACTCGTAAAGTCCGTAAAGGATCTGCAAGAGATTTCGAAATGTTTTTCTCCTCATCAGAGTGTATTACCTGGCTTTCTGTAAAGATGGTCGAGTCTGTTGCTATAGTAATAGTAAATGTTGTTACAATATCAATTTGTATAAAAATCCGAGGCTTTCGTCTGCGTAACGTCATATATTTGGTCATCAATCTGGCAATTGCAGACATGATAGTTGGGGCATTTACGGTAGTTTTGGATTTCCTTTTTTTTGGTGCAAGGTTTTGTAGCTTTTGGAAGTACGACGTAAGTACAACGTGGGAACATATTTTAATTGGTATGCAATGGTTGTTTCTGTTAATGTCTCTAACAAACATCGCTGCCATTTCTTTAGAGCGGATGTACGCAACGTTTCGTCCAATCAGGTATCGCATCATCAAAAAATGGGTGTACTGGGTAGCAATTGCTGTTATCTGGGTTTTAGCTAACGCGGTATCGATTGGCATGGTAATAATTTCCCTTAATAAGAAATTCTTTTCTCACGGGTGGACAAAGCCACTTTACTTATCGCAGTCATTCAGTTTTTTGTGTCTATTCGTTATCTTTGTATGTTACGTGTCCATTGCTGTGAGAATAAACTGTGGAGAACAGCAGCATGGCCCGGCAGCCATGAGAGAAAGAAAACTGACCGTGACATTGTTCATTATGACTTTGGTATCTTTGCTGATGTTTCTGCCTTTTGCTGTAATTGTTTTTCTTCAGACCACTGAAATGTTAAAATCTCTTTCTGTTTTAAGCTTTGTTCGTCTAAATAATGCTGGGGTGGTTTTATTCTACATAAACTCTATTGTAAATCCAGTTTTGTACGCAATTAGAATGCCAGAGTTTAAAAGAGCTCTGGCGTCACTTTTCTGTTGCAAACCCCAGCGGAGATGTGTTGTTGCACCACTTCCCCTCATGGACCAGTAAAAAATGCTAACCCTTTAAGCCTCAGTAGTGACAAGCATCTAATTTTTCTCACAAGAACACTACTTGATCGAAATGTACAGGTCATAAGAATATAGTAAATGATCACCAAAGACGAAATCTCTCGACGTTTAAGTAAATTCTCTTTGCCTTAAGTAATATATGGAGAACAGTGAGAAGAAAACGCATGTTGATATTGTGGCTTAAAGGGTAACCTATACAGAGGTATCTTACATTGTTGTTTTCAGTAAGATGACTTTTGGTGTGTGACGTGTCATCAGCTGAGGTCTGTTGAATGTGGTTTTCCAGGTTGGTGTAGCTCTGTAAAGAGCTGCTGTTGTTGGGGTTGACAGTGACTGACGTTTCCACAACCTAAGCGGAGGCTACCTACAGCATGACTGTGAACATATCTTCCGCTTGGAGCCGATTGGGTTGCTGAATGTCAACAACAGCAGTTCTATTCAGAAGTACGTTAATCTATACGATCACGCTCGACAGACGTCTGATACGATACTCCCGAGTTCAAACCATATCAAAAGAGGAAAGCCGCCGCTTTGCCACTCCGCGTCATGTTCTCATTAATATGTTAGCCTATACTCAGAAAGTCTCTCTCGACATTGTTTTCATTAAGATGAATTAGACAGCTACTGTGAACGGACTCATCCTGAAATGTAAAAATATATAGAGTTTGATGCCAATAGATTTAGCACATTAGGTTTCTCTCCTCCGCAGTTAGTAAACACCAGTGAAAGAAAAACGAGGGAAGCGGGATCGCTAGAGAGAGAAAACGGGAGCGCGTTCCCCGCGTTTTTTTTTTCTTTTTCATTAACGAAGTAATAGTTTTCATGGACAGAAAGGCATTAAAGGCAAGACCTCTTGCGGTAATTAATTTAATTCAATTAATTTAATAAAAGAATGAAACTAGTACACTTTTAGTTATATTTGAAGTTCTTATATACCGGTGGTTAAAGTGTTCCAGACAAAAACGAAAGGAAATACGAGATGTAAATAAAGAAGTGGTCCATACTTTGAATACAAGTGTCTTAGAGGCAATACGAAAGAAACGGTTTTCAAAGATTCTTTGCTTTATTAGAAGTAAAGTTATAAAAGCTATTAATAATTCCCAATGAAAATACAAGGGAATGAAAATATTATGACGGTTAATACGTATTGTATACACATTATATATTACAATTAAGTCTTGATGTTAGATGTTACGTTTATTGCTGTAAATAGAGAAATCTATGTCATAAAAAGTGCTGTAACATTCATAGTCTATTTTGCTTTACGGATTTTTGTTTAATTATTATGGGAAAATGGTCTCGGAACTTGCTTTCACAGTAACAGTTCAAAGCGGCAACGGAAACTCGCCGAATAATCGGGTCCATGTTAATGATCCGGACGCAGTTTGTGCCACATACCAATATGAAATCAAGTTTGGATAAAACCATATGTTAAGCAAAAGGTTTCGACAGCGCAAAGAAGCATGAGAAGGGCACAGAAAGCGTAGCTTTCCGTCGCTTGTTAAACCTTCCCTTGGTCCTCTGCATCCTCTGTTGTAAAACCAAGTTTTGGTTTATTACAAGATAATGATAGATATTACGGAGTCCTAGTCATGTGAGAGTGGGCTGATTATATACCAACAGTCATTAGACAGATTTACAGGTGAGGAAATTACCATTATTTAGAGAAAAAGGTCTAATTCTCTAGAGGATTTTAGCCCTTCATCAATACTTGGCTTTAAATGTTTGATATATGAGGCCTTAAGGAACACTAATTGCGACCAATTGTTATTACAGTCAACGGACTTAAAGTTAGTGTGAGCACTATAATTGTAAATGAGTTCTTCATGTACGTGTTAGCCTGCGTGCAGACGTCTCCTAACTCCTTTGCTTCAAGGAAATTGGAGACGTCTGCACGCAGGCTATGTACGTGTCAGTCCTTTTTTTTTACAGAATTTGGAAATTTTCCTCTTTTTAATGAAAAAAATTGCAACTTTGTTGCAGTAACTTTTACATTTTCAAAACATTTTATTGTTCTTTGTTAATTTTGATTACTTTTTGGTCAATTTTGATGCATTTTGGAGGTTTTGGAAAAAATCAAGAAATCCAAGATGGCCGGTGGATCCAAGATGGCCGCCGTTAGAGAACATGACGTAATTCTAACGTCATATGACGTCACCAGCTCCTGTTATCATCAGCCAAAGTAATCAGAAAATGATACAAAGTCATTACCGTCAAGACCAGACAATGGCGGCAAAATGTTTAACAAATTTTGGACTAGTCAAGGGATTTGCAAAATTTGACCTTATTTATCCTTCACTGAACTTACAGGGTACTGCACTTTCACAAAGCTTCATATGAAAGAGCCGACTAACGTGCTCCCTTACTAAGCAGAAATTTGACAGATGTTGCAATCATCAGTGGTGTTGAACCATCGCCGTTCCTTGAATCAAAGTCAAGTCCAAGAGTGAGCAACTTCTCAATAATTACGACATTCCCACCTTGTGCAGCATAGTGCAACAGACTCGCTCCATGGTTGTCTTTCAGAGATGGATCAGCTTCTTTATTGATGAGACAACCAAAGGCCTTTGGCTCCCCATGAACAGCAGCAATCATCAGTGGTGTTGAACCATCGCCGTCCCTTGAATCAATGTCAAGTCCAAGAGACAGTAGCTTCTCAATAATTTCAACATTCCCACCTTGTGCAGCATAGTGGAGCAGACTCGCTCCGTGACTGTCTTTCGAAGATAGATTAGCTTCTTTATTGTTGAGACAACCAAAGGCCTTTGGCTGCCCATGAGCAACAGCAATCATCAGAGGTGTTGAACCATCGCCGTTTCTTGAATTAATGTCAAGTCCAAAAGAAAGTAGCTTCTCAATAATTTCAACATCCCCGCCTTGTGCAGCATAGTGCAACAGACTCCACTCATCGTTGTTTTTCAAAGACGGATCTGCTCCTTTGTTGATGAAATAACCAAAAGCTTCTGGCTCCCCATCAGCAGCAATCATCAGAGATGCTGAACCGTCTGCGTCCCTTGAATCGATATCAAGCCCAAGAGACAGCAGCTTCTCAATAATTTCAACATTCCCGCCGTGTGCAGCACAGTGCAGCAGACTCCATCCATCGTTGTCTTTCAGAAATACATCTGCTTCTTTATAGATAAGACAAGCAAGGGCCTGTGGTCTCCCATTCATAGCTGCAATCATCAGCGGTGTTGATCCATCGCTGTCCGTTGAATCAACGTTAAGTCCACGAGACAGTAGCTTCTCAATGCTGTCAATGTCTCCACTCTTTGCAGCTGAGTGCAGCATCTTCCAAACCTCGTTTTTACAGGACTGAACTTCACTCTTGTCAGCAGGACTGCTTGTAGCCTTGGCACCATCATGACTGCTGTCTTTTAAATGTAATGCAAGATGTGTCTTATAAATAGACGAGGCATTGCATCCTGGTAAGACAAAATTAGGAGAAACAAGTGTACAGTTCAAAATTACAAGTTGTATAAACTAAATGTACATTTTGAGTTTTGTTTGGGATTTGGTAAACGTGGTTATTTTGGGTGTTGGGAAAAAGTGTGAATTATTTATATATATTTGAAAAGGCGGTAATCGACTCGTACCTTAACTTGCATTTCAGTAGTCAGAAGATTTCGACTTACGAATTTTGAATGTTTACCGTATACACAACTTAATGATTGTTTCCCAATTCTTAATTTGAAAGGTAAACAGTTATTTGTATTTAAACAGTTGTAGAAAGATCACACTCCAGTAACACACGATAATGTTTTGCTGGAACACGTCGGAATCTAGCTTTCCTACGTTCCCTTAACACCTTTCGAGTTCTTTACCCTCACTCCAATGTAAGCTTTGACCAGAATATTTTTAATCATATTCGCAGCCAATTTTTTTCGCCAAACCATTTTCAGAAAATCAAGAACAATCTACAAACTAACTCTTTATGTGATTCGTGTCTGGCTGCTGAGCCTCTTCATCCCAAGAAGCATTCGTCAGACTTTCTTGGCAACAATCACACTCTAGTTGGCAACAGCAGTGTGATAGACACAGACGTAGTCTATTTACCCGCGAAGAGTCCAGGAGCTGTAGCCGTATGAAGTTGTGCGTCTTACGGTCCCATGAAGAATTTCTTGTCCTTCAGAGACGTGCAGACTATGTACTTCAAACAACGCCAAACACATGCAAAACCAGTGCATATGTTAAATACTGCTAAATTTATGTTAAGATGTACTGCGTGGCATTGAACCTCCCAAACTAGAAAGCCTTTTCACATAAACAGTTAATGTGCACAATTATAATACACGATCAACTAGCAAAGAGGAATTCTATAATAAAGTTTCAAGACTAGAAATTCAACTGAAATTCAAGACTAGAAATTCAACTGGCCCATCTATCTGGAAGTGTGTTTCCTCTAGCGTGCTCAAAGAACGTAAAGCTAATTTAAAAATTAAAATTCGTGAACTCCTTATGACTACGCTGAAAGACTAAGAGAGGATTGATCTCTAGCATACGCGTATAGTTGTCACTTTTGCACGTGCGAAATCCTATTGGTCTGTAACTAGAAAGTAAGACAACAAACAATAGGCGTTTCGCACTGGCAAACGCGACAAGTATACGTGCTTGCTTCAAATAAGTCCACCCTAAATTGATTGTACCACGATGATCACAAAATACCCAAGTACTCAAAAGATTAATGTAAACCTCTTGTTTAGTTATCTGACCCGTTATCACTCGCTCACTCACTTTTATCTCGTGCAATGCGTAAGCAACGAACGTTCTAGCATGTGAAACGAACTGCACTCGCTCGCTCGATCTCTTTATCGCTCGGTCTATTCCTTTAAATTATTAGGAATTTAATTGAATTCATTTATTACTTATATTTGAAGTTTATTTACCTCTTGTTTTCAAGCAAGGAAATGTTTATCTCGCAACCCTTTCCATTCAAAGTCCCGCGCATTATCGACTGAGCCACACAAGCAGCTGTTGTGAGAAACGTACAAAAGTAGTCAAGGATTTGAATGTGACGTCATAAAATCCAAGATGTTGCTCCAAGGTCTTTTGTCGAGTTGGTTATTTTCATTTGATATACAGCAAGCCCGAGTAGAATAATTGTTTTATTAAAAACTCAACCTCTAATTGCCATGAAATCAAGAACGACAAAAAAAAAGAGAGAGAAAGGGAATAATCAATCACATGACTGAACGAAAAAGGCGCCAAAACTTTGCGAAGTGTAGCAGCATTTCTTTGCAAAGTAAAATGAATCAACGAAACTGCTCCCAAGTGAACGCACAGGCACAATTTTTGGAAAAAACTCTTCCAATGAATGGCTTTGAAATGTGAAGAAACTTTAACTGATTGGAAGAAAGTTCGTTTGATTCCAGTGTACAAAAAAGAAGATGAAGCCGACACAAATAACTACAGACCGATATCGCTTCTAAGCGTTCCAAGCAAAATTATGGAATCGTGTGTAACAGATAGTTACAGATAAACAGCGGGCCTACCGCGAAGGGCACTCCACAGAACTATTGCTCGTACACCTCCTCAGAAATCTGGAGAAGAACAATCGATGAGACAAAGTGGTTGCTGTGGCATTTGTAGACTTCAGAAAAGCGTTTGACTGTGTATCCCATGAGCTCTTACTGCATAAGTTGAAGTTTAAATTCGGAGTTCAAGGTCCACTGTTATTATGGCTGACAGACTACCTAAGCGACCCAAGCCAATACGCGGTAGTAAACGGCCAGCACTCAACTGTGTTAAATGTTACATGTGGGATTCCTCAGGGGTCAGTGCTAGGCCCCACGTTGTTCGCTTTGTAAACCAATGACCTGCCAAATTCAGTTTCCTTTGGCACTGTTTTTATGTGCGCGGATGACACAACCGTTTATTGCACTGGGGACACTGTTGACATCGCTGTTACTTCACTAAACAGGGCTTTATCTTAACTGAACAGGTGGTGCCTAGAAAGCTCTTTAACTCCCCACTCGGCAAAGTGAGAAGCAATCGGATCGAGTGGGTCAAACATACTCGCCTTTTGGGCGTTACTATTGATGACAGGCTTTCCTGGTCAAAGCACCTTACAGATGTAAGAAAGAGTTTCGTTAACAAACTAAACCTCTTAAAGAGAAGTTCGTTCCTAAGCAGATACTCAATTGGATTTGCATTTTCAGGTTATCCTACCTTCCGTTCTATATGGCCTTGTCGTGTGGGGTGCGTTAAAAGTAGAGCAGCCTAATTCTTTAGAAATGCTCCATCGTAGAGCAGCCAGAGGTATTTACAACTTGCCCCGCAATATGCCATCTGCTGACGTCTACCGGCATTCTAAATGGAATACGTTAAGCTACTTGTACAAACTCCGGTTAATTAAGCTATTTTTACAGGGTATTTAGCGGTGAAGCACCTGCTGCACTATCTTAGTTGGTGAAAAAACCTTGCGTGGCTTACGAGTTCAGAAAAAGCAACAAGATTACCGTCCCTCGTTTTAACTCGACTACTTTCTCAAAAACTCAATTAGCCACAGAGGTGTCATTTTATGGAATCAGGTTGTTTTTACATATTTTAAGGGCTCCCAATTTACGGCTTTTTATCGTCATGTGAAGAAGGACAAATATACGTTAAGGAACTTGATTTAAGTGCACAGTCAGTTCAGTCGCTTCCCAGACAATGCCATGATTTTAAGTGCTATTAGCCCTTTATTCACTGTGTTTATATTTTTACTTCATTTTAAATCCCATATATACATTGTAACTTTCCCAATTTCTTATCGGATATAATTCGATAGAATTAGAAGAAGAAGTAGAAGTATCATAGTTAAGTACTATATCTAATTTTAATGTATATCCTGTATATTACACGACTTTAAAATTTTCATCGTGTTTAAAGAAAGGACGACGACGACGACAACAGAGCAAACCGTTCGCACAACACAGCCATCATGTGCTTGTTTGATTGAACTCAAGACAGAATTTGAACTTGAACACAATTTCTATGCAGCTCAAAAACAAGGTTGCGAAGTGAGGAATATTGGATTCGCTTTGGATTCACCAAAACGCAGTGGTTATCAGTTCAGAGGCCGCGGACAGAATAGGAAAAACAACACTGGAACAACTGGGAAAGTGAATCAACCCATTTCACATGGCATCTTACTTGTATTTAAACAACTGGAGCTGCTGGGACTCAGAGCTACGTCGAGTGTAGGTAAACCGATGTCTACTTTGTGTGATATAGCCGACAAAAACTCGCCTTTTCTGGTTATCAGTTTTAAGTTTAAACATTGTTCAGCACTTATAAAGAAATTATTATTTGCTTGGTTTTAGTAGTGAATCACCATAAACGTGTGGCAATTGTTATTTAATGCTTTTCTTCCATTTTACTGTTTTATTTATTTATTTATTTGTTTAGAGCTTGTCCAGAAAATTTACAAATATACAGGTAGATCTATTAATGGCAGTAATATTAAAGTGAACGAACTTTTGTAACTTCACTAGTCAAGAATTAAGCAAAGTTTTAATAACAACTTTTACGCCCTCTAAGGTATTTGTCCAGTAAATAAACTAGTTATTGAAAGCTTCAATAGAGGTAAACAACATTCCCCAACTTATATCACACGAACAGGTACGTCTTACGTCTTAACAAAATTCTGTATTACCCAGTACCCAAAGTTGACAGAAAATTTCAGTTACTTGTTAACGCTTGATTACCGTTTTCCTTTGGAAGTGGAATCAAAGGCAAGTCATTTTCCAGACACTTGACAAAGAACTGCACTGACGCTGAAAGACTAAGAAAAAGCTTGTCCTGCAACAGAGCAAGCAAAGGAAAAACAATTTATTTCATCGAAGAATTTACGTGGAAAAGCAATTCCAAATAATGCCCAATTCAAATTTTGCATCATGGCATGGAATCCCTATTGAGACGAACATTAGTTACTTAAATCTTAAAAGTATCTTCATGATTTTTTTAAATAGTTTTATAGAATAATTAAAGATATAATATATATACTATGTAATTAATTAAAGTGTATATGACAGATTTTGTTTTTTATTTGCCTGATCGAATCTAAATGACATCCTGATATGAATATCAAAAATTATTTTTCGATTTCGATTTTCCTTCCCCGCGCTTTTGCCATTTAAAACCTGAAATTTTACTTCCGGTCATGTCAAAAACCGCGCAAAGGGAGACCTGGGCATAGTCACGTTGTGACGTCATACCAGGAACGGAGCCGATGCCAAAACAAGCTACGTGGGCCGCGTTGCGGAGATCTAATTCATTTTATTTTCCTTTATTCCACAACCGCCAAATTAAGCACGAATTTATGTGAAACTGCTGATGTTACAAGTAATCTGGGCAGTGATTTGGAGCTTTTAGAGTCCATCGAATGCGAATCGCCAACTTCCGAAGTTGAAAGCGAAACAGAACTCGAGATCGAGAAAGAAGCTATTCAGAACCAAAAGGTCCTTACCTAGACAATCTGCTTGCCGATGAAAATTGACTTAGAATACTATCAAGAGGTAGAGGAGACAGAACGAAGTAAAAAGGATCTGGAAAACCTATTTGATGGTACTGAAGCGCCCGAGACGTAGTAAGAAGTGCCACGATTTCTCATCTCCCCGTGTAAATATTATAATTGTGCTCGGCTATTAAAATAAACCTTGTTCGCGCGCAGCTAAATAAACGCCTGTTATGCAGGTTACACTTTCATACTCTTACACGTAAGGATGTGGTAACTGTTTTATACCATCTGCAAAACGCAGTAGATTGTCTTTGCTTCAAAGAAATTCAGTAATGTGTCGAATCTCTCGAAGCGCGAAGCGCCGTTGTTTCGCGCGAAGCCGCAAACTTGACACAACAACAGGGTGTGTAACAACCCACCCGGCACTGTTCATTGTTGTCTGACTAAAACTGATAGTCGCTACGATCAGATGCAGAAAATATAATACGATAGATGGAAGAAAGTATCGTTAGATTGATTCGGAAGAGAAGTGAGTAATTCTCTGCGTTCTTGTGGACTCTCTGAAACGTTGCTGTTTTATGTCTACGTAAATTGTGCAATAACCAATTTAATTGATATTTCAGGTCTTTCAATAAGCTGCAGTAAGATTGTTTGAAGATTAGAGTTTGCTCATTCCTTTCAAAACGTAGTCAGACATGTTTTCATCATACTTTTTATAATTATCCGTAGTCCGGTTGTGCACAAGTGAGGGATGTTATAAATCTTAACCGCAATTATGAATCAACACTGGTCAATATATCGGAAGTAAACAGTGCAGAAATTTCGAGTGTCAATTTGCCTAGACGTATTAAATGCAACATGAATGTTTCAGAGAGTCCACAAGAACGCTGAGAAATTCTCACTTCCCTTCCGAACTAATTTGACAACAATTTCTTCCATCTATTGCATTATATTTTGCTGCATCTGATCGTAGCGACCATCTGTTCGGACAACACTGAATCCTGGGAGCATTGTTTCACATCCTGTTGTTGTGTCAAGTTCGTGGCTTCGCGCGAGACAACAGCGCTTCGAGAGATTCGACACAATTCTGAACTTCTTTGCAGCAAAGACAATCTACGGCGTATTGCAGATGGTTTAAGGCGCAGTTACTACATCTACACGTGTAAGAGTACGAAAGTATAACCTGCATAACAGCAGTGTTCTCCTTATCAGGCGGTAACCGGTAAAATTTACCGCTTGTAGCACCGCTTGTTACCGGTTAGCCAGAACCAGATAAAGGCCTGGATTAGAAACATCCAACAGTTTGGGATCGTGGAAGATTTATTATCGGATTGAATTATGAAAAGATTTACGTCCTTCGTACTGCGTACCTACCCTGCGCCGCAGACGGAATGACCGTTAGATTACATCTGCGACGCAGGCTACTGCATACAACGTAAGTCTAGTTTTAGTAACTTTTCTCGTTGTCCATACGTTTGTACAATACTAGATGTAGTCTTGTCATCTCCACATTTCTAAGTTCGTTAGATAATAGTCTCATCTTCTCTACGTTTCTCCGAACGTTTTTACCTTGGTAAGATGTTAGTCGTATCTTTTTAATGTTTCTCCGTATGCTAGTACATTCCTAAGGTATTAGTCTTCTCGACATTTTCCATGGGATAGTGTGTTCGTCAGTGGTGTAAGGTCTTATCTTCTCGACTGTCGACATTTCTCTGTACGTTAAAACATTTGAAAAATATTATTGTTATCTTCTCAACGTTTGTCCGCGTGCTAGTATATTCGTAATTTAGATGTTGTTAGTTGTATCTCCTTAACATTTCTCCGTACGTTAGCATTGTCGTAAGATCCTAGTGTTATCTTCTTGACGTCTATATCCGTAGGTAGGTTTGCTCAGGTTTGTTCTGTTGCGTGGGACGGCATGCTGGCAGTGACCGGTGACATCAACCTAGACCTCTTCTGCCCAACCAAGCCACGAGTGCGCAAATACCTGGACATACTGGACAGTTTAAATCTCACCCAGCACGTAACCAAGGCAACGCGCACCACACTCCATTCAGAGACGCTTATTGGTCATATCATTACCAATATGCCGCAGCGTGTGACTCACACTGATGTGATACCCTGTCCGCACATTAGCGATCATGACGCACCCTACATCTGTCTTAATGTGCGCGTCACCCGGTTCATGCCCCGATATAAGTACATTCGTGACGAGCGCAATCTCGATCTTGATGCCTTCAAACAAGAGTTTGAGCAGCTTCCATTAAGCCTGGTGTACTCAACTAACGACCCGGAAATGCAGTTAGACTTACTAAACACACTCATCCGAGAGTGCATCGATCGTCATGCCCCCCTTCGACGCACCAAGGTGACACGCCCTCCCGCGCCTTGGATGAAAGAACTAGATATTCAAAAGCTTCAACGTGAATGCCACACCCTTCGAAATAAAGCGCGCATAGACAAAAGTGACACAATTTGGTGCTCCTACAGGGACAAACGCAATGAGCTAAAATCCAACATTAGGAAAACAAGACGCGATTTCTACAATAGGGCATTATCCTCTAACAAACCCAAAGAGGTGTGGAAGGTGATTCATAGAATTCTTCACCCAAATCCTCAGCCGTTGCGATTCCAGCCTGACGAGCTGAATGCGCACTTCGCCTCAACCGCCCAGCGGGTGACCGGCGCATCTGCGGCATCAGAAGAAAGTATTAAATGTTTGATTGACTCCCTTCCAGTGGACAGACCTGAGGCCTTTGTTCTTGGTCCTGTAACATGTGGCCAGGTACTCCTCCAACTGAAAAAGCTGAGATCCGACTGTTCCTGTGGCCCTGATGGCATACCTGTCAAGTTTCTGAAGATTGTGGCAGATCACCTTGCCCCTCTTCTCACTCACATTCTCAACAATTTCATCTCGAGGGGAATGTTTCCGTCTGCTTGGAAGGTGGCCCGCATAAGTGCCATACCAAAGTGCGCTACGCCCAAGGACAACAACGATCTACGTCCAATATCTATCTTGCCAGTTCTATCAAAGATATATGAGCGCCTAGTGCTAGGCCAGATGGAACAATTTGTATCCTGTGGTCCTACTCGAGTACTAAAGGACACTGTGTGTGCCTACCGCAAAGGGCATAGCACCACCACCACCCTTCTTGCCATGAAGGACGATATAGTATGTGCCCAGAAGCGCGGTGAGGTCACGATGGCGGTACTCGCGGATTTCTCAAAGGCGTTCGACACGGTTGCTTTTGAAACCGTGTTAAAGAAACTACACGTCCTCGGCTTCTCAAAGTCGTTTTTGATTTGGATTGTAAGCTATCTGACGGGTCGCAGGCAATTTGTTCAAGTAGACGATAAAGCCTCTAGCCTGGTCGATGTGACGTTTGGAGTACCCCAGGGCAGCGTGCTCGGGCCAGTATTGTTTAACTTGTACGTTAATGACCTATCAGAGCGTCTAGGTGACACCGTTAAATGTCACCAATACGCGGACGATACAACATTCTACACCACGGACAAGCCTGCGCACATCAAGGAATGTGAGGGACGCCTACAGGAAGCGCTCGATCACTTATCGAGATGGTCAAGTGAGAGCAATCTAGCGCTGAATCCAACCAAGACCAAGGTGATGCTCCTCTCCACTCAGCAAAACTCCTTGGGACTGAGCTCCATCAGAGTCTAAGGTGGAACGATGATATCAACGCAAAAATATCTAGCTGTTATGCTACGCTATCAGTACTGAAAAAACTAAAGAACATCGCCCCTTTTAATGTGAGAAAACAATTAGCCGAATCTCTTGTATTATCAAAACTTGACTACAACAATATTGTAATTTATCCAACTCATGAGTATTTAGTTAAGCGCTTACAGCGTGTACAGCTTGCCGCTGCAGGGTTTGTTTGTAAGAAGTTTGCTGATTTACAAGACATTATAAAATTAGGTTGGGACTGAGCTCCATCAGAGTCTAAGGTGGAACGATGATATCAACGCAAAAATATCTAGCTGTTATGCTACGCTATCAGTACTGAAAAAACTAAAGAACATCGCCCCTTTTAATGTGAGAAAACAATTAGCCGAATCTCTTGTATTATCAAAACTTGACTACAACAATATTGTAATTTATCCAACTCATGAGTATTTAGTTAAGCGCTTACAGCGTGTACAGCTTGCCGCTGCAGGGTTTGTTTGTAAGAAGTTTGCTGATTTACAAGACATTATAAAATTAGGTTGGCTTCCAATTAAAGAGAGGCAGGATTATCATCTGGCAAATGCTGCTTATCAGGCAGTAACCAACAACCTATGGCCAGAACATTTGCGACTTGAACAATATGTCCCCCCTAGGCTGCTCCGCTCAAGCAGAGAATTTACATTAAATTCGTCCCATGTCCCCGGCACCTTTAAATACCATGCTTCAAGGGTTTTTAACACTTTGCCATCCACAGTTAGATCTAGCAAGGACAATCATGAATTTCGCCGCTTGTCTAAAGCACACTATGTTTCGAATGCTGTAAATAGACTGACTGAACAATAGTTGTAATTGATACGATGCTGTAATTGTTTTTTCCACATATCAATTTATCTTAGTAGTTTCTACATTATAGTAATAGTAATGTATACATTATAATTATTTAGATATTATATTTATGTAACATAGAAGAGCCAATTAATTTTTGGAGTGTTATTAAACCATTATTATTATTATTATTATTATTATTATTATTATTATTATTATTATTATAGGTACTCTTAGTATTGTCTTCTCCTCGAAGTTCTTCGTTTGTGCCCTTGTAAGAAGTATGTCTCATCTTCTAGGCGTTTCTCAGTACACTTTTTTAGGTTGCTGTGAGCTTTTCCTTCTCGACGTTTATTTGTACGTTAATACGTTCCATGTGACAGGAATTACAAACGTCAACCGTTTTGAAGGGTTTTCGGGACGTGTGTTAGTTACGGGTCCCATGACGACAATTCCACACCAGGGTAGAAAAAGATTTTCAACCGAGAGCTGCTTTACCGGTCTGAAAAACTGACTTACCTGTTACCCTGAAAACTAGGGAGAACACTGTAACAGGCGTTTATTTAGCCGAGCACGATGATAATATTTACACCAGGAGACGAAATCGTGGCATTTCTTCCCACGTCTCGAGCGCTTCGGTACCATTCTGTTTTCTTCGTTCTGCCTCCTCTATCTCTTGATAGTATTCTCTAAGTCAATTTTAATCGGCAAACGGCTTGTCTATGTAAGGACCTTCTGGTTCTGAATAGTCTTCCTTCTCGTTCCCGAGTTCTGTTTCGCTTTAATATTTACACCTGGAGATGAGAAATCGTTCCATTTCTTGCTATGTCTCGAGCGCACTGGTGCCATCAAATAGGTTTTCTAGCGTGTGAATTATTCGTTCTACCTCCTTTCTCTCTCGATAGCATTCTCCAAGTCAATTTTCATCGGCAAGCAGATTGTCTAGGTAAGGACCTTTTGGTTCTGAATAGCTTCTTTCTCGATCTCGAGTTCTGTTTCGCTTTCAACTTCGGAAGCTGGCGATTCGCATTCGATGGACTCTAAAAGCTCCAAATCACTGCCCAGATTACTTGTAACATCAGCAGTTTCACATAAATTCGTGCTTAATTTGGCGGTTGTGGAATAAAGGAAAATAAAATGAATTAGATCTCCGCAACGCGGCCCACGTAACTTGTTTTGGCATCGACTCCGTTCCTGGTATGACGTCACAACGTGACTATGCCCAGGTCTCCCTTTGCGCGGTTTTTGACATGACCGGAAGTAAAATTTCACGTTTTTAAATGGCAAAAGCGCGGGGAAGGAAAATCGAAATCGAAAAATAATTTTTGATATTCATATCAGGATGTCATTTAGATTCGATCAGGCAAATAAAAAAAATCTGTCACATACACTTTAAGTTTACTTCCACTGATTATCGCTCGATGTAAGTTTTTAATTCATTATTTTTCTATTATAACTCCCCTTGCATACGGTGAAATTTGAATTAACCAATCAGCATTCAGTAGGCGGGAAAAACTGTGGTGTCCTGACGTCATGCAGATTTTGTGCTCTTCGCTTCGATTTCTGCGTGATCAGCGAAGTTTATACTGTGGAGATGCGGTTTTACTTCAGCGTTTTTTTCAAATTAACCGCTTGCCTTACTCAATTTATTAAAGCCACAACTGTTTGCAATTATATGGGCTGGATGAGCAACCAGAATCAATTCAAAACTTTTTTCTGCGGCGGGAGACATCGCTAACTGGACTTGAATGCGAAGGAGGCTATAAAGGTTTTCCTCTTGTCTACTGAATATCAATTTTCACAAGAAACTTCACATCCCTTTCACTCTCCTTGGCATCGTTTATCACATGGCTGTCTGCTAACTGAGCCAGCTCTGAGTGGCGTCGGGTACAATCCGTCTTCTGTCCTTGTAAAGATCTTCGGTCACTTCATACTTGTTTTCATCGTGTACTTCATGTCTGGTTTTAATTCACACCAACTTCCAACTTCCAGCTGTGAACGAGATTGGTCTTATCGGTTAGGGAAAAATATTCCCGTTCATCAGATCAGAGATACATCATGAATGTTTGACAAATTTGATCTATAGTCGTTGTATGGTTGCGCTACACAGCTCATGCTTCAATTTGGAAAGAGGCAAGTTTGTATAATTTTCCACATATCTGGAGATGAACGAAAAGGCCTTTTTGGAATTTGGAGCTTCCTTGTGTCATCGTAACAGCAAAAGGCTCGTGGTGAAAAGCTGCAGAAAATTTACTTTTCTTCTCAAAAGTCAAAACTCACCTCAAATTCAGGCCAAGCAAAACAAAGAAAACATGCGGACCGCCAAGGAAACGACACTTTCGCTTGCTTTATTCACCACGGAAAGTCAAAATAATTATTACCTAGCCCGTCTTTATAAGTGGGTGATTAACTTGACTAACTGGATTAGAACGGTAATTGCAGGAACAAAGTTTATTTAGTCAAATATTGATATGCTTATTTTTTTCTCGCTTAAATTTCCACTCCAGATAAGGTATCCTTCAAAACGTGAAGTCAATCGACTTTTACAGACAGAGAGCAAAGAGAGGCAAATGTGTAATTTCTCACGAAATTTCAGGAAGATTTCAATTGTTATAATTAAAAGGAACAAATTTGAGAACTATTCTAGGATTCAGGCAGGAGGAGTTTATTCAAAAAGGAGAAGTGAAAATAATTTTAAAAGAGCAAAATGCCGGTCAAGCGGTCCTGCATCAGTCCGCAAAAGAGATTTGGAATTATAAAACTTTGCGTTACGTCGAATTCGTTGCAAAAAGGAAGAACCGATAATCACAGGCGACTCTAAGAGATGAAGTTGTTCTTCAGAAACCAATTAAAAAATTTATGATCCGGCTGTTTAGTATAAGCTTATTTCTTGGGTGGTAGTCGCATTATTAAAGCTATGTAAACGTGCCTTTCGAAACTTGGGCGGCTTAAATCAGAAAATTTGAGTGTGGTAATTTTTCTTTCTCAACAAGCACTCGTAACGCCATTCGACTTGTAACGATGCTAATGTCACTTCAACTGCTGTTTTGTAGATCATACAAAACCGCTAAAAGTCTTACTGGAATTAGCTGTTTTGTAGCTCTCATGATGGCGTTGTTGTTTCTCCGAATCTGATCCCAGTGGGGCCCGCTGGAAGTAGAGCAGCTCGAGTTAACTCTTCTGACATAAGGAATAAATTCTGGTGTAATATTACGGTTTTAGAAGGTTTTAGTCGTCGTCTTGTCACTCTTCTTACCCTTTAAACGATGCACACTTTTAATCCAACACAAGCCACACAAAACGCAAACGCTAGCAGCTTCGATCTTCGTACTAATTTTTACCTTTCTTGCAAGCGCAACAATACAATACTATTGGAAAATACCCTGCCTTTGAATGGATCGAGAACCCTCTATAGCTTCAGTCGCTATAAACTCTTGCTTTTGCTTACAGACACAAAATACTGGGGTTTCCTCTGTTTTCAGTCGTAGCATTCTGAACCGTAACCGAGAACACTGACAGGACACCATGGTTTTGACTGCCGCTCGTATCGCGGGCGCAGTTGCCGTATGCAAGGCCTTATGCAATGTAAAGCGCTATTGAGCTATAGGCAATAGCACTTTTGACGATTTCAGCATTACTGATCCTGGCAATAATGCAACATCTGTGTCACGTATGGACGTAGTTAATCTTTGTACATGAGCGCTTAGAGTTTCGGTCTGGTGTGAAGTGGGTCATTGGTTTGTCTCTCATCAGGGACATGTAACATTTTCTTTGTAGTCCCACACTTGTCACGAACTAACTACAGTTACTGCAAATTATACTATTCTAGCAATTTATAAGACAAGAATGCATATTCTAGTTTACTTTTTCGAGTTACTGCATCATCAAGGACAGTGTTCAAGGATTTGCCATAGTTAACACATGGCTTTTATAATTAATTTTTGAAGGTAAACAGTGTCAAAGCAAATTCAAATTGACGAAGCATCCAATGGTGTCACTAAAACTTTTTTCGTGTTTTTTTTTTAAACTAATGTCTTGCAAATAAGGCCACATCAAGATAATCACATCCAAGTATTTACTTTGTGAATACTTACCAGCACAAGCGAAAACTTTTATCTCATTCTGAGACAATAGGTTTGATAGAATTTTATACAACGTAACCAACCTTGTATCCCTTGAGTGCAAGCTTTCCACCAGGTAAAGGTTCAATGTACTGGTGTTGAAATCCCTCCCTGTCTCTGAAAAAGAAAACAAGTAACTTAAATAAATGACCTTTAAGACATGTGCTGTCAAGGTGTCACAAAGTTGGATCTACAGTTTACTTTCATAAGCTTGTACTGTGAAGTTGCTTGTAAACATTTTATTTTGCAGTAAATCAAAATTTGGAGAGAGCAAAAGATGAAAAACTTCTTTGCCACGTATCAGCGAGGCATAAAACATAGGCCCGCAATGCATGCAGAACCGACGAAGTGTTGGTTCGTCTCGAAAAGAAAGCAAGCGAGCCGTGCGTGACTGCAGCTTCAACATTCAAGCATCTGTAACAGCAAGTTTCAGTAAAAGTGTGTAACTGTACCTAACGCTTAAATTTGACCAACTGAAAAGGCGACCAATACCCTGGAAAGGAGGACAACTGAATTATTCACCCTCTCCTCACCAAACATAGCTCCACAGACTATGCATTCTTCACTCAAGATCATTTTTCGCTGTCTTTTGGTCGGTCTTCCTCAAAACCCGGAATAAAAATTCTCAAAACAGACGCATTTCAAAAAATGGGCGACAAATTTCCCAATATAAAAGTAACCACATCTTCACGATTGATCAGTATGGGCACCGTAACAGCCCAAAAGAATTTAACTTTACCCCATAACTGGGAACCACGCTTTGTGCACAGTTTCCTTTAATCATGACAAGGGCTCCTTAAGCCAAATTGTGAATGCAAATACGAAATAAATCATTGCTATGCTCTATCGTACAGGTTACAAGAAAGCGCATTATAGGCATTTACCAGTCGTTTTGACCCACTCCACCCTCGACAAATGTTTTTACTTGGTTCAACGTGCTAACTGGCGTAATGAAAATTGTGACAGTATTTTGCCCTTTGCGTTACCGAATGACGTTATGTTTAAAATCTGATGACTCAGCTCTCTGTCTTATCGCTTTGAATATTTAATTTTGTTGAATTAAACTAAAAAATTAAAGGTTGATATACAACTGAACATGCTTTTACCAAGAGTTGTGAGCAATGTATTTATATATTGTTGTGAATAGGGCACTATAAAAACATGATTATCGATAAAGACAAACACATCGTCAGAATCTCAACGTGCTAACCGGCGTGACGAAAATTGTGACAGTATTTTGTCTTTTGCGTTACCGAATGACGTAATGTTTAAAATCGGATGACTCAGCTCATCTGTCTTATCGCTTTGAATATTTTGTTGAATTAAAATTAAAATTTAAAGATAAATTTTGTCCACAACTGAACATGCCGTTATCAAGAGTTGTAAGCGAAGCATTTAATATATACTGTTGTGAATATGGCACTATACAAACATGTTTATTGATCTGGAGAAATTAGTAAAAAGCGAAGTCGTCGCTTTATCTCAAACACGTTAAAGCATGTCTTACGACGTAATCGTTAAATCTGGTTTCCTCTTCCGCAGTCAGCAAGTCAGTGTCTCGAACTCTAAAATCGAACAAATCGGTTCAAAATCAAAAGTAAAGCAGAAAAATTAAAAAGACTAAATGGTATATCCTTCTGTGCCGCTTATAGTATACTATCCAAGAAGATCCAGCCTCGTGTCGTAATTCATTTCCCACCTGCCAATAACCTTTCTTAACGTTGGCAGCTAGACATTTTCAAGTAATAAACATAAACACAACAACATACACCAGAATTTTCCTTTCATAACCGTTACTGAGAACGATTCTATCCTTACGATGTCTCAGCAACACTTTGGTCCCACCAGCATCAACAGCCAGTAAGTGCCACTGGACTTCACCTCCTGTTATCATCAGTCCTCCTTGCTTTCTTTCACTAGTATTGCACAGATATTTCAGTCCGGTCAAAACCAACACTGCTCGGCGGAAATGTCCTTCTAAACCTACGATACTTTTTATGTGGACCCTTGTCCTATCGTGCGTGCGTGTGTACTAATCGATGGGCTTAACTGCAGATTACGTCATCCCATCCCGTGGGCCATAGCAAAATACACACCTTGTGAGCCTTACACGACGTATTTTGACCGACCAAACCAGTCGACGCTCTTGACACGACTGCTCTAACTCGACTTCGTCGGCTAAACATAGGCCCGCAATGCGTGCAGAACCGACGAAGTGTTGGTTCGTCTCGAAAAGAACGCAAGCGAGGCGTGCGTGACTGCAGGTTAAATAACATACAGCACGTTGCAGTAAAAGTGTGTAACTGTAACTAACGCTGAAATTTGACCAACTGAAAAGGCGATCAATACCCTGGAAAGGAGGTCAACTGAATTATTCACCCTCTCCTCACCAAACATAGATCCACAGACTATGCCCATGACCTCATCCATTCTTCACTCAAGACCATTTTTCGCTGTCTTTTGGTCGGTCTTCCTCAAAACCCTGAACAAAAAGGCCAACACAATTCTCAAAACAGACGCATTTCAAAAAATGGGCGATAATTTTCCAATATAAAAGTAACCACATCTTTAAGATTGATCAGTATGGGCACCGTAACAGCCCAAAAGAATTGAACTTTTCCCCACACCTGGGAACCACGCTTTGTGCACAGTTTCCTTTAATCATGTCAAGGGCTCTTTGAGCCAAATTGTGAATGCAAATACGAAATAAATCATTGCTATGCTCTATCGTACAGGTTACAAGAAAGCGCATTATAGGCATTTACCAGTCGTTTTGTCCCACTCCACCCTCGATTAATGTTTTTACTTGGCTCAACGTGCCATGCTAACTGGCATAACGAAAATTGTGACAGTATTTTGCCCTTTGCGTTACCGAATGACGTTATGTTTAAAATCTGATGACTCAGCTCATCTGTCTTATCGCTTTGAATATTTAATTTTGTTGAATTAAACTAAAAAATTAAATGTTGATATACATTTGTCCACAACTGAACATGCTTTTACCGAGAGTTGTAAGCAATGTATTTATATACTGTTGTGAATAGGGCACTATAAAAACATGATTATCGATAAAGATAAACACATCGTCAGAATCTCAACGTGCTAACCGGCGTGACGAAAATTGTGACAGTATTTTGTCTTTTGCGTTACCGAATGACGTAATGTTTAAAATCGGATGACTCAGCTCATCTGTCTTATCGCTTTGAATATTTTGTTGAATTAAAATTAAAATTTAAAGATATATTTGGCCACAACTGAACATGCCGTTATCGAGAGTTGTGAGCGAAGCATTTATATACTGTGAATATGGCATTATAAAAACATGATTTTCGATCTGGAGAAATTGGTAAAAAGCGAAGTCGTCGCTTTATCTCGAACACGTTAAAGCATGTCTTATGACGTAATCGTTAAATCCGGTTTGCTCTTCCGGAGTCAGCAAGTCAGTGTCTCGACCTCTAAAATCGAACAAATCGGTTTAAAATCAAAAGTAAAGCAGAAAAATTAAAAAGAGTAACTGGTATATAATTCCGGGCAGCTTATACTATCCAAGAAGATCCAGCCTCGTGTAGTAATTCATTTCCCACCTGCGAATAACCTTTCTTAACGTTGGCAGCTGGATACTTTCCAAGTATTAAACAGGTAAACATAACCACAACAACATACACCAGAATTTTCCTCTCATAACATTTACTGAGAACGATTCTATGCTTACGATGTCTCAGCAACACTTTGGTCCCATCAGCATCAACAGTGCCACTGGACATCACCTCCTGTTATTATCAGTCCTCCTTGCTTTCTTTCACTAGTATTGCACAGATATTTCAGTCCGGCCAAAGCCAACACTGCTCGGCGGACGCGTGCTTCTACACCTACGATACTTTTTAAGTGGCCCTTGTCCTATCGTGCGTGCGTGTGTGTACTAATCGATGTCTGTGTACAACTTCTCTATATGTTCAGAGGTCAGCACAAAATTATACCACAACACAGTCGAAGCAAATCTTCCACCAAGCCTCCGTCACCTTTCTTGACCTGCCAATTTAAAATGGCGACTCCGCTCTTGTTCTCACGTCATCCCATCCCGTGGGCCATAGCGAAATACACACCTTGTGAACCTTACACGACGTATGTTGACCGACCAAACCAGTCGACCCTCTTGACACGACTGCTCTAACTCGACTTCGTCGGTTAAAAAGGCAAGTCTGGGAAATCCTCTTTGTAAAACCAAGTTTTGGTTTGTTACACGATAGTGATAGATATACATATTTCGGCTCCAATCCAAAGTCATTAAGTCATGTGAAGAAATGTTATAAGTAGGCAGCTTAAATACCAACAGTCATTAGGCAGATTTACAGCTGAAGAAATTACAGTTACTTATAGAGAAGAAGGTCTAATTCAATTCTCTAGAGGCTTTTAGTTCTTCACTGATATTTGGCAGCTGTCAGATGACTCTGGATTATGTGTCAGTGGTGTCAGATGGAATAACATAGTGGACAATTTTCATTGCTCACACTTGGAAACGTGTATTATACAGTCATTTAGGGACCTCACATCAGCTTCCACCTTTGGCACACCATTACCAGTTTGGCATTAGTAGAGATTAAAACTTGCAAAATTCTTGTCACTTAGGATTTTCTTACTAAATTCTGTAAAATTGAATGCTTTTATTTTGGTGTCCCCTAAGCTAATTAGGAACCTCAGTCTAATCTGAATGTCACACTGGTTATAAGCCTGGGGCAAACAAGGGGTAGGGGTGGGGTCCAGCAGACCCTACTTGGCCTCACAGGGACATGCTGCTAGGGAATGGTTTTCACCTAAGGTCCTCTGTCTTGGACAGGGTTTAATGAGGTTTCACTGAATTGACTGTGCATCTTTATTGTACACAATAGTGTGAGTATATTTAGAATATGGTAAATGCATGTTCTTTGAGGTTGAACTGTCTAGCAAAAAAATGGTCATTTTCTCCAAAATGAACTGGTGGTGACATATCTTTTTTCAGTGATCACATAACTTTACCCTAACAATCTATGGCCGTGCAAATATTGCAAGTAAAAAAAATTTTAAAACATTTCTTTATCAGAAAAATTATCAGTGGATACGAAACTTGTCCACCACTTGAGAGGAGAAAAAATTGTGACCTCAATAATATGAAAGCCAAGGGGAGAAATGTTTTGAGTTAATACCATTTGTTACTTTGAATTCTTAAAACATGTTAATTTCGTCCATGCGCTTGATTATTTAATATATGACAAATAGGTATTCCAGGAATCTCCTGAACTACATTTATGATCTAAAGCTATTTCCTCATAATACTTGTGGCAACTTTCAACCAACTCTATTTAGTAGTCTGCTCAACTATTTAACATAAAATAAAAAACTATTATTGTTAATCTTATGGGAAGACAAACTGACACATACAGTCACAACTAATGTTTTAAGTCTTTATTTGCTCTAGACTAAAAATTACCTGGAAAATTAAATCCAAATAAGGCCCACTTACCTCAGTGATATGACATAGTAGCATCCTTGCTTATCAACAAACCCACTGTCGCGTACCAAATATGCCCCTGGATCATGGCTTTGGAGGAGTTTCTCAGCATCCCTCATGGTTAGCTTTCCAAAATACCATCTATAAACCAACAATGACATACAATGAGGATCTTTCACAGCCTTAACTTTAACATGACATACTGTATCCTCTTGAATAAACACTGTACTCCAAATTTGTCATGTTCAAAAAACACCAGATCAAACAGGTCAAGTTTTTCGTAATTTTTATTTCAGACTTTTTACCTCAAAGACCAAAAAGTATTTTCATTCCTTCTGAGTTATACATATTACACATACACTACATGTTTAGGAGCTGATTCACTCTTTAAGGCTAGACTGGTTATATATATTAGAAAGTACAAGGGAAAAATCTGGGGAAAAAAGCATCCAGACTGTTAACATGAGAGTTCAGTTCCATCTTGGAAAACAAAATAGACAAGTACTTAAAATACATACGGAATTTGCTCCAAAGGTAAATCATTAAAAGAATCTGCAGCCTCTGCTCCTTCTGACACACATCTGCAAGTTTCCTGACCATAAAAATAAGAAATTGGATCACATCATACTTGTAGCAAAATTGATCAAAACAAAGTGCAGAAATTCATCACCACCACACCGGAAATAATTTGGCATGTCACTTAATTCATTCATTTAATTTTATTAATTGTTATCAGCTGTTTTTGAATCTTCATTTAAATTACTTATTTTAAGTAAACCACAAACTAAGGCTAGAAGTGAACAATAACAAGAACATTAGTTTAATACTCTTCAGCATCAAGTTTAATTTTGCCTATATCCTTCAAACAATACATTTATTTCCTTGCTATTCTTTAATCTTAAATTTCTCCCTCTTAGCTTTCATTGATAGATATTTTTGTGGAATAAACCCCTGGAGCATTTGACATTTTCCCTAATTGATTACGAACCATTAAATGGGTCACTGAAGTCTTCAGTCATTAAGACTTAGACTCATGCATGCATATGGCAAATTATTCTACTGCTACCACCTGCATGACCACTCCCGACCTCTAAATCACAGTGGCATTATGCCTCAGTACTCAAATAAAGAAAGTTGTTTGTGAAATGTCTTACCTCAACAACTGTTTCCTGCACTAGTACCCTTTTGTCAGACACCCCACAAGTAGCACCTAAAGTAAATAATTTGGTGAAAAAAAATTAGGTAATGTATTGGTGTCACAAGACCATTAAATTTTTATTAATAAATCCAACCTTCAAGATTAATTTTGTATATAAACTTTATTGAAAGGGTTCTGGGTGTGTGGGGGCGTGGCGGTGTAGTGGTTAGTGCGTTGGACTTCAGATCTGAAGGTCGGTGGTTCGAGGCCCAGTCCCTGCCATCGTGTTGTTTCATTGGACAAGAAACTTTACCCCACATTGTCTCTCTCCACCTTGGTGTATAAGTGGGTAGCGGCAACATACATGGTACCTTTTTTTTTTGGCTTTTGCTTCTGATGCTTAATTATAGTGACAGAAGTTTTGCAAAGATATTGACGTTTTGCCATAATGATGATTCAACATTCAATGAAAGAGGTCTAAGCACCTAAGTTTGATACCCAATAAATTCTCTTGAATGGCCATTGGTTGACTTGGCTCCTGCCTTCCACTGTCCTCTAAAAATAATTCCCCAAAATTACAATTTTTCTAAATTCTGCATTTACTACCTTGTTTAATGTGAAACTAACACTTGTGTTTATTAAGGTATTTCAAATTAATGGAATTTAAATTGATGCAACTTAAATTAATGCAAACTGAAATTAATGAATATATGAAAATATCATATATAAAAATAGAACAGCAGAATAGAGTTATAAAGGTATAGAAGGTCATCGTAATTATGTAGCGCAAAACTTTAATTTGCAGTTGTGACAAGAAAGCCTGAAAATAACTCACACTATGGGAATTGAACCCATGACCTCTGCAAAATTGGTGCAGCATTCTAACCAACTGAGCTAACAAGCCACCCAGAAGCTGGTCGTTTTGTTGGTTCATAATATGACCTCTGTGATACTGGCGCATCTTCTATGCTTTTAAATCTTTATTCTGCAGTTCTAATATGGGGTATTTTCATTAATATTAATTATTTTATCTTTATCCTCCATTAAGGTTTAGTTTTTAATTTTAAATTTATTAAAAACATTTGTTTCTGCTTTGTTTTATTGTGCTGCATACTGACAGTGCTGTAAGAAATAGGGATGAATTATCTGTCAGTTAAAGAACTTTCGTGATGTTTTTCACAATGCCATTACCACTGACTCAACTACATTGATAAAGGGTACAACGTTTTACAGGAAGGCCACTAGAGATCTGGAAATGAATGTCTATCTGCCACATTGATTCCATTTATACCATCAATTACATTTTAAATGAAGCATCTGCCATGGAAAAATTTATTTAACTTTCACCCTTTAATTTGAGTTAAGATAATTTTTCCCAAGTCTTTTAATGCTTTTCCTGTTGGAGAGACGATTGAACTGAGCTTATATCATGTGAAGCTCCAGGCGCTCCGCTGCGCGGGGGACTGAGAACTGTAAAACTTATTATGGGATGTGATGAATAAAAAATTGCTGCGAGCAAATGAAAAAATGGCGTTGTGTTTTGATTCTTCGTTTTATTAAAAGTTTGATAGTTTCTTTCCCCGTCTGAAAGAATATCCGCCTGTCATATTTCTCAGTCAATAAGTTAACTGAAAGAGCTAAATTACCATGACACAACAAGGACCAAGAAGCCAATAAATGTTAATCTGTAACCAGCTTACCCTTTTTTCCTTTTTTGTCATTACAGCAGTGGAAACCAAAATTTTCGCATTATTGACTGTATTTTTTTTATTAAGTTAGTCTCAAAAAGGCAACTTAGTATTTTTTTTTTATGCCGAACCCTGACAATGTATACTAGCTCAAATAAAAACAAAAGGTAGTGCGCATATATACCATTAACACTGTCAGGATGACAACTCTTTTCCATTAAAACCACAATCACCTCCTGGAATTTTTGACATTGTGTGCTCCAAGAGTATACCTTCTTGTAGTTCTCTCTGAGAAGAATGGCATTTTTGTGTCTCTCCTCTGGTTTCTGTTTGGACAGCTTCTCAATTTTCTGAGACCACTCTCTTGGGTCTTCTGAATGCACGATAACAGACTTTCCCCCTTCAACTTTCTCTAAAGCTTTGGCAATTCCAGATTCAACAGTAACAAGCACAGGGATGCCAGCAGAGATGGCCTCCAGGGCAACCAATCCAAAGCCTTCAGTGCGAGAAGGAAGAGCAACTAAATCAGATTCATAGAACATTCTTATCAGTTCATCTTGATCACAGTAACCACGTATTGTCACTTGTCTGCGTGTTATCCTTGTCTTCTCAAGAAACCACTCCTCTATATTTCGAAGTTGACCTTCAGGTGCACCAACAAATGTCCCCTTAAATTTTTCTCCAAGAGACCCGATTGCATCAGCAACAATGTCATATCCTTTCAGAGTCAGGTCTTCATAGGCTGCCCTACCAAAAACAAAAATACTGAACTCCTCTGAAATATCTGTGACTTTGCTAAGTCTCTGATCTGAAAGGGGACAAAATTTTTCCAAAATCCCAGGAGTTATGATCTGTACGTCAATGCCTGGGAGGCATTTGTTGTACTTCTCTTGTAGTCGTGACCCAACAGCGACAACCACGTCTGCAGCTTTGCAGAGTTTGATTTCCTCTTTATGCTTCTTCTCATTCTCCTCAATTGTATCTGAGTTAATGCTTTCATCTTTTTGCTTGTATTTTCCGAGGTCTTCGCAAAAGACATGCACAAACTGCACCCATTTGCAGTTTCTTGTTTGCACAATGCAGTAAGCTGGAGTGCCAAACTTTAGTCCATGACCGATCACAATACCAGGATGTGAAAGTTCTGGAGGTGGAAGTCTCAACCATTCGAGGGGGTCAAAAGATCCGGGGATGCTCTGTGCTGTTATCATATTCACTCCGTGTTTTTTGGCGTCTTCTCTCTCCGATTCATTGCTCTGGGACACGTAGCAGTGAACCTTGATGTTATCGCTTGATGTCTTAGCCAAATTGATTGAAAACTCTCTGTTGAAAGTAGGCAAACCACCCTTCGATGAATTCCACTCACTGCAAACAAACAAGACATCGATAATCCGAGAGTCATTTTCACTCAGGACGCTTCCCTCTCCAGGACTAGTGATGCTACTTAGTGCTGCCATTTACACATCGCAGTGTACTGAATTCCAGGACAGTTATCTTTTCCGTAGATCTTGTTTACGTAAAACTTTCAGGAAAACAACAAATCTCGTTGCGGAAGTATCTATCAGGAGACAACTCCAGAGACAACCTCGTCCCCAGGGCCTTCTCCTCGTTCAAAATGGCGGTTGGAGAAACCCCTGGCCATTGCCGACTTTCATATCGTGAGGGGCTGGGAACGAGTCTTGAGCCCGCCGGACAAATTTTCAAGATGGCGGCAGGTTTTGAATCGCTGAGTGGAAAAACTCCGGAGAAAAAATGGCATTGGAACTGTGCAGGGGCGCTATGTACAAGCAATTGGAGATCACAGACTCCTGGGCTGGAATACTATTCGCTCAGAGGAATTGAGAGCAATGAGAACTTAAAAATAGCGTATGCGAAAGTGCTAAAAAATAGCAATATCAATTGGAAGAAAGCAGTAATTTGCTCGAAGCACTGGTCCTCTGGAAAGCGAGAAAACGTAGAGGATCTTCCAGACCTTGTTTGTTCTTCTGAATATGTGAAAAGACTTGAAAGTTCAAACTCTTCCGTATCAAAAAGAGCCAAAAAGCTTGCTGCTGCGAAGCGTTCGCTGGATAAGAAGGGTACAGTAGCTCCAAAAGCAAAGAGACGATTATTGGTCAGAACTCAGGAGGGACAGGACTCACAGGATGTTGACAGCTCAGATCCGTGTACTGGCTGCGAGGTAAAGCAAAATAACATTGAAAGTGAACTTGTTGCAAGGCTAACGGAAAAGGAGGAGGAAATTACGAAACTTCAGAATCAAATATCTGAATTGCTGCAGAAACAAAAAACACAAGAGGACATAATCGATCAAATTCGTTCAGAGATGAGGAGGGGGCAGTTTTCTTATGGTACCATAAAAGAACGACCGAACAAATTTTTTGATTTGACTGGACTTACTATAGCTGAGTTTGACTGTTTGTTTGAATGTATTGATCCCTATACCCACCTGTTACACTACCCAAATTGTACATCTGCAGGGTTAGTTACAAAGAATAGGAAAATGCACCAAAGGACAGAGTTGATGACTTTTTTTACAGTCTGTAGACACTCCCTGCATCTCAAGGTGATGGCATGGATGACACAGAGTAGTGAGGCTACTATTTCAAGAGTATTTGTTGCATGGGCAGTGTTTTTGTCTACACTATTTGAGTGTCTTGATCTCAGCCCTTTACCAGGATTTGTGGAAGCCTTTCTTCCAAAAGTATTTAATGATGCAGGCTTTGCTGACACAGAAGCGTTGGGAGATGCTACGGAGACTTGGATTTCACAGTCCGAGAATTTTGATGTGAACAACATAACATTTAGTAACTACAAGAATCACACCACTGGGAAAACAGCAATATGGATTTATCCTCATGGTGGTCTGCTAAGCTGCAGCGAAACGTACCCAGGGACGATTTCAGATCATGATATTACTGAGCAGTCTGGTGTTTTGGACCAAGTCAACAAAGGAAAACTTGTTCTTACGGACAAGGGATTTGACATTGTAGAACTCTGCCTCAAGAGAGGCATTTTACACAATCGGCCACCAATGAAGTTCGATCTTCAATATGAACAGACGGATATAAGTAGGAATTTTGACATTGCCACATTAAGAATATACAATGAGAACTACATTGGTCGCATACGGGACTGGACCATATTAAACAGCTGTTGGCCAATGATGAGAATAGATATTCTCGGCTACTGCTTCAAGGTATTTGCACACATTGTAAATATTTTGAAAACCCCAGTTGGGCCAAGCGAAGCTTAGGAAATAAAGACATTATGCAGAGCTGCCAATAACAATACTGCCTCATGCAAGTTCCTTTACTGAATTTCAGTCCAACAGTTATACAAGTCATCTATAAATAATTATATGTTTGTTCTTCCAATGTATGCCATCAAATGGATGGATTTTATCATAATATCTCTAACTGAAAAAGTACTAAGAGCTAATATTGCTTCAAGGGCATACAAAAACAGAGAAAAATGTGATTTTTTTTGGCAGGGGGGGGGGGGGGCACTCTTTAAAATAATGTTGTTTCATCAGACTGCATCTCTAACAAAAACAACTTGTTTCACAGTTTTAGTCATGGCATTGACCCAGGAATGCAGAGGTTTTGTATTTTCAAATGTTGGAATAGTTCCAGTAAGATTTTCTCCAAGCTTCTTAAGAAATCTGTTCTCTTCATGTGGCCACTCTGTTATCACTTCCCTTAGCAAAATGCTGTCAGTAACAGTCTTGCAAACATCTAGGAGAAGATTGCCCCGCTCAATGAAAAAAATGTTTGCACAGTTCTGTTCTGGATGGTATGACGCTAGGAATGTTACATGCCCGCCAGTGCATACCATCTCTAGGTTACTCTGTAGAATGTGAGAGGCAGTTACACTGCTAAGGGGTGCACTACAGTCTATTGCCCGAGTTTTAACTTCCACCAAGAAGGTCTGCCCTATTCCATCAGGACTTGCCCCATACTTTCTATCTGTAGGGTGATAGAAAAACCACCCTGATGAGACTGGTGCACCTGCAACACAAACAAGTTATATTTTTCACTGTGACAGCCATCAGGTTATATATGCTAGATGTCCCTTTCATAAGGGTTTTTGGGCGGGAGTATGTTTTTTGATCCAAATTTGTATTTGGAACGTTTTTGAGTTTGTATTTGGAGTGGATACTGTTTTGATACCTTCAAGAATACCACATAGTAAAACTTGCCAAATATTTAACAACTATTCACCAAAGTGGAGGTGGCTAGTGGTGGATATTTGCCGAGCCACGAAGCGGTGAGGCAAATATCCACCACAAGCCACCGACACTGAGGTGAATAGGTTTTAGTATATACTAAAACAGTCAGATAATATGGCCCGAAAGAATGATTTTTGACAAGTTTATTCCCTTCAAAGATTACATTTTTCTCGCGTGCGTTGCTCGGAGGTGAATAGCAAAGGATATTCGAGTTTGAGTAACCAATCAGTGCGCGCCAAAAACACTATCCACTGTTTTAATATATACTAAAATGAGATAAAACCCAAAACAAACCTACAATCACTCTGAGCATTCTCTAACAACACAAGCCCTATGTTAGGGGTTTATGACTTATTGGGAGGGCTTGCAGTTTTCAAAATGATTTTTGTGTCCAAGGTTTTTTTCAGGGGGGGGGGGGGATTTTCAGAATTTTTACAGTACCAACTGGCAATTTAGAGCATCCTTATATTAAGAACCTAAAACCTGTAACCATTCTGGTGGAAAGGGCAAAGTGTCAAAAAATATACACAGAGTGAGAGATTTAAACATCATGCATACAGTAAAGTATTTACAAACCTGAAAGATCTTCAAACAATTGAATTGCTCTTCCTTCAAACTCGATTCCACAAATCCTGGTAAAGGGCTGAGATCAAGACACTCAAATAGTGTAGACAAAAACACTGCCCATGCAACAAATACTCTTGAAATAGTAGCCTCACTACTCTGTGTCATCCATGCCATCACCTTGAGATGCAGGGAGTGTCTACAGACCGTAAAAAAAGTCATCAACTCTGTCCTTTGGTCCATTTTCCTATTCTTTGCAACTAACCCTGCAGATGTACAATTTGGGTAGTGTAACAGGTGGGTATAGGGATCAATACATTCAAACAAACAGTCAAACTCAGCTATAGTAAGTCCAGTCAAATCAAAAAATTTGTTCGGTCGTTCTTTTATGGTACCATAAGAAAACTGCCCCCTCCTCATTTCTGAACGAATTTGATCGATTATGTCCTCTTGTGTTTTTTGTTTCTTCAGCAATTCAGATATTTGATTCTGAAGTTTCGTAATTTCCTCCTCCTTTTCCGTTAGCCTTGCAACAAGTTCACTTTCAATGTTATTTTGCTTTACCTCGCAGCCAGTACACGGAACTGAGCTGTCAACATCCTGTGAGTCCTGTCCCTCCTGAGTTCTGACCAATAATCGTCTCTTTGCTTTTGGAGCTACTGTACCCTTCTTATCCAGCGAACGCTTCGCAGCAGCAAGCTTTTTGGCTCTTTTTAATTTGATACGGAAGAGTTTGAACTTTCAAGTCTTTTCACATATTCAGAAGAACAAACAAGGTCTGGAAGATCCTCTACGTTTTCTCGCTTTCCAGAGGACCAGTGCTTCGAGCAAATTACTGCTTTCTTCCAATTGATATTGCTATTTTTTAGCACTTTCGCATACGCTATTTTTAAGTTCTCATTGCTCTCAATTCCTCTGAGCGAATAGTATTCCAGCCCAGGAGTCTGTGATCTCCAATTGCTTGTACATAGCGCCCCTGCACAGTTCCAATGCCATTTTTTCTCCGGAATTTTTCCACTCAGCGATTCAAAACCTGCCGCCATCTTGAAAATTTGTCCGGCGGGCTCAAGACTCGTTCCCAGCCCCTCACGATATGAAAGTCGGCAATGGCTCCAAAAACTCTTTAGAATTTTGTCTAGTAAACACTTTGAAATGTCTTCGTTTCCTTTGAACAACGGTTTCAGGTTGCAAAAGCAAACAGGGCCGCCAGACGCTAAGACCAACCTCCGAAAAAGGTCAAAAAGCCATTTCATCATGTGTCACGTGACAAAATACTCCACGATTCTTGGAGTATTTCAGCAGCCTTGGCCAGGGTAGAAATCGAGCTTATGGCCGACCTATGGCCAGGGGTTTCTCCGACCGCCATTTTGAACGAGGAGAAGGCCCTGGCGACGAGGTTGCTCCAGAGAGAGAACCCAGAGATCATCTCGTCTCCAGAGCCTGCGATCATTTTGGTGAGCGACCTGTGTCCCTGGATGTACCGGATATGTCTTCCAAAAACCAGAATCTTCACCACCACCAGAATCTTCTGCCGTTTCAGACTACAAGAAACATAGCGACTTAATTAAGCTTGGTAACTTTCGTGTACAAAACCAAAATACTATGCTTTTCTGAACTGCTTTTTTGTCTATATTTCTCTTTGCGAAAAGTTGGCGGGAACGAGGAGTGAACTGCGCGCGGGTCGTAAGTTTGACCGCTGTCCATTTTACTGTCAGGAGCCCATTCTGTTGAGTAACCCCGCAGCTTTTAACAACAGTCTTATTTCGTTGGACCTTGGTATCACGCAGCTCTATTGTTTTCGGGGCTAGGGTCCATTGTTTTGTTGTTTGGTGTATTGTTTTCTCAGCAAATCAGAGAAGACCTTGTAAGAGCTGCGACATCGCCCATTCTGTTACTGAACATTCTTATGTAAACCACAGGCAGACAATCGGCCGGTTGACGTCACGATACGCTATTTAATCTCATACATTTACTGTAATTTGTAACGGCTGACATCGGCTGGATTCAAGTGATCGCGAGAAATGCTCCATAAAATACCGAATATTGCATCTTTTTATCCCAAGTTGGGATCTACTGTAAGCCAGATAAATAAAGTTCACTTACCTTACATCGCATGTGTGCTCTTTTGTGGTTTCGAGTCCGTTAATTTCCCTGTTGGGGGTGGCGGCGGCAAGCGAGGTTAGTATCCCATAGTACTCTTTTTCTTTGTTGTTGTTATGGTGACCGACTTGTGAGCGCTAAAATGGCTTCCCCGGCTACCTCACGCAAACTCTGGAAACAATTTCAGTGCTTCAAAGATTTCTGTTTCGACCAATAAAGTTAAGGAAAACCTTTCGGTCATTCAGAGTAAACTAATGAATAGTATTACAAAAATGGCGCGAATTTGCTGATGCCGTAAACGCTGTAGGAGTCGACAGCCCGGGATCTACAGTCGGCGTGAAAAGTGGAGGAATTTGCATTCACAGCTGGCGAAGAAAGATTTTTAATTAGAATTAGACTTGCCCACAAGTCGAGCTCAGATTTTTTTTTCTTTTTCCCGAAGCGCGAAAAAAACCAAACGGGCCCACCGAAACCAGAAATGAGAGGTGAAGAACTTTTTGAGAAAGTCTAAATAAGAATTTGGGTGATTTCAATGAACAGCATTGATTCTTGTCGAAAGCGTTGACGAACACGTAGCTCTTTATCGATTAAAATTATCAATTTTGCATTGACTTTCGACCCTAATTTCTTCTTCGTAGGT
This sequence comes from Siderastrea radians, assembly GCA_964017195.1. Taxonomy (NCBI): domain Eukaryota; kingdom Metazoa; phylum Cnidaria; class Anthozoa; order Scleractinia; family Rhizangiidae; genus Siderastrea; species Siderastrea radians. The sequence goes on from OZ024900.1 coordinate 214,315, forward strand.
AACTAGCTAGACAACAAATCCACTATTTTGCTTGCTTCTAGTTTTTATTTATCCCTCAGTTAGCGATTTAATCTAGCTAGCTCGGTGGGTTAAACTGATTTAACCTGCTGTTTACCCCGAGGTTAACATTAACTTACCTTTCGAACAACAAAACTAAGCCGCAGTTAAAATTTACCCTGAGGTTACGACGACTTAGCCTGAGGTTAGGATTTAGCCGTTGTTTGAACAACCGGACCCTCGGTACTAGGCTGGGTTGCTCGAACATCGGAGCCGGTAATACCCGAGGCTGGAAATAATGAACAGTTGGCCAGGAAGAAAAGCTCCAAGGTACCGTAACTGAATTTCTAATTGCGTAAAATCATTCAACCAAGGGCATTGTTCTCCCTTGTTCCAGCAAGCCAGAAGAGGTTTTTTTTTTAATTAATTCAGTTTATTTATTCATTTATTTATTACCCTCCGATTAAATTCTACAACGCAGGCCTTTGTCGTGGTACCGAGAAAATAGCCAGTGATGATCACGGTATATATATTGGCGACTACGTAAATGCATGGACGAGTAACCAGGGTAAGACATAATCAGATTTTGGGCGTTCTCTGGTTAAAAATTTAAAAGATTGAGCTTTCGATTCAGTCTGCAATCGCACTGGTCTGCACTGGAATCCTGGCACATAGCAATTACAAGCGACGTAGACAATAATGCGAAACAACTACCTAGACAATATTCAATTTTATTATGATCTTCTGATTAGCATTTTATTCCCACTAAAGTATTTTTATTGTTTTTATTATAATTTCTCTTTTTCACGCTTTTTGCAGTATGTATTTTAATGTTCGCGCTTTTTATTCATCACTTGTCAAAGATTGCAGACTGGCAATCGAAAGCTCAAATTTTTAAATTTTTAACCAGAGAACGCTCAAAATCTTATTACGTAAATGCAGTTGTAAAGTTACACTGACTAGATTTAAAAGCTTGAAATGTAGGGTGTCTGTAAAACCCGGAACTCACCCGGAACACCCCGGAACACCCCGGAACACCCCGAAACACCCCGAAACACCCCTGGAACACCCCGGAACACCCCCGGAACACCACCGGAACAGCCCGGAACAGCCCGGCACAACCCCGGAACACCCCTGGAACATCCCATAATACCCCCGAACATCCCATAATGCCCCGGAATACCCTCAATACAGCCAGGAACACTCTTGAACACCAAAAATTCTGGTCAGCGGTCAGACCGCTCACGCATAGACTGTCCCGAGGACCTCCGAAGATTAACGAAGATTTCCGAATTTTTCCGAAGACCTTTGCGGATCACCCGAAGACAAAATGACAAAAATAAAATAAAAATAACATTGGTGTCCTTTAGATCGACAAAGATTTGATTTTGAATATTTCAATTCAATTATTGAAGTTGTTGTAACTCATGCGAGATTTGCATTATAACTCTCGACAAACCGATGTGACATCTATAAGTAAAATTCTGGGGGTGGGCATCCCGAATAATAATTCAATTCACCATATAACACGTCACGGTCGCGATAACTTACTCTTGGGCATTGCGTGACAGATTTTGCACGCAAAACAAAACAGATTTTGCAGGCTGCTAAACGTCTACAGGATTTATTTTGTTTCCGTAAAGGCTGTACATGTTCCTTTTCAATTTATGTAGCTAGTACTACCGCATTTTCTCAATAAGTGCTCCACTTGCTGTTACTGTACGAACTGGGCAAAGAAACACCTTCTAAAGACCAATTAGAAAAATGTTTGAATAGTTTTGAGAAGTATTAAAGTTGTAACTCAAGGTTTATTGCAATGTATAAAGTTGGCTTATTGAGGGAGCACACGAACTTTGCAAAGTTCAAAGATCTCATCGTTGATATTTTCCTTTTTTCGTTTACTGAATTTTTCTCTTAAAGTCTAACTAGATCTTGTGAAAGTAAGTAAAATACTTGTTCCCTTTCTCGCTATAAGAGTGTAAACTCGTTCGATCCGTTTGCTCCCGGGTTACGCTGTGACATTCTACATTATAAGCCCTCGGATATTATAGTGAGTACTTTTTTGCAGGCGCACATTTCTCCTACTCATTTATCTTCCGAGCTACGCTCTTTTGTTAACCAAAAGAGGCCTAACTGCAAAAACGTTGTCATTCAAATATGACAAGAGAAAGCTGCAAGATGGGAATTTATTAGACATGGAAAAACGTTCTCGGATTTTAACATTCCTGAAGCACTCATGCACTACGGTATGATACTTCAAATTAATATAAACTGAGGTTTTTTTAAATGAGGTGTATATATTCACTGTATATTAGCGTAACGAACCGGCGGCCAAACATTTCCATGCGCCTGTGGAAATAAAACGATGACGATCGTGTGACCTCGGAATAATGACCTTAGAGCATTGCGTGACACCGTATCATTTGGCTTTGTTATGTCCCTGAGGTCACACCCGTTTTTTGAACGTGATAATGCAAACCTCGCACGAGAAAAATCAATGCAGAATTAACAGTTCAACTGTCACATTTTCATATCACTGAAAATTGTAAGTTATTGATATGAAGGTCACATGCATTATATGTTTTTCCCATTAATTAATGGTTTTTTCGCTGTTCTTAAAAGCTTCAAAAATATTCCAAGCATTCTTGAAATGCTCGGAAATCTCAGGGTGATCTGCAAAAGTCTTATGAAGAATTGGGAATCTTCGGAGGTCTTCGGCTTAGTCAATTCGTGAGCAGTCTGACCGCTGACCACTATTTTTGGTGTTCCGGGGGTGTTCCTTGCTGTTTCGAGGGTGTTCCGGGGTATTATGGGATGTTCCAGGGGTGTTCCAGGGTTGTTCCGGGCTGTTCTGGGGTGTTCCGGGGGTGTTCCGGGGATGTTCCGGGGTGTTCTGGGGGTGTTCCGGGGTGTTCCGGGGTGTTCCGGGTTTTACAGACACCCTGAAATGTACGTGACTTCCTTTCTTCATTGTGTTTTCGACGGTCAAAGCAAACGATGGACCTGAACTGATATCGTCGTCTGACTGCCAGCCGCCACGTGATGTATGAGATCAGATTTCGTCCAATGCGGGAACGCGAAAATTATAATCCGTGGGTTGCAGCACGATAACATTCCCTTTTTTCGGGCGATAGAACCGGAACGTCGCCACAAAAAGTAAACGTTTTTACTTGGGCATTCAGCCACTAGAACAAACACGTAAAACACACTTTGTTTTGCGAGTCTTAAATTTTCCGTTTTGTATCGCGAGATTGAAAACAAAAGCTTGAAAGCAAAACCTACATTCCTACAAAAATGAAGACGTTAGTCTGTTAATGGAAATAGTAAGAATGTGCTTATAAAACACTTCTTTTGCTTTACCAATGGACACGCTAAGAATTGCATTGCTGTACATATGAACAAATCAGTGAACTGACTTTCTAGACATCTCAATTCAAACGCTGGACGAAAAAGTTTGTGCAACCGTTCTTTCCTGAATCCGCTCTTCCGGTTTCCTGCCACTCAACAAATTCCGATGGCGCCTGTGGACAAGGCAACCCAAGCCAGAGAAGGAGCAGAATGGAAATAGAACGGAAGTCGAGCAAATAAACTGATAAATGAAGAACAGCTTTCAAAAAATGATCTCGACTATCTCCAATCTCGAACAAATTTCCTGTTTCCCTTGTTCGAGATAGCAAAGTTCGACGGAAAACAATATAAATTGTACCTAATGGTTCGTTTCTCGAAACTCCCGATAACTTACCGGAACCGAGAAGTATTTTTTTCAAATCCGTTTTATATCGATTATTGGCAACTACTGGCGCAGACATGCCAATGCGTTCCACAAAGTTCAGATAAGGATTTAAAAATTTAGATTTCAAATCAATAAAAATTGAGTCTCTGTTAAAGAATATCGTGCGCATCTGAAATAGTTTTCGGAACCGGTAGTTTATTTGGCCGTTCGAGAAACGGGCCCTTGGCTCCAGCTAGAGGCTCGTTCTGTAACGCAAAGAATGGATATCAACACCATCGGCGGTTTACGCGGCTTACCAAACATTTGTAGAATGGGAAGTATTGTTTGTGGCGAGAACACATGTATCCGCTCAAAACCCACAATAAAATGTGCTTTTATCGAGTATTGGTGAGTTTTACAGTAGAAGCGGTTTCAGTGGTTCAAGCCAAACAAGGATTTTAGCCCAGCACCATACATTTCAAGGCAAAGTAAAGAATGGCCAGCGAAGAAACAAAGTACGTGGGTAAACAGTTTAACAATCATGTATTGGCTAGCATTGTCTTGTATAGTATTTGCTGGCTTTGTTGAGCCTCGTGGTTCTTCATTTTATGGTACATTCTTTCCCAAGTTACAATTAACTTAGTAGAGTTTAGCAGGTCCTTTTCGCAATGTCAAAATGATATACATTATCAATATTCTAAATGTTATTCTTCTCTTCAGATAGAATAGAAAACAGTGAATACAATTTGTGCAAAATCATAGAATTTTTTTGACCTCCTTGGATTGCTCTTTCACTATTGAGGAATCAAGGATCAGGAAGCGTGCAATTAAAGGTACACACGGGGAAGTACACAAGAACAAAAATGATGAAACGAGAAAGACTGAAATGTTCGGACTAGGCAAAGAGGGATAGAGGTAAAAAAAATTGTAAATACTATGTAAGAAGTGGAAGATTACAAACTTGAATAACAACTTCCAGGAGACACTCAGGACTCAACTTCAAGTTACTGTATATCGTTCAAGATTAGCGTCATCTTGAGCCGAATTATCAAATGAGGACCACGCTAGGCTTAGGGCATTGTTTCCAATAAACAAGATGTGATTTTTTTTTTTATCAAGCCTTTACAGGAGCTTTTCAACTAACCTCGTTTATTAAAGAAGGCCCTAGCTCATAATAGTACCCTGGCTCTAGAGGCCCGTTGAATATAATAAGCTGGGATAATCAGCCGCGATGTTGCGGCATCGCTGCTTCATATAAAAAATCTAAGAGAAAAAATCACCTCTGGCTCCGAGGGTATTCCAATAGTATTCTACAATAGAAAATTGACTCTACATTAGCACTAGACTCGAGAAGTGAAACTCACCACGGCACTGGAGAGCAAAATGGGTCTCGTTTACGCCCTATTAAATTTATTTTTAAATAATTGCTTTTCACTGAACTAGAGGTCTTGAGAACATCAGTGATTTTCTGCATCGAGGTGAAAGCAAATAATTATTCTAGCGTGACGCATGTAGCAAAACAATCCACAAACGCGCTTGCGCATGCGCGAATCTTGTGCAAAATTTTCCGTTCCAGAGCTCCACGGTTTCTGCTCCGAATAATCGAAATTTTCGAACGTTTTCAAACTCACTTTATGATACGATTAATTTAATTTCGCAGCGTTGAGAGGCACCCTCCACTGTGCTGAAGTATTTTCATCAACTGGAAGGCTAAAAAAGGAAGGACAATTCCTGCTTCAAAGTGGACAATGAAGGTCAGTTTTTGAATTTATTTATTTCAGTACCCATGTTGCGAGAAGTACGTTCTAACGCCAAGAAAACCTGGAAATTTTCCTCAGCCTGATTGCACTTCACTGGGTGGCCGCGGTTGATGCCGGAATCAGAACTTTCATTGAACTTCCTTTGATTCCACAACTTTCACTGACAGCTGAACTGATCATAAAGAAGGACTGTGATCATAGTAGGCTTACGTGAAATTCGAGACATGACTGCGGATCGGACCGTATTGGTGTCTATGACGTCTTGTTTTGCAAAAGTCAGGTAAATGTTGTTTTAAAATTCTGTGAATTGAATTCATATTTTTCTCTCTTTGGGGCTTGTTTCAACTCAATAATCCCATCTACCCAGTTTATAAGCTTTAAAACTATTTAATAAAACTCACAGCTGACCTTTGTTTGCTACCAAGCAACTTGTGTCTTTTCCAGTAAGTTTTGTAATTTTTCTCGCGGACACTCAAACCGATCTACCCCTCCCCCTGCCCTAGCCCCGCCCCAAGCATCTCATGCATTATAAACGTTTTAGATCACCCAGAGACACGTCACGAATGATTTTTGCTGAACCGTAAAAATAGACTTGATCCCAGTCTTTCCAAGGAGCAACACACTACACGTCAAACGAATGTCGGAAAAAGTTATTTTATTTGAACTGATTTATAAATATGTGCTTTCGAATTATGAAAATACAACTCTATCATCTAGCTATGGTTGGCCATTTGTTTCAAAAATATGACACGATATACGTGGGTTTTTTGTCGCGTATACTTGTTAAGATCTCTTATATATGGGCTTTTATCCCATGTATACGGCCATTTTCAACGCATAGACGCGTTCAAAACTCGCGTATCTACGCGGCCTTCAAGGGCCCATATATACGAGGGCTAAAATGCGCGTATACGCGATTACGTAATCGTATACGCGAGGTTTAAAAATTCCTATGTGTATGCTCGCATGAAAAGTGCCTTCCTTCGGAAAGTATTGATATATGATGCCATGAAAAGTACCTTTTCAAAGAAATGTAAACATGGCGGCATTGTTAAGATTCCCTGGTTAAATTGTGGCCTGCCTTCTCTTGGATATTTGTAACTACTCTGCTACAATAGAACTGTTAGAAACTTTTACTCGTCTTTTAACTGTCTGTGCAAGATTTTATCCATAATTTACGCTGATCGCATCACGGCAGAGAAGTTGATCGTCCGCCTTGAGGTACCTCTAAATCTAGGATTTTTGAATTAAGATAACCATTCCTTGTTTTTAGTTCTCACATTCTCAAATTAGGAAATGTGACCTTGATTTTAAACTTTAATTTAAGAATATTTTTTTCTCAAAACTATGACACAAAATTAAGAAATGGGATCTTGATTTTAAACTTCATTTCAAGAATAATTTTTCTCTCAAAACTGTGACACGAAATTAAGAAATGTGATCTTGATTTTAAACTTCATTTAAAGAACAAATTTGATCTTAAACCTAAGGCACAAAAAGAAGAAAAATTCTTATTATGAGAATTAGTCTGATCTTGTCTTAATCGTCGTCTTAAAATAACAACGTGCTGGCTTTCTCGACACGCACTTCGCAGGGGCACCCATCGGTTCGTTTCGGGAATATATCTGTTCGAAAGGCCTAAAATCGCCTGAGATTTTCGGATTTAATTGCCGTGAAAGCTAGAGTTTTCTTTGGAGAAACATGACCTCAGACTTTCGCAACAAGAGCACTTATTAGTTCCTATTGTTTTCGGAGGGACAAATATGTTGTTTAGAGTACAAAATAAGGTCAGCTAGCAATTTCGGAGAGCCATCAGCAGCGCGGAAATTCGGCGGATAGGATTCTGTTTCCTAAAATTTTCTGCGGCCTAAATTTTCAGCTAAGAATGCCGAACAGATCAATCTGTGTTAGCTGAAACAAATATGCCTTTAAAAAGCTCTGAGAGAATCTAAGAAAGCAGAAAATGATATTTCTAGTATTTTGCTAAAATCTTGTCGTTGGGTGCCCCTGACTTCGCTCGACTTGGCGATGGAACACGCGCAGCAAACAAGGCAGTACTCCCTCCAAACCAAGAATGGTTACAAACCTCGCAAACAAGAGTCATCCGTGAGAAAACAGTGAGAATTCTCTCGTTTTTCTTGAAGCAGCCAGCCTCATGCGATTGCACATGAACAAACAGAAGTCATTTGCCGTGTTGTTTCCGGCATTAAAGATCGATATTAGTTCGTATCTATACCAATTTTTAAATGAGACCAGTATGCGAGTGCATGTTTGTCGAGTGGTTAACACGGGGGGCGACTTCATATGGGAAGAGCCGGGTTCGAGTTAGGTCGGTAGGTCTTATTTTTCTTTTCTTTTCTTTTCTTTTTTTTTTTTTTTTTTTTGTAATTTGAGCGACTTTTATTATTTGTTTTCTTTCCGTTCTTAAATGTGAAATGTTTTTTGAACCCAAACATCTTTATTTAGATCGAACTGATCGAAGAACTAGTAGCGCACGATCGTAGCGGACATTTTTGTTTCTTGAATTGAGAACAGAATTGACCTGAAACCAAGTAAACATGACTCTTTCGCTGAGTTTAAAACAAGAAAATTTGTAGGTTTTTTCTTATTTTGAGAAATTTTGCTAAAATTAAGAAAAGTTTGGAAATTAAGAACTTAAAAATAAGAAACAATTTGCCCTTACTACCGGAAAAAAAAATCAGAATTTTTTGTCCTTAAATTAAGAAATCGGGTCTTAGAGTGGGTTGCTTTGGATTCAGCTCGTTTGGCAAATTCGTTTGAAAGAGATGATCGAGTGAATGCTGAGAGAATACCACATCTTGCATCACTTGTGAGACAACTGCAAATCCTAAGTAGGAAATGTACCCAATAGCAGCAGTTTCGTGTACATCAGTACGCCCCATTATTCGGGCTTTGCCAGGTTAGTACGTGTTGTACTCCTGATCGTCTGGCCTACGGAATTCATTACCTCAATTGGAGTTGCCAAGAAACCTAGATCATTGTAGATAGGCTTGAGCGACTCCCATACGCATGTTTCAAACTTTTGGTTGTTCATAGTAGTTTCGCGTAGTTTACGGCGCGCTATCATGACCTGATTATTTCAGAGACCGCCACATATCGTGTAATCATCATGTTTATTAAAACTAGTAATTATTCCATCTGAAACAGAGCAATACAATTTATCGTTACGCAACTTGCTTATAATTTCTCATGCAATGATTTCACTGGAACATAGCTCAATTTAAAACTCTAATTTTACAATCATGATTCACTTAGTTCTGTGGCGGGTCGTAGCTTAAAACAGGTTAGCTTGATGTAGGTTAGCCTTTTGCCGGTTAGCAAAAACGTGACAACGCCTTGAAAATGCAACTACGGACTGAAATCCGACCACATGTTAACCCTTTCACTCCCAGAGTCAGTTATGGAGACAATCAAGGTGATTCTAACTTTTAAGTCTATGGACGAAATCCTATGGCGTGGCCACTCAAAACCTCTTCAGCAGTACTTTCACATGGTACTATTTATATTTTAGGATTTTACAAAAAATGAAATTTGGGATTCGTCTCTAGTGGGTTTTTATTTTAGGCACTCTTGGGAGCAAAAGGGTTAAAACAGCATATAATCTAGCAATGTCAAATGTCAATCAGTGTTCTTTTAATTGTTAACTAAATGAATGCAGATAATCACCAGGTTAATTCCACGCTATTAATTTCATATTTTGAACGAAACAATAATTTTGCTGTCATGAGTACATCTTTAAGGGAACACCTTCTTTTCTTTGATCTTAGAGGCAGTTCCTTAAATATTGCCCTGAGCAATGGTTGTTTTACCATCATTTGTTCACAAGGATTTCTTTTAAGTTAGGCACTGTTGGAAGATATTGTGTTACAAAAGGCAGCATCCATTATTTATTTTCTTTGTGCTTTTGTTGGAGGACTTGTACCCTGTCTTTGAACTTCACTTGTGAACCATTTTGCTGGAAAAATATTTGTTGGGGTAAACCCTGTTGAGTAGGTTTGTTTTAAAGTTCTCTATATTCTTCTCATCAAATTAAAGTGTTTTAGAAGAGTTTGTTCTTAGAAGTCTTAAAGCCTCTCCTTTCACAAATCCCTTTTAACATTGGGCTCGTGACAGGAGGAGAAATTCAATAAAACACTCGTCTGTTTGCAGTGGTCACCAAAATTTTTCATACTCTTTAAAAAATCCAAGCCATTAGAGGGGGCTTAGACCTTACCCTCGGAGGTACAAGCAAAGGCACATCCTCACAGTGGTACAAGGGGGCAGCTGATGGAACCTGTTGCCTATGGTTTTGGTGTGTTACAATATTTCGAGAAGATTTTATGTTTGATAGATAGTCTCTAATGTGCTCTTCAAGATGGTTCATTTGAAGGAAATGGACATACAACCCGGGGGGGGGGGTACTAAATAAACTTTTATATAGAGAGGCTCTGCCCAGAGATTCAAACCCTTACCCTTTAAAATACTAATTTTTACCAATATGGCACCCCTTTCACATACCTGGAGCAAAATTGCACCCCTTTCTTATACCTCAAGGATAAGCCAAAACAATAGAATTTTTTTAAATACTAAAATGGCTATTTCCCCTGCCCTTTTATATACTGCAAGCTTAAAAAAGGCACCCCCTTTGGGCGGAGCCTCCCCTTACAGCCTACTATAGGGAGTACTCCCCCCCCCCCCGCACACAACACAACTCCACAGCCATATCACCTGGGCAGTGACAGCCATGGACAGCTGTTTCGTCCTTGTTAGCACTCATCAGCATGGCATAGCCAGGCATAAGGGTCTCAGAATAGATCATCGACCCCATTGATTACTGGATTACTGTTGAGGCAAGTGTAAAAGCACCCGAGCTCCACACAAAAAAAGAAATGAACAAAAATCCCTGTTGTGTTTACGAGAGCGGTCTTGGTTGTCTTTCTACACAAGGATTAACATGCTCCCCCTCAGCACAGGTGGGGCTCTTTCTTCATTTTTTCCCCTCAGGTGATGCCTCAAGTTTTTCCCGTGATGGGGGTTTCCAGTGACAAGTGCACAACAAGAATGTTATTAGTTTCCAGGACAACTTCCACTGGTGTAGAGATAAAAACGGGCCATTTTCCAGTCGAAGTCATCTTACTTCCATACCAGATTCTAAATCTGAATTGGACAAATTAATTTAACAAATATAAAGAAGTGGATATCAGCATGATGCCGATACCACAACTGGGGACACAACTGGGACATTTGCGAAGAAGAAACATCTACACACTTGTAATTAATGGGATTCTTCTCTTGATGCAATTCCAAAGTTCAACTTGACAAAGGCCAACTGAGTGCGGAAAATAGCTGTAAGGAGTTATCTTAGTTTCAAAAGTTTTAATGAACGTGTATATTACATTGATAGGCAAATTTGAACAGTAAAAATTAGTAACAAAAGATTTGTTCAAGTTACTTCATATGTCAATGTGCTTTGTCAATTTGATGATAACAACAAAAGTGCGCTACACAGTCATGTACTTCTTAACATGTTGTACATATAATGAATTGTATCTTAACAGGTATCGTGTTTTATGCCATAAATAATAACAATAACTTTTTGATGAAATTTCCTAACAGATACAAGAAATGACCACTTTTTGGACTGAGGTACATGAAACTGCTCTTATTGCGAACGTTCCCCATCAGTTTCAATAAGATTTGCAGCTGTCTCACCAGTGATTCAAGATGTGGTATTCTCTCAGCGTTCACTTGATCATCTCTCTCAAACGAATTTACCAAACAAGCTGAATCCAAAGCAACCTTTACGCGGACGATCAACTTCTCTGCCGTGTTGCGATTAGCGTAAGGATAAAATCTTAAACAGCCAGTTAAAAGATGAGTAACAGCCTCCAGCTGTTCTGTTGTAGCAGAGCAGTTGCAAATATCCAAGAGAAGACAGACCACAATTCGAACATTGCTAATTGCCGCCATGTTTACATTTCTTTTAACAGGTACTTTCCATTGGCATCATACATGGCGACCTTTCCGAAGGAAGGCACTTTTCATGCCAGCATATACAGAGGATTTTCTAAACCTCGCGTATACGATTACGTGATCCCGTATACGCGCATTTTAGCCCTCGTGTATTTGGGCCCTTGAAGGCCGCGTAAATATACGCAAGTTTTGAAGGTGTATATGCGTTGAAAATGGCCGTATATGTGGGATAAAAGCCCATATATATAAGACATCTGAACAAGAATACGCGACAAAAAACCCACGTATATCGTGTCATAATTTTTAAACAAATGGCCAACCATAGACTTCAACTATGGAGGAAAACCTTAAATGCATTTGTCGAAATAAGTGAACATAGTTGTGCCTAGAATTAACAAATAGAGAGATCAGACAATATTTGTTCTTCCCGCGAACGACAACAATCACCAACTGCAAGTGACTGGTCTTCCTGTGTTTTGCTGTTTGCCGTTCAGTTCTATGTGAAATTCACTGGTCATTCATAGTGGCAGAGTCTGCCGGATTATTTTTTGACCAAGAATGAAGAAAAGGAAAGAAAATGTTTGCTTATTATTGAGTGCCAAAAGAAATCCGCGATTGCCTTCTTAGATTTGTGTTTGCCGAGCTCTGTGATTGGTTTAAAAAAATCGTGCATCCAGCTCCAACCAATCAGAACAAACATGCTGGTTTCTTCACCAACCAGTGGTTTGTTTTCCCGCCCTGGCACCGGTTGCACTCCGTTGAATTTCAATTCGCCTTGTTTGATTCATGGAAATCGTTGCGCCATTTGCAATTGTTGTGATTGCCCAGACAGACATTACTGTCTGATTTTGGTTTTACGATAACCTTCCTTGCAAGACAAGATTTACAAATAATGCTCATTTTATTCAAGGATCATATGAAGATTAAGCGGAGAGGAAATAACTATTACACTAGAAACAGCAAAAGGGAATGAAACATTTGCCGATCGCCATTGAACATGGTGCCTCATCTCTCTATTAACTGACTCCCAGTTTGGATTGCCGGCAATAAACTTCTACAATAATGGACTCTAAACGCGATAGTTACAGTTAATTCTGTGGTCTCGCACCCAGTAAAGAAGTGATGCCTAATTAATTAGTAAAATTAGTATGTACAAGATTCCATCTAAGCAAAAAAGTCTTTGCGCGCGAAAGCAAAGGAACATCACTCTAAGAACTTGGCCGAATCGAATTGTTGATTGGACGCACACTTTATGACGTCCGCTAGTCTTCGGCACTCTTCACCAGATGCTCGGTTGATGTTCTCTATCCACGAAGACCACTAACGTCGTGTGCGACTGCTTCGGCAAAAACATAAACATAATTTGTCCTTAACAGGTCATTCATTACATATGTGTTGGCGGATACGTCTGTTCGCCTGGTCTGTTCATATGCATGTAAGGCGATGACATAAAAGAACAGTCCGTGTTTTGTCTGTAGTACGGTGGGGGTGCCGGCGCTGGGGGTGGGTGTGAGGGAGGCATAAACACTGGGCCGGAATTGTTTGTCAGCACGGGAAGGGCAGGGTAGTTTTGACTGTGTGTCAGTGGAGTTGAGGATGAACCGTTCCACATGTTATTCACGTTTGCGCTACAGCTGGGGAGCTGGTAAGGAGACGGACTTGATTTCTTTGGTTCGCTGAGTTTTGAAGGAGAAGGAATTGTCCCTGGCGGAGATTTCTTCTCAAGTTTCCGTTTGTTTTCCGCGGCTTTGTCCAGCTGGCGACATTTGGCTCGTCTATTTTTGAACCACACCTAAACCAACCAAATAAAAAAGTAACTAAGATTGGCAGTCTCTAGTTTGGACTAGTCAAGGTAACTGCTTGAGGGAGGTTTCACTTCAGCAATTTAACTGTAAAGCAGAAATTTTGAATCTTTCTTGTGTGGTTTCTTAAAGGAGATATGCTAGCTATATTCAGTATGACATTGAGGAGAAATATTCTCCATCAATGCAAATAAAAACAATGATACAATTTTGTTAAAAGTTACAATGGTTACAATGAAACTATTGATAACATACTCTCTACCAATGACCGGCATAGAATTGAATTCAAACTTGAAGAGGTGAGCCAGCATTAAATTTGCAAACGTCATCCGCAGTTGATATATATAATTATATCATTGACATTCATGTTTTTCAAATTCTGGCGTTGTGTCTTGGAAAAATCGCCAAACCCTTATCTTTTTTCTTTTTTCTTGGCGTTCTACGGACATTTCTGGTAGAAGCGAGGGTAGCAAGTCATAATTTGAGCACAATTTTGACGAAATAAAATACTGAAATTAATTTCCCGTGGCATAGCCCCTTTAAAAAAGAGGCCACAGTATGTCGAAAACAGGAACGAAAGTAAACATGAGTTTATCTTGGATTTGTGTGTTCACTTTGATCTCTTTATTGGTTCAATAAGCTCATCCATTCATGGGTTCGAATCCCGTCAAGCTTGTATTTTTGTAAGGCATTTTTTCTCAAATGTTTAAGTTGTGGACACAACGACGAGTAAATTAGCCGTCTCTGAGTTACTTTAAGCCTCGTTTTTAAAGCGAGGCTAAGGTTTTGCACAAGGCCTCGCTGTAAAAACGAGACTAAAGCAATCGATTGTCTTTGTCCTAACCAATCACAGAGTGATCCGTCAGTCAGGTGCAAAAGTCCATCCGGAAGTGAATTCATTTACACGACTTAACCAACGCTTGGCAACAAGCAAGACTGTATGTGGTAATCTAAGATGAGTAGCCGAACAAGAAAGACTATTATTGTGCTTTTAATTTTCCTGTGCATTTGTCATCAATGGTTTTCGCGAAGCCCGCAGTTTCTTCTTACCCTGCAGGGTACAAGTGAATTTGTACTGCGAACGACTCGAAAGTGCACCAGAATTAGCCAACGAGGGTAGCCACGTACCGGCTTGATGTCTTAAGTTACAATTATTATTTTTCTTCAGTTGCAGAATGCAAATTTTACGTAAATTACTTGACATAGAATTTTTGAATACAAACACTGTATTTGTCGCAATGTTTCCCTAAAACGGCCCATTTTACTTATAAAACTGAAATCTATCTTTGGGCCCCACCTGTCAGTAAAACTTATCTCGTGACCGCTTTTTTTTATCCCATATCCTAATCGCATTTACTCGGGAATATGTCTTCTTTCCTTCGTGGATAATCCTCCGAAACAGTCTCCTTTGTAAAGACCGGTGGTACGGGAATTATCCCCACATGATATCAACTTCGTAGCCGGAATTACAACATTATTTTTGTCTGGCATTGTGCAACAAATTCTTTTGCTGCAATATTATCTCCGACCGTAATTGATTCACTTTGCATGACTTTCGTTATGCTTAAGAGAAAATAACCTGATTAATGTAACAATCCATATCGACTAGTGCTATCTTAATCTCTCGCTCTTTCGCAAATGTAAGGAAGAAAAACATCGGGAGAGATAACAGACAGGCAACCATTTGTTCAACAAAACGATTTGGAGCACAATCTTCCCTATACACAACAGATAGAAGTCGCACATGTATTATCGGACAAAATGGTGTTTGGAATCATTTTCGCGAATAAAATAGTCGCAAACAGAAGAAAGGGAATTGTGATTTGTTAATCAATAAACATTGCAGCTCTTGCAAGATTATTCAATCCCTTTACCCCGGTCCATCTGCAAACTAAAACGTTAACATGTGTACAGCAAAGTAAAGAATGTCACAGGAAAAACTACTTTGTAGCTTTCTATTCAAATGGCCACACTTTGGGATTTACAATCCGCAGACGCAATCGTTAGAGCCATCTTCTACAGCGAAATAAATAGCACCAAAGGAAAGTACTACTCAGTGGCTTTCATTTAAATGGTCACACTTGAGGATTTCATCCAAAGACTCAAAAGTTAGAACCACCTTGTGCAGCATAATAAACAGCACTTCATGAAAGTGCTGCTCAATAGCTTTCATTTGAATGGTCACACTTGGGTATTTCATCCAAAGACTCAAAAGTTCGAACCATCTTGTACAGAATCGTAAACTGGATACAGTTCAACTGAAAAGTAATACTCATTGGCTTTCATTTAACTGGTTAAAATTTATGATCACAACAACAGACTTGAACGTTCGAACCATCATGTACGACATGTAGTAAACGGGTACTGCAATTAATTACTTCGCACCACTTTCATTTGAATGAAGGCACTTGTGGGTCTTATTACAATGTAATAACCTTTGCCAGGGGGAACTATCACTAAAATCGTTTACCTGAAATGGTCGCAAGTTTGGTTTTATTTCCAAAGAGAACGTAAAATATGAAATCAACTTCGATGCAACATGTTTTACTTAACAACATTCTTCAAATGAATGCCCAACATGAGCTAACGAAAAGTCCCCTGAAGGTTACATCCACCTTGCATGTATAGCATATAATGATTATTAGTGGAACAATGAACCTTCATTTGCTTCATATTGCAGATTTCCTTTCCTAGCCTTAAAGCTAAGATTATTCAGAACACATAGACATAGCACGATTTTTCTCGAGTTTCCTCAAGTCTTAAGTTTTCTCTACGACAATTTTATTTGACACGAGATTTCACGCATACACGGAAAACCAGAGAAAACTAGCCTCGATAAAACGGGAGCGCCCAACGAACGAAGTCTCCTTATTTATGGGTTTCAGAACAAAATACTTTTACATTATATAAAAAAAGACAAGAACCATACTCAAGTTTGAAATATACATTGGTATTACCAGTTCTAATTTCAGTACAGTGGTGCGACAATCTCCCCATCGCTTGAGTGCTACTGAGCCCCTTTCCGAGCGACTACCTCTGTAATCAGCAAAATAGGCGCTTACGAGAGATGCTCGCTTACGAAGTAGTCTAAATACCACGGAATCTAAAGACAGGGTTGGACAAAGGACTGATCCAAACTCATCTCTACTAATAGAAGAAATTACTCCAAGAACTAAACCTACGCTCGTTTAGCATGGTTGTAACTTTGAAGCCTGAGGATAAAATCCTTCAATGTGACCATTCAAATGAAAGCTATTGAGCAGTACTCTCCTGTGGTGCTGTTTATTATGCTGTACAAGGTGGTTCTAACTTTTTAGTCTGTGGATGAAATCCTAAAGTGTGACCATTCAAATGAAAGCTACTGAGCAGTACATTCCTGTGGTGCTATTTATTGTGCTGTACAAGGTGGTCCTAACTTGACTGTGGATGAGACCCCGAATCGTAACCGTTCAAATGAAAGCTACTGACTAGTATTGTCCCGTGCTGCTATTAATTATGCCGCACAAGTTGGTTTCAAGCTGGTTCCAACCTTGGCGTCTGTGAAATGAAATCCTAAATTGTGGCCATTCAGATAAAAGATATTTGGTGATACTTTCCTGAGGTGCTGTTTATTTTGTTGTAGCGGATGAAATCCTTAATGTGATTGAAATAAAAGACATTGATCAGCGTTGACTTTCAATGCAGTTTACTTTGCTGAAAACAGATTCTAACTTAGGGTCTCAGGGTGGATAAAAGCAAAGTATGGCCCGGCGTTCAGCTGAAAAATATTTAGCAGTACTTTCCTGTGGTACTGTTAATTATGCTGTACAAGGTGGTTCTAACTTTTGAATCTGTGGACGAAATCCCCAGTGACAGAGAAACACTTCAAGTTAGTGTTTTGATCTTGGGTGCCTATAGTAATGAAAGGGCGGGCGAAATAGTTGCTTACCAATGTGCTCGGTCAGAATTCCCTCAACTACGTTCAAACAAAGGTCTGTCCCTTCGTGCCAATAGGGAAACAGTATTTCGTAATCATGTCGCTTTAGAAGCAATTACTTTTCAAATCTAGGATACGTGTAAAATTGCTTGAGATACGATTATTAAAAAAAATCCACGACAAGATAGAAGATGTTTCGCAATTTTCATGTCGTGTCGCTAAATATAAATTCCCTTTCAAGTCTACTACATACGTGTAAAATTGCATGGGATACGTCACAAAAAAGCGAAGACACGATGGAAATGTGTCCTTTTTCACGATGGAAATTGTTCATCTTTTCCACTACTTTATTCAACCACGAACTGTGGATGAAATCGGGAAGTTTCACCATTCAAATAAAGCTACTGCGCAGTGCTTTCCCCATGGTGGTGTTTGTTGTATTCCATTTGGTAAAACTAAATGTTGATTTATTTTTTATTATTTTGAACTTGACACTGTTGCGATTGTTGCAAGTGAAAGAAGTCTGAAAGGGTAAATTAGAATTCTAACAGACATTCGTGACTTGTAATTTCCGTGACAGGGAAGACGAGACAGTTTTTATCGCTAACAGTCTTTGCTGAAACTAATCCAAACTGTAAGATAACTACTGATAAAATACAAAGTTCCTGTTTCTATTAAGCTAATTTATTTGGGGCTTAGATCGGGTTTCAATTGCACAGTCTTAACGATAAAGTTTTTTAAATTATGTCGACGACGTTAACTGGCACTTTGTATAGTTTCTTGACACCTTCTGTTAAACAGTTCTTTTAACAAATAACGTTTGATATACTACGGTTCTCTCTCGGTTTGGTTTAATTATGTGATTCGACTCGGGATGTCATCTCGCAAGTCTAACTTTAGATGTAACAAACAACAGGTTGAGGGCGTCAACTCCTTTTTCATTTAAAACGCCAGAAAATTAAGGATTACAGGTGTTTATTTCAAGCGCACGGTAGCTAAAAATATCTAGAAGGTTCATGGCCTTGACAATGAGTTGACATGTTTCTGTGATATAACCGTGAACTCACTATAGATATTACTTCTCATGTCTTCCGCGGAATTTCTCTGTAATCAGACGATGGGCGTGGTAACAAACAAGCACGCCTTTAACCCCTGTTATTACGGCAAAAGTTCCCAAGTTTGAAACTGAGGAAAAGATCCACAATTCCCGTTGGCAAAAACATTGAGAAGCGAAACAGCGCCACAGGATGTTAAAACTCAGTAGCTTTCATGGGAATGATCACACGCCTTCATTCTAAGCCTCCAACATTAGAGCTGCCATATACAGTAATATATAAAGCAGTAAAAAGGAAAGGGTTGCCCACGCTTTGGGATTTCACACAGAGTCAGAAGTTAGAAATACCCACAAGAATGGCATTAATACATTTTATGCTTTTAAACGGTATTTTCAGCAGTTCTTAGACGATAAGAAAAACAACTGTAAAAGCTTTCAATAAAATGCCAATTGTTAATTGAATTACAATTATCTTATTAGTTGGTTGTCACTTAGCTCATGTAAGCGAGCACAAACCGTCCCTCGGTAATTTGTCAGCACCTCAAACCTTTCAAGCAATGATTTTTTTTTTCAATTCAAAAAAAGTTTTTGGCATGTTTTGGCTTCACACACCATGTCCATGTCCACCAGAATTCTGTCTTGTTCTGCACAATACAGTGGTTTGGTAGTCATCCTTATAAGTATTCAGCGTTCGTCTAACCTTCAAACTCCCCAGAAACAGTGCCAAAGAATAAATCTAGCATTCGCAAAAATACTGCTCAATAGCTTTCAACCTTATGCCAATGCTTTTATTACGATGTTATCAACAGGCTTAAAAGTTAGAACTTTTGGAACACCTGATAATAAACAGCACTTCAAAGAAGTACTACTTGTTGCCTTCACTTACATGTAAATGGCGATACTTACTTCTCACGTACACACGAACTTCTCTAACATGGAAAGATATTTAATGTATGAGAAAGTTTTAATGGTAAATGACCTTACGTAAGCAAAAACTGACAAAGGGTAATTTCTATGCTTAAGCCGTCGAGGTCTAGCTAGGTCTAGCAGCCAGCAGAAATGGTAATAGCGCTAGTCGGTAGTACATTATTGCACTCTACCCTGGGTCTTTTCAGGCAAATAGATATTAAAAGATACCAATAATAAAACAGAAATCTACTAGAAAATAAAATATTCAAAACTATGTTATCTAAAATGCTAATCAATCTGAAGTATTTAAGATACTGCTGTGTAATGGAACAATGGAAACGGTGCGTAATGGAAAACAATGTTTAATGGAACACTGAAAAACGAAAACGTAATTAAAAGGATGATTTCCGACGGGAATGTTAAATGACTTTTTTCCAACTTTTTTTTTTCAACGCAATATCGAAATGCCGCTTTCTTTTCCTGTATATTTTTTTCTTATTTCTTTGATCTGACTTTAAAGTTAAATGATGAAATGAAATGATCGCTATATTCTATTTTTCTGGTTTATATGTGGATGGGTAGGTTAGAGGTGAACGAAAGAGGGGCAAGTTCAACAGTGAGCATCACCTTGTACAGCACAATAAACAGTATCACCGCAAAGTACTGTTAACCCTTTCACAACCAAGAGTGCCTAACTTCAAATTCAAGACAACTCCCAAGTTTCATTTTGTAAAATACTTAAATATAAATAGAACCATGTGAAAATGCTGCTGACGAGGTTTCATTTGAATGGCCACAATGTAGGATTTCATCCACAGACTCAGAAGTTAGAACCACCTTAATCAATGTCTCCATAACTGACTCTGGGAGTGAAAGGATTAAGTAGCTTTCATTTATATGAGTGCATGTAAACTTTCTTTAAAGAATCTACATGGTCACAGGCTCAAAAGTCAGTGTGACCCTCTGAGATAGAAAAAATGGAGGTTATCAAAAATTTGCTAGTGTACTTTATGAAGCATGACTAAATAAAATGCAAATCAAATCAAATCAAATCAAAGAATTACACCTAATATCAGAGAGAGGAAACGCCTCTTTTATCAAAATAAGGCCATGAACATCGGCTACAACCTTAGCCAAATAAATGAACAAATAAGATATCTGAAAATACTGCACTTACGTTCGAATTCCTTACTTTTTCAGTGAACGAAACGTGATATTAAATGTTGACCAGCTCAACCCTTTAGCGATCCATTTTAACAGAGTTTGGATATGCAATCCTAACCTACTGTAGTTCAAAGTTTAGTTTCCAGCGTTTTTCCTTTCTTTTTGTGAACCTAAACTTTTGAGTGGCAATTGTGAGAATCCCCTGCAGTTTGACCATACTGATTTTGTACCTTGCCAAAAGAGAAATTTTAGGGGATAACAAACATCGTTTTCAGTTTTTCAGACTTTTTTTTTTGAGCCGTTTATTCCTATGAGCATATTTTTACAAGAAAACTACCTTTTTTCCTGCCATACGGTCATAGAAAGGACATCGAATATGAAATTTGCATTCCAGGCCTGGGAAAGCCATGGAATTAGAAAATTTGTTTGGGTCATGGAAAAGTCATGGAATTCAGATTTTTTTTTCAAAATTGTGTTTAGCTGATGGTTGAAAAGTAATTGAAATTCCTCCTTTTCAATCAAATGAATTAAATGAAAATGTCCACCATTTTGTTTTGAAGTGAGGTGTTCCATTATAATTGCGATATGTTTGGAAATGAAATAGTGCTGTTAAGTATTATAAGGCCTGTACCAGCTGGCAATTTTGAGGTCATGGAATTGGATTAGAAGTCATGGAATGCCATGGAATTTTCTTCCTAGTTTCTGTGTGAACCCTGTTGGAGGTTTTGTTGACTAACTGAAGGATTACACATTGCCAAACATCAGAAACTCGGGCAAATTTTTTTTTTTCAAATTTTCTCCAAGACGAAAAGGATTAGGCGGATTGGTACATTAGGCAAACATTCCTTTTTAACGTACCAGGCATGAACACTGAACCGTTCAAAACGGGTCTTCTTACGCGGGAGGCAGGAATACCTCGCGTGTTTTCACAGCCTTAGCGCGCAAAAATTCGTTATCTAGAACTCGAGAGTGATAATCTGATGAAGTCAAGAAGATGGTGTTTTGAGCTTCATCCATTTCCTTCCTTTCCTTTCAAAAACATCCCACGACTTACTCTTATACTACACGCAGTTGCCCACTTTTATGGTCACATTGTCATCTCTCAAATACACGTAGCGAGTTTTACTGATATTTTCCCAAAATGGACGTACTAGCAAATTCGACGCACGTACAACCGTACAGAGTTAATAAAACCAGGCGAGTAGAAATGCCCCGTCGTATTGTACAACTTTCTTCAGAGTAAATTGTTTGTCATACGGCTTTTTTCTTCCCCCAGCAAATCTAGGCGTAGCACACAGACAAGGGAAATAAGGCATGTGTAATGCCCTCTCTTCTTGCCATCGTGCAATATTCTGTATTTGCACTCGAAATGCTACGTATTCGAAAATGGTATGTCTTAAAATAAAACAGCTTACAGATAAGCAGTACTCAGTCAGTTAACAAGGCTGTGTCTTTGTCTCATTACAGAACTCAATTCAATTCATCCACAATTACCATTTTATACGATTCATTCATTCACTCATTCATTTTCGATTTTTTTTTCTCTTTTATAAGAGCCCCTAACAGTAACAAGGAAATCAAATTTTATTTACCTGTACTCTACTTTCTGGAAGATTGATTTTCATGGCGACTTCCTCTCTCATAAATATATCAGGATATTTTGTTTTGGTGAAGAGCTCTTCTAGAATTTCTAGCTGCGCTTTGGTGAAAGTTGTTCGCTCCCTTCGTTGTTTGCGTGGATGAGCTGTGTTCAGAGAAAAGAAACACGACGTTAGAAACAGAGTAAATAACCTCTACGATTCCTAAGAACTATCAACATCTCAGTAATTTTCTTTCAACAGTATATTATCCATCTGAACAACTTTGCGCGCCGATGCACAACTTTTCTCATATTTACATTTGGGATAAATTGAAAAATAAAGAACTGCGCAAAAGTTAGAACATTAGAACCAACTGGTAGAGCACACTGAGAGTATAACTAACATAAGTATCCCTGGAAGATACTGCTCAATATTTTTCATTTTAATTTTGAATTAACTTCAGAATTTCGTCCACAGAGTCAAAAGTTTGAACCACCTTGTCCAATACATTTAGAAAGAAGACCACCACCACAGGAAAGTATGGTGATGATTAAGAATTTCAGACACATTTTCAAGGAAGTTAGAACCACCTTATACAGCATAACAAAGAGTATCGCAGGAATGTACTGCTTATTAGCTTTCATGCCTACACTTAAGGATTTCATCATCAGAGGCAACTTGAAAGACAGAGCTACGGTGCACGGTATAATTAACACCCCTACAGAAAAGCACTGCTTTCGTTTCATTTGAACGCTCATCCTTTAATATAAATTCATACACAGCTTGACACACTAGAATCACCTTTTACGGTAAAATAAACAGCACCACATCCAAGTACCGCTCGACAGCTTTTAACTGAAACATTGAAGAGTCACACTTTAGGGTTTTATCCACAGATTTAAGCGTTAACGCCAGGAGAGGATAAGTTATAACCGGTATGGTCCAACAGCCCTTCAGAGGGAGAGGTAATACTCCTCTTAGTAAACTCAGGCATACATTATAGATGAACCTGGCCATCTGTTGGGATAGAGGAAGCTTGGACGGCATTCAGCCTGCTCGTGAATTAACTTTAGGGGAACTCGGCCGAGAATCTCTGGACAGTGCAGAATGTTAATTTGAAAAGTGTAGTTTCAGTTGCATTCTTGATATTAGAACTGCTTATGGTCATAATTAAGCAAACCTTCAAGCGTATTGGCCATAACATGTGAATTATATTGGTTTGGTAGACAAGTATTGAGAATTGTGAGGATTTGTTAAAAAGGGGCCTTCAATAACTTTTTCGGACTCATGTTGGCGAATTGACCGAGGTAGAATACTGCAAGTGTTCCATGAGGCAATTACTGAGAAAGATAGCAGATCCTTTCAAGCAATGACCAAGAAGTCAAGAAAGCGCGTATTAGATCTTTTTATGTTGTAAATAAGACATCCATGATGAAAAAATAGAAAAAAGTGCTAGCAAACAATTTATTCTGAGAAAATAATTTCTGGTTTGAACTCACGAGCTTATGGATATTTTTACACACTTTTTTGGCTAATAAACCATTTTTTACGGAAGGGACAGTCTTGTTTTCAGTTCATCAACATGCATTTGCCTGACAAATGGATGAAAACTTTTAAACGGTTGCGTGACTTCCAGTGCATCAAAGAACATTCCCCAAATTCAGATGAACAGCAAAATCTATAGCCAGACGTCTAGAGTTTACAGTCGCGAACTATTTCTGATATATTTTCTTTTTCCGAAATTAACGTATTATTGCACTACCATACTAAACCGCTTTCAAGCCGTGTTCCCCAAATTTAAAAAAAAATGGTGTTGTTTTTTCTTTTTTTCCTAAGGGAAAAGTTGTTTGGTGGACGTATCTGCATTATTCTTTAATATCGTGATGTTGAAGCTCACTGCAAAACACATGTTGCTTAACATGAAATCGCCGTAGGTAGTATCTCAAGCACAGTGTAACTTGCTTGTCTTGAATTATTCATCCCCATTGTCCAAAATTGTAAACAGGAAAAGAAAACAGAAGCGTGGATTTAATTTCCTTAGTTCTAAATCAGAAATGTTTTCACGCATTCAAGTGATTTAGTGTTAACCTATATTGTGCAACATACCAACTATACTGTATCTTTTTTTATTACAGTTTCAATATTCCAGGGAAATATAATTATTCAAAAGGAAACGTTGTTATTCTGTTGTTTTAATTTTAAAAAATCCAAGAGGCAATTGCTGCTCGGTGGCTTTCATTTTATCAAACATGCGTAAGGATCTTATTCCCTGACTCATAAGAAAAGTAACAACCATTACCTACTCAACCGAAACAAAGATCCCTATTTATGTTCCAGTCCTAACAATTTCATTATTCTTCTTCCATAATCTCCCGCTAATTTGAACTGACAACTGCGTGTGTAAATGTCACTAGTTCCCACATTGTGAATCTCGCGCGAATTAACCCCTGCCTATAATCGAAATTCAAGAAAACTGATCCGAATTTTCATTTGGTAAAATACTAAAGAAAGCTACGGCTGAAGAGTATTCATTTGTATGGCCACACCATTGAGTTTCATCCACACACGAAAAAGTTAGCACTAAATTACACGCTCCGTTAAAACTGTTTCATCTGGCTCTGACCACAGTTTACAACCTCTTACTGAGAGTGCTGCATTGTTACGTCAGAATAGTGAAACCTGCAAGTTTAAACGAATTTGTACTGCGTCTCACAGTAGCAGCATCGCTTGTGGAGACTGCATGCTAGGTTAAAAAACAAAACATATTTTCTTAACCATAGAAAAGAGGAAATGAAGTCAACCCATTGAATAGTCGAATGAATCTATCCAAGGGGTTTAATAAACTGTATAATTAAAACAAGGCACGAAATGATTTTTTTTGTATTTAGAAATACCATTTGAGGCGATCGCCTCGCAGAAACAACCGGAACTATTTTTTCTAGGATTGGATTTATTTTTCTTTGCACAAAAATCCAAATTCCTACCACTGAATGGTTACAAATGAATTACGTTGAAATAAAGTACGACGGAAACGGAAAATGATGTAATAGATGAAGGAAAAAATGAATATTTCAAATTAGAAAGGCTTACAAATTGCTTGAAAAAGGGGTTCAGGGAACCAACGAAAACACATAAAACGTAAAGTAAAGTTTAAAGTGTAAAGTTTAACTTTTTTTCTTTTTCTATTTGGTAATAAAGCTTGTTGTTGATTTGAAAATATGTAAATGAAACGAAAGTTTCACAGTGGATTTGCATACGGCGCGAAGAAAAAGAACAAAGAACAAGGAATAGAATTCTTTCCCACAATGAACAGAAATAATAATCGCAAAGAAACAAAACGATAAAATGTCACAACATTAGTGAACACTTAAGAGAAAATTTACCAAGAAAGTACCTTTGTGATCAGTTGATAACAATTAAGAGTTTGAATCTTTGTTCAGGCGGTAAACTGCAAACATCGAGAATTCAATTACCTTTGCTAATTCTTATCTTTTATAAAAGATCGAATTGATTAAATTTGCCAAACAAAAAAGGGAGGGTTTACTATGAGAGAGTCGCAATTGCCGAGGATGGCGAGTAAGCGAGGGACGTAAAAAAAACTGGCAAACGCAAAATTTTAGCATATCTCTTGACTGAAGTGTTTCTCCTATATCGACCTATACCTGCTACACTCTGGTTGAGTCCATGTGGTAAATTTTAAGGGTAGCCGAATGCCGAGGGAGAAATTTGCCAAATTTTCTAAACTTTAACTTACCAAAAACTGCAAAGAAGAGACAACACTATTAGGCAAAAAATAAAGCCCGTTTGATGGCCTTGGTCACAACTTAGAATATCATCCACAGACTCAAAGTTTAGAGCTATATTATTTGACTCAACATTTGGCTTTGAAGGGGAAATGTTTGAATTAATGAAACTAATTAAATTAATGAAACAATTGGTTCGAAACACTAAAGGAGTGGAAACTAAAACGAAGACGATCTGTTCAACTCTATTCAGCTGAAATAAAGAGTCCATGCTTTTTGGTGAGAGGTAAACAATATCAGAAGGCACATTAATTGACCTCACCCAACCCACACATTCCTTTCGCAAAAAACATCGAACGATGAATATCTGGCTGAATTCTTTCCTTTATCAGTGAAATTGCAAGTACATTTGTGAGACAGAGTTCCTGGGCGGATCTTCTTTTGCTTAACCGCAAAGAAATTTCATGTTAAATGACGTACAACACCAGAAGATTGCTGCAATTGGACAAGAAACTCTTTCATTCCTGAGAGAGCTCAAGCGCCAACTGGATAAAATACCAAATTTTATTTTTAAAAAATCTAGAACAAACAACATCACAAGAAGGCGCTGCCGTATAGCTTTCGTTTGAATCAATCTCAGTAATCTCCACACTTAAAGGCTCCATCCACAGAAAGCAATAGCAAGAAACATCGCTTTCTAAACAGCAACACTGCACAGAAAATACTATGTAGCTTTTGCTAGAATGGTCACACGTTGGGATTTCACCTACAGAAACAGCAGTTAGAACTACCTTTTACAGCGTAATAAACAGCACCACAGGAAAGTACTGCTTAGTAGGTTTCATGGTCACTTTTAAGGGTTGTTATCCACAGACTGATCCACACACCACATGAGACACAAGAGTAGTAAAAGGATTAACCTCAGATGTTTCATCAGTTATACATGTATACAGCTAAGCTGTGTCAGATCAAAGCTTATATATATTATTTTACTGAAAATATATTTTATTAGAGCTTACGATGAATATACCTGTAGACCTCGTACATTTACATATTACATGAATGTTGCGTAAAAAGAAAAAAAATCGTCTGAGTTAAGCTGTGATGTACTAAAATGTAAAGCACGCCTGAAAACTACGCTTATTACTCGAACATCAGCATCATAAACAGTACTGCATTAGAAAAGCTTTACACACTTCAAAATGGTCTTGCATAATTGTTTTAGATGGCAACGGTAACTTCCCAACCACAGTCCGCGAGAAAATTAACAGAGGTGCTTTTCCTTGTCAACAAGCATAGGAATGGAAATCCATTTTTTGGCACACTGATCATGCACTCAGAAGTCAAAACCACCTTCTACATCATAACAAAGAATTGTCCTAAATGACTACCCATTAATCTGTTTCATTTGAATGGCAACTCTTCATAATTAACAAGAAAGGCAAACGGAATTATAAAGTACTGGTTAACAGCTTCAATTTTAATGGTCAATCTTCAGTTAGAATTTGCACACGGCCGAGAGACTCAAAGGTTTGCATCATAGCATAATAATGCATCCATTCCATCGCTACTAGCTTTCGTCAAAATCAGCTTGTAAACTACAAGTTGTGATGAGGTCTAGCATAAATTACTGTTATTAAACAACGAACCGAAATCCCTCACACTGAACAGCAATTTCATAAAAATCTATTCTACTTATCTTATGCAATTTCCAATTTCGAAAAGGTAGTCATTGTTCTTCACCTTCATGTTTCCGGCCTAGCAAGGAAAGATTTCTACATGTGGAACATCGAATCACATCAGTCTGACCAACTGAACTAAACCAGGACTGTTTGAATGCTTTCTGGACACTGTTAAATCGTTCGTCCATTCAGCAGCTCATAAAGTAGAAATTACAGCCGTGTGAAAGGTATCAAAGTCTGTTTCTTCACTTGCTTTGACTGAGGTCACTTGTATGGCTTCCGCTATAATTGCAGGGGCTACAAGGCTCTAATGAGCGCCCAAATTCCAACTTCATTTGGCATGATAATGAAAAGCAAGCAACACCTTATGAACGTCTTACTCAGTGGCCTTTTATTTCTGTTCTCACACTCAAAGATTCCATCCACAGACTTAGGTTAATCCCAAATTAGCATGAATCAAAGGTTGACTCGAGAAGCATAGATTAAGATATGAGCAGGGTTGTTCATAGCCGAATTGCTTTCAATCTATTCTCATCAATTCACTGCACAAACACACACAGAGCCCATAAATAACATGAAACGGCCAAGGATATCGGAACAAGAAGAGACCTGCCTTTTAATAGGCAATATCCACAAAACCGCAAGTAACCGCAAATGAACCTGACAGTTGAGTTTATAAACATATCAGATTGATTTCATCGCCGGACTGAAACAGTGTTGTTATGCCGTGGGAATATCTATGCTTTAGGTCAAAATTGAGATTGCTTGGAAATACAGCGCAATATTTAAGTTCATCCTACTTCAGTTCTGTCAACTGTTGCGTTCAATGACATTTTCACACAACGCAGTAAAATGGATGATGATTTATTAAGCCCTCAATGATTTGTAATTATGTAACAAACAAGACCTGTTTAAACAAAGTTTTATGTGGAAATCCGTGCATGTAAATCATTGTTTTCAATAGCAACTAAACGGTCTTTAAGGATTTCTAAAGAGCTTTTCAAATTTCCAAACCTAACATTTCACAGTGGCATAAATCTCCCAAAGATGACTCCTTGCTATTCTATTCAGCACGACTCTGAAAGTATCATAACGAAAATTCAGCACTACGCACGCAAAACCAAATTAAGCCTTCAAATTTACATTTGTATATTAATGTTCAGTCTGCGATTAGAGAGGATGTTTAAAGTCAACATAAATCATAGCCAGGATTTCATCACGTTTATTCCTCAGTGGCCCTTAGCTTCAGGATCTCGTGACGCTCACATTCTGTAGCCGACAATCCACACGATAAAATGCACTAAAACGTCCAATAAATCTTCAAGATTTTGATTCAATTTGTTTGGAAATATGCAATACAAAATCTGTACAGATTTCTGCCGTGCAGGGGACGCTATAGATGCTGCAACAGTAGCTTGTTGCAAAGCAATTGACATCGTTGTGAAACAAGAGAACTTCTAATCGGCCTTTAATGTTTATCCGCAAACAACTTACCGCACGATGGAGGTGCCATTTGACTGAAGAAATCAACATTTGGTGCTGGATGATTCAATCCGTGGCTGTTAACAGGGTATGGAGGCACATGTCCTCCGACATGACCAAAATAGCCCGCCATTTTGTCTCAGTCAACAAGGCTCCGCTGAGGAGAGAGAAAGACAGACAGCGCTTGTGATTATAAAATTACTGCCATTTATGTTCTGGTCTATAACACTATACCACCAGCCGAGAGTAGCTGTCAGCCCAGTGTACAAAGGAATGCATTCAATTACTTGTTCCCTGTTTCCATTCAAAGTATATATAGGCGTCTATTACGGCGAGTCAAATAATCAACACGCCCATGTGATACGGGGCTCCGATAGCATCAAAATAAAGTTAGCCCTGGTTCCGTTTTTGTAAGTGCTCACCCGAGTATGAACGATTCGCTTTAATATGATTTTTATTGTGTGAGCTAGGACAATAGTTTTCATTGTAAAGGTGAGTTTCATTCGAAGGTTATTGTTTAATCTATGTGTGTGGTAAAGCTGTATTTCTATCTGTAGTAAATCCGCGACGACATTTATGAGCAATGAGTTAACAGACATGTTTCATATCACGTCGAGCAGGTGACGTTGATTTGTAAACTAAAAGGAGATGTATCTGGTTTTCGCTATCTCAGCAGTCAAAGCGTTTAAGTGGTGTCAAAGTCACGTCATCCTGCTGACCAAAGATATGTTTAACTGAAGGTGTCAAGTGATTCCGTTTTTTGCTCTTTCTTTATTGTTGTTTCGTAAAGATAACCAACAAACGCACGATTCAAGCTATTACTGGATTTGCAGAGGCAATAGAACTGAAATGACGGTCTGAATATACCTAAGCGTGGAATGAAATGTATATCGAAAGAGTCGTGTTTTGAATCAACTAATTGACGGGGCGGGTTCCATTTCATTTAGGGCAATAAGCAAATTACAACTGTCATCGAGCATGACTCATTGTGGCGTAAAATTTTCCATATTCCGTTTGAATGGCATTTTTGTGTTATAAATATACGCGGACAAAGGATGCTTTTGGACTTGTGAATTTAGACTGTGAACGTTTTTATGTGACTTTTCGTATGCTTTATGATTATCTACGTAAATAAAATGTCGGAAGCGCATATTTATGACTTTAGAGGAGTATGCGTTTTCCTACAAGCGGGGAAACCGACAAAACATTCATGAAGTTTGAGACCCACAGTATTACTGAAAATACTTCAAGCTTTTCCCTTCAACTTGCTTTCTGTTTTGTCGTGAAAACTCTCCCATCATTTGTGTTATCAATTCATTACTTCATAATCATAGTGTAGATAACGGCGAATGATTGAACACGTATCGACTCTATTAAACCTGTTTCAGTTGGTGGTATTTTTAGTCAGATTCAGTACAAAATTAAAAGTAACACTGAGTCTTCCAGGTTTTCAATTTCACTTTGCTGTAATTAATTAATTAAGGCTATATTTATATGTTCATGATGTGTATTCATACTGTAATAAATCTTTATGTGGTAGGACTCTTTTCAGTTCAATACCATTTGGATTGAAATCTTTTAAATGTTCTCCAAAGATTCTACGAATTTTCTGATGAACTGAAACAACATTTTGTTCATCTCATTCAGCCTTTGTCTGCAACAACTGCGTTCTCTGCTGTGATTCTCTCTGTCTGGATGAATATGCAATACTTCCAGCGAACCCACCGAACTAATACGCAATGCCTCTCGTTTCACGAGAAATCTTGGGTTGGAAGTTTCATCCCTTACCTGAACCGAGAGAGGGTGCTGTCAAACTGCTAAAACAATCGGCAAAAATAAGGTGCAAAAATAAGGATGTCTCACTCTTTTAAAGATCCAGCTTCAGGCGAGTGTGTCTCTGATTGTTCCAAGCTGAAACTGATATTAACCACGTCTCCTATTCTTTAAGAACGTTGTGGGCTGAATCTGCTCCAAAGCACGCAAACTGCTTCCTTCTACGCAATTATCGTCTGTTCGGTATTTTCTTGTTTAATTTTTCGCAAGTAATATTGCACGCTTAGCAAAGCCCATCAAAAGAAAAGAAACGCTAAAAGGGAAACAGGTCCCATTCCTGCACGACACATTTCATAAAAGCCCCCGACTCACAATTTTACAAGATGCACCAAAACGTGCGTATTTAGCATTCGTTAGGTAGCGAAGACTCGGCAAAAAAAGGCGTGTAGATGGTCCATTTCATGATGGAATGAAACTAGGGTGGTAACCAAAACACTAACAGCATAGTTTCATTTTGAGCCAATATCGGCCGCTATACCAAACCGAGATTACCACAACAGCTGATGCAAGCAAAATATCGAAAAGGTGCCTACACGACTGCAACATAATTGCGACATGGAAAACAATTTTTTTTTTCAAGAGTCTCTACCTACACTTTGGCCATAAATGAAAATCAAGTTAAGTCTAGTTTCGTGACAATTGTTTTACTACGACGACTTCTATGCACCGTCGAGTAAAAGGAAGAATAGGCCTTTGAAATCTACTCGATGACCTTTTCTTTACATGAAAAAAGAACACGCTTTTTGTATGTTTTTTTTTTACTTGTTCCTCAGATGAAACCTTTTAAGAATTAAAACTGATTTAAAAATACTTCCCATTTGTAAGGAATTTATAATTCGTTTCTGATATTTAGTATATAAACGGAGTAATTTTAAAATCAGACGGAATTGATACTATCGAGAAATATCAATAACAAGGCATAAAAGTCGTTATGTTTTCTTTGCAACATCCAAGTCAAAGTTGTTTCTTTGGCTAGAAAGGCTGCTCTAAATTTATTTTTTCAATGCTTTAAGGCAAAGCATATGAAGGAGAGTTCGTTCAATCTACTGATGATGAGGGGGTGCAAATAAGAGACGCCTCGGCTTAAATTAATGGTAGGTTAAAAACAAACTATCTAAATGCATTAAATGCATGAAGCACCATCTTAATAAGATATAGGAAGGCAAAAACTATTGCTTGAACAATTTTATCTCTTACCCGTACAAAACCTTTCACTGAATGTGGTTCTAATTTGTCAATCTGTGAATGAAACGCTTAATTAAGCCTGACCATTCAAACGAGTACTGATTCATCTGGTACTGTTTGTTATGCTATATAACGTGATCCTAAATTCTGAGTCCCTGAATAAAATTCTATGGGTTATGAACCGCTGGTGAATACACATCCATTCTTGTCAGAAGCTGTATACAAATTTTGCCAGGAGTGTGGATGAAATCCTAAAGTGTGATCATAGCATTTAAATACAAGCTACTGAGCAGTACATGTCCCCAAAGGATATGTTCGTTATCCTGTCTTCCCTAAGAGGGAGCCATACAAACATTTTTTGTCTAGCACCCTATGGATTTTAAGGGTTAAATGGGCGAGTGCTTTGAATTGCTCCAGAAGTAGATCTTGATAACGATAACTGAGGGTAGGGTGCAAGGCGTGTTCACTAAGGCATCTTTCTCGGGGTCACCAAATTTAGCTTCAATTTATGTCTGTTATAAGGCCACTTATCTGTGGGCTAGCCTTCAGATTTCCAGGGAGATCCTAGCTAAACAACGAGGTTTTCTGGTAAGTTGCATTGGCTAATAAACAAAGAAAATAAAATTACTTTATTCAACACCCAGCAGGGAGAATTCAGTTCCATTAGAAGCAACCTGCTAGCGTTAGACTCGCCTTTCAATAGGGTTTGCAAAAATATTAAAACCATACAAAACAAAGGTTACAGAAGTCACTTCCATTAACGACCAGTGGGCAGGATTTATTTAGTGTTGTAAAATTAGCTAACCACCTGTCATCCAAAACATTCGAGTTTCCATAATATTCAGTTTCAGTCAAGAAAACAAAACTACATTTTTAAGCCAAGCAGTATTGGGGTCTCTCTAGCCATTGACACACATTGTATGGACTTCCTTCCACATTGAGGAAGAACAGTTTTGGGCAATTACGAAATTGTTTTCAAGTTATGGAATTACAAGACAACTGCCAAGCAAAGTAGTTCTGAGTGACATTAGCATCGGACGTTTCCGAAAACGCATGCATCATTTTCACCCCTTCCTCACAAAATTCTCAAACCTACTTCAAGTTAATCCGTTTTAAATGTGGTTTCCTGAAACCAAGTTAGCGTATTGCTTCTTCCCGTTAACGAAGTCACGAAGGATCACCTGTAGACGTATAATTCGTAAGAGACTTGAGAACCAATACAAACACAGTTCTGACTTGCAAACGTCTGGCGCCATGCCTCAACTTTTTCACTCCCAAGATCTCCCAAGTTAGAAACAAGAACAATGAACAGACTTAATTTCATGTTACAAATATCGAGAAACAAACAGCACAAAAGATAAAGTACTGCTGCTCAACGGTAACATAATGAAATTTTGCCCACATACTCGAAAGTTACTTAGAATCACCTTCACCTTGACCAGCATAATAAACAGTACGTACATAGGAAAGTACTGCTTAGTAGCTTTCTTTAAATGGTCACATTTTAGGATCTTATCACAGAATCAAGAGTTAACACACTGAGCACAATAAATAGTAGCACAAGGGAGTAATGCTAAGTAGCTTTCTTTTAAAAGGTCATACTTAAGGATTTAATCCACAGATTTAAAATTTAGAACCGCAGTACCATCAGACATGGGTCTAAGTTTTGCCTTTGGAAGGGAAGGCTGTGATTATAAGGTTTAGTGCGTGTCTTATTTCTATTCTCGCCACTAACCTCGCAAATGTATGAGATGGTGCGGTTTTTTATTACGTCGTGCAATCAGTGCAGATGCTTTAAAATAATAAAACCTTCCTCTTCGTTGAGGCAAGCCATGGGCCTTAAAACATGGCAAGTAATTTTATGTCTTATTCTGTGGCATGGGTGAAATCCCAAATTACATAATGCACAATAAAGTGAACGCTATTGAGAGGTTCGTTCCAGCTATACTACTATTTTCCTTTACTCACAATCGGAAATCGAGTTTAAAACTTCGCCCAATTGGCACACTTACTTAAGGTAAGGAGTTAATAATGCCAATCTTATAACATGGTTCAAATTGGCTTGTTGAATAAAAATACCGATGTACCACACTCGTTTGAAGTGTGCTAAGGTGTTGCTTCAGGATTTGTCTTGTTGTGATCTAGTTTAAAAAACACAGCTAAAGAAAAAACACAAGCGAGAATGTACTCAAGCAAAGCAGTTTTCAGTCCTTCAGAATTCGAACGTTCGCCCTTTTTATTTGCTGTATCGTTTCACGTAGTCGACGCTAAGACACTTCGAGTTCATTCCAGGCTATTACCTTTTCCTCGAAGGCCATTGTCGAATAGTGAAAACTCGAAAAAGGCTTTTCTATAACAGTAAGATTTACGCTGCTCTTTATTCGTTTTTATTTAAAGACCTCAAGATTACGGCCATGTTTGTAGAAAACAGCGCTTGCCATGTTCACGATTGTCCACCATATTGAAACGCAAGCACTTCGGTACGCAGGCAAACTCAATTAGTTATTCAGAACACTGCCAAGAAAATCGATATTTTCTGAACGCCTTTAGTGCCTTAAAGGTCAGTAAATAGGAAAACGAATTAATTTTTTTTTTCAAAATTGCTCTAAGTTCAGGAAAACAATCAGGGATTTGAGTAAAATGGTCGAGAGGTTATCCGCAAACAGTCTAACATTGATTACACATAGGTTTCTCAATACTCTGACATGCATGTCTGTTTAGCTGTTAAGAAACTTCATCCAACGGATTTCCTTTAGCCGGATTTCCAATTACAACCTACCACAAACTTGAGATAAAAATAGTAACTTCAGAACCACAACCACTGTCTTCAGCAATGTCTGTACAGAGTCAGCTAGGACTCAGTTGTTGAAAATTTGTGGTATTTCTTTACTCCCAGGATCGCAGTCACTGTGGTCCTTACACAGAAATTCAATTTGAGAAAAATATCTACAATAAGCTCAAATAAAAACTCACAAACCTTCTCTAATCGAATAAGAATCCCTCAACGGCTAGTTTGCAACTCAATCTGAAAGTTTCGTTTCAGCTCTTTAAAAAGACTACTGTTTTCTCCAGTTGACATTGTACAGCATCAGTAAAGGAAGGCATGTCCTGTAGTGCGCACGACTGAGTCAGATGATTCATCATCTCAGTTAGAAGTCCTGCGTTTGGCCTCCAGTAGAAATGAGAGACAGGAAAAAAGCAACGACCTCTGATAGTTTCAAACTACGGTAAACAGTCTCTTGCGTTTTTCGACACAGACAAAGATGAAATTTTCTAGTGCCTCTATGTCTCAAGTTTAATGACGACATTTGCCATGTGGGAAAATGCCATCTCACAAGGGCTGTGAGTAGAGAGGTTGAGTCAAACACGCTTTTCATACTTAGTTGTTTTAGTCTATTAAAGTGTACAACGAACTTAAATGTATTTATGTTTGTTCGGTAAAGTTACACCCGGAACGACAAGACAAATAAAAATAAAGTATCATTGGATTTAGACGTTGATTCTTGTCCTAATTATGTGAGAATCTCAAGCCACTTGCTGTTACACAACCGATAAAGGTAAATTGTACATGAAATTGCACGAATACCACAGGAAAAATTAACTGAAGGGGCAACGGAAAGAGTGGTTTGGACTCCTGCCCGTGTGTTGTCTCAGGCAAAACATGCCGTGGGTTGAATCGCGTTGTCCTGGCGTACCACAGGTGAACACAACAACATACTCCCCAAGAGAGATCCATCACTACACAAAACGCGTCACAAAAACAAAGTGTCGTTTTAAAACCCGGACGTTTAACCGTTTTCTTATGGTCACTAGTCTCTTAAACGTTTATCGATAGCTGTTGCTCAGAAGCATGATTTCCTGAGAATAGTTTCCGAGAATGATAAAAGGTTGGAGCCTCAATCAATGTGACTTCGTGCAAAGCAGTCGTGATTTTGTGGGACAGCAGCGTGAAATATCCGCTTCCTGTACTCATGGCTAGTTAGATTCAAAAGAATACAACGACCCAATAATCAAATCAACGGGAGAGAACTCCAGAAAAACATTTCCACAATTTTCTCTACGTTTCGTATCACGAATTATTTTCACAGGGCTTCGAAAAATCAGGACATTTATCCGATTAAAAATTCTGTTAATCAAGAGCCGGTGTGACAGACTGACTACATGAATGCATCTCGCTGAGAAGTTTTGTTGTTGCAACGATGACAAATTTGACCACGAGTTTTTGTCGTAAATCGAGTGATTGAAACCCGGTGTTCATCCTATTAACGGTTTCAATGCCTTAAAGTGTTGGATTTTGTTCTCGATAGTGTTGCTATGAATGAAAAGCAGTCATGCCTATCAAAATACTGAATCAATAGAGTGAGCGTTTTGACAACTGCAGGCACGACTCACAAACTCAACCCAAGAGCGTTTTCTTGCCGAGAGTTGGATTGAGTTCGCTCTGTTGGATAGTTAGCCTTGAGCGATGGATGCAATTTTGCCATGTTGTTGTACAAACATAAACCCTGCTAAAACTTGAAGCCTTCTAAATACTGGATTTAGCCCTGACATTTACTATCAATTAATTGAATAGCAGTTAAGTCTCGGTAAATAACCAATTATCCACACGGTCTTGGTGTTGCCGACTTGACACTTCATTCGCGCGATGAAACTCAACATCGTCCTTACATCGCTAAATTTCTGTCAATTTTTCGGCTGCGCTAAAACTAATATCATTGTATACGTGCTCTTATGCAGTAATTAAAAAGCTCCTTGCAACTAATATTAGAAGCAATATACAGGACCTCAACAGAACCGTTTAAGCGACGAACGAGTGCTTTTAGCCAACCTAAACAACACTTTGAAAACATTGCGTTAGATGCCGTCGAATAAATTAAGCATCGTCATTGTGTTTTAGGTTTAGACACGCGATTGATATTTTTCTTGCAAAATCATTCAATTTCCACTTCTCTGAAACAGCATTTAGAAAACTACTCGAGCGTGTTGTACCAACCTTTCTCCTGCAGAAGTCGTATTTTCTTCACAAGGAACCCAGCTATGCCGCTTAATGACAACTTGGTATTTCTCACACAACCAGCAAAATTAACTCGCACGAAACTACACCGCAAGCTGTAAAAAAATTCAATAATAGAGATCGACGTAAAAAAAATTAATTCAAACTTAGAAACAGCGTTTGAAACGCAACTCGCTGTCACTTTACAGCAGTCAGCAAATCCAGTTTGGTGACTTTACCGGTTGCGTGCAGTAAGTGTCAATTGACTGACAAGTAAGAGAGGGGTCGAAACACGCTTTTACCTTATATGTAAAATAGGCACAGTGGGTCATTGCAGTGGCCGTGGCTCGCGAGGAACGTGTATTGCTTTTCGGCTCACGCCTCCGAGCTACTGAAAGCTTTGTGGACCGTCATTAGGCAAAACAAAGGAAAACTTCAAACGCAATTGTTCGAGGTGCGATTCACAACTTCGGGCAGCTGCTGTCCGCGATGTGGCGCTTAATTGAGTTAATTTCGATGCGGCGCAGTTCATTTTGAATTTATGGGCCAGTGGAAAATATTCATTGCTCGCCCTTTGTTCCTAAATGTCGGCTCGGCCTCATTTCGGCCGTCTGTGAAGCGACAAGAAAAGAACAAATTAGATCACTGATTACTTTATTGCATAATTTGCATCAGAAAGAGTTCGCCTCATCTTGAAGGACTCTAATATCTCTAGCATCCTTTTTCCGGTTAATACGGTATTTTTTAGTGACGTATTTTGACTGTTCATTGCGGTATGATCGATTTAAACACTTTGAAGATTTTAACACCAAATGCGTGAGTTTTGTCTCTTTTACAGTGATATTGACATTTTTACAAATCTTGTGTTATCTTAATCCAAACACTCTTAGGTTATTTTCGTGTTTTTGCCTTCTTTAGGGCAATCGACGTGGTCTAAAATCACTTGACAAAATGTAAATTTCTCTTACATACACTCAGTTTCCAACAAAGCAAACCGCCGAGTTGGGTGAGAGGATATTAACAATTATTACTGAAACAATATCCCCTCAATATAAATACTGTACACGGTTGTTGAGTACTTAGAGGCATAATTTACCGATCGTCTTTATTTTTTCATGCTACTAATTAAATTAAAACTTTAATAAAATTGTTTCTATTGACACCAAGAAGATATAATTGCGGAATTGATTACCGCAATAAAAGTGAAATTATGGCGGTAAATGAGTACCCTGAACAATAAAAAGCTCGCCGAAGGTCTCTGAATGTTTTGCCATCTGTAGTATTCGAGCGATTATGAGTTTGCTCGGAAATTGAACCTTCTATTTCTTTCTCTCAAAAATATTAACTCCTTACTTAAATTGCCTTCCTTCATTTAACAGAACTGATCAAACTGAATTATTTCTAATCCCTTTGAACGAGTTTTAGACCCAAATGAAACCTGCTCTTTCCTCGGCTAATGTAATATTTTAACTAAACATTTTCAAAGGAAAACAGGCATTTCGCGGCTAGCGCAATCACACATTGCGCGACAATTCTAAACAATTTAACCCTCGCCGTGTTGATTTGCGGCTCTTTGGAGTATCACCGTAAATGTTACCCTTGTTTAAACTGATCACTGTTTTCACACGGGAGATAAAAACGGATCACTTAATTACTTTAACCCATTTTTAAACGCCTTTGCTCGTGCACAA
Organism: Siderastrea radians; assembly: GCA_964017195.1. Lineage (NCBI taxonomy): Eukaryota > Metazoa > Cnidaria > Anthozoa > Scleractinia > Rhizangiidae > Siderastrea > Siderastrea radians. The sequence continues at coordinate 252,791 of OZ024900.1, forward strand.
GCTATTTCCATAACTCCTAACGTTACTTTTTTCTTCATCCATTTTTTCGCTTGTTTTTCATTGATTTCTCAACGTCATCTTTCAACCGTGATTCGAAATCCAGGTTTTAAATATGTTATTAGCAAGCTATAAGGCCTCAGTTTTAGCCTTGATTTATCCCGATGAACTTTGTTTTGCAGCTGACTAGCTGAGAAATAAATTGTACACTGTCTGCTTGCAAACTTGCATTCGATTGAATTTCAAGTCTTTACATTTTGACCCGTGTAAACTCGTTTGTTAAACATGTGGGCAATATATTCCTTCGCTCGAAACTTTGCAAACGTTAAACAAAAGATTGCCCTCAGAGTTTTGCTTTTAAGATTTTCTCGACCGTTAAACTATTATAGCGACAGACTTCTACCGATGAAGTATAGATGCTTCCCCAGTCCATGACGAAGAATGTTTTCTTATGGATATTGAAAGGGCCGCCAGTGTAAACTAAAAAATAAAGTACTTCTGTAAGCGTACCACAAAATCCGCTTGCCTGTTTATCTTTAAAGCGGTGCCATTTATTTACCAATTCGCGGCGTATTTTCTTTAAAAAGATCAAATATTATATCTCGTTTCAAAAACAACTTAACGGTGTAGTTTGTTGGAATGTTAGACTCAACGTTTGCACAACTGGCGCTCAAATGTTTACTTAAAAGCAACAAACCAACAAGCTTCAAAGTGTAAAGTAATCCTACCGAACAAGAATTGATAATCTAAGCGCTTTATTTCGTCTTAGACCCATCATAAAATAAACAATCCCGGTGGCTAGACCATCAGGGTTGGTTTACACCAGCAATGAACGTTTTTCAACTTTTGACGAGAATAAACCACTCCTCATGAAACTTTTCTGTGTTTTGGCCGTTTTTCGGCTCAAACGCAACTCTCAAAGAATGTATCTACCGGTTCCCTTTGCTGGCGTGTGTTGTCACAGGTGTATTTTGTTTGTAGCTTACATGCTCGATAATAAGATTATAAGCCTTCGAGCCGACAATTAGAAAACACTGTTTAGGTTAAAACATGCGAATAAAAAGCAGTATATTCTACCCTTGAGGCTCCGACCAATACAGCCTGTCTATAAGGTCACGCCATTGGGTTGAAAATTAATTAAAAAGTTTCACCCCACCAGACAAAATCAAGAAAGAGTGGGTCTTGTTAAAGGCTGCTAAACATTTCGCTTTGTGCACAGTTCAAACATTTCGGCTTCAAACAAACGAACAAGAGTCAAAAGTAGAAGAAGAGAAAATATTTAATAATCAAGCCAAAACCGAACAAACAGGGCAGTTGGCGCGACATTTTTAAACCTATGATATAATTAAATGAAAAATCAAACGAACAACCTCGTTGGTTTGCACATAAAAGCTCCGTCGAGTAAACAACATGGATTTTTAGTTTTCCTGTGCCGATTTGTTGTTTATATTTTTAACTGGTTTGTCTACAGCGCAAGCTGGTGAATACTGTAAAGTCAAAGTGAGAAATTATATTTCAGACATCTAAAGCAGCAATTGTTCAAATGTTCATTGAGGCATGTGAATCGAGATCTAAAAGATACATAAACGCAATATTGAAAGTTTGAAAACTATTAAAGCGAGGAACAAAACCGGCGAAACTATATATATATAGTGAACGCACACATCAAATATACAGTGAACTGATTGCTTGTGTGCCTGCGTAGGTCTTTTTTTGCATGAGAAAAGAAAACGAAAAAGAGAAACAAATATCCTCTTCGCCGTAAACTATTCAACCAATTTAATTTCTATTTTTATGTTATGGCGGTTTTGTGTAGCATTTCATAGCCCCTTTGCCGCCTTACAAACCCTGGTTTGCTGATGAAAAATTCATTATCTCAGGCTTGCGGCAAGCTTTTCCAAATTGGCCAAAGCATTTGAGGAATCGGTCTAATTTTCATTTCAAAGCACAGTTCAAAGTTCCGACAGAATTCTCGGGCCCACTTATTCCTTCGGTTAATTGTCGGTAAGCTTTGAAAAGCGCCATATTTCTTTTTCCACCTTTCGCAAACTTTTGATTAAACTGTTATCAAGGCCAAACATTTTCCAAAGTCTCTACATTTCCTTGTTGTATGTCACTTACTCACTTGACACATTCACTGAAACTGTTTGATAATCAGCAAAATATAAAGGAAAACGTTAAACAAACAAGATATACTGATACGAGTTTCGCTGAGAACTGACAAAGAATAAGCCTTGCAAAAGAAGCGCGGTAAAGTTACTTGAAGTTAAACAACTGAAGTCTTGCTTCACGGCCGACTTTATAATGCAAATTTGAGTTCAGCGCTTGGCGGAAAAAGAATCACAATTGAAGAACTTGGACTTTTCTAAAGAAGATCTTTAACTCAAAATTTAATATGAGACATAACTTCCAAGTTAATTATTTGACAAATGTATATCATTGATCCTCGAGAACGTAGATATTACGTTAAATTTAAATGTCTGTTTCTCTCCCTGTATTCAAAGGAACGGGCCACAGTTGCTTCATTTTGTTCTTGTACAACGGTCTTCAAAGAAATACATTTAAAACCAAAGCCTTTCCTTTGACTTATAAATTGTTTGTGAAATAAACATGTTGAGAGAACTCTAAACACATTCGTTCAACAGAATGCCATTTTAAACAGCAGTGTTTACAACTATGTCAGTGCATTGGCTTGGAATAACGCTAGTATTTGATATCTTCTCTATTAAAAATGGGAAGGTGTATTTGATATCTCCAAAAAAAGTGACTTTCTCTCTACCACTGATTGTTTTACCGGGTATTCCCATCACTCATAGTATAGCTAGGTCTATAACGTTTAACTCATTCAAGTAACCGTTAGACTCTTTTGATTTTATAGGTCGATTTAGCTTTCGTAGCAGGGACCTTATTGACGTTTGAGGTCATTTTCTTTTTCCTAAAGTTTATCCGTTTTAGCACGTAGCCTCAACAAACATACGTTCATAACGTTTTACACATTTGTTTTTCCTAAAGGCACTTTGGCTCGATAAATTAACTCAAACAAAAGATTATTTTAGAATGATAAGTTATTTCTGATGTAATTTCTGACAGAGGGAGCAGTGTCAGTAACCTAAAATCATTACCCAGCCCGTTTTAACATTTCAAAGACTTTATGACCAAATCGTTTCCTAGAAACTTCTTGCAGCCTCAAGGGTTAATTTATTACAAAAATTTCACGGCTTGCCGATAAGGAAGTGTTAAGAAAAACCCTTTTCATAAATTTACAAAACGAGCAGTTGATTCACATGTTTAGATATAAATTACAGTCAAAATACATAAGTTATCAGAGGACTCTAAACCGTGGTTGAATTCAGGGGCCAAAGAAATTGCACAAGAAAAGGTATTCAGTCTTATACAAAATATATATTTAACATGTTAGGGTTGTTGTATTTCAAGCTAAACAGGGTGGGATGATTTTCATGGTATGTGACAATTTTCAGATTTTATATATAGCCCGCAGGCTTTCGAGTATCAAGATGATAAGCAGAGGCCCTTTTCCACTTAAGAATGGGCATTTCGCAATTTCGTTGCCTAGCCGATTAAATGCACTTGGTTAAATAGTAGCACTATAAAAATCTTAATAAAGGGAAGTTTAAAGAGAGTCACATAATTAGGGAAGTTTTCAGGGCAACTGCGTGGTCCAACTGCACTCAGTTAATTATCAAAACTAATTAATTTTGTACGTTAAGAACTACTGGGCGAGTAATAACTGATGAGCAAGAAAAGCGAATAACATCGACGACTATAAAATTTAGCGACAGTTATAAACAACTTTACAATCGAAACAATACGATTTAGTACTTGTCCGGAATCGCTAACACGTGTGTTATTGAAAGGCGATTGCATTTTGACATGAAGTTTTTTCTTCATTGATCTTGTACACGTCTCTTTCTTTTGAGAATGTCAAGTTATCTGTATAGACTGTATTGAATCTAAAGGTGTTCCTGCAGATTATTTCCTCACAATATGCCATGTTGCAGTGGAATAAAACATTAAATGAGTATGCTGAAACGTAGGCTAGTATCTAAGGAAAGAAACCTGAGTTTAAAATGACGCCTTAGTCAGGTGCTCAAGAAACTAAAACTCTTACTGTCACGTAAAATTCAAATTTTCAGAACACTAGTTTAACTTCATTACCATCCTTTGGGCCATGAACGTTGAAGAGGGCATGTGTAATCTGAATGTATGAATTGAGAGTGCGTTAGTGAAAGACAAACAGTTTTGCCTTGCGAGAAGGAAGTTCTTTTACATTCAAACCTGATTGACTCTCGGCACGTGTCACTTAGCCCAGTCCGTTCCTCCGTCAGAAAAGAGATCACTGGACGTTCCTAGCCTTGCTAGCACGTTTTTTTGCTTTCACTTCTCTAATATGCTTTCTCTAATTTTCCAAATACGCTATAGTCTGTGTGCGTCCGTGTTTTGGAGCGAGTTCAGCGTGCCACTCATCGCAGTTCGAGTGATCGAGACTCAACTCTCCAGCTGCATCGATATATCTTGTGGACAAATCTAATGTGAGTACGTAAGACAACTCCAAATCTTTCACCATTTAAACTGACTTAAACCCACGTGTCTGTTATAGCAACAGAGAAGAGAGCTTCTCGACCTTGTAATGCTATTTTCTTTGCTTGTATACAATCAGACTCTTGAATCCGTCTAAAATGAGGGTAATTGGGGATCTAAGAATGTTCCAGATAAAAGGAAAAACGTACTCACTTCACTTTGAAATATTTCTTATGGCCATTTTATGATAGAACAAATTTATTTTGCTCTTTATATATTTTGAGTGAAAGAGTGATCTGATTATTCGATTTACAAAAAAAATGAACCTCTCTAAAGGGCTTTTAAGCATCGGTTTATAATGCGGTGTTTTTTGAAAGAACCCATAAGCCCGAATTAACAAACATGCTTCCTCTTAACCGATAACAAAATAGCCTTCGAGTAAAGTTAAGCCGGGAAATGGCTGCAGTGACCAATTTTCAGATTGTGGCAGCTATAACCGTCTTGCTTACGGTTCATCCAAGGGTATTTATTGAACAGTAAGCGTACGAAAGGTTACGTTTTCCTAATTGCACTGTACAAAAACGTAGGAAGTTGACCTTTTTTTAAATTTTCAAGGATCTGGCAGCGAGAATTAAGGGATGTGCCCAAAACAATAGGAGTACAAAGAATTTTATCAGCTCCTAAATTTAGAAGAATAGAAGAGGATTTCGTTATTTTAACAAATCTTGTACTTGATAGGTATCTTAGCTTTATATACGCACAACTTCTGAATTACATTCAATATTAGAGAACTTCAAGTGAAAATAAAAGGAGATTCGGCAAGGTTTATAGGTAAATAGCTTCATTTGACTGGTTTAATCTAGTTTTCTAAGCTCTGTAAGGCTCTGAAAAGCTTCTTCAGACGAAACAATGACTATAATCACAGAGTCAGCCTTGTGTCCAAAAGCTGGTTAAGTGCGTCTGTAAGAATGAATAATCCCTTGAGGTACTTAAAGGTAGCATAGAATGCATTTATAGCTTACAGACATGGAAAATCACGGGACATTACGTTCCTTTCTCAATGTAACAGTTGAACTCAGATCAAACTGGCAACACCATTGGGCGTGACTGGAAATTAATCACAAAAGAAAAGCTTTTCAAGAAGAGATTCGATGACGACCACTCCCATGTGTGTGTTTAACTAAATTTTTGACCTAACCGAGAAGCCTTGAGCGTGCCCGATAATCTCGATGTTTCAGTTTGCAAGCGATTCGTGTGGCACTGGAAGCGGCCGGCTGTCAAAGTCGTTTACAAGTAGCAAGATATCTTGATTCGATCGTTGTTAGATATGCTTCTTCAAGTTCACTCGGGCTGGCTTGTGTCTTTTTCGATTTTGAGCCTTGTCAGATTTTGAATCTATCATGTATGTATATTGCTTATATGCCATACCAGCCAGTAACTCAATTCTCAAAAATGCTCTAATCTCTCGCCCCCTAAAGCCGGAACTATCCGAAAATATTCTACCTGAAAGCACGTTTGTGTCACGTTTTTCCACCAGTTTCGTTGTTCTTTCAAACCGTTTTGGTTGGAAAAAATCCAAAAAATACAAAACGAGGAAGAAGTGTGAAATGCTCCTAAACTGTGTCCTGGGCGTGCATGGATTAATGAAAAAGTTCTAAAAAGGCTTGCGTGTCCCACTCTAAGTAGGTCTATTGACAGCATGTATGGGTCTTATTGACCTCAAGACGAATATGGTAGGATATAAATCGCGTATCACGAGAGGTACGCAAACATTCAGGAGACTTTAACATTGCTGACAACTAGGCCAAGAAGGAGGCGTACATTTTAACATTTCATTCAACGCCCATCTCTTAAAAACTTCCCGTGTTCACGTTGTGCCTGTTGCTAACACTCAACAGAGATATTCGCGGGATTTCAGTATTAAGTTAAATAGGTAAGTCGAAAATTTTGTATAACAGTCACGGCAAGGTCTTGTGTAAAATTATCGCAGTTATTACATGACCCTGCATGCTAAATTTTGTATGTCAAATACTGCGACACAAAACTGTATAAAAAGTTCTCCGGATTCGCGAATTGCACTTCGAACAAATAATAAAGTGCTAACTAATTTCTGATTCCTTCCGAAAAGCGGTCGGACTGTTTCAGCGCCAGCAGATACCACTGCAATTATCACAGGCAAGGATTTAAGACGTTGATCCGTTTATGAAAATTTACTGCGTTGACAGGAGAACGCCAAAATTAGCGAGGGTTAATTGATATGTAGTAGTTTCCATTTCGATCAATCGTCGATCTTTGTCCGATTGCAATTTATACGAATCGGCCTGCTCCCCTTTCCGGTGATAGGCGATTTCGTTTACCGGCTTGTGAGGAAGGGATTTGGTTAGAGATCTTTCTCGTCGAGCCCTATTAATACACAGAGCAAACCGTTACTTTACAAAGGAACTACGATCGCTTGAGAAAGGTATGGACAATTTTTGCTTTTATCAAAATGATCATGTTTATAAAAACAAAATTTATTGGCTTCGTAAACGATATGAATTGTCTCGACTTTGTCTTAGTTATGTAGTCGATAGCTCGATAATTAAGGTGCGCCCTCTGTTTCAGTGTATGATTGTTGCTTTTGCATTAAAAATAGTGTTAACTAGTCCGGCCTTTGGTTGTGACATGTTAAGAAACAAACGAGCAAACGAAAAAGGAACTAATAAAATTCGGATTTGATTTAATTTCCGGGAAGCTCTCAGAACTACAATTCGCAGGGACAGAAAGGTCTAATCCGTCCGATTTTCACTTCTTATTTGATGGTTCTGTCACTTTTTATTGCAACCAAATTCATAACAGTGTAATTTTGAAAAGGTGGGTTCCATAAAACCATAATATAGAGCAAATGAATTATGTTTGCTTTTTGCAAAGAAAAGACGTAGAGAAAGGCAGTGTGTAGAGAATGGTTGAACACGTTAAATGGTTTACAAAAGTAAAATATCGGTAATTATTCACCTTAGTTTGAAGAAAGAATAAAAAGGCTTCAGCTATCAACTAAAAATTCAAAACCAAAAATAAAATGTGAGCAAGCCAATGTTTAATCATAATATAGGGTTGCAAATATAAATATTGAAATTTGCTATTGATTGTAAACTTATGACCTGTGGCAGAACAAACGGTTTAGTTAATGTTCGTTTTCAACCACTGAAATCGATCTTGTTAATTACAACTAATTACTTCTTTTCCACCGAAAGTCGGAATCTTGAAAGGTCGATTGAAACTTAAATTGCAAGCCTTTGTTTTGGACGGTGTTCAACCTTCCTTGAAATTTCTTTCAAGAAAGGCAAAATATTCGGTTTTACTATTCAAACGAACTCTATTGTATCAGTTTAACGTTTTGTTGTTTTCAAGATCACTAGTTTGCTTTCAACGGTTCCGTTCCTTTGAAACATGCTCAAAGCGCCCTGAAATTTCCTTTTGCATGCAAATACAACTCTATGAGATAATTGGCAAAACATTCGCTTCTTACTTTATTACACTGCTAAAGTGGTGCAAATTAGAATTGATGAGATCCTTCACAAAATGTTGTTGAAATAAACACTCTCGACAATTTAGAATTATTGAACGCGAATTTAATAACAGTTGCCTTTTGAAGAGGTTTAGAACATTGCCGCAAAAATTTTGCGCGGCATCTGGAAGTCTACCCCGCCTCTATTGATTAAAATAACAAAACTCTATCTTCTCGTGCCGTTCCAAGTTTAATATACTAAGATAAAAACAATTATAAGAGGCGAAGAGCAATGGCCACTGCGACATAATCATTTTAAAAGGGTAAGCAAGAAGGATCAACGTAGCTCCAGGTCTCTAGCCGTGAATCTCTAACGATGTTAATGTTAAATTAACCTCTTTCGAGCGGGGAGTCCCGCTAACAGTTTGTATTAACTGATCACTTTTCGTTCCCTGTTTGCTTCATTCATTCCAGGGAAAGGACTTATGTGTTGATCTACGAGAGCTAACAACGCACGATTTATTTAAACATCTCATAGAATATCTGCCCGGCAAAGGAATTGAATTACGTTGCGGAATCGCTAGAGGTAAGCACAGTAATTATTTATCATTGGTCGTATTTCCTTCTCACGTTGAGCATTGTAAAGTTGAGTTCTCTCAGTTTCATATCGATAGAACCAACTACATCAAACCCCTGTTGTTATACATCCTCAAATTGTGTTCGTTATTGTATTATCATGATAAAATAAGCAACTAAATCTAGCAAAACCTCTTTGAATATCAACATTGAACACGAAAGCGCTTCGTCAGTAGATTGTTACTGAAATTAATCAGGACACCTCGTTCTTTTCTGCCACATGACAGCCAACTACCCTTAGCCTTTATTAGTAAATCCTACGTTTGAGAAATGTAGAGCTTTACAGGTTGCTTTCAATGTGTTACTGGCTCATAAATACAATAGAGGTTTTTCCAATGTGAGTCATCTGCTACTGAGAGTTGAGGTGTGCTATTTTAATGACCTGACCATTGATCAACAAAACCCAAGCGCAATCACTTCCTCACCTTGTGCGCCTAATCACTACTCTATCGAGATTTAAAATCGAGCGTCTTTTCCAGTTAAATCGCATTGTGCCTGTTCGTTTATCAGCTTGTGGGGGGGGACAGCTCTCCTCGCTTAGTTGAACAAGGAATTCTGGACAAATTAAACGGCAGTTTAGAATATGACATTCTCGTCAATAAAGCAACATGCTGTGATAAACACCGCCCAGAAGCAACCGAAGCAAAAGCAAAACAATAACCCTTTATTTATCGTGATTTACCTTTCCTTGAGTTGATTGTAAAATCACAGAATACAGGCAGCGATAAGGCGACCTTCCCGATATAAGCTGTCGTGTTAGATGTTGAGCTTTTCCTTAAGGCCCTTTAATAATAGGATGTAGAAGAAATAATCCTTCAAAGTGAAAGAAAGATCGCCAAACGCTTTCAAAAACCAATTACCCCGATAATAAGAGTCCATGAAATCCCACAGAAGCGCTTGTATCTATACCTTTCTTCACGTTGGAGTCATTACGGACGTCTCATAGTACTCGTTTTATTCACACGGAAAGTATTTTATAAATTCAAACCGCAGAGGTCTTGAGCGAACACAATTACTGATGCCTGTTGAGTGTATAAGTTTCCCACACAGATGGTCAAAGGAATCGCGGTTTTTTCGCAGACATGCTTTTGTGATTAGCAAGAGACAAGATGACCTGTACCAGATTTTCGAGATAGGACTATTACACGAGAATTGCCACTGAAAAGAGCTATCATTTCAAAACTACGAAAATCTGCTATCTCCCTAGATCAATATTTGTGTTCAAACTGTGTGTTTTTACGGTTTTCTGTTTGATTGCAAGTACCACCTCGTGCTGACGTATGGTTTTTCCAAGTGTTTACCTTCGCATCATCTAAGTTTCGAGATAAACAGCGTAAAGATAATTGAAAAGCACATTTATCCCACTATAGCAACACGATTACAGCACAAACGTAAGGGCGCTAGAAAATACGACCAATCTTGAGTCTTTTATTGCAGTAACGCAAGTAAGGTCTTTCAAAAGCCGATTTATCGCTTTGACCTCGTCTATCGAGACCAAAAGGAAACTGGGATAAGTGTTGTTTATATAAGTTTGTTTAAATCACGAACATAAACTAGATGCCTCATTGTAGCTACATATGCGTTATGTTGAATTACCTTTTTCTGCAGCTCTTTCTTCCTTGGTCGTTTGATTAAGCCCCTAAATGTGTATTCAAAAAAATGTTTTCGGGTAGCCGTGAAATATAACTGTTTATAGGATGGAATCGTGCAGTACACACAGACACTCGGCGGGAGGTTCCCTGGATGTTTAATTTTCAAGCAGGAGTTTGTATGTCTAGCCCCCTTTGCCAACAGAACCAAGAGGGGGAGCCAAGACAAAGAGATGTGTTTTTCTTATTGTCTGTCAGTAATTGACTTGAGCTTAGCCCTGGAATTGTTCCCTTTCTCTTCGCGTTTTGCGTCTAAACTCGAGTCGTAAAAACCACAAGTAAAATCTAATCCGGAAACGTTGGTGAGCAGGGCACGAATTCCTCCCCGTGGGTTTTTAAGGGGTAAAAGCTCATTGAAGTAATCAATATAAGCACAATTTCTATGGCTGCGAAGAAAAAATGAAGTTTTTGATAGTGTTGAAGAACCTATTTTATTGAAGACTGCGTCAAGTGACGTTAAATCTAGCAAGACGTTCCCTAATGAAGTATTTTGTATGAAATAAAGAGTGTCGAATACGTTTTCCAGTTGTATTGTATTCTCGATTATATCACTCACGCCTTAATAGAAAATGCTTGACAAGACTTGAAGCCCACGAGCTATTGCAATTCTTGCCAGATGAGCTCGTTCTACTAGAATTCTGTTTACTGAATTGTAAAAATATTTCGTATTTTCATTTTACAACAACTTTGGCTATTTTATCTCCCAGTATTTTTCATTGATTTTAGAAATAAAGAAAGTTAAGGAAACGAGGAAAGTGAGGGATTTTCCAGAATTTCTGGGACAGTTAAAAAAACCTGATTGAAAAAAGTAGGAAATACTTCTTCTAAAGATCCGTTTGACAAAGGATCGTTTGGTCTAATTAGTTAACAAAAGATTACTGAAACGAAAAGGAGCGCTCAAAGGAGGACCTGGTTCAGTTTTTGTAAACTTTGTACTAGAAAATAAGAAACCATTTGTGCCATTCAAAGCCGCCAAGAAATTAAACATATCGTTGGTCGGTAAACTGATTTGCAAACGACCCAAGACAAGTTGGATTATTTGTGCACCAAGCAATATCACAAAATGTGAATGAACTTATACATCAGTAAAGCTTTAATTGCTATGAGAAACTAAATAGTTAGTGTATTTAAGTTTTCAAGTCACAAGATTTGACATTGTAAAGTCGATAACTCAGGATGAATTGAGCTAGATGAGGCAAACGGGTTTTAAACTTTTCCAGCCAAAAAAAATCTGACAATGTGGTTATTTCTGGGGCGTCACTCCAAGATTACAAACTTTGTTTGTTTACTAAGGGTGGCATGTTACAATCTTCCCGCTTTCCAATAGCTCATAAGCAAGACCAAACCTAACAGTCTTAAAATTAAATCGGTAATTAGTGCACCTTTGGTTCTAATTGAAAATCTTTTGAATTCGGGATAGAAATGAATTTCTCCTTTTGGTGTGACGTAATAAAAGTTGACTTATCCTTTTCTTCTGGTGGTCATTGTTTTCTGCCACAAATGCTACCACGTATACGAAAAATAAATGGACTACTGTTTTGCCATAGCGTGTGTCTTTCAAAATTAAGCTTTTAGCAAGGCCGCTCTGTTCTTAATATGACATTTCGCGCAATACGTTCGTAAAACAATTTGATTTAAGCCCTCAGTAAACTGAACTGTGTCAGTGGATTAGTGGCCTCCAATCCATGGGACATCCGTCCTATTCTTTACAAAATCAAATTAAAGGAGCCTATTCGTCCAACTTATCGTCCATAAAGAGACTCTATATGTGTCTAAAATCAGGAAACTCAATGCTTATTAGTTGGCAAGCGAGTCGGGACAACAGATATAGTTTATGGAAATGTCTTTTTCGATGTACGAGAACCGTAACGGATTCTTTCCCATTCCAAGTTCTTACTTCTCCAAATGTGTTCTCAACTCTTTCTTTAACAAGGAAAGGCAAGCTGTTGACCTAGTAAGTAGTTATTTTTTTCGGCAAGTTCTCAGGGTGTCATTGCTTTCGAGATCAATCATCGGTAAACAAGGTGATCAACTGCGAACTTTCAATGTTGCCTGTTCTGCGGTTTCCCGCCTTCGTAAATCAGCGATGTAAGTAAAGCGTTCTGGTTAAGCAATAACAGGGTCTGTTTTATTACTTTCTCGGATCAGCGCGCGGAATCATATCCTTTGAGATAACTTCTTCATTTTATTTTACCAAGGAGTTTTGCGGATTAATTAATCCTGTAAACTAGTTCTGTCCTCACACGTGTTTCAAGCGGGGTTTTGTGGATTACGCCTTGTGCCTTTATTCTTTTCACTTCACTTGCTTAACGCACAATCTGCTTATTGAGGTCTTCGATTATAAGCACTCAAACGTTCTCAGAAATTTTTATAGGAGAAATTTGTTTTATCTCAGTAGACGTCCAAGTTTCGATTTCTAAGATGTTTATTTCTAATGTTAATTTCTAAGCTACTATTTGGTTTTTATTTCTTTGCTCAATTTCCAAGCGTCTTCTTCATAGAATCAAAGTTTGCAACTTTTGCTGAATTGATCTAAGGATTCCCTAAGCCATAACGACATCTGATCATGAGCTTTAAGGCTTACAATTAGCAATATCTACAACTTTTTTTTTCCTTCTAGCTTTCCGTACTTCCTTATTTAAAAAATGTCACCCAATTAGTGTAAGTTCTGTTAACAGTGTGCAACCCAAAATGAATGGTTATTTTTGTTACTGCAGCCTCGAGGAACCGAGCTTGTCAAGTATTATCATGTTGTTTCTTTAACCCAATCACGATGACATCTCGTAGTAGGTTCGTGTGATGTGGCTTTAACCTTTTTCGTCTAGAGTGAACATAAAATGCTGCCATTTAAGTAGAAGCTGTTGAGCATGGCAATTCTTTCCTGCGGTGCTGTTTGTGTTTCGATATCTTTACAAAATGAAATTTCGTACTTTTTTTTTCAAGATTTAACTTGTCCACTATTACAAATGAAGTTTGAATTCTCCATGATGTTTACCAATACGCGTCCTTTGGTATCAGTCCTGAGAATTTCTTGGTGAATCAAGACAATATTTCCAGCAGTTAATTCCGTCCCTTCGCCACCTGCCTGCTCAGTTGACAATGCACTAATATTTAAGAAAGAAATTTATGCCAAACTTGGTCACCACTCGGTAATCAAATGTGGGAATTAAAGCATAGTATTAAAGGATCCTTGTACTACTAAAATGTCAGTTATTTTGAATGAAGAGAATTGACCAAGTTTTGGCCTCAATCCTCAAAAATCGTTTATTTTAACTCTCAGAGACCATCGACAACCTCTTGAACTCCTTCATAACATCTAAGCGCTTAACTATTTTCAATACATGAAATTTTATTCCTTTTACACTCCGAAGAGTTGAGATCTTTTTGGTGAACCCCTAAAAACCCAATGTGCCATCAGTCATGATGTCTGAGAGTTCTGCCACAAATTCCTTTCGCCGAGCTTCGATGACACGATTAGACACTAAATGGCGTCAACAGCACGTTAACTAGACTTACGAAACTCTAAGTATCGTAATTCTATAACTGATGCATTATAGTGTGTCTAAAAGTTATTTTGAACGACTTTTGGAGATTGCAAAATAACATAAAGTCCTTGGTTGGTGACTGTTGGCTTGGGACAACTGATTGCTCAGGGTTTTTGGCGGTTTGGGGTTTTTGTTATTGTTTATTTCGTTTCTTCCTATCAGCCACTTCCTTAGCAAAAGAGCACGTTTACTAATTAGCACAAACTGGCCCCTATTGGTGAACGTAATTAAATGACAGAAATTGAAAATAAATCGTCGGTTTTATGGCATCTTCCTCCCAGAACTGGTTCTGATCTGTGAGCGAATTTCTGAATGTTCTCGCCATGTGTTTTCCCGCCCATTCCAAAAATAATGGCATTTTTAGTAACTCTTCAAACAACCGGATTCTTTCATGAGATAATTCGAATCCTTTAAATGGATTTCTATGTTTGCTAATGGAGAGGAAATGTTATAGATAATTTTTGTAGAAGTGTTTCCGTTAGGTTGAACAATATACATGAAACTACCATCGCGTGAAAACGTGCTTGGTTTTAATTCTCGTGACATCATAGATATATCGTGACAAGTTTAATCCAAACCTAATATTTCATTTGCAACTACGCGGCTTCCTTTTGGCTACCGTTGCAGTCAATTTTACCTCCCACATTGTTCTCAATTAGCAAAAGAGCAGTAAAGATTCTACGTTTGATGTTGAACAAATAAAAGCGCTCCCCCGTGCGCTCGTGTGGAACGGTGCATAGACTTCACAAACTTTCGGCCACGTAATCCCGCATAGCTCTCATGACCTAGGCAAGAATAATCCGGCTGGGTGTAGCACTATCATACGTTTGTTTTTATTATGTTGAATTTCAGGAAGAGTGCTTCAAGCGGATTTTCTGTCCCGTCTTTTGTGTTCGTAATTTGACAGCTAGAATCTGCAGGGGGGCCTTAAGGGGCAAGCTGGTAAAGAAGGTCGCGAGACTAAGCCGCAAACTGATCATTTCACCAGTATTTTCATTTGCTTCCATAGCACGCGGCACACAACTCAGTCTCAAGCGTTCACCAAGAATCAAATATGGCGGGCTTTCTGAACCATTATCCACCATACCCGGTTAACGGAGTTAACATGCCTCCAAGAACAGCCGACATGTTCTCCCCAATGGTTGCTCCGCCTTATGGTAAGAATCAAATTTTTATTTTTAGACACTAAAGACCGACGATTCTTCATTCGAGTCACCAGAGTCCTCATAATCTTAGGCAATGGCAACCAAAAGAACACTCGATCCAGAGCGAAGCCTCGATTATCCACTACTAAGCTTTGTAAATGGTTTTCGAGAACAATTTCCCTCCGTTTTATAGTTTTCCCTGTAGCTTAGAGGACCTCCCAGATTTGGAGCTTTAGAATTTGTGAAAGGTATTTAGACGAGTGTGATTTTCGACAAAGCCTATTTGAGAACTTCCACTACTAGCAAAATGCTGGGTGAATACACACACTGCCTGTGGTGTTTAAATACAAGATCGGTTTCCATCTGTTTCGTATTTATCCAGTGACTGGAAATACGTTCATCCTGTGTGTTTTTTGAAGGATTGCCTCAAATTGTGTCAAATTCAAGATGGAAGTTGTTTGTTGTCCATGTAGGATTTGCGGGCGCCAAAACTCTTAAGTTAGGCCGATTTTCGAAATATAGATTTTTTTCAAAAACGAATGTCGTTTAGGGGTTGAGAAATATACTTCCCGTAGAAAACAATAAAACTGATTTGCGGCTATGGAAGCTGTCGTACAAAGACCGCATAAAGATAACATTATGACTAATGGCGTTGATAAAATTGGTTTTAAAGAGATCTCTTTGATGCAATCAGAAAGACGATAAAATTGTTCGTAAATCGTTCAAAAATTGGTTAGTATCTTTAACTTAAATCACGGTTGA
Source organism: Siderastrea radians (assembly GCA_964017195.1). Classification (NCBI taxonomy): domain Eukaryota; kingdom Metazoa; phylum Cnidaria; class Anthozoa; order Scleractinia; family Rhizangiidae; genus Siderastrea; species Siderastrea radians. The sequence goes on from OZ024900.1 coordinate 268,551, forward strand.
GTTTAAGAGAGCTGAACTTGGAAGACTTTAAATATCGTTTTAGTTCTTTATTGACCATGCAAATGAAAAAAATCGGGAGTGTGCCGTGCTATAAAAAGAACCGTTTGTTCAAATATTTGTGCGTTTCATTTGGCCAAACTGCATTCCACAGAAAATAATTCAAGTAAATGCCTATTTGACAATTAAGGACGCCGTATTGATATCTAGCTAGTAAAAATGAGTATTGTATGCACAGTGTTCCTGGCGAAGTTTTTTCCTAGCCTTGTGTTAAAAGTTGAAACAACAGAGTAGAGAGAGGGAGACACGCAGAAAGAACAAGTCCATTTCACAATTCCTACAACTCAAACTTAGTTTATTCAATTAATGTAGAATGTAATTGCACAAAGTAACATGGACGTAGTTCAATGTTTTATAGCCATGGATTCAATGAGTTTATTTGGTCAATGCAGGCATTGTATTTTCAGGTTATCCACGAAAACAAAGGAGGGAGAGGACAACCTTCACAAAAGCACAACTAGAAATCTTGGAAGAGCTCTTCTCCAAGACAAAGTACCCAGACATTTTTATGAGGGAAGAAGTTGCCATGAAAATAAATCTACCCGAATCCAGAGTACAGGTGATTTAGATCTTAGTTTTGTAGCTAGAGAGAGTTCTAATTCTAGAGATGTGCACAGGCTTGTCGACAGTTTACGGAATTTGGCGTATCTCGTCGCGTGATCTAGTCTAGCCGGGAATGGCTACAGTTATAAAGTTAGCACGTTGGAATGATTTAAGATAAGCTACCACTGAGTTCTAAAACTTGTCGTCTCTTCAAGTAAGTTTGAGCTTGAAAACAGAAGACAGAGATTAAAATTTGTCTTTGGGTTTCATTATGATGATGTGCAGGTTGAAATGAATAGGTGGGGCTTGTGTGCTGTTAAGCACGCAGACGTCTGACTGAACACACGAAATTTCCACAACACAAGTCCAAAACGATTTTCCCTTACAATTTTTTTTAATTTGTTTACCGTCTTTCCTAGGAAAGCAGTGGCGGTGGTTGGAAACATAGGTTTCTAAGCTACCTACATGTAGATCGTGCCTGAAATGGTTCGGCATTTTTCTCTGTCTTCTTCTTCTTTTCTTCCACATGTTCCTCCGCTTGTTTTAAACATCCTTGCATCCTTTTGGGCAAGTTTTGACCAAGCACCACTTCGAATATTGAACAAAGAAGGACGGCAAAAGAACGTCCTATCAAGCGGGTTTCTTTAGAATGATCTCGCCTTAGTAGGTCATCCACAGACGCCAAAGAGAGAACCACTATAATAGACAACACCACAAAAATGTGCTTATGAACTCATTTTCAGAATTTTATCTCTAGAATTAAAGTTATAAACACATTACAAGCTTTAAGAAGGAAGGGGTAGAAACTCCGAAGTAATTTGTTTAAAACTTTATTTAAAAAGAGCGTAAACGCAAAGACTGTGGAACCAGTAGCAATGAGTCCTGCGGCCCTTGTCATGAAGGCCTTGTTTGTGAATCGTGTTTACAAAACTTCAGTAAAGAAAAGGTCCCTTTTCGCATTTTCTACTTCGTTTTGGTCCTCAAAATTAAATTTTTAGCTCTAATAATAAATCTTTTCTAAACACGCACTTACCTTTTCCTGTTACATCAGGATTACTCGACGACATAGTTTCACGTTGTTTGGTGGTTTTCAAAGTGGGCTCAGTGACAAATGGACAATTCCTGTCTCGTTGCGGAACTACAACTAACAATAGACGTTTCTTTTCTAAGAGACACCGCATTTCGTATACGTGATTTCTTACAATAAAAATTCAATTTTAATAGGCGAAAAGACTTGTTTGTTCACCGCAAACGGAATTGCCTACCCAATTTCAATACTTTATTTCACGATATGTACTCCGTCTTCATGAGTTCAAAGTTCTGTTTTAGTCGATGCCATTAATCTTTTCCCTCCTAAAACTCAAACTTGTGAGAGAGTGGACGAAATCTTAATAAAGTCCTTCTAATATATATATTAAGGAGTATTTTCCTTCCGTGTTCGTTTTCTTTGTTTTAACATTGGAAATTTTAAGATGAACAATTTGCCAGTTTGTCTTCTGGAAAAGAATAAAATAGATACATAGGAAAGGGCGAAATCAAGTTTGCCATGCTCAGTATAAATGAAAAGTTGGAGAAACAGTCAAAGAAGTGATCTAATCCAACCAAAAAAGGCAAGATACACAACTGAAACGCCTGAGCACAAACAACACTTTCATTGTAAATAGGACTTGAATGAAACCTGAAACAACCTGTATGGATGTTGTTTTTCTTTTATTACAAGAGAAATAGCTTTTATCAGAAATTTTATGTGTGCAGAACTTTACAAAAAGGGTCCTTGTTAACGCAAGATTCAGCAAAAACCAAACCAGGGAATAGAATACTCTACTTTGATGTCTCCCTAAAGTTTATTTTGTAATTCGAAGAAAAATGGAATGAAAATTGAGCTAAGTATGCACTAACTGGAAAAAAAAGGTCTTCGTTTTTTACTCTTTTAAATTTCAATTTTAAATGGAAAACATCCACTTTACGTTAAGCTCATCTCTGAGTCAGGTGCAATTTTTAATTAAATTAAAATAGTTTGACTTCCGAGCGTTTAGCTGTTAGCTCTGAGAGGGCGTCTGGTTTGTGTACGTACACACAATTGTACTGACAGAGATTTCACGCCCTTAGCCCGTTCATCTATTCTCACGTAATGACTTTAAGGTTAAAGATTCTTTCATTCAAGCTTTTTTAAATATTAAAAACCTCAATTATACCGATATCATCAGATACATTTGATTTATTCTAAGTAAAATGTCTCTTTTCGTTTTAAAAGGATGTTTTTTCCTGATTGCGTGTACGGGCATGATTGAAGAGACGTCTGGATGGTTCGCTTGACCTCAGTTTTGCGTGTTCTTACACCCTTGCATGTCTCACTCGTATAGTGTATTTAAAGAAAACTGAAACTTTCCAGAGAAAACTACTTAAGGCCTTTTTCTAAAAGTCACGCTCACCCAAATTACCTAAAATTCACACAAGGATCAACCGAATAACAATAAGACATCATTTCTAACTTGTTAATATTGCTCTGTTGAGTAGTTGGGCTAACTTTTATACCTAAATCTTCTAATCGAGATTTTATTATTGTTTTTTCCCGTCTTATCTTTTCAATGCGCTATTGCTACTCAGTGCATATTAAACGCCATCAGATACAAAATAAACACCGCAATAGACAACAATGCGAATTCCACTTGTTTATAGGCGCCATTTCGAGTTTCAAACGAGTACCTTTGTTTATTCGTAATTTCAACAGGTGTGGTTTAAGAACAGACGCGCCAAAGTTAGGCAACAGAGCAAAGGAGAGCCGAAACCGAAACCCAAGCCAAAACCTCCCACCAGCAGTAAAGAGACTTCACAAGCAGTGCCTTCTCCGTGTAGATACGCAAGTTGTAGCGGAAATATCTGGAGCCCGGCCCATGAGTCTGTTCGGCCTATGCCTACATATCCGTCGCACGCAGCCGTGATTAACAACTCAATGAGCAGCGCCAACCCTTCGTTTATGCCTCCACCTCCTCCTCCTCCGTATTACTGCTCAAGTCCAAACGGTGGGTCGTACATGCCCTTGGAGCATGCGCACATGCATCCCATGGCACCTAGATAAAATGTTGGTTCGTGTAGATCAAGTAATAAAAACAAAAAATCCTTGTAAGAAATGTAAGGAAACTACTATGTTAATAACTGGTTTTTGCACTGATAAAACCAGTTAGCTCAGATAAATAGCTTATATTGCAAATACAGTACTTTGACAATAATCCATATTTTATCAAGGAACTAGAAACGAAATTACTATCTAAGATGAACAAGTCAAGTCAGTTAGCGTATCAGTTCCTTCGAAACGCATTTAGGGATCAGTGTTCTAGACTTATTCGTAGAATCCGCTAATAGGTGCACGAACACGACACATAACCTGTTTTTGTTTTGTATTAGGACGTAAAACCTTTTAGGGTTTAAAAGAATCGTTATGTGAGGTGGGATTCGATTTCGCATTTTTCACCTACGCATTTTAGAACCACAAAAATGTAGGTTTTGAGTCTTGCTGCACGAATACAGAAAACTTGCACGTTATGCTTCAACTTTCTCGGAGTCATGACAAAAATTTCGAAAATTTTCTTAAATGCCCACTTGCGAAAATCTAAACACGAACACTACAGCAAGAAAGAACTGCTTTTGGCTACAGCTTTCATATGACTGGATTTCATTGATAGGCTCAAGAATAAAGACCACTTTCTGCAGCATAATAAACAGCACCAGTTTCATTAAATGGTCATCGCACTTGAAGATTTCATCCACAGACTCAAAATTTGAGCTACTCTCTACAGCATTATAAGCATTATTACAGGAAAGTACCCCTCAAAAAGGTTTATTTGAATGGGGTCACCCCATCCACTGGCTCAAAAGGTTGAAAATTTTAACAAGTATGTACACTTAGGCTTGCTTCTAGGAGGAAATCTCTTTTCTCGGGTGGTAAGTGCGAAAAGGATCACATCATTTATAAAAACTTTTAAATCCAATAAACTAAGACTAGGTGGGCTAGCGTGTGTGCTAGTTTTTATTTGTCGTTATTATTTCGTAAGTGTTTGGTATTCTCTTACATTCGTTTTAATTTTGAATAGACTCATCACAAAATTCCCTTTAAGCTCGCCCATTCGTCGCGGACTTTTTCCGGCTTTAATTTAAAGCAAGTATTATTAGTCTTATTTTCTTTTAAAACCCATTGAAAGATGTATTGTTTCCTCATTTCTCTTACCTCCTAAGAGAGCCAAAGTACAATCATAAAAAAAAAACATAAGCTTCCGTGCATTGAAAAGAAAATGACAAAAAGAAAGAATGTATTGCTCAATGGCTTTCACGTGAACGGTCACTATTCAACAACATGTACTTAAACGGCAAAGCAGAGTCACGTAACATGAATTAAGATCCTGTTCAAGGGGGAAAAGAGATAATGTGAAGCAAGTAAAACCACGTCGTAAAAAGCTTCGTTTTCTCATTTAGCTCTGTAAGTCCCAAGCTTGCCATGCATTTGTCATTCTGGTATTTCGAAAATTAAACCTGCGGCGCAAGGAATTAGTGCAACCTTTGAGGAATTTCATCACTGTATGTGTCTGCTGAGAAGGTAGTCAAATTGCAAAGAAAAAATTGTTATGCTTGCCAGGCTTGGGAATTAGAGCACAGAGAGCGAATTAGAGCGAAAAGAGCACAGAATATTACTTGATCACTTTTAACCGTACTGTGCAATCAGAGTCGTAACGAGGTATATATATATATATATATATATATATATATATATATATATATATATATATATATATATATATTCTTTATCATCACCAAACTGGTCTTTGTACCCATTTTTTTTTCCCTTTTTTTTTTTTGTTCAGTATCGTGTTCCTACATCTCTGTGGATTCATATCCAGTGGCTTTAAAGGCTCGATCTTACCTCTTTGGTCCAAATTTAAGCTACATCTAGCCAGAAACGTTAACAACACCTGGCCAATCACTTCCGTTCTCCCTTAGCATTTTATGCCTTTGTGAAGGCTGATTATTTATTTGCAAAAAGCATTCAGGGAACGGAATCTTAATTTTAAAAAATCTGAATCTTAATCTTAAAAAAAGACACTATTCTCAATCTCAGAAAACAAAAGGCCCATTTTAAGAAGAATTTTGAGTGACTTTTCAGTAAAGAAAATGCCAGTTTTTATCGCAATATCCAAGTATTTGAGGTGACAAGGCCGCCGAAACAAATACGACATCGTCACGATAGTTGAGTGATCTTGTGAATACCTCGTTACCACCCTATTGCATCAGTTTAAGGTTGATGTGATCGTTTCGCTTTAGGCTTGATGTCGTATTTAATCTCTCCTTAATATCAGCTGGTTAGGTGGTTTAAAGGAGACTTGCGCAGCGTCTGTATGCAGGCTAAAGCGCCTGGTTTGTTAGCTTTAAAAATTGGTTGATGAGGTTAAAGTAATCGTTGCGTTGAATTCAAAGATTTGATGTTCTAGAAATTCCGTTTGATTTTCAACCCTTTCACCTGCCCGAGTTCAAATTTGAAAATAATTGGCAAATTTTTAGAAAATAAAGAGCTTCATTTAAATGGTCAAACTTAAGAATTTCATTCACAGAACTCAATAGCACCCAGTGCGAAGTGTTCAAGGTGGTTCTGCCCTCTTAAACAGCCTATCATAAACAGCACAATAAAAATGTACTGTAGCCTGAATACTCTGACATTATAGGATTTCACGTGGTCTGTAAAGTTGGAAGGGCAGTTTTTGAATCATCAATCAAGTCCAGGTTTGTCAGTAAGCCAGGTACCTCTACATTAACCTTTTATACATTTTTTAAAGCATTTTGTTTTTTAGTTTTATAATTCACTTCAGGTGAATAGAGGTATATAGGTAACGTAACATTTTTTATCATACCATTGTAGCTTCCTCATTTATCATTAAGCAGTAAGCCTAGAAAACCCGAGCCGATATAATTTCTTTCTACAAATTATAATATATGTATCTATAAATTATACACATATCAGTTATTGTAATTATTGAACTCAAATTTTGATTCGAGCTAAGATAATATGTACATAGTTATCTACGATTGAGATTTAGTCATACCACTGATAGAGTAATGATCGTATAACTGAATGCATATGATATACTTTTGTTAAGAAAGCCACACCAACCTAGTCCTTTGAACGTTGTTATTAATATGTAAATTCTCTCTAAACATGTCGATTGATATCACATGGCCCAATTACAGACTGTCAATTGATAATATAAGAAGAAATACGTTACTGACCAGTAATGCCTGAGGGGGTAAAAAGGAAGCGAGTCTTTCTTTAAAATCTCTTTAATATATCAAGATGATTGTGTAAATTAGCTATAAAAAATTGAAGCTATGAATGAAAACAAAAAGAAAGAGGTAGAATAAAGTAAATTGAAATCTCTTATTTGTCGTCTTTTTTTTCCCGTCGACTGTTTCTTTTCTTTACCCTAGCGGATTCTCTTAATTCATCTTTGCGTTCTTTTTCCTCAGACACTGCTCTTTACGCCTCTTCGCTTTGTTTCGCAAGTTTGTTAAAAAAAAAATAAAGGCGTATTTGTCATGGTTTAGTGGAGAATCACATCGCCCGGTGTCTTTGCTTAAGCCACTTTTAGCTGAAGCAGATTGGTTGGCTCCTTCAAGAAGTTTAAGTTGAAATGCTTTTTGGCAGATAAGTTTTGATTTTCTGTCATCTTTAAGCGTAATGTTAACGCATTCCTAATATATAACGTGAACTTGGCCAATTTTTTCTTATTTGAAAAACACCGTTCGACTCCTCCTCTTCCTGCCCTTTATGCGCCGGGGAGAATTGATTCAAACATCGACGGAATTAATGTGGCTATGCTGAGTCTATGATTAGGCCCGTTGGTTGGTTGGTTGGCTGACTGACTGACTGACCGACCGACCGACCGACCGACCGACCGACCGACCGACCGACCGACCGACCGACCGACCGACCGACCGACTGACTGACTGACTGGATGGATGGATGGATGGTTGCTTGCTTGGTGTGTTTCCTGGTTGGTCATTTGTAAGCTGAGTTTTAGAAAATTTCTAAAAACTTTGTAAGTTGCACTCTGTTCCACTTGCTCGCCCTGATCATGAGATAACACCACAAATAAGAGATGCCTTTGAACCAACTTTCGAATAAGACACCACATTTAATTTTAAATTCTACAACTGTTGCCAGTTTAACACTTGAATAAATTTTGGCTCCTGTTTTGGCTTGTTAGAAGAGCACGTTTTTAGACTGAGAAAAACACAGAGGCAACTGAAAAGCAAATACCATAAGCTTCGGGGCCACACATATAATAAAAAAATTCCCCCTCGCCCTTCCTTCACTAGATGATGTAATGTTCGGTTTAAGCACATTTTATTTCCTCTTAACGTTACCAGGTAAACATATTAAGAAAGCAGGACTAGACAAGACCATGCAGCCTCTCAAGTTCACCTAACACCATTATCGAATGTAAAATAAATCCTCTTATTTTTGGTTGTAAAATGAAATGAAATTTGTGTTTGGTTTTTGGATTTACAGAATGTGGTTTCATAAAAAAATAATAATTTGTTTTCATCGCGTCTGAGTCGAGTCTGAGTAAGTGAAGTTGAAACAGCGCAGGATTGCCACAAAAGGAAGCAGTGCTAACCGTTACAAGAGGAAGGTACAGTTAATGGGGCCTGAAAAGGGGGAGGGGGGCCCGGGAGGGGGGCTTCCCAATAAAGTTTTATACGGCTCAACCCTTTGGCACCCACTTTCATACACCTAAAAAATGTTCCTTTTTCTTATACCTCCTATGGTCGTGGCGTTTTTAGGTGGGCTTTCAGTTGCTCTGGGTCGGTTGCTTAAGGCCCTGAGCTTTTCTGTTGCCAAACTTTGACACCCACATATATCCATTACTTTAACTGCTATCTCTTTTGCTTTGCAGTGCATATTGGTGTCTCTTTCATATACTAAAATTACAATTTTCCCTTCCCTTTAGTATACTTTGAGCTTAAAAAAGCCAACTCGTTTGAGGCGGAGCCTCCCCGTAGAGTCCACTAAAGGGAGTGCCCCCCCCCCCCCACCCCGGGAATGGAGTTAGCTCTCAACCGCCAAAAAGGTTGAATGTTTACCTCAAGACTTTTATCGTCAACCATCAGAGAAAGGAAAAGCGTTAAGCATCAGATTGATGAAACTTAAACGTTTGGTCTAAAAGGGTTTACATGGGTTTTACCATCAAGAATCCAATAACAAGGAATTAATTCGTCACCAGAAAATAATGCTCGGGGATGACGTCTTTTGTCACTGAATGTGTCAGGCAATTCGAACATAGGAGATGAGACTCCTGGGACGCAAAAAAAGGATCTCGACTTCTTGGCAAAGGAATTTTTTGTGCTGGTCTGCACATGAGACGTTTTATAAACATAGCAATGTCTCAGCCATGTTGCTCCAGCAGAAAAATGTCGCTAGAGAATAAAAGGGTCGCTGAACTCTTGGAGAGGTCGTGGTGTTGGGCAAATCTCTGTTTACATTATTACATTCAGACTTGAAAGAAGCTGTAATATTTTGTTAGGTTGTTAGTGGAGGGGGTTTAGGTGAATCGGTGAGCGTACCAAAGCAGTTGTGGCTCGTGTCCTTCCTGGAACGAACCGTTCCATTTTAAGATTTAAGATTTCAAGTAAAATCGGGAAGTCATAGCGAAGGAACGAAAAGTTTGCAAACAAATAATTTAGCGACGAAAAACAAAACAGGTTTAAAAGTTACCCAAGCGTCCCCTCCCCCGCTAATAGGCTGATAGGTTGCTAGGCCTATCACTGCGTTTTTTTTCTGTTTTTTTTTTTGTTGGCTTGTTTGTTTGTTTGTTTTGGTTTTTCTTCGGGGATAGGAAGCTTTGCTCTCAAATCGTCTGGTAAGTAAATTTTAAAACTTTTAACTGTCACAGCTGTAATACTTTTAATGAAAAAGTTCGTTGCTCACCACTGACACTCTTTATCGTTCATTTTTGTCAGCAGCGTTTCTTTAAACCTGCTGTACATGCCCGTCAGTCTTTGTTGTATTCCATTTAGGTTTTTATCATGCACTTTAATATACTTCCAGACTCACTTTTCACTCCTAACTTCGCCCTTAGATCAACATTCTCTTTCCCTCTCATTTATCGTTTATTTACCGTGAATATGGATTTCCATTCGGTGTACTAACATGAGTTCGTTTGTATCATGTGACTACCCGATATGTATCTGAACATTGTTTATCACGTTTTTTTTGTTTAGATCGACAGTTAGTCGCGCCTGATAGAGAGTTTTAAGGGTATGTTGGCGATTTCACTGAATCGCCCACGTCTAACAGAACCAATTTTAGTTAGATGCAACATGATTTTAAATGAATACTTCAGTTGGGGTTACGCTACTGAGCTAATCTTCAAATCGAAGACGAGAGCTGGCTAACTTTTTTGGCTTAAATTATTTGCAATAATCAATCTGTTAATTTTCTGATTGAGTCTCCCGGACTCTAAACCAAAAAAATACAAGTTATATTTTTCAACCTCGTAAGCACTGGATAGATTCGCTTTATCTAGTACTAACCGACACACGTATGATACGTATGATACACTCACTTAATTAGTTGTTTACGTGTTCAGCCACATTCTACAAATAACGAAATCACCCTAGTTGATATGGGAGCCACCTAAGTTTAGACGCTTCAAACAGATTAGATTTGAGAGGCTGCAATGGATCAGCTATTTTTGGCGACTTCTACTTATCTCGGCCTCCAAATTTATCACAATCTCCAAATTTAGAAATGAAAATGCAGAGAGATATTAAGGAAGGAAGACCCAAATTGATAATAAGCCGCAAAGCCGACTTCTCGGCCATTCTAAAACAGTCAAGGCCTCACCCTACTATAATTATACTAGCTATATAGCTATGTGAGGACAAAATATTTGAATGCAAAGGACCACACAACGCAAAGTAAGCTGTAACCGTACTGATTATGTGCCAGCTGGATCTCTTGCGGTGGAGATTCAAGTCCCAGATGCACCACTTGAAGTGTAAGTAAAACACAACTGATTGTAAGGCCATGTTTATTGCATGGACGATATTTCCGATAGTAGTCTAGACTAGTCGTCCTTAGGGTCACGAGTATAAACCCTGGCTTATAGCTATTTTTATAGCCCTGGTCACGAAGGAGAGGTTGATAACGACCAATAAATTTGCCCTTTCTTCGTAGTCAGCCAACCTTGCAATCAGTTTCCTTTAGAGCGTAATCGTCTAGGGGAAATGTTCCCAGTTACAACATAACCTAAGCTTGACTGAGAACTGCCAGTTCAACGGGGAATTAAAGGGCGGTCCCCGGAGGGAGAAATTTGAGTGTATGGTATGCAGCTTTCTCAGTATCCCCCTGTAGTAAAGGTGTCAGTTTTGTGAATTCCACAGTATCTCAAAAGTTTATTCCAACTTTGGTATCAAGTGATTATGCAGTTGTAAACGATTACTTTCCTTCTCCGCGTCATCTACCTGCTTTACAAGTACCCCTTCACCCTTAACATCGAGGCAAACCATTTTGAAAACTATTGACTGAATAAGGAAATTGTCTTTAACTGACTTCTTTGCAGAATACCTTTCATCTGAATACCCCGCTTTAGGATTTCATCCATAAACTCAACAGATGGAGCCACCTGTACAGTATAGTTAATGTACAGCACCACAGCGAAACAGTGCTCAAGCAGCTTTCATTTATATCCACGTACTAAAAACTAAGAACTACCCTATACAGAATATTATAATAACCTGATCAGCATAGACAGAACAGCTCAGTATCTTTCATTTAAATGGTTTCACTCAGCGACGACGATTTGTTGTTGACTCAAAAGTTAGCTGATATTATCTGTTAGCTGATGTTAGCTGTTAGGTTCAAGTTCCCCCTAGGAGTGAATGGAGCATTAAGTACATGCGTTAACCCTTCAGGCCCAAATAGTTACCAGCAGCTAACTTAACCTTACAATGAGTGTTTACCGTTTACAAATGAAAATCCGGTAATTTTTCGGTAAATGGTAATTGGTTTGCCTGACCGGAAAATATCTAAAATAAACGGAGCATGCATGTCTAACGGAACGTGCGCGTAGTTCAGTATTCTAAACCGGAGTATTCAATCGGAGAAATGTGTTGCATTTGCTTTTTTTCGATCGTTCAAACTAGTACATAAAACCCCTTGTAAGTTAGAGTGAATCGCACAAATAGTACACGACAATCTCAAGCGGAATTTCGCATTCGGGAAAACTGTTTGCAACTTGAACCACAAACTGGTTTCCCGCTGGGAAAACAACCAAAATCACTACATGGTCAAACGTACAGCTCATGAGCGGAGAACATGCATGATCATCAAAGATGAAACGTCTTGATGTGTAAATGCATTCTGTCAATTTATACCAAGAAATTATATGAGGAATAGGAAGAATAAGAATGAAGAATAAACTTGTTGATTTTGTGGCTTAAAGAGCTAATGTATAAATTGTACTAAGTAGCAAAGAAAACGTGATATTGCCGTGAATCAAGCACGACTGGAAGGTTTCTAAGAAATCTCTCTTAAAATCATGATGATCAAGGCAATCATGCACATAGCGTCTAAATTCTACACAGCTAAGAGTATGTAGTAAATTTCCGAAAAGCATTTCATTGCATAGGTGTAGACGACTATCGAGAAGAAACCGAACTTCGGGTTCAATTCTTTTGTGCCTTTTTTGCTGCGAGAAAAGTCACGTTTCAGTTTCAAGTTCTTTACAGTAAACTTGTAACAAAATTTTACGTTTCAGGAATTCAAAGCAACTTGGCCCTCTCCAATAACAAAAAGAAATTAATAATAGTTCCAGGCGAGACAAAGGCGAGAATAATCCGCCTCCAAAATGCACTTGAATAAATCCTACCTCTCGTCGTTCAGTAATATATCTACAGCATCGATCTCCCCAGCGTTGCAGAATGACTAACTTCCAAGAACATCAGTATTCTGTAATTTAGTCCATTTTGTACGAAACCAATTAGGAAAACGATTTTTACCTCCTAAAGTTAAGAGCGGAAAATAAAATTCAGAGGAGTTAAAGCGTAGGGAAAAATACCTCAATTTATGTATGAAACGGAAATGAATTTAAGGCAGGTTTTACTCGCCTGTCACTTTTTAATGGTTTATTTCCCAAAGATATGTATGCATGCAAGACAAAAGTGAAACAAAGGCTGACTGAAACTATCAATCGAAAGTCAAATATCCATCTCCAATCATTTTTCCATCTTTCAGTCTGTGGATGAAAGTTGAGCCAGCCATTGAAAGCTCACTACCGATGAAATTAACCGTTTCCCTTCCTGTGATTTCACGGTTTTTTAACTAGGGGAACTGATTAATTAGGTTAATTGGTAATTTTTCCTCTTAAGGTTTAAACCTTCGAACAATGACGTTTTGGCAGCTTTAATCAGAGATAGCACATAGAAGAGTCTAGACATAATTTTTTAGTGGCCCCTCCCCACAGTTATCGACCAAGTGCCATGAACAATGGGGTCACAACAGACTTCTCTGACCCACGCCAGTTAAATTTGGAGCCAAGAGTTTTGACACAGAGCAGGAACAACTTACCAGACTCTGTTCATTCTCAAGTCATCACAGCGCCGTATGCACCACAGCTTATAGCTAAAGAGGAAAGTCCACCGGAAGGGATTTTTTGGAAGCATTGCGACGGAGATCGAAGCAGTTACATGTCCAAGTTTACAAAGCTATTTAAAAGGACCTTGTCGCTTAATTGCAACGTGATATTAAGGCACTGAGGGAAAACAAACACAAACTACCAAGCGTTACTATACAGAGAAGGTTCATTATTGGAAACTAAAGGGTGAGTCTGGTTATAGAATGATAACCAGTTAGACCTAGTTAACGTGGATGACGTGTTTTCCTTTATTGAGCTTTCCAACGTCCCAGTTTATCTTACACGTTTATTTAATTTATCTGATGTCATCCAGTCCAATACTGTTTTGATTTGTAAAGTCGATGCAGCGGTCAGAGTTTAAAGTATTTTGCCTAAAGAAAGATCCAGAAATCCAGACCTATGAATATGCTATGAATATGAATTTCTAAATGTCGCGAAGCGAGGTCGTCTGGCGTGTTTGCAACAATTTAAAAGGTAAACGGGTCGCGTTCTATCTTTCCGCAGCGTTTTCTCGGCCTGTTGCTGACACCGAGGGCGTTCCACGTTTACAATCCGGCGATAGAATCAAAGCACATGTACCTAAAACAACAAACAATGCCAGCTGATTATAGCAAAACATAATACGAAAGTAAACCGAGTATTTGTTCGCCGTTACTACTTACATTAGCAGGTGAATATAAGCTATATTTTGGTTCGTAAATAATTCAGAAGGATGAGTGTGTATTCGGTCAACTCATTCCATATTGCATTCAATAATGTCAATAGACTTCATAATGACTAAGCATTTCACTTGACGCACTGTAGTGCTGCTGAACTGAGGAGCAAATGAGCGAGTGACTTTTGTTTCCAACCGTGAACTGAATCTTTAAATGATATATAGACTTTTTAAAATTAAATAATAACAGTAGCTTGAAAAGGAACAGAATTATTTCTGGTGAATCATAGTTTGTCCTCGGGTGATTAAAATGTTTTTGTACTTTGAAATCACATCGGTCTAGAACCACATTATTTTTAGCATTTGCTCGCGTGCATTTATTATAATTCGTCGTTTAACATTACAATTTAAAGCGAATGATAATGAACCTTCTAGAGCAAAAATCATTGTTCGATTCAACGCGTGCACGAGGAAGCTTTCGACCCCGTCGTTCAGGAACGACGATTCATACCATGATATAAATAACGAGCAACAGCCAAATAAAGGATCGATATGATAAACGTGATGTTTTGGGTTTCAACATGGGTACCATCTTAGATAGATCAGATGGAACTTAATTAAAGTTGGAAGGTGCTATTGATCTATTTTAGCATTTATTTCTTCTTTCTGCCAAGAACGCTAACCAATTAATTTTGTAGCCCGCCTATTGAACGAGCATAAGACGTCTTCTTCCATTAGCTTTTAAAATTCTGACACGCGTACGCGCTTCTGTGGCTCTTTCTTCTCTGAAAACCTGAATCCTCATTAGGCGCGCAGACCAGTTGTTTTCAGTGCAGCCCTATGAGAAACGAGTACGCTCGAGGATGAATGGCGTCCATATTTGGACGCGTTCAAAGTGACAGCATTCGAGAAGATCTCCGCGTCACTGCTTGCAAGGTACAGCAAACTGTGCTCCTAGCAATCGTTTTAACTCTCGTTCAGGCCGAAAAGAGAAAACTTAGCTATCACAATGGTTTCATTTTTAATGCAATAAATCAGGAACAGCGACAATGCACGGTCCAGACGTTCTGTGTGGAAGTGTAAATCGAGGGGGCGTTTCTATAAACAATATTGGCGAAACCCACAGCGCAAAACCAATTTCCTGCTCTTGAAGAATCTTTCACTGACAGATTCATGATTTTAAGTCATAAAACCAGGCTCTTCTGGGCTGAGTTTTGAATATATATGTGCCTGAAATACCCAAGTGTTACTATTTAGATAAAAGCTACTGAGTGATACCTTAATGGAGTGTTATTTGCTTTTCAATATAGACAAAAAATATATAGAGGTATTTAGAATTCTTAACGTGTGTTCAAACTAGTTCAAAGTTTAAACAGAACAGGCATAAGTTTAAGCAGCAACGCGTTAATTTGGTGTTGTCCAACTCGTGTCCTAAACTTGCCTCTTTTGTCTGTTTAAAAAAATGTCAAAGCTAAGACAACAATGGTGACAAAGAGACACCTTTTAACGGAGATATAATTCCAATTACTTTAAACGCTGACGACCTACGATGCTTATTTGCTGCTAATGGGATAATAGTTTAATCCGTGATAAACAGCAAGTCGTGACTGCTATATCAAAAACTTGTATCTTTGAAGGGAACGATGCTAAAAATATGAAAATTTCTTCTCGTGGTTTTAAATGAGTTGTGGGAATAATGCGTGCCTGTCTCCGTGGAATAACAGGACACTGCAAGTAATTTTCACACAGAGCGGATGTTACACAATCGCAGCCCCTCGGCGCGTGACATTTCCCGCCAAGTTCACATCTGTGGGAGGCGAGTTTTATTGACATGTGGATAATAAACTTAACCACGAAACACGCAACGAAGAAGACACAGTTTTATTCGTTTTCTAAAGAGGAAAGTTGAAAGTTTTTCTTACCTAAAACAACATTTTTAAACTGGTCTACTTAAGAAGTGTGTTTACTACTTTTTGGATTTTAACTGAACCTCGGTGTACACTGTAAAAATAGCTATCGATGCCTTAAATTGTATTGATTATTAGTGTATATATAAAATAGTTTGCAGAGAATTGGACAAAATAGACCAAAAATCCCAGGGAAAAACCTATTTCATTTGCCTGACTATAATGGCTTTAATAATTAAGTTAAGGGCTACAAAGTCAATGGCACGGAAATTTTCAATTGATCCGAACAAGAGTCAATTTGTTTTATCAAAAGTGTTATGTCTTTCAAGGCATATTTAAATAAAAATTAACTGGAAACGTGTCGTTGATAACTCCTTCTTTAATCATTTAATGCAAACGACTTTCTGCTTAATTTGAAGACTATTTTAAAACTCTAAAAACCGACATGAAATTGTCATTCTTGAAAACCTGGGAAACAAAAGTGTTGTTTCACATTTAGGGTCGCTACAAACAATGGTGTTTATAGCCACAACAAAGAGCAAAACCAACCAACCTCATCTACTAGCAAAGGATCAAACAAAGTCAACGCTGCGCACATAAGCTAGTAAAATGACAGAATATTTCTTTGATTTATCGATTCCGAGTTTGAAGAGTTTCAGCTTTGATCGAAGTTCGAAAGCTCGCTTCCATAAAGCATGAAGCATAAAGATATTTCAGTATGCAAAGCGATAAAACTTTGCTAAACACGTGCTCCTTAGTTTTGGGAAAACTTTTTAAGTTAAGCTGGGTAGCGTGCTTTTCACACTGAAACTTCGTTCTTTCTAACGGGGTTTTGTGAAGATTCAGATCAGGGGCAAACCGTACGTGGCGGGCGCCGTTCGAAAGCATTTTTGACCAAAATACTCTATTGAAGTCCATTTACCTTACAATCACATTTGTGAAGAATAAATTTATAAGGCATGCTTTCATGGAGAAACACACAAGCGTTTTAAAAAACAGAACTTACAAAACACAGATGTATTCATTGTGGTATTATCTATGGCTCTCAAAGGACCACCAACTTCTATAATGGGAAGAACGTTTATAAATTCCATTTTGCCAGATCACTTCCCACTGCCATATCGGAAAGTGCTGCTCAATTATTTACATTTGAATAGCCAGTTAGTCAGACTAGCTTGAGAAAAGGTTTCTCAGTTACACAGATTTTCTAGTTTGAACCACAAGGCACCATTCAAGGTTTGACAACGGTAGAAGACTGATTGTGTTAACAAAATGAATTTTGAAAATGAACTTGTAACCTGGTGGATTAATAATGAGAACTAAAAAACGTTACCCTGGTTTACAATTTTGCTTTCGATATATAAAAATGTCTAATCTAAAAGCGTATGTTTTGGTTATATTGCTAGCCTTTCTCAGGGAAAGTGAGACGGGAATAAAAGAGCACTTTAAATATAAGAACTGAGATGAATCACAAGATGTTTCCCTTCTTCCGATCCCTTGTTCGACAACATAGCTCAGTTAACCACAATATTTGGCTTTTGCTCGTATGTATAATCTAGATATATTTTGGCTGTTTCCGACAAGTTCGTAATCGACAATTTCCACTGATAAAAACGAATACCCCGACCCAGTGGCTAGGACTAACAAGCTAAAAATTGACAAGTTACAGTTTTACAAAGTGAGGATTTGTTTGTTTGTAATACCAGGTAAGTTGCGATAATATTAAATTCTTTAGCTAGGCAGGTCTTGTCCGTTTGAAGATTTATCATGGAGGCTTCCAAAACAGCCGGTATCCATCTAGAGACTGTATTCCTTGTTCTTTCCAGGTTTCTGCGTTCCGTTTAAACTAAAGAAGAAATTAAAAAACCTTCAAATATGCGCACGCAAGCAATGGGTAATAACAGAGGAAATACAACTCCAAATGGACATTTTCTCGACAGATACACATCTTTGAATAAAAGTTTGCTTTTCGTTTGCTTTGATTGAAAGTTCATAAAAACGTTCTCTATCTTGTTTGAAATCAGTTCCGTTTCGTGAAATCGTCTGACTTGTGTTCAAGAAAGAAAGAGTCTTATTTGGTTATATGTAAATGCCATGAAACTTATGCGATTTTCGAGTTCGGTGTCAGTACCGCTCCACAAAACCGTTGAGTCATGAAACGTGCTGTAACGTTTGTGGAGAAAATGGAGAAACGTGGAAATGAAGAGAAAGTGGAGAAAATCCAAAAAATTAACTAAATTAACGTGATACTGTTTAATATGCTGTTTAATATGCAGTACAGAGTGGCTCTGACTTCTGCGGAGTCCTAGGCAAAAAATTCCAAAGCGGGAATCATGATATATTTCAGAGCTATTTAGTCCTTGTTGTTTGGCTATTGTTTCTTACAGGAAAAACACTGAGACCAAACAAGGTGGCTGTAATTATATAACTTGTGGGCCTTAGATACAATGTCAATTTGTTACCATTCAGATGCAAGCTGTCCTGTGTGGCAAACTTGGCACTTGTACCTCAGTGGACGCGTACTATATCTCACTTGGATGTTCTATTACTTTACAGATTATGACCGAACACCTCATTAGTGCAAAACCGCACCACCTTCAAAACAATGACTAGGAATGCGGCGATCGTTAATCCAAAACGACACATCATGACATCTGGAGAACGAAAGTTTCGGCCTGACCTTATAAAGATCCAAGAAATTTCCATCTATTTGACCCGTTTGGCGTTTGCAATAACGCTAGTCAATCATTAGATGTCAGTAAACCATTCGCTCTAGTTATCCGCACTGCCAACGTATTTGTAGAAGTCCGGTTTTTCTTCTTAATGTTAAGTTTTTTATTCAACGAGCAGGGCTTGTTATATGTTTTGCGGTCAGCCAAGATAATTCTTGATATAACAATGCAGAAATTTTGTCAACATTTTCATGCTAGCTATGTGAAGTCTTCTGCTTTTCCCAAGCATACCACTTGAAATGCTTCCAAAAAAGAGCTCTGCAGCACGGAAGCAAAATATGCCAGCTATTTTAAAATTCAATGTCAAGGTAATCTTTTACTGTAAGTCTCTTTAACTCGCCACTGGATAGCAAAATCATTCAAACCTCAAGAAAACAGCACTCGGAGAAAGGTACGGTGCCTTAAATTTGTTTTGAGCTTACATAAGGTTCGGACATTTGAATGAAACTCCGTGCGTAAACTGCATCGTAATGGACTAAACTTTTGTCCCTCACTCTATGCTTCTATAATCTCCCTCTTTTGAATCGCCTTAAGTTATCACTTCTTGCCAGTCAGATTTTCCCGCCGTCCTGAAGTAGTTAATCGGGTCTCTGCACTGAAATTGGTTTAAGCTTTTGTCTCTAGCTAATTTTGGCTTCAGTTGAAGTAAACGCCATTTGACATATTGTCATTTTGCGAACAGTTATGCTCGGGTCACCATGCCACCCTACAATTATTAATTTACTTTTTCCTTGTGTACAAGGAATTTTTTTTTTAAGGAAAATAAGTTTATTTTTGAAACTGAGGTTGGATACCCTTGCGTATGTGTACAGCCGATCAAAATGGACAAAGAGATCTAGACAAAAGTTTCATTTCATTCAGCCAATCACAGAACGCGCAGTTAGAGTTGTGTTTTACTGAGACGCACCCCAGATATAAATGCTAAATCGAAATACCTTTGAATTGGAATCTCGCTCAAATGTTCGTCTTCCAAAATGTTCAAAGAAGTTTGGTTAGTTTTTGGAGCATGTAATTGGAAATGAATGAAATGAAATTTTTTTTTTTAAACTCATACCCGGAATAAAACCCAAGCCAACTCCCCCGAGGTCTTGTTGTGTTGTTAACAGTGACATGTTTCAGACAGTGTGCAACGGTCCAACGTCTGATTTACTGTCAACCCAATGGAAAGTAGAACACGAGACTCGGGAGGCCCCACCCAATTATATAAACGCAGAAAAAGCTTGTTAGTAAGGATACAAGTTTCCAAATTTCCGCTCTGCAGACAGGCTCCCTGCCGACTGAGTTAACCAGGCGACAAGCGGCTGTAAGATTTGGAAGAGATTTTCGGATTTGTGAATGATTCACGGATTTAAAACAGACATTCGAATTTCAAGAAAAAATTCGGTGTGAGGAGAATAGTGAAAGAGGTCTGATAAATTTATTTTCAGTGCATTTTCGAGATTTTGTAACTGACGTTTTATATGCAGTCAGTTTTCAACTCCCAAGAGTGTTCAAAACCAAAAGTCAAGAAACATCCCTAATTTCATTTTGCAAAATATTGAGAAACAAATAGTACCAAGTGAAAGTACTGCCGAAGAGGTTTTAATTGAATGGTCACACCATAGGATTTCGTCCACAGACTAAAAAGTTCAACTTGCATTAGAAATTCCCATAATTGGCTCTGGGAGTGAAAGGGTTATTAAGCTCTAACAGTGACGAAAATGAAATTTCTCTTTACAATTTCAATATTTGTTCAAACATTCAAGTGATGAGAATAAAGAAAGCGATCATCAAGGATAAGATGTCTTGTTATGTAGACAAATTCGCCTTCCTTGTCCATAAGAAATGTATGGAGAACGGTAAGGAGAAGACCCCTTTTTGATCAGGGCTTAAAGGGTTAAATAAAGTGTAAGTGCTGATGCTGATTGTGCAGGTCGAAACATCTATCCACGGCTGTTAACACTCGGGTTCAATATTCATTTTTATGGTAGACAAAGGGGTAATGACCACTGCCAACGTGGCCATAGTGTCCAATTGTGGCTATTTTGAACTCAGAAATTGTTAAGCGAGCTGACAAAATGGGTCAAAACGCTGTTAGGTTGCGACCACAGAGCTTATAAATGTTCATCGTGATTTTTTCTGAATGGCAGCTCAAGAGGCACAGAACCATATACAAATTCTGATAAAGGCTAAAGCTGTTGATGTTGCAGCTTGTCTGAGACAAATTTGCCTCCCTGCTCCTGCTTGGCCAAGGTGTCTCACTTTACAATCGGAGTATGACTTTGAAAGAAAGAAAAGAGTTGCTAGAAATAAACTTGATTAACATATACATTCTTTTTATTTTTTTATAAAAACCATTTTTATAACAACGTTGAGACCGAGATTAGCCCCCAAATTTAAGAAAATGCAAGGGCTAAAATTAGAACACCCTCAGGCTCTGCTTTTTTGAAGCAGTGAGTGATATACTTTGAATAAGTGATCAAGTAAATGACGTCCGTTACAAACTTCATAATTAATTAGTTCCTTAATCAATGAACTAGACTGGAAACCAGATGGAATTGCAATCCGATCCGGATTCCAAACCGATCTGCGGAGAACTTGGGAAATCCTGGAGAACCAAATATAACTGCCACCGTGCCAACAGTGGTATAAGCCAAGTGCCCTTACTCCACCAACCCTGCTTCCTTGTTACTGAGGTCAAATCAATCTCTAATTCCTGAAATTAAAGCTATTACAACGTTTTGTCATTTAGCAGTGTGAAAAACGGATAACGAAGCAATCCTTTTTGTTCCAGGCTTAAGTTAACGATATAATGAGGCAAACTTCTGGAAAATGTTTCACGAAACTCAAAGGTCGGGCACTGAGAGAAAACCCAATTACCAAAATTAATTTTGCTTCAACAAATGTTTCCCTTTCATTAACTTATTTCAATAGTATCAGCTTAGTCCTCTCCATGAGTTATGTTGTAGGGCTGTGAGTTACTTTGAGTCTGTCAGTGAACATTCAAATGAGTAGCCATGCAGTTTTGAGCAGCTATCTGCTGTTCATCAGCAAAGTAGTACCATTTTGTATTTTTGACATTCCTAGAGGGTAATGGGTTAATGGCATTATGATTTCAACTGCTTTGAACTGCGTAATAACAAAATAGTTTACTTAACCCTTGACCTCCTCCCTACCCTGGAGTCAAGCTTGCTGAGTCAAGGTATGAGCATGTGACTCTAACTTTGAATGTCATTCATACCCCCATTACCTTACTTCGGCGCTGCTCCTTTTTAGAATTCATATACTTCATAAAAATAGGCGTATCCTATATTTTTACATTCTCCTACACTTTTAGCACGTCAAGTGTTAAATGGCAAAAATATCCACTTCCCAAAACATCGCTGTGAATTCTTAATTTTGGCAATGGCGTCAATGATGTGGTTTGAACTTCCCGGATTTAGCTGTTATGACGCAGACATATTGATTCACGCCTCACATTCCGTTAGGATCTTTACATGAACGGTTAGGAACCATCAACAAAATCCCAGAAGTGTTTTTTTCATTTTGCTTGATACGTCAATGCGAAAGGCATCGGGCATTTAAGTTGGACGAGTGGAGAAACTAAGATCAACACTGGGACTACTTTAGGTAGGTACAAAACTGTAATAATACAAAATTTAAAAACTTCTTCCCAAGTTTGCGATTTATTCCGTGTTTCTTTGACACAGATTTTTGCTTAAAGAAAGAAAGAAAATGGTTCACCTCACTTTGTCATCACCGACCCTTTTTTTCTCTGGTAAACATTAATCCGGTTTCAAAGATTAAATTTGCTTTTCACTGTTTTTTGAGATTCAATAATTGTAGTGGTCAAATTAAAACTGTGTCGAGAACAGAATGCAGGTAACATTCATACGTGTATTGATCACCGTTATGTGAACGTATTTTACCAAAAAATTAAAAGCGGTCTAACAAAACTATTGCGATTATTGTGCTTTAGTATAACAGACATAAAACCCAACACAACAGCAGAATATATTGTGTCACTGCCGAGCTGTGATCTCACTTTCGTCGAATTCTGTGCTACAACTAGCTTCGGGAGAGTTGTAATTCGCAACAAATTTAGGTTTGTGCGATTTTTTTTTTTTCAGTTTTTTTCGGCTCACTTTTAGCAACAGTACAGTGTACAGCTGAAATTTTGATTTATTTATCTTACATATATTTTAGCCATTTTAGGTGCCCTCACAGAAAGTCCATCACCTGGTTTCGAGCAACTGCTAAGCGCTATCTCAAATTCCCAAACACTCTGCCTTGCTAGCAATTCTGTTGAACCCCGAAATCTAGCATTTTTTATTGAAGTGGGCCAAATTGCTCATATTTTTATTTTGTCATTTTTTCCGTTTACAGTGGTGATAATTATTCTTAATAAATAATTCCTTTTTGCAAAATACGTGCCACGATCGGCTGAAAGAACGTTTATGACGTCAGTCTAGATTTTGTATTTTCCAGATCTCTCACGTATTCGCATATTATGCACGCGCATTTGGTCAACCGCAATCAACGTCTTGTCATAAGTAGTAAGGCTCGTTCGGTCTCAATCTGAGAAGGTTATTTGTCAGTTGTTTTTATTCAGAGGCAGGGAGGCTACCCCTCCAAAATTTCCTTGGGGTGTGTCTCTTAGAGCTCAAAACCATTTCAGGCGTGCATAAATTAATTTTTGTACCACATAGTACACCAAATCCCTTAAAATTTTGAACTCTGGTTTTAATCCAGTATGACAACCCTCTCTATCCTGTCTGATACTGTTAGGCAAACTCACATGTTTCCAACGAGACTGGCCAAAAAAAGGCCATACCCTTTGTCGCTGCACGTCAGTACCCATATAATTTTTTTGGAAGTGTAACCTCTCCCCCCTCCCCCGATTGATAAACACTGGTTGACAGTGCGATAAAGTCAATACTAGGAAAAGCGCTTCAATTAACACACATGTCCTATATACAAATATAACCTTTACACTCCCATACTTAGACCTTGAGTTGTGGAATGTGTTTTTCAGGCTTTTGAGTTTGTGAATTTAAGTGTGACAATTCGAATAAAAGCTCTCGAGCAGTACTTTAATGCAGCTTGTTTTCGATTTTACTCATGAAATCTCCTCGATTTTTCTTTGGAAGCTCTTGGTTTTGAGAGTCAGTGAGAGTCTGCTGCCTCTAATCCAGTGGAGGATGGAGCGGAGGAATGTACAGGGTCAAGCATTGAATCATTTAACGCCTTGAAAACGTTTGAATTTAGCTGTGGATTACTTGAAATTCATTCAAATGAAAGCAACTATAAGGAGTATTTTTTGGTTGTCGTTCCTCTTCTTCTTCTTCTTCTTCTTCTTTCCCATTCTGACGGGGCTACCCTGTTTAAATCTTCTTGTTATTTATCTTCTGTTGGTTTCTTCCCTGCATTTATAGTGCCGGAGAACTTTTTCCTTGTGACTGGTCCCCATCTCAATATTGAGGATTCTAGCAACTGGTTATTTACAATCAGATATCCCATTCTTATTTCATGATCCGACCAAGGCCAAGACCAGAAACATTACAATTTTGATTTACTGCCAACTACATGTAAAGTAAGGCTACTTATCTCATTGTAGCATGAGATAAATGGAAAACGCAACATCATTGTGTAAGGTCGTTAAATGATGTCAAAAGATATGTTTCATCAGGACAACTGCGAAACACACACGTTTCAGGAAAACATTTGGCAAGGACATGTCAGGTGGAACCATGCAAACAGATTGCAGAAATCACACTTTGCGTGATCTTTCTTGATGAAATTTTTCTCTCATCAACAGATCGATCAAGCACATTTATCCGGTCTTAGCGAAAGATAATACCATTATTAAAGTGTCTTCACTGAGTTGTCACTGAATGAAATCTTAGCTTTCACGCACGCCATCCATTTGGAATGACAGATCACAAATGAATCTGAAATCTGGGTCAAACAGTCACAAAGCTTATGCTAACGGCCAATGATATGTATTTCACAGGTTAGATTCTGCCAACAAGAGGGAAACGAGCAGACATGAACGGCATTTTTGGACGGCTGCCACCCTGTGCAATAAATGGATTCAACTACAACCAGCCACCCAGTATGAGTTTCTACAATCCTGAGGCACCAATATATGGTAAGAACGAACACTGGCTTGCGTGTCCAGATGTCGTTATTTCGGTCTTAATCCAGATAATCTTTGTATAATGCTTAGTGGGTTTAGTACCAGACGCTCAATGCTTATTCTCGTGCAAATTTTGTTTAGTCTGGATCGCTAAATACATTTTATTGGAAGTCTAAACCACCCGAGGACACCTTCCGACGAACAACTGCGCCTTGTTCAGCCTCGCATTTAGATTTTAGAATTGATCTTAGAATGCTTGCAATGAGGAAATCATGTCTGATGCATGCAATGAGAAAATCACTCAACAGAACGAATGGTTACTTCTACCAGTTACGTAAGGTAGCTTTGTACGTATCTCATCTTGGATCAATACAAGAGCAAAAATCCGTGGTGGATGGGAAATGAGCTCATTTATGTTTCTGACACTAACAATGATTATTTTCCCATTAATGTCATTCTGACTTATTTTAAAATACATATCTCTAAGTCGTTTCCTGCCCCTGACTGTAATCCGACAGTCGAATTAAACTGATTTGGGGATAATCCCAGACGCTACAGCAAATCTGAAACCGATAATGTGCTGTTAGCGTTCATTGTAATGGCCGTAAGTTCTGTTAGTGGTCTGTTAGGAAGGTCTTTTAGTCATCTCTAGGCCGTCCGGCAAACGATGTCTTTTTCTGGCTCAGCAGAAGCGAGCTCCCCGAGGTTCCTTTAGCACATTTGTGTGTACCTTCTTCGTATCAAATCCAGTAAAGACTGACGTTTAGATGATAGCTATCGCGAAATAGTTTCATTTGGTACTGTTTCTAAACATTCTGCACATTACAATTTTGGGCAGGGCGGTTCATTGTTTAGTTGTGAATGTGGACTAAAGGTGTGACCGTAAACTGGAACAGTTTGTTCTCTCGTTTAACAAACAAAAAAGTTTCAAATCAAATCCATTTCTATCAAGCTTTCTCTATCGTCGATGCTGGTTTGCATTTAGTGGTCAGCTTCATTTTCCCAAAAAGTGTCACAAAAGATACCAATCTCCAGCATTTTGACGTTGCTGATTTTGTTTCTCCTTAAGCATAATCCTTTCCACTAAGTAAGACTGACAGAAAAATCCGGAAATTCATTGGCCAGTCCCCTAACAGGTAGCTTGTGACTTTTTTAATTGGAAAGGATTATCACAAAAAGCGATAAATGTGGAAACACATATTGAAACCGGTCACTCTGAAGTGTTTTGCGATAGAGGGTGAACAATCCTCAGAACTAGAACATACGCTCAAGTTAAGCTGTAGCACAATGGAGTTTGGTTGGCCTGGGTATTTGCCCTGCCTGGGTTGTCCTCAGTGTCTCACAGCAAGATTCATGGAAGGTAGACTTCATTCCTCGTTCACTTCCAAGGCTCTTGCAGAAGTTTGTTCGCAGACTCTGGGCAAAAGAGTTATTTCTCAAAAAATCACTCTCTAACTTGAACAAAGGGCTCGTTTCTAGGATTACGCTTTTTAGCAATAACTGTGAAAGGTTTGCAGCAATGAGAAAGAAGCAATGATTGTGACTGATGCAGAGTTTTCTGAAATATAAATCATCTAGCGCATGTTTGCTTTTAACTACGAGATTTAAAATGTAAGCACTACATACATGTATATACTACATCCATGTCCTTCGTTTTGATAACATCCAATGTATTTCACGTACTTAACTCAACAAAGAGACAAACTCATGCACTGAACAAGAAGCACTGGAATCGTAACTGATCAAGATCACTACTTTGGTTGAAAAGAGTTGCTTTTTACAGCCTAGCCAACCAACTAGCCTTATTATTAAATCTATAATTCTCGTGGTTTGATTTGTTTTTTGAAAGGTCCTCCACGGAAACAACGCCGAGAACGAACAACTTTCACGAAAGCTCAGCTGGAAATTCTGGAAGAGCTTTTTGCCAAAACAAAATATCCTGACATCTTCATGAGAGAGGAAGTGGCAATGAAAATCAGTCTTCCAGAAAGCAGGGTTCAGGTACGTTTTGATTTCGGGGCTAAAATGTGCTGTTTCTGTAGATTAAAGAATAAAGAAACATCTACCTAGTTTAGACGGAATGAAATAAAACATTGAGGAATTAATTTGTTTAAGGGTTTGTTTACCCTGGCTCCAGAGGCTTGTTGATTTTCCGTTTCCTCTTCTCGTTGCCAAGGCTTTGAAGTGCTTCTTCAAAAAAATAGAAAGAAAGAAAAAAATAAAACCTCTGTAACCCAGGGATAGTTTGTGCGAAATGCACCACCATGGCATCCATAAAGGAGCTAATGGCCGCGCGACAAATTCTAAAACTCAAGACTATTATGTAACATTCAGTACAGTCAATGCCTTTTCCATTACGTCCAGAGACCAGACAATGCTATAATGCGCATCTTTCACCTTCTACACGAATACGACACAGGTTAATGGATTCTTTTTATCGTTCTTAGTTTTCAGTTTTCCTTCTTTGGAGTTAAATGAAAGGTTAGCCTTGAGCTATATTCACCGCTGGTGTACGTTTGGCATTTTGATTGTGCACGGACCTTGCTGTGGTTTTCGAAGCCTTGACTACATTTTGTTATCAGTGTTTACGCTGGTCGGTAATTTTGGTCATCTTCCAAAACACTTTGTGCTATTTACGGACATGTTTGGCATTGCGTGGCCCACGGAAGCAATTATCATTTCGCGAAGATGATAGATCTGCCCAAAATCTTCTTGATTCGTTTAAAAAGAGGCGTAACTTGGTTGTTAAGAGATAGTATTATTGTAAGTACTTAATTATCCGCAAATTATGCTGTTATCAATGCTATTGAATTTAACTCTTTTGTTTACTTGCAAAGATCTGTTATCTCATAGCTGGACGCCCGCATCGCAGCCGTCTGCGATCCCATGACATTTTGAACACGTGTTGAAAATTTCGCACGAAACATGTTGTAGTGCTAAATTTAGGATAAAAATTTGATTTCGCCTCCGAAATGAAGCATATCGGTTGAGAAGAAGTCTGTTTAGTGTGCAATAAATTTCGTGTGTTACAAAATTGCAAACAAACCGGCGAAAACATAGGAATTTGCTATCGTGAGATGGTAGACAGTGTGTGTTGCTCCCTGTTTGAAATTCTTGCCCTGTCAAGTGGTGGGTGTCGCTAATCTCAGTTTAGACTCACGCGATTGTTTCATTCATCGTTTCTTTAAACTCTTAATGAACTTGTTTTTTCTGATTTGTTTATACCTTTTTGTTCTTCTACCTCCTCTTTCTCTGGGTGCATCTTAACAACAACAACAACAACAAACTTCATTTCAAGGCTTACATCACTGTAGGGCATGCCACCTCACATGCCACCAAGCATGAAACTAACATTGTTGTTGGAATCTAGGTGTCTGTCTGTCTATTCTTAGATCATAACTTCCGGCTAAATTTTAAAGATTTCTATCATATTATATGAAAAAAGGCGTTTTGCATTTTTGTTTGCTATCTTTGCTGGTCATCTTTAAATCGAGTCTTGGTCGGCTTACATTTTGGACTTCTTATATGTGTTCCACATATATTGTAATCACATTTAATTCTCATTTCATATTCTTAACTATGTTCACCTCTCTATTTTTAGGTGTGGTTCAAAAACAGAAGAGCCAAATTTCGTCAACAAAACAAGCAACAGCAAGGAACTCAGAGTAAACCAAAACCAGCAGTAAAGAGAAAGTCGCCCACACCACCGATCCAACAAGTACAAGAACCAACAAAAGCATCCATACCTCCTCCTCCTCCTCCTCCTCCTCCTCAACAGTTCAACAATTTCGGCTTCACTGGAGCCTCTTGGCCCAACAAACATGATATTCAAGAAATGGCAAATATGCAGAGACAGGCAAATTATCAGAAGTTAATAAATAACGGTATCAACGCCTTTTCAGCGCCCAATTTTACGCCTCCTTCATCACAGCCACCCTTCAGTAACCCAAACCACGAACAGTATTATCCGTATATGGCAAACGCCGGTCCAATGGCAAGCGAGATGCCAAGGAACCGAATAGAGTCATCAGCCATGATGTGCTAAAACATAAAATGTTAAATTTTAGAGAGCAAAAAATTAATTTAGGATGGATGGTGGTGTTATTTTAATACTATGCTAGCCCCAATATTTAACAATTATGAAACGAAATCTACTCGATAGTCTTTATATTGGGGTTAAATTTTATGTAAACCTTGTATATAGATACTTTTCATGATGCAAAATCATTCAATCATGTGATCATTAATTGCTCCTTTTTTCACATTATCGACTGGAAAAGTTTAAACTTCAAAATGGAAAGGTTGTTAAGTAGAAATTTAAATATCCTTTTTATTTTTAATTCAGACTTTTTTGGAGTTGATACTTTGACGATTTCACGTAAATGTTTACCATCAAATTCAGTATGACTGAATAGCTTCCACTTCGATCTAGTGCGTAAAACATAGCGATTAACCGAAGTCAAAAGTTGTTTAATGCTTTTGAAATTCTTAAGACGCTTGTATCTTGTTGGAGTGGCACGAACAACTTGCCTCCAGCATACAAACATTTGTAGAATTTTAGACATTGTGTATATCTTCACAAAATCTCTCTCTATCTCTCTCTCTCTCTCTCTCTCTCTCTCTCTCTCTCTCCGGCAAGTTATACAATTATATAAACATGTGGCTGTTAGTTTGGCCATTTTCACTTATCATAAAGAGCTTTGAGTTTCCAATGGTGTCGATTAGAGAAGAAATAAAAAAACACGTGCAACGGTCTTCCAGAACCATGACATGTTTTCGTTCATGAACAAGCTCCTTTGTGGAAGAGTTACTTAAAATAGCTTGACCTAGATCTTATAAGCATGCGAAACAAAGACAAGTTTCATCGTATAGATTACAGTTTATACCCATCGCATTCATTAATCAACGTCACTTTTAATTCGCAAAGCATTTGTTACATTGCTGAAGCGTAGCTTTGAATATTGACAGAAATGAGTTTTTCATTGTTTCTTTAATGTAATTTGAACAAAATAAATAAAGAATTATGTTTGGCTGGAAAGCGTATTAGTCAGTCAGTCTCCAAAGAGTCATCTAATATAATAAAAAGAAAACTCTTATGATTATCAAAGGGTAAAAATTCGCTTAAGGCTAACCAGGGATTAAAGATAACCAAGGTCTGTATTGTATCTTGTAGTGTTTCTCTTGTTTAGTGTTACCACGGCTATTTTTAGCTATAGTTGTCAAAGAAAATAGACCAGTTTCAAGATCACCCAGAACACTAACCAAAAATACTTAAGACGCAGTTTTGTAGCGGTAAGCGTCAATCTAAATTAAAATGGGCACAATACCAGCAGGAAAGTGCTGAAATCTAAAATAAAACAACCCATAGAGTTGTGAATAGTTCATCTTCTCGCTGGTATTTGTGAATATTTTACTTAGATTAAGAGTAACCCTCTCAGATAGTCTTATGTCTTTGATTCAGCGGTCTGGGTGACCTCGAAACTTGACTATTGTAGTGCAAAAAGAAAACGCAGTTAACAGAATACACAAATAGAACGACTGGAACCTCAGTATAGAGGTAAAGGTTAAGCCATGTTTCCAATCCTCTGGATTGAACAGGAGCCAGGCGGTCTATCTCGCTATAAACTGTTCCACCTTATTATCACCATCGTCATCATCATCGTCGTCGTTGTCGTCATCGTCATCGTCATTGTCATCATCATCACTATTATTATTATTATTATTATTATTATTTTTATTATTATGTAGTACTGTTCAATAGCTTTTATTTGAATGGTCACACTGTAAGATTTCCATCCCCTCAATCCTACTATAGGTGTTAAATGAGCGGTAGGTTGATCCAGTTGGAGTTAAGAGGTTAATGGCTGCTGCAAAATTAGTCTTCATCTTACCCAACCTAACTTTGTTAAAGCGCAGTTTATTGTCATCTTGATAGATATACCGTAATCTCAAGCAGGTCATGTCAAAACAAAACTAATTGCAAGGCTGACACTACGACACAGGGCCGACATATGGCCGATCTTGATTTCATCAACTAACCTTCCTCAGGGCCAGGGATCAGATCAGTGAAAGAAAATAACAACAACACGAGATACGGCACGTTGTGTGGACGTGCTTCTTTGCATTTCGCAATGTCAGTACATCGCTAAAATTACTTTACGTCATTCCTTAAGGTCCGTTCATCATTCCTTCCATGTATCATTCCTTAACGTCCCGATGGAAGGGGGTCTCTGGATCCCTGGAGTCTCGAAATTTCTCCATAGAGCCTGGACAAAATGATAATTCTGGCTAAAAGGAGCCTGGAATAAGGCGATGGAGCCCAAAGAGCCCAGTTTTTCTGTTTTGGAGCCTTGGAGAACTACATTTTTGTCTCGGAGCCCGGGATCCCTGAACCGGCCTTTGGAATCCTGAATCCTCGACGTGGATTTCATTTTGTTCTTGCCTTTCTTCTTGTTAGTAGTTATTGTGGTGTTTGTTGTTGGTGTTTTTGTTGTTGGTGGTGGTGGTGGTGGTGGCGGTGGTGGTGTTGGTGGTGGTGATGGTCCTGCTGCTGCTGCTGCTGCTGCTGCTGCTGCTGCTGCTGCTGCTGCTGCTGCTCCTGCGGGTTGTTAAATTTCTTACTTGCTTCCCGAGGTCTCTCGCTTTACCTGCACGGGCCTTTTCTTGTTTATGGAAGTAACCTCTTTTGTCACTTTTAATAAGCAATTACAAAAGTTAGCTCGTAATCTGGGGAACATTTTTGTCGATACACTTCGGAAAATTCCTGATGTTTCCCCCGCGATAGCGCACACACGCAGTATAGTTGCCGAGGAAACTATATCTGCTTGTTTCTTGGGAGAGGGTCTGAGGGTTGACTTACTAACTGGCGCTAACTGAAGGCTTTGGGCAGTGGCAAAATTTTACAAGACTGAGGTACCTTTACGTCTCACATAGTTAAAAGAGTTTCTCTGAACAAAGCCTCCACTGATACAATACAAAAAACGGTTCTCTACTATGTGATTCCTTGGCGTGTGAGCTCTATCGAGATGATCGAATCATCGGCCTCCCTGTGAGCACAGGAAACCAAGCTTTCCTGAGAACGCCAATATGGATTCTCCCTCGAGAATGCACAGGACACCCTTCTTTGACTCTTTGACCGTTAAAAAGGAGTAAATATACCATGAGCTGTCTAATTCAGATTAAATAGGGATTATCTCAACTTTTTAGCCCATTTTTCACACTTGTTTTTGTTAGTATTAGTGCCACGTGGAAACAAAATAAATCCCATTTTCAAATTTGTTCAGTGATCGATTGATGACATGATTTTAAACATGAGATCCCCCCAACAGGAAAAAGCATTCTCCGTGTTTGTTGTTAATTAAAGTCGACAGGAAACCCACATAATGAACCATGTGGGAGCAAATAAACATGAAACATTCTTTCAAGATGTAATGTCTACTATAAAATGCAGCGAGTGATGATAAAAGACGTGTTTAAGCTTACATTTATGACTTCAGTTTAATCTTAATACTTCCAAGTACAAACTACTATAAATTACATTGTTTATTCTGGAATCAATATAAATAAAAAATGATACAGTACATTTAATAAATCCGACGATACCGATTACTAAAGAATTTTTTTTAAAACCCTCGGTAAACCACATACCTTTCCGTACTGCCCGGTAGAGTCTCAGCAGGATACACAGAATAAGACAATTTTATTTTCTCACGCTAGAACTTCATAACTACCGAGAGACAAAGTTTTATATACTTTTTTTAAATAGTCTACATTTTTCCTCCGGGACATGCGTGCTGTCACGACCAATGTTCCCCTTTTAGGTGCGTCTTTCAGCAGTCACAGTTCCGGGTTCAAACCACAGGTCTGGCGTTGAACGTGCCAAGTTTATTGCTCGTAGTTACAGGGTGTGTGAAAGTTGAAGACTGAAATTAACACTAAATTTGAACTTATCACATTTTTGAAATTTGGAGAGCATAAACATCAAAATCGTCGGTTCCTTTGACGTGAAGCGACTAGTAAACCCGGCCCTGTGTTCTACTTACCAAGGTTACTGCCAGTAGTAAAAGGGTGCGTCTAAACCTTGAAGTTATCAATCTAGACTTATTAAGTTTTTTTTTTTATTTAGTGTCTACAAACCGTCAACATCTTCGATTTCTATGCCGTCAAGCTACTAGTAAAGGTGCATGTACACCTCATCCAGAATTTTGTGATTTACCGCAAGGGTCCCCTTGGGAATATGGAATACATTAGATATGACAATGATGAGGGCAAGACCCTTTGCGAAATTGTACATGACGTAAACGGGAAAACGCTACGGTCAACAAATGTCACGGTGTTCGTTGTTTATTAAATAAAAATGGTTGCCAAGGCAACAAGGGAAAATCGCCATCAAGTAATCAACTTAATTTTTCAGCTGAGACACTGAAAAATCTGTGTCACATTTGTCCTTTCATTTCCAGGATCAATCTTCGCTCATCTGTCGATTTGTGGGTGAAACGCAAAAGTGTGACCATTCAAATAATTGCTATGAGCTGAACTTTCCTGTTTTGGGTGGCTCTCGCCATCTCAAAGTGTGACCACTCAAATGAAAGTTACTGAGCAGTACTTTCTTTGACACTGTTGATTACGCAGATTTTTTATGTTATTAATTTTTTTCTTTTGTGGTACTGTTTATTACGTAGTACAAGGCCGTTCTACGTTTGAATCAATCGATAAAATCCCAAACTGTGACCAGTCTGAAGTAAAGCTATTGAGCAGTCAGTACTTCTCTTTGTCGAGCTGGTTCCATTTTTAGTTCGTAGATCTCAAGCTACTGAGCAGTACTTTTATGTGGCGCTGTTTTCCATTGTTGTTTTGCAGAATATATGGTTCTACTTTTTTGACCCTGGGTGGTTTTGGGTGTGAAAGGGTGAAACTGTCAACTGAAACTTAGTTTACTCGAAGCCAGCATAACCAAACATGACTGTATATGGTATGAGGAAAGTATAAAGACAATACCAAGAAAC
This sequence comes from Siderastrea radians, assembly GCA_964017195.1. NCBI lineage: Eukaryota > Metazoa > Cnidaria > Anthozoa > Scleractinia > Rhizangiidae > Siderastrea > Siderastrea radians. The sequence goes on from OZ024900.1 coordinate 302,251, forward strand.
TATTTCATTTTTCAGGAATAAAAGCTAGCACAGCCTGGTTCTTCGTGTTAATATCATCATATAATGGGCTCAGTTCCTCAGTAATCAGAGTAAAACGTTAAGCCGCACATGTGCTACAGAGTGACAACAGGGACCCTACAGTCATGCGAAAACCCCCCTTGGGCTACAAGGATACCACACTTAACTCGAATGACTGGAAGTACTATTGCTGAAGTAAATGACTTTTTAAAACTAATTCAACTGTTCTTATGAACAGTAGCAATGACTAGTCGACATCCTTTTACAGCAACGAAGAAAAGTATAAACGTGAGGTAGACGAGATGTATGTCACGGTTATCAAAAGATCATGACGAAAGTCCTGTGTCGCCTGTGATATATTTGTCATTTCATTGTGCAAGATCCTGTAACTAAAAACGTCCGTGATCTTCCTCGTGTTCCAGAAAAATAATTCTTTGTCGTTGACAACCAAACACATGTAAAGCTTTAAGGCATTTGAGAAGATGGTTAACCACAAGACATCAACAGAAAATTATAAAGTCGAAAAAACGACAGCTAAGTGACTTTGCAGGACAAGTTGGACGCATTTGTTTTGAAAGGTAGGTTTACTTACTTCTTCATTGTAAATTTGAGTTTTGTTTACTAAATTTACACGACATCCCCGTACAGTTTTGTTATACTTTAAAAGCCGGGTTGAGAGAGGTTTTTGGTATATACACTGTATCTTGAGATTAGACATTTAGATCTTTCCATCAGATTGAGCTTGTTTGCCCTCTCAGTCCAAATTTCATCTCAGTCAACGCGAGAGTTGTCGAATTGGTCTAGTTTTTGAGAAAACGTTGGAAAAAAGCCTTGATATATATATATATTTTGAAAAACAAAAAGGTTATGTGCAGTTATTCTGTACTGTTTGATGGGGCACACACGGGCTGCTACCACTTCAAGTTTATTTTGACTGATTTTAACCCTTTCACTCCCATGAGTGCCTGAAATAAAAATTTAAGACAAATCTCTTTTGTAAAACACTTAAATATAAATAGTGCCATGAGAAAGTACTGCTGGCGATCTTCCATTTGAATGGTCACACCATAGGTTTTCGTCCACAGACTCAAAAGTTAGAATCTCCTTCATGTCTCCATAACTGACTCGGCTGGGAGTAAAAGGGTCAAGGCTCTGAATCATTAATTGTCGTTGATAGCAACATTTCCATACAGTAAAAATACTCAGAACACATGCTACTTTAAAATCGACATACATGTAGGTAGATAGGGTAAATTGCAGTAACTGCGGTGAATTGCAGGTTTGTGTAACTCGTGATATGCCGGACTCTTTTATTGTAAGAAGATCTTTTTAGAGAGAGGTCGTTAAACCGTTCTCGTTTTTCTCACGTAACTGCGTGGAAAAAGTTTTTGCGGAAAAATGTCCTGAAACCGATCGCGTTTATAAGCTACATGCAGTGTAAAATTTCAGGACCAGGTGCACATGTTTTCCGCCTAATTAAAACAAAAGGAAAAATGAAGTTCGCAAAAAAATTCTCTTAGCCTTGAATGGTTACCCTTCTAGCATGTCGCTTCAAGGTTCTTGAGACTCAACGTGAATAAGGAATCGGTATAAAAAACGTTGTGTCGGAAGAAAGAATGGAACTTATGATAGGTTAAAGGCAGTCGGACTAATGATTCGAGCTCTAGAGTTTTCCCTCGTATTGTATTCTTGGACAGACGACTTTAGTTTCCCCTCAGAGTCTTCTATTTTCGCTCCAAAAAGAGTTCCAATTCAACTGGAAAAAAACTTCAAATCTCATTTTGCCATATTGACTGAACAACAAAAAAATAGTGCTCAATAGCTTTAGTTTGAATCGTCCTGCCTTAAGATTTTATCCACAGACTCAGAATTGAGAAGAAATACCGGAAAACTGTTGAGGTAAAGTTCACATAAGCTATATCAACCTATTTCATCTATACCCACAAACAGCTAGGTAGCAGCGGCTTCCGCTCCTTTACGTAAATATTTATTTTACACATTTATGACTAATAACAAAAACCCTTTCCTCATTCATAAATTCAGAACCTATGTGTCAGGGAAGTAGCAGTTGAAAATATCCTACTTTAAACAAATTGCCCTATGTTCTTCGCTGTATCTTGTCTCCCATCACACCTTGCAAGCCTTGTATTGCTCGTTTTCATTTCATTTGCAGCCATATTCATGACATTCATGACAACTGACTGACGAAATGTACTGACTGATAGCTACCAATCAAATGGTTTACAGAAAGCATAGTGATGCTATTTGTAGTGCGTGATCTCAAGTGAAATAATCAGTCGCTAGAAGGAAGTGGGATATCAAGCTGATTATCCGCAATTTTAAAATAATGACGTGACCTTTTAAGAGGACGCGTTGCATAAATGGAATGCTCGCTTTGTTATCGATAGTGGTTTCGTGATTTCTCGCAAGACAACTCTCACCACAAGACACTGCACGTGTGAGTAGTTTCCCACCCAGGTCAAAGTTTATGACAACATTTCCATGCGTTGCACGATAGGTTCCACAGAACAAAAGAAACGAGAGAGAATGGACGACCGTTTTCCAGCCTGTGCAATGAACAGTGTGAGCTACATTCCACCTAATATAGACTTCTTTAACCAAGACATCGACCCAGCATATGGTAAGGTGTTCAAATATCTGTATAGGGTGGTCTTTTAACTTGCATGTCTCGCCTGGTGTCGTTTATTATATTCTTCATAATTCTCAACTAGGATAATCTTTCTTCAGTAATGCCTAAAACGCTAAGTGGGTTAAGGATTATCCTTTCGTAGTTCCTGTGCTATTAATATGTACAGTTTTTACAGTGTACTGTCTTAAGCGCTAACAACAGATGGACACATAATACAATAATATACTTCGTTTCGTCACTGACATTTCTCAGAATTACTAAATTAAGGAAGAGAGAGGAATTCAACCCAAAGAATTACTGCCCATTCACTAGCAGTTATATAAAAGATGTTAAGAAAACTAAAAGTCCACTTTAGTTGGCGTTAATAGATGATTGCTGTTATTTAGCAATAGGATAATCAGTCCATTTCCTGCTCTCGAGCAATCCGACAGTTTATTATGGAAAATATAGCACTATTTACATGTGACTTTTGTTTTCCTTGTCCCGGTTGAGGATGGCGACACTGCCATTTGTTTATCTCCTATGTCATAAAACTTCTCTATGATAACAGGTGTTACCATCCATATAGATATAAACACTTTTAATCCTCATGCCGGGGGCAGATACAAAATTTTAATGTTCGTTATTATCTTCAGCTTACAAAGGATGTCACGGAATATCGTTATTAAAGACTGGCTTATTCTCGTCGGTTTAGTATTATCCTACCAGCTAAGCCACTAATAGCCGTATAATCCCATCAGTCGGTTACGCCGTGGTTATTCGTGAGTCAGTCCACAAACTTAAGCCACCGGTGTCGCCACTGGCAGCGTACATTTAGTTGTAAGATAGTTCACAAGCCACTCATAAACACATTGCCTCCTGAAGAGAAAGGATCTCTTAAGAAACGCCTTAGCTTGATCACTGACTGTTAAAACCATGGACTTTGGTTGGTGCGGTTATTCATTTCCCTGCTTGGGTTGTCCGCAATGCCTTGTGTCTCGATATATGGAAGGTACTTTTGTTTTTGAGCTTTTTCCTTTTTATAATGAGCAATAACAAAATTTCCTTTTGGAACAATAATACGGCTAGTAAGACAGGAACGAACGGCTTAATAGCTTTAGTTCAAATCGTCACACTTTAGGATTTAATTCACAAAGTCAAACCAAAGAACCACATCAGTGTATTAATGAAAGTTTGCCTGCGAAAGTTTTTCATTCTAAACTGAGCTGAAATTACACCAAACATTAAATTCTGTTTGTTATTTTTTGCTCTACTTTGGTTTTTTATATATAGATATATATATAATATCGAGGAGAAAAAGAATCCGCCGTGTTGTGCTACAGATTACGATTAAAGCTTAAAATAATGTCTGAAATACTCCAACGATGAAGCGGAAAAAAGCTAAAAGTTACTAAGTATTGACAGAAACTCGATTCTTTACCTGGGAATCAAAGGCGTTAGATAGTTCTTGAGAAAGAATTTTGAATGAAGATATTATCATAGTTATTACCCAGTTGTCACTGATCTAAATACTTTTTCAAGCCTTATAACGACGAGGATAATCTAAAAACACCGGAAGGGTTAGGAATTTTGAGTCGCCCTGCTGCAGACAATGATTGAATAAACAGACTACACTCTGTTTGCTGTTTTGTTGTTGTTGTCGTGTTTGTGCTTTTTTTCTTTTTTTTTTCAATGCTAGTTAATCGATTGCAACTAATATTTCATTTCTGCCTCAAAGGTCCTCTGAGAAAAAAACACGATGTTTAACTGAAAGAAATGAAACATTATCCCTTTTTATCATTTTTTAAAGGTCCCCCGAGGAAGCAGCGCCGAGAGAGAACAACTTTCACCAAAGCGCAGCTTAAACTGTTGGACGAGCTCTTCACCAAAACAAAATATCCTGACATCTTCATGAGAGAGGAAATCGCCATGAAAATCAATCTTCCCGAAAGTAGAGTGCAGGTGACCTGTTTTTCAATTCACTCTTCATTCACTCAAAAACAAAATGATTTCTTTTAATACTAGTTCGGAAGAATTTAGGCAATCAAACATATGTATTTCATTACTCCTGGGTAATATTTTCAAAAACTGCGCAAGAAGAAATTATGAATGTCGCTGTCGTATGGAACAATGGAACGATGTTTGAGCAGAAAAAAGCAGACGTGTTGAAAGGCGCGTTTTCCGTGTCCTGTGGGTAGAAGAAAGATTTCACGCCTTTTTTTGTTTCAAAAATGTTGAAGAATCTCACGAAGGAATTAATAATGTCGACCTATTTTTTTACTGAGATAGTTCACAACCCAGAAATAAAATAATTTTGAGTAGTTTCTCAGTTTGGACATGTCTTTGAGCAATGTCTTTTATCGACCGTTTATATTTCAATGGCGATGAGTCAGGCTATTTTAGGGAATTCTGTTTCCACACTAAAATTTAACTGGATATTAAACTACTTTAAAACATCTACTACACGAAAGTATAAAACTAAAAGAACGATGAGTAATATTCAGTAATATCTAATCCAGGCCCAAAATTCAGTTGGTACTGACAAAGATTTTTACCCGTCAACGTTTATGACAACTTTAAATATATAACTAACCTCAAATTACGATGTGGGTAAGGTTTCATCAGGGCATGGTAATATTCGTTTCCATTTCGTAATTACGGAAAACAGATAAGACAGGCCAAAAATAGCATTACCCGCTTGGGCATATTTGCTCCTCTATATGTTTCTGGTCATTTCGATCTCGACACGATTTGAAATGCTACTCTGTCTTTTGAGTCTGTGAATGAAATTTAAACTTTTTACCATTTTCGATTTGCAGTTAATAATCTTGCACTGTTGTTTTATACAGTAGTTCCCAAAGGAAAATTTGAGTTTTTTGTTAGCATTTTTTCTCAGTGAGTCATACCTAACACGTGTAATGTTTGAGCTAGAGTGTGACCATTCAAACATGACCTTCCTATAGTGCAAATTGTCAAGTTCAGTTTCTAACATTGCAAAAGAAAATTCGAGAATATTTTTTTTAGGTTTGATACTGGACACCCCTGGAAATGGAACCGAGTGAAACTATGAAATTTGGCACTCTGAGGCATAAAAGGTTAAAATGGCACGGGTACGGCTTTCAAAAAGCTATTTGAACACAGCATGGATTCAAAGAAACTGTTGTCGTGCACAGGGATGACAGATTTAACCTCAAATCCCCTTAAGTTGTTCCAAAGAGGCGTTTCTTAGTGAAGCTTTAGAACAAACGGTGACAGCAAGCATTCAATTAGTTACCTGCAAATTGGCCCAAATTTAACCCTTAGGTTGAATCATAGCTGATTAGCGATGTAATCTGCTGATGAAAATGATATAGTTTGACACCTCTTTAAGAAAATGCTCACAATGTGCACGAAAATTCATTTTTGGCATAAAACATGAATGATGAATCAAGTGAACTAAAAGAAAAGAGGTTCGTGGTAATTCGCTTCCAAGTTGCTGTAGAGGAATCCTTGCAAAGATCGCAAGAAATAACTGAAAAACGTGTGGAAATTTGTTTAGCGGAAGCACTTAGCATCTCTTTGTAAGTTCTGCTCCTATGCAGAGTGCGTGGTGATTGCGATAATAAACACACGTGATGTGATTTCGCCGCGATTTGAACCTGGGGGGGGGGGGGGGACTCAATAAGGATTCGTACGGAAAGGCTCTGACCCAGGCTCAAACCCTTACCCTTTCACATACTAACTTTCATCAAAACGGTCCCCTTCCATATACTAGAACAAAAATTCCACCTTTTTGATAGAACGGAGAACAGTAGATCGTCGCGGGTTCTTGTCGTCCAAAGCCTTCAACCTTTTCTGCCAAAAATTTGAAATCCATTTTAATGCGCAGATTTAGTTACCATACATTTCAGTTCAAGATGTATTTCAGCGAACCTTTACCCTCCCCCCTTTTTTTCTGCTCCGGGGAATTGAAAGGTGACCCGGTTAGTGAACGTGTTCCTCTCCCACGTCTTTTGTTCTTCTGTTCGTCTTTTTGTTCTTCTGAAGTTCTCTTCTTCCCTATTCCTCGTAGAGACGAGACATGCTCGGAGGCTGTCTTTTCAGGCAGTATAGTGAAATCTTTTGATAGGAAATTCAAATCAAAACTTAACAAGTAGAATTCAAATCTGCGTATCAGTGCGCGTGTTCAATTTCACACAAACATTTTATTGGTAAACTTTGTACTTTGGAGCCGTTGAAAAAAAAAATTGTCGCTAACCTTGGCCCTTAGTGAATTTTTTGGCAGTGAACAACTTGATTCTTTACAATAACCAGTCGAGCAGCTGAAAATTTATATGAAAGTTATCGTGTTTATGTCTGATTGTGAAGGAACTGTACAAAAACCGTCTAATAAAGTATAGAAAATTAAACATTTTCCCTCCAGGCCAGAAAAGACAACTCCCTTCGTCCTCGATTAGTATAAAGGGGTGTGACGTCATAACAAGTTTAATGTTTTTGGGTGAAAATTAAGCTGAAATTACACCTAAGTACCTGCTATTGTAAAATAAATGCTCGTAGACAATCAATAGATATCAGGTGTTTTTCACAAAGGCCGAACAAACCGTGTTTACTCTTAAGCAATATTCCAAGTCATACGAATAAAACCCCAATTTTTTGAAGTTACAATCAATTTCCATCTCAGCCATCCTCGTGAGCCAAATACATTTATCCATAGTTTCAGAAAACTAGTAAAGCTACTTTCAAATAACACTGACCCATCGTTTCTCGGTTTTCCATGATTCCAATATGTCTTTTGGCTCTAAGCAGTAATACTTGAAATAGGTGACCCGGAGCGTTAACTTCACTAAAAACAATCCTGGTTTATTAATTAAAGCTGGCTGTCATTTTTAAAAGCTTTTTTTTTCGTAGGTATGGTTCAAAAACAAGCGAGCCAAATATCGACAGCAAAACAAAAAGCAAACCGGAGCGCAAACCAAGACGTCCCCGGTTAAAACAAAAGCAACCCCGTCACCACCCCTACAAGAACAAGTAAAACCGGCTACCGACATGCAGAAGCCTCCACCACAGCTCAAGAGGTTCGATTTTTATGCCTGGCCGCAGCAAAACAGGGATCCCGTGCCGCAAGATATGCAAACATTGGTAAACATCCAGAGACAAGCAAGTTATCAGCCTGGTAGAGCAGTCATTAACAACATGGGATCAACTCCAACTCCTTTACAACAGCCACAGTTCCCGGATTTTCCTTTTGCTAGAAACAATCCCATGACTGGATGGTTACCAATCAATCACAACGTACAATCGCGCTATTTTACACCGCCCATTTACACCTAAATATTAAAGTTAATAATGTTAATTTTTTTAGTTCAGTAAAATAATATATACCGCGCGCAGAAGGCGTTTACATTTTTCAAGGTTCTTATTGGTCCCCTATTCTACCACGTGACTTACTCTAAGCCCATGCATGTCAAGATTATTCCCTCCTGTATTCCGGAGCTTCTTGTGCGTGAAGCGTAATTTGTTGTTGTTTAAGTTGTTGGCCTTGAAGCATTTGCTCCCATAATTTGTTGTAAATAAATAAGTAAATAAATAAATAAAGTTTGAATAAAAGACCTATGCATATTTTATTATACACATTATACACAGTTTAACCCCTTAAGCCCCAACACTAACAAGCGCACTCTCTTCACTGGCCTTCATATATTTCTTACAGTGCAAATTGGGAGAATCAGTGTTTAACATCAAGACACTTCGTAGACCTTTGGTGGTCATTTCCTTTATTCTCATGTCCTGTATGTTTGATCATGTAGTGATGTTATGAGGAGAAATTTAGTACTTATCACTATTGGTGTTTAAAAGGTTAGAATTGTTCAACATTTTTGCTCCTGTGACTACGATATTATCAAACTTAAAGACCAACACTCGCCTCAGCAGTTAAGGGCATAAGATATGCTGAGATTTCGTCCGGCTCTCTGCCTGGGGCTAAGCCGATGCTGATGAGTCCTAATTATAACAAGAACGAAACAGCTGTCCACTGCTGCTACTGCCAGGGTGATAGGGCTGTGTGCATGCGTAAGGTACTGGCCATACCGCGGGGATGGTGTAGTGTGTGCCTCTTGCTGTTTATTTTTAGTTACAGATTCCTGGGGTTGGATTCATGAAGCCCTCCTAAGATAAGACTTAAGATAAGTGTCCTGCGTATTGTTGAAAAACAAAGCCTATTGTTAGGAAACAATACTTAAGATTCATCTTTGGCTTAGGACAGCTTTGTGAATCCTGCCCCTGGATAGTTATAACCGATAACATGTGTACCAGGACAGGCTGGCTCACACATAATCAGATCAGCTGCAGGAAAAGCCAATCCCATTGGCCACATCATTCTAAGAATAAATGCAACAAGAAGAAATCGGGAACAGCACCCGCAGCCCAGGTAGACTTAAGGTCTTTGGAGACAAGCAGTGAAAAGGGTATTTGAATTGGAAATGGTGCTAAAGTGGGCACCAGAGGAGCAGCAACTAAAATCAACACGCAAATGCGCATGGGATTAGTAACACCTCAAGTGCTTGCAGAAATTCTCAGGAGGGGATGGCCAAAGAGCCGTAGTCGCTGGTGTAGAACGAAACGAGACGAGGGACATTAAGTTCGCAAGCAGTTTTTAACCTCGCTTATGTTACTGGTTAGTGACCGGTCAAATGAAAGTGACAGGGCATTACTTTAATGCGGTACTTTTTATTATGCTGTACAAGGTGGTTTCAAGTTTTGGGTCTGTGGATGAGACCTCAAAGTGTGAGCAAGAGGGTGGCCCGTAGCTGCTGCTTGTTAAAGATCAGTTTGTCCGATGAATTTTATCAGGTGAAACAGCTGATTCAGTTCTTATTGAGATTTAGAAGCCATTGTCGTGCCAAAAGCGTGAACCACTAGTAATACAAACAGCGCCGATCAACATGTTATAACTCCATCACTGAAATTCGTAATTTCAGGAGCCCATCGTATGCACACAGCTATGTCACCGGGCAGTGGCAGCCATGAACAGCTGTCGCTTTCATTTTGAGGTCTTATCCACAGACCCAAAACTTGAAACCACCTTGTACAGCATAAGATTTAACGTTCTATCATTATGTTATGCTTTTTATCGGATACTTTGTACAAAAATGGGTGTATATTGCAAATTAGGGGACCTGAATCACGGAGTTATGGATAACGCGTCACAGTGAGTATATCAACTAAATATCCCACCCAATCACAAATCACCAGGAAATCAACAGGAAATGTCATTTGTCGTCTCACTTCTTTTTTCAAATGCTGAGTCATAATGTTTTTAACAAACATCAGCAACAAGATGATATTGAAAACAGATATTTAGAATAGTACGTGTACTATCGTGACATTTTCTCGCCAGAATCTTCCGTGATAGACTTTCATAGCTACACGCTAATTATGCACAAACCAAGGTCCGGTCATTTAATTAAAAAGAAATTTTTACTTCCTTTACCAACTTGAAGGCAATATAATTCAAATGGGAAAATTACCCCATGTTAAACTGACTTCCTACTTGACTTGGGGGTTTGAGCAAGACTAATATTACAAAAGACCTTCACTACGGTGGGGCGGAGAAAAGCACGAAATTACGTTTGGGTGGGCCACCCTTAACACTCAACCTTGGCTTACAACATAACTGCCAACTCTCGAGTTGAATGGAGTTGGCAAAGAATGGCTTTCTCATGTCTTACAGTGCGTTTTGTACGCTAGTCAGGTGTTGCGTGTTTTCTGACCATAAAATGGCCATTGCCATTGACGAAACAAAGTATTTATCAGCTATCGATAAATTTGTTTTGTCATGGACAATGGAATTTTTTTCTTCATTCTTAATTTCCTGTGTGAGCTGGCAAGAATTTTCGAAAATACAAAGACAGCTCGCAAATTAGCAAATCAAATAAGAGATATTCATTCAAGAATGGTAAAACCTAACCTTTTGTAATATTCCATTCCATAAAACGTTGAGCGAAAGCCAATTCTGCCACCATGAGAACCCGAACTGGACAATCATATAAATCCCTTTAATTATAAAACGCCCTAAAATTATACAAGAATAGGCATTGCCTTTGTAGAGTGGGCTTAGTTTTTAAAATAGCTATTTACTGATAAAAGGAAGCTGTATTTTCTACTCAAAAACAATAGTCAAGTGCCGCTTGTAGGAATTCGAAAGTGAATTCCAATTATTTATTTTCTGCAAGAACCTTCAATTGGAAAATCACATTGATTTTCAAATAAGACTTCACTATAGAACTTCCACAAAAGTTTTATAAAGTTCATAAATCAAGAAGCAGACCGAGAACTGTGTACAAAAGCGTGACTTTTAAATGCTTCAACCATTTAATATAGGTGATGCGGAATTTTTTTTATAAATATATAATGACAAGTCACGTTTCATAAAGTGCAATTTATTAATGCTGGGCAAATAAATTGATTAAAGATGTTCGTTGACAGTTATCTCTTTGACGACGACACCATCTTTCATCGAATTTCTAAAATAAACTGAGACGTTCTTACGTTGGATCAGACAGTGCTTTCACGAAATAGCCCGGGGATAAGGATTCTTAAAATGTTTGGCGGGGTATGCCTCCCGGTTCTTCACATCCTAACTCTCTTTTAAACGCAAATACGTCACTTTCCAGCTGACCCGTTTTCAGACCTTGCCTTGTTTCCGTTGCATTTCTGAAGCAGTTAATCACGCTTTGCAGTTGTATCATATCAAATGATATTTTTTCTGGTTACTTCTCTTTCTCAATTTTTTCACGTTTTTAAATGCGATTATTAAGTACGCTCTCGTGATTTCCTTAAAAACACACACACACACACACCCGTCTTCAGACCAAAATGGCAAATCAATTATTCAATTTTACACCCAAACAACTTTACCTTTTGGGAGGGCCAGGGGTGTATAAATGTTCTTTACACAGGGGGTAAATCTTCCCCTACCCTCCCCCACCCCGACCAAGGGGGGGTGGCCAAAGCTTATTTTGTATCAGCCTAGTACCCAGGCGTTCCCTTCCCGCTCACTCGACTTGGAGCGAAATTTCGAAATTTCCGATTAGAACACTTCCTTTTTTTTTCTTGACAGAAATACCCCATCAAAAATGATCAATGGAGCATAAACATGTCTATAGAGTTTTCATGCGACATGTCATGCGACTTCAGCAAAATTTGATGTCGATAAAAGAAACGTCGTTTATTTATTACAAGAAAGATTGGACAAATTCTGTCATATTCACGAAAAGTGAGTGTCGTTAAATATCGACTCTCTAAACTCTCCAAATTAAGTTGTTGCAAAACTGTTCGCCAGTAATTGGGAATTTAAAATTTTTCCTGTTTGGCAAACTGTAGCAAGTGTAAGGCACGACATCAAAGTCTCAGGACGGTCGTTGCCACGAAACAACGCGGACCAATGGCACTACAAGGAAAAACGATGCAGCTTCTCATGCGTATCTCATGACCTTAGCAATTTCCCTTTCAGGCAGATACACGTAACCTCCACTCTTCCTTCTTTTTGACATCTGAGATCAATTTAGCCAGCATTTAGGCAAACATATGGCCGACAACTATCCAACGACCTTTTATTTTTCCTTAAGACTGGAGAAAGACGGCGGCCCAAAAAAATTTTTCAACATAAAGAAAAGCGCTAGTAAATCATTTGGCTAAACTTTTCGCTGCTGCTGAAAACTGATACAGCATTAACTGTTGTCTAGATTTTTCTTGGAGAATTTCGTCGCTCATTCAGACCTACGGCGGGCAAACCAAAAAACGTTTTCGTCATGTAAACCGCGTGATTTAACGTGTGTGTTTATACAATTTCCTGAATTGTCTCCGGTTTGTTGTGGCGTGTGGTAATTTAAGGTTTTGCAATTATCTGAAGTTCCTGTTTCAGCTTTCGCGGGTGACGTTACAGAGTTCCTGTACGCGTTTGCGGAAACAAATAGTTTAGAAGCTAAATTGAAAGCATTTAACACAAGAGAAGATCTCAGTACATGGGCTGAAGGATTAATCATCATTAGAAGTTTAATCAGGTAAGTTTAAGTAACTGAGGCCAATGCAAGGTCAAGACGTGAATTAGTTCACATGGTTCTAACTTTTGAGTCGTGGACAAAATCCTCAAGAGTGAACATTGAAATGTTTAATAGCTTTTAAGAGCGCCTGTCTGTAAAAATCAGACAAAATCAAAATTCCGCGGCAAGGGTGGAAAATTCGATTTCTTTCATATTTTAATGTTAGATAGGTTAGGGTATAACTAAAATTACTGGATACTTTTTTTGGCAAAATATCCTTTTATTTCCTAGAAAAATGCAAATAACGAACTTCCGTTAAAATCGCCATTTGAAGCAGTAAATTATGACATCAATCTGAGGCGTTCGCGTGCAAAAACAAATCCCTCTGTCGTCTTTTAAACACTCAATTTTACTTTTGCAATCTCTCAAGAACTTCAAAACTGATTTTGGTAGAAACTGCGTTGTTCTTTGTGTTTGAAATAATTTAATTTTGAAAGAATACATTTCTCATCACGAAAAGTACTTCGTGAATTAAATTATTTTTCACCATGTGCTAAACCTTCAAATCGATTCAGCTTCTGGCTGTCGAATTAAGAAAAGATGTTCTCAGGATTGCTGCAAAAATTTCTTCGGGCAAATGATTGAGAGCGACGCGAGAGCTTTTCAAAGTTCGTTAAAATGCAGGTTATTTGACCCTTCTTGGAACATTCCATTCGCGAGTCACGCACATGTTTTAATGTGTTTCGACCCCGGGGTTTCGACCCATATTGATCGAAAACGTCAAACAGAAAAACAGTTCGAAATGCTCTTACCTCATTTGCTGTAGAGGACAGGTCCAGAGGCCATTTCCGAGTGACTCTCTTGCCGTTCGACGTATTTTGGTCCTGTCGATGACGTCCAATGAACACCGCCAACTGGGTCAGTGTATTGTAAACGGTCAAACAGCTCAACAACAACCTTTCTTGCAAAACGTTCGACATCTTTCTACACTGTGACATCTTACTCAACGGTTCAGTTGCTGGTCAGTGTTGTTTAGTTGGCAAGACACAAAAAGGTTTTTATCACCACATGCCGCCGCTAACGTGGCCAGAGTTCCCGGCAGAGTTCTATCTAGAGCCGCGTCACGCAATGCAAATCATCGGAATGGACATTTTACTAGCGGGTAGGGGAAGGGCAAAATCTGCTCTGATTCTTTTTAAACGGCTCAGGTTTCGAGAAATGTGAGGAACTAGTAATGGATCAAAAAATACGAAACAAAATTGCCAGAATGCAGAAAAAGTAGTCACCCCTCGGCGTGAGTTGTAGGCATGCAAATAACAATGTTCGAACACGAAAATTAGCTAAAAAGGGTACGTGTACTAGCTTAAGTTAAAAACCTCTTCAAAACGTCGAGTCCAGAACATTAAAATGGTTTTTGTCAGGGAAACTGCGATGTGACTAACTAGTTTGTGCTTATTGTTTTGGCTTAGAGGGGGGACCTCGGACTTTTTTTTCACAAATCATACATATTTACATACGTGAATTGCTTCGTTACACAGAAGACGGTTGTTGTTGGTTCCATTTTCTTGTCGTCGGAATTTGTGGTAACAACACCAGACGAATCAAAAGCTTGAAAACAATTGTTCCTTTCCTTTCATGCACCAAGAATACATAGGCCCGTAGAAGGGGGAGGGGCAGAGGGGGGGAGGGGGGAGCTGAGAGCCCCAGAAGTCTTGGAAGTTGAAAAAACATTACAATAAATGAGCCAAAATATATATAATTAAAACGAACTAATGTGCAACGAATAGTCTTAAATGCTGATGCTAAAAGTTTCTTTTATAATTTTACAACCTTTAACAGGGTTTGACATCTGTTGAGTCTCTAGCCACCGGGCAAGTGGGCTTCAAAAATCTACTAGCCCACCGCACATTTCAGTGGCCCAGGTTCCTTACCAATGTCTTACTTCACCCGTATCACCTTGACCCTGGCAGTATAGCTTTACTGTGAAGGACCTTAATGCCTTTAATAGCTAAGCGACTGCTGTGTATTTTCTGCAAGCTTTAAGCTCATGATGTTGTTTTAAAACAAGTCTAAGAAACAAAACTATTTTTATCTCAACAAATGAGTGATAAAAGTTACGTAAACGTTTACGAGAGTTAGATAAAACAGGTCCGAAATTCGGAGCTTGGCTGTCGAAATGTATCAATGTTAACAAACCTTGTAACTGTAAGGGTACTTTTTTAAAACTGATGCTATAAATCTGGTGGATGTTGCCAACAACTTTGTCGGCGAAAAAGCAAACAGGAATCAGCTTTTTGGCAAATTGTCAACGAACGATGTTCCCAAAAAGGTGTCGTTTTTGACGAAATCAACACAAACTGTGGCATTGTGAACAGAGTTAGTATCTATGTGAGTGTGTATTTTGAAGGGGGGGGAGGGTTTGACTAGGCCAATTTGCTCGCAGCATTTATGTCAGCCTTGGTACTGGCCTGATACCACAAGTTACAAGTCAGTTTTTACAACGAACGCTTGAATACAATGACGATATGTCCCAGCCATCGTGCAAAACTTGGAATAGTGTCGAGCAGAAGCTGCAGCACAAGAGGCCGGGTCCCGGGTCACGGTAAGGAAAAGGAGAGTGGCCAAAAAGGGAAAGAGGACTGGGGAAAAAGGGATCTAAAGTTGTCTTACGCGAGACTGGTTCGCTTGCAAAAGTTGGATCAGGTGAGTTTTATATTCGCTTGTGGTCTATCCGAATATTAGCCAGGTTATCGATGGAAGCCTCACTCTTCTCCTCGTCCTCATTAAGGTGTATGTAGAACGTGAAAGAGGTAACAGACGTTTAAGGCCAAGATGCGTGACGTATTTCTGTTATGATATCCTCATATCCATTATGATAAGTATGCTGGCTGCTGTGAGAGCTCTCGCTCACTGGGAACCTGTCTCAGCAAGATTCGTAAACAGAAATTCAGGAACAGAATCTCACTTTTGTTACCATGGTTACGTGCCATATTTCGCAGTCTTCAAACAGCACTGGCGTGCTGTTAGAAGCCCTACTCATTAGTCAGGACACACTAATGTAGACTATGTCAAACAGCTGACAAGAGAGCACAGTTAAAAACTTCGATCGCACCCATTTGTTATAAAGAGAGAACCCTTCCTTCCAAAACTCCAGCCAACTCTTTAACAGCGAGCTGACTTATATAACTCTGCCTTGTACCGGTCCTGTGCCAGCTGAGAACCAGCAGACTGACACCAATGATTATAGGTAGAATAGCCGCTCGTCAATCAACAAAAGGGAGCCCCTTGTAGTTATAGGTTTTCCCCGTATTAAAGTTGGGTCTAGTTAATAATAGCGCCACTTCTGTTCCACCGCTCAGCTGTAAGCTTGTACAGCGGTTAGAATTGCGTTTCAGACTACTAGGGTAGCAATTATACCATTTTTAATGGTTGTAACAACACTGGTAATATGTCAGAAAGACACACAACGCCATTAAAACCACGAATAATCCCTGCAATAAACACTGTATGTTATTTTACTTCACCTCAAAGGTTTTGCCCTTCCCCTACCCGCTAAAATGCCTTTGATACGCATTGCGTGACAAACCAAATACGCACGCGACGCCATGAACGTTTGGTCCCAATTTAGCAGTCAAATCTGATAATGCTTTTGTGCACTGAAAACTGAGCAACACTCGTATTAAATCAACTCAACCTTTGAGTAAGATGCCGTAGTGCAGAAAGACGTCGAACGTTTTACAAGAAAAGATGGTGTCGTTGAGCTGTTCGACCGTTTACAATTAAGTTGACCCAGTTGGCGGTGTTCATTCGGTTCAGTTGGACGTCATCAGCAGGACCAAAATACGACGAACGGCAAGAGAATCACACGAAAATGGCCTCTGGACCTGTCCTCTACAGCAAATGAGGTTAGAGCGTTTCGAAGTGTTGTTCTGTTTGACGTTTTCGATCTCATATGGGCCGAAACACATTAAAATATGTGCGTGACTCGCGAATGGAATGTTGCCAGGAAGGGTAGAAAAACCTGCATTTTAACGAACTTTGAAAAGCTCTCGCGTCGCTCTCAATCATTTGCCCAAAGAAATTTTTGCAGCAATCCTGAGAACATCTTTTCTTAATTCAACAGCCAGAAGCTGAATCGATTTGAAGGTTTAGCACATGGTGAAAAATAATTTAAATCACAAAGTACTTTTCCTGATAAGAAATGTATACTTTCAGAATTAAATTATTTCAAACACAAAGAACAACGCAGTTTCTACCAAAATCATCTTTGAAGCTCTTGAGCGATTGCAAAAGTAGAGTTGGGTGTTTTAAAGACGACAGACGACACCCTTGCCGTGTTATGTTTGATTTTTACAGACAAGCGCTCTTAAGCAACACTTTCCTGACGTTCTTATGGCACCGACTGTTATGCTGTACAATTTAAGTCGGTGGGTGAAATCATCAACTCTGTCCATTTTAAATGATTGCTATTATTACTTTCCTGTCGTACTGTTTGTTATGCTGCACAAGGTGTTTCATACTTTTAAGTTTAGGATATAATCCTAAAATGTGGCCTATTTTGACCAACTTCACTTACAACACTTAAAACAACTAACTACTCTAACTACTAACATTTTACATTACCACTACTACTACAACTAGTGCTATGTCTCAAATACATATTTTTATGTATTTCCCATTCGTTTGATGTACAAAACTGAAGTGGGAGTATTTCGAAAATTATTTGAACATATAACAAAACAGACATATAAACGACACAAACATAAAATTATCGAAAGTATACTTCTAGTGCATCTTTGACTGAGTTGCTGGGTACAGAAGTTGCTCGTTGCATATAGGAACTAGACTGTAATTCTCTTAACTGTCAATTCAGTTCAAAAAACAATACCTCAAAAAGAAGACGTTGATTATTCTGGTAGTTTAACAGACTTCAGTTTATCAGAACCGGTTTTCTTGTTTGTGCAGGCACCGACCACGGAATAAATACGAACTCCACCGCTTCTTTATCCTTAATAAATAATTTCCTTTAGATAATCCTTTCTTAGTCTGGCCCTCTCTTAGAGAACAGTCTTAGACACATCATCCGAAATAAGAATTTAACAATCACGGAATTGGTTATCCTTGAGGGTGCGGGGGTACAGAATCCTAACTATGTCGGTGTAGTGAAGCAGGTAACTAATGAATTGGTCTTGCATTTTCCACGCCGTTCGCCGTCGCTCGGAGTTGTTTACTATTTGTATGGTGTGCACGCATCACCTCGATATTCTGAGGCCCACCTTCAGAAAGGTTTCCAGATCTTCGTAGTCATTCTCCACGCCCGCACGTAGACCACATGCAACAATATTGTTTCTCTTGGACCGATTTTCCAAGTCCTCAACGTTCTTTCGAAAGCAGCTACGTCTGCGGGGCTTACCTTCTCATCAACTTTGCTCTCCACTTCGTTAGTTTTCCCCTCTAAATGATTGTAACTTTTTTAAAAGTCGGTTATGTCTTCTGCTGTTTTTCTTTCCTGGCTAGATTTCAATGTCTCCAGCTTTAGCAGGATGTTCTTGAGTTGTAACTCTGTTTAGTTGTTGGCTTTAAGCAGAATTTACATATTGGCGAGTACATGGTCAAGCTTGTTTGAACTGTCGACGGCTGCCATTTCGCTTGTTGCCTTAGATTTTGACCTCGTACGACTACCCATCCGCTTGTCAGCAATAAATAGTCGATAAAAGTTAAATAATATCACATTTTAACAATGAATGAAAATAATGTGCGCGCTATGATTGGTCAATACCTATTGATTATTATAGCAGTAAACAACATGGAAAATGTAGTTATTATATAAAAGCAATATACCACACATTTCTATCGGTTAATTGGCTCAATAAACCACTTGGGATGTTGGAATAACACTCGAAAAGCTTATAAATCACTCGCCTTCGGCTCGTGACTTACAATCTCTGCTCGTGTTCTTCCTACATCCCGCGTGGTTTATGGAACCAATAAACCATAGAAATGTGTGGTTTATTGCTTAATTCTGAAAGCCATACATTAGAGTTTTTTGGAGAGAGCTCGGAGGCACGACCGTCCACCTTGGCGTCATCACCCGACTCCACCTATCATTTTTAAAACTTAAAAAAAAACCAAGAAGTTTTTAAGAAAATTCGAACCTTGGATACGTTCTTAGCATATACTAAAAAAATCACCTTTCTCAGGCTCAATGTTCTGATGAAAAATATTCTTATATAAAAATGAGTGTAAATAAGGGCGTGGGGTTTCAACTGAAAGCTATGCTCCCGACGTTTTAGCAATTTTTCTTTACTATCTCCAAATGGTTTCTGGGAAATTGAAACATATAAAGATTTAAAGGTGGCTGATTATTAAATTTTAAAGTTAATAATTCATGGACAGACACAAAAACAGTTTGCTATCGATGCAACCTGCAGTGCTCTTGCAAGGATAGCGGTCTAACTGGTCGTGTGTGTAACTCGCCATCTCTCTCCCCTTTATTTCTTTCTATAATCACTTCCTATTTGTTAAAAAAAACTATAATCCTCCCTTAGTCAATGCAAAATGTTTTCCTTTTATTTTTAAAAAAAAGGATTAAACAAATTAAGTAGCCATAACTGTGATAACTGTAGGTTGCCAACAGGATGCCAAATTCACCAACCTGCTCTCTTTGGCTTTCTATTGTTTCAGTGGTGTTATTCAAAAAGTTTTAAGTCATGGTGTTTACGTTTTACCTAACTTTATCACATTTGCATTACCCATTTAAATCTCAAAAGGTATGGTTTCTGTTCTAGAACATAAGGGAAGAGATTTTGGTATGAAGGTTCTGAACTTTTTTTCCTTTAGTTGCCAACTTGGCTATAAAAAAGCCATGGACACTTTGCATTTTTGGTCCGTAAAAAGGAGGAAAAGATAGCTCTACAATACGAAAAAAAGACCTATATTTTGATTTGATAAGCGTTAGGGTTTCAAACTTTGGGTCAGGGGTTTGCACGTGTTGAAATCACGTGATCTTATGGAAAGTCCCCGTTGGGCTACCCTCGGCCTTTGCCAAGTTAGGTTTCTCGAGATTAATAATAATAATAATAATAATAATAATAATAATAATAATAATTAAAAATATTTTTACAGAATAACCACATCAGTTATGCAACTGCTATCAATGTGGACCCTGTAAAATAACAAATGAATTTTAAAAAAAAGATAATAAGATACATAAGATAAATGAGGTACATTCTTAAATCAGAGTAGCGGAGGAGGAGGCTAAGTGAGGGGAATATCCCATTTCCCTGATGCACTATCGAATATTCTTAGAACTTATGGTATAATTATAAGAAAATTAAAAATTGTAAAATTATAAGAAAATATTACAAATCAGTGTGGAGAATAATACATGAGCAAAGGGGAAAAGTTTGCAAAATGACTTCCAAAACACTAGATATGTATCCTTGGGTCTAACAACGCCTATTAGAAAATCGTACACGACGACGTATCGTTAGAAAGATGTTTTTTTATTCTTTTGGTGACACAGGCGACTCTGAAAAAAAATCCGAGTTCTCCCAACAGGAGTCGAACCTATGACCTTCTGGTTACTAGTCCAGATGCTTATGAGTCTTATACTAGTCCAGATGCTTATGATGACGTATCGTTAATCAAGCAAGACAAATCAATATAGAGCACTTACACAATATTTTTTTAACTGTTTGTTATCTCACTGAGGGCTCGGATAAACGGATCCTATTAAAACGTCCGTTCAACACCGTTCAACGTTGCCGTGAATTCCACACGTTGAACAACTAACGTCATGAACTGCTCTTATGAATGATGTTGATGACGCTGAACGAAGTTTGATTGCCATCAAACTCTTGATCAGCTGGACAAATCACTTAGAGGAATTACTGACTATGTTTTTTCAATTGGAACGTCGACAAAATTTTATGAACATCCAAAGAATAGAGTGAATTCATGTAACCCGTTTCTTATATGCTAATGAGGCGCATAATATTCTAATGACCGGTTTGGGTACGCACGAGCGATTCATGATTGAAATGTGTTCAGCGTACGTCAAAGAAAATAAGCATTTTAAAAAAGATACAAAGTACAACTCCAGAAAAGTAATACTTGGCGCACTAGGTTTTAAGTTGTCATTTTAAACAGGATGCTACAAAACTCCACAAGGCAGCTCGCTTTACATGTACCTGTATCACACGACTTTCGACATTTTGAACATGCAACAGTGAACTAAATTTCAGTTCAACGCGTCTCTCGCGTAACCCACATGCAGCCCTGTGTTAAATTAAAAAGCTGACTTTCTGACGCCTGTGGCAGAGAAACACTCATGCCGGTACTTTCTCACGCTGATATCCAAACAGTGGAAGAAAAGAATAGCTCATTTTAAGGCTTGTTATTTTCAGAATGTTCACAATTGGGAATTTGAAGCAACGGTTTCAGTTGTGCCTGCTCAGTTTTTAATTGTTCTTCTCATTAGCATATAAGAAACGGGTTGTACGAATTCACTCTAATATTTAATGTACCTAGTTTGTGATTTAGCTAGACTATCCTAATATTGTTCACTATCCCTGAGGGCTCAGATAAACGGATCCAAAATGTCCCATCAACACCGTTCAACGTTGTTGAATTCCACACGTTGAACGCCTTGAACGTTGCTGAATGTTGTGGAATGGTGATGAATGGTTTTGAACGAAGTTTGATTACCATCAAACTCTTGATCCTACGTCACTCAAGTGTGAACTGATTAATGTTGTTTGCACGTTTGACAAGCACGTGCTACACTGTACATGTGTGCACGTGCAGGAATCGTTAATTTCCTTACATCAACAACCTTCAACACATTAAACAGAAGGGCCAAACGCGTTCAACAGGTTAAATTCAACAATGTTAAATGGTTTTGTATCGAGATGTAGAGTTCGTTTGGCCACCTCATTCAAAATTGAACAACAAAGTTGTATTCAACCGCGATGTTTAATTTCAATTCCCATTACTGACGCCTTACAATGAGCTCTATCTATTCGTTTAAATAAAAAATAATAACTGCAATAATGTAGAACGAGTAACAGGTTGGACCAAGTAAATACACCATCTATCTGAGCCCAAAGGTGAAGTAAAAGGAAAAAATAGCATTTACGAGGTGTTTTTCTTAGTGCAAAGTGGTTTTCTCGTCACATCCACATGATTTAAAAATACGAAAATTACTGCTTTTCTTAACTTAAAAAATGAAGTGCTTTGTACAGAAGCAGGAATCATATGATTCACGTGTTGCTGACATGTAAAAATCTCAAATCTTAAAACAGCGCTCACGAGTAACAAACTTTTCAGATGGGGAAGTCGAGGCTCAGTTGTACTGTGTTTGCCATCTTACCCGAGGGTGTTAGGTTTGTAAAGTATTTATTTGTCTTATTCTCTAAAAGTAACTCTAAAACTCTAAAACTAGTGGCGTGACTTACATAGGCCTGAAATAACATGACGTATGATCAGGCCTAAAATATTCTTCAATCTTCTGATGAAAAGAATAAACCATATTTTATTAAACAAATAAATTAAACATGATCTGTAAGATATATGAAGTATACATGTACAACACAACGTCCAGCAGATAACACGATAGTCGTTAAATGTATATGCTTACTTTTGTAATAGAATCTTTCATTTCCGTAAAAACCCTTAATCACAAAAACAATTCAACAATAGCTGTGTAAACTACATCTTGTGATCATTATAGCATGCATTGCTTTATTTTATACTTGGTTATGAATATAATTGTCTATCGCTGTCCTCGCTAAAACCTTGAACTCCACGGTCGTGTTTGCCTCCCGAGCCATACCTCTTCTTTTCCACTGTTTTGGCAATTTCTTTTTAGAGAAGCAAAAAGGGCAGCAAAAAGTATTTATGATAGGTTTATTTTTGAAGTTGTGGTCTGGAACGGTTACCTCGTTTTAATTACATTATTCAAAACTGAATAATTCGTAGTCAAAATTAATGGATTTCTAGACCAAATAATTTTGTTTTCTTTGAAAACAAAAAACTGGACTCCGGATAAGGCATGTCCCCAACTAAGAATTGAAATGAAAACAGTTGATGACATTCATGAGACACTCTTGACTGTGGACTTCGGCATGACCAGGGAACAAAATACGGCCCTTGTGTAAGAAATTTAAAACGCATGCAGTGGAGCAAAACTAAGCCTGCTGGTGTCACTGGTGAAGCTTCTAATTTGTGGAACTTTTCCCTCGCGTGTGGTCTTTCTTTGTACGAGGTGTTTAGCTAGACAAGCCACATTTGCGTGATTTGGATGAAACGGAGGTATTACTATAATCACATTTGATAGGGTTTCGGAAATGATAAACGAACTAAGTTTAATTTGCGCAAGGTGCATCTAGTTCCCACTAAGTGTTATCTCGGAGACAAAGAAACCGGCGTGAGGTTCTATTTTGTACTGTAAGAAGATTTTGCATGAAAAAGAGTACATTCTGTAACAATTTTCTCACCTTTTAGGTCCCCCCTGACGAGAAATTGTGTGCAGTAAAAATGGCTGGTATGTTTGGACGCCTTCCGCCTTGCGCTGTGAACGGTATCAACGTGAATTTCCCCAACATGGGCTCCTATTTCAACCCGGAGATTCCAGTGTATAGCGGAGGTAAGTGGAACCGAAAGGTTGAAATGCTGACAAATTCTTCTAAAAGCGACCAACACTACAGGAATGTAAAAGTCAACAGCTTTCGTTTGAAAATCTGACCCACACAGGATCCACAGACACAAAAGCTACAAAAACCTTGTAGAACATAATAAGTAAGCAATGTCAGAGAAAAATGTAGTACTCAGCAGCGTTTATTTTAATGGTGTCACTCAGTATTTTATCCACGGATGCAAAACTTAGAACAACATTACATGACTTACAGTTCGCTGAAGGTCAAGGACTGGGAGGAAAAGGGTGTAGATTAAACATGCATGTCACGACACGTTTATCTTATCCTTCGCAGATTGTAAAGTAAACTTCCGATCGAGTTATTTCCTCTTTTCGAGATACTAGTCCCAATATGCACGCTACGGTAAAATAACAGTAGACGTCATAGATAAAGACCAAAAAATGCACTATTTAACTTGACATTTAACAGTTAGTGCTTATTTTTCAGTCGCCTGTCATGCAGACTGTTGCATATGTTTTGTTTTTAAGGAGGTGTACTGTCTGTATTGGAATTTTTTGCTATGTGCTTTCGTGTAAGATTAATTTTAAACTTGTAAACTGAAAAGATTATCTCCAATGAGGAAACGGCTTATCGTCTTACTATAATGGAGTACAGTACTTAAACCGTGATCTCTCACGAGACAACGTTCACGCAACCTTCAAACTGTTCCTTCCCCTCCCCTTCATGAAGCAACCGTTTCTTATCTTTATTTTTTTAAATTTTATCTCACGCGTGGTCTTCGACAAAAATCCATAATGTAAAAATGAATAACTAACATTTTTGTGAAAAATAGTTTGTGGACTGTGCCCGGGGACTGTGATTTTACCGTTTATTCTCATCCAAAGAAAACATCCTTGTGGACGTTTCCATAGCGAATTTATTGACACTTGTCAATTAAAGCACCTCTAGGAAAGATTTATTATAGCATATTTCCTTGCAATCAGAAAAGTAACAGTTTTTCTGTATGTGCTTTTTTTACTTTGCACCCTCCCGCCTAGAGTACAATAAAAAGTGATTCAGTGCGGAATTCCTTTGCCACACGGGTCCGTGGACGAAGAATCCTCGTTTCTAACCTTTGCAGATAAAAGCTATTGAGCAGTACTTTCCTCTACCAGTTGGTTCTAACAGTTTTAAAAGTGTTCGTTCATTCTGAAGTTTCAAATGTCAGCTAATCATAAATATACGGTGGTATCTACTTTTCACAATTTCCCAAAATTTAATGTTAGATTATTTGTCATATTTGTACTTTGGCACCGTTAACAGGATTATCTTCAGGAAACAAGGTAATCTTATTAAGGTTCTTCGTTTCCTTTTGTCTTAAACATTATCTCTCCCAAGCAAATTACTAAGAACCATCTAATCCTTTATCAGCGATCGGTGTGTCCAAAATTTGGTCACAAGTGCAGAACATGAACCATTGCCAGCTTAACAGATGTTCAAATATTGAAAGATCATTAAGAAACCAGTCAGAAGCATATCGCCTTGAGCAGAGAGGAGTGAAGAACCCAAGGTTTTCTAGATTCTTGTGCTTAACACAATGGAGTTCGGTTGGCCCGGGTTTTTACCCTGCATAGGGTGCCCGCAGTGTTTAACATCAGCAGCATTAATACAAGGTAAAAGTTTACCAACTGGTTAGCAAGGAGTTTTTTGGCCAATCACAAAGTAAGCGTGGCTGGGTTTGAGCTGGCCAACACACCTATTCCAATGAACAAAAATCCGTCATACTTGAACAAAAATCCGTCATACATACACGGGGTAAACAATAACAAAGATGGCAGAAAAACATTGTATAACGGAGTAACTGATGTGTTACAGTAGAGGCCTGCCAACCAAAACAATCAATCCAATCATTAAATCGTTGGAGAATGCGTTAGTTCGAGAAATCCAGTAATAAATTACTCAGTTTTTCTCAGTATAACAGCATCCTTTAGGTACAGTGTGTAAACGGAATTCTGTTTAGGGAAGTGAGAGGTTAGAAACGATGTTGGTTTTGAAAGGAAGTTCAAGATAGCTAAGCATTGCAACAATTCTGAATTGGACTTGCCTGTTTAAATATCGCTTAATAAATAAATATTAATAAATCAATATCTTTTTAAGAGAAGGTGAGAGTCTAGAAATTGCTGGTTTACGACTGCAGGTTCAAGGTAGCTATGGTGGTCAATAATGTTACTGTACATATTTCCCGTAAAGGACGAGTTTCTCTTGAAGATGATGAGGTTCGAGGACTTGGGCAACCTTCTAGACTGAGTTAGGTCAAGACAGCTTACCTTCGTAGCAAATTATATTAATCTACAAGAGAGCGACTGGGCTTCAAGTTTTTTAAATAGAGACAAACAAGTAATACCCACTGAGCGCTTTGATGAAAATTACATTCCAGTGCATTAGTATAAAAAAAAAAGTTTTCTGTTCGAGTTAATGAATTTTTTTTAATTTTGTGTCCAAGGTCCTGTACGAAAACAGCGCCGAGAACGAACAACTTTCACTAAGGCACAGCTGGAAATTCTCGACGAGCTTTTTGCCAAAACTAAATATCCTGACATCTTCATGAGAGAGGAAGTGGCGAGCAAAATCAATCTCCCAGAAAGCAGAGTGCAGGTGAGCAATAAACAAAACTGATAGACCCGTACTAACTTGATATGTGAAACTGTTGTTCTCGGTCACTGCATTGACAGCTTTTTGAGAGCTTCACCCATTGACCCACTTTTTTTTTTACCTTGCATGTAAAATGACCACCTCGTCTCAGGTTATCAATGCAATTATTTCACTCGCACTCACTCGATATGACATGTCTAACTGTCACCTGATTCGCTTCTTGTTGTTGATTTGTCATCCCATATTCAATTCTACAATGGTCTGTCTTAACTGAGATTCTTCGTATTCCAATCTCTCTCCCTTCACTAAGGAGATAACCGCATCTAACCCCCCTCCCTTACAATTTTGAGCCCGTGTATCCAGAATACTTCTAACATGCATGACAACATTGTATCGGAGGGTAAGGGGTGGGGAGAGAGAAAACTTGTTGAAAGGGACATTAACACCATTTCATTTGAAAAAAATTAGCATTTCCTTATTGGTGTCATAAACTTTGAGGACTTCAAAGCAAGGACTTCTGTCCAGAGTTGTAGTTGACAAAACTTTGGTTTCCTCCATCTCCGCCCTATGAACATGTGCTCATGTTACCAATAGTGTAAGCGCTCTCTTCCGCTTAGTCTATCTGCCCCTTTGTGCAGTACTGTAAAGTCCAGATTATACCCTCCACCCCCGGCTTATAAGCCTACCAGTTTGGTAATAAAACATTACTCCGGTTGTGCCCATTCCTAGATATAAGGGAACGACATCTCCCAAAAGACATTTTTTAATGCAGTTGAACTGAAAGAAGAAATTAATCTATGACATACTCTTAAACATTAGGACCTTGGAACGTTATCGTTTGAAGGAAGATATATTTTCATCTGTTCTTTAACTTCTCTTAGGTTTGGTTCAAAAATAGAAGAGCTAAATATCGACAGCAGAAGAAACAACAGCAACAAGCAAAATACAAAGAAGAGAAGGAGAAGCTCCCACCACCACCCCCAGAGGAACAGCCGAGACCTTCCGCCAAAGCAACACCTCAGCAACTAAGCAACTTCAGCTTCAGAGGAGTCGAATTACCACAGGCAAATATGGACTTTCTGAAACACGGTTTTCAAACTGTGTCAAACTTCCAGAGACAGGGCAATTATCAGCCCTCTAAAACAGATAACAACAACCTTGAAGACCTTTTGATCGCCCTTACGTCCGTGACGTCTGCAGCTTCATCGCAACCTGCTCAGCTCAACGAACAGGGTCTTACGCATGCCATCACCAGTACACCGCTGGCTAGCACGTCAGTCGACCCAAGCTCGAATGCGCCAAGAAGTTATTTCACTTCTACCACGATATAACTTTGAATATATGAACTAGCAAAATTCTAGCTGAGAAATAACATAAGTCACAGCTCCAGTAGATCATTAAATTGTGTGATAAATGTGTGTGGACGGATAGTGGGCAAGTAAGCATCCGAATAGCTATAAGAAAAACAGACAAACAGTGATTTCCAATGAACAATGAATTGAAACAGTTGTCAGAATACAGCTATAAATATATAGATTACACTTGAAATCCAATAGTGCAA
The DNA here is from genome assembly GCA_964017195.1 of Siderastrea radians. Classification (NCBI taxonomy): domain Eukaryota; kingdom Metazoa; phylum Cnidaria; class Anthozoa; order Scleractinia; family Rhizangiidae; genus Siderastrea; species Siderastrea radians. Next base: position 329,767 of record OZ024900.1, read on the forward strand.
ATGCTCTTCTGTAAAAATGTCGTTGCTCATCAGTAGATTCGTGAGTGAAGTATTAGGAACCGCTAACTTACATTAGAGATTCTCAAGGTTGGATCCACGACACAGCCTATGCTAGAACTGTGTTAGGATGACATCACCTTAAAAAACATAAATAAAGTAAAAGCTATTTAGTTTCACGAGTGGATTGCAGAAACCCACCGACTACAAAGAGCGAAACACAGATTGTACGCTTGTAAGGCGAAAGAAAGTGATATGTTAACATATACTTTTTATTTTTCCACAGGAAAACAATCAAAAACAATGACGTAACAACATTGCACGTCGATATGAAGTTTCCGATCGTTTTCAACCGTTTAAATGAGGATAGCGAAAAAAAGGAATAAAACCGAATGCATGTGAATGGGACAGGTTTAAAAACCTCCGTCTTCAAATAAAAACGAACAAATACGTATACGGGTAAACTGGGCCTTAGCCTCTTGACAAAATCAATGATAGAAATAACAAATAAATAAATAAATGTGAAAAAAGCGAGCCCTCGTCAATTATTTTAATGCTTTTATTTATAAAAAAAAATTCGCAAAATTGTCAAAGGAATGATCTGGAAGAATCTGCTAATAGCCCCAGACTCTCCAGAGGTCCCCTGCATCCCTTCTCTCGCCTTGAGAGACCTCTGCTAGCAGGGAACTCTAGAGGCTCTTTTTGTCATAAAAAAGAGAGCCTGGATAATCAGAAGTTTCTTTCTACCAGCTTTATGGCTAAACAACTTGGTTAAAAGACAATTTTCATCTGTCTTCGAATAAAGTGAATTTCCAAACCTAGCGCACCAGGGTAAACGCAAAGAATTATTTGAGTTAGTGTGGGTTGTAGGGCAAATGGACTAAACGAGAGATCCAGTTTTCAATCACGATTCAAAAATAAACAACCAAAAAACCAACTTTTAAGTTCAGTGCTATGTTTTAAAAGTTGCATGGCTGCCTTCAGTTGCAAAGTGGTTCCGGAAGTTACCCCAGATTCTGATTCGAATGATATTCGACCTCAATAAAGTGTGCTCAAGTGAAAAGTGTTCTTAGCGCCGCACTATAAATGAACAAAAGAGTGTTAACAGAAAACTGCTTTCGGTAAGGGAAAACGCGGAGTTCGAATTAACCGTGGTCCTATAGTTATCGAGATTCTACTGAAAACTTACAAAGAAAAACTCGGATATTTCCATCATATTAGTCTGTTCCAGGTGTTCAGGTCAGATTGTCGGGAGAGGGGAAAGGATGATGGGCGTGTGGAAAAAGAATCTGCCAGAGAAGAAGTGGGAGTCCTCTCCCGTCTTGCCCCTCTACATTTTTTTTCGTCGTAAGCACTCTTTGCTTCGCTCTATACACCCTGAACGCCTTGCGGTCATGTTTCTAACATAAACACTGTTACAGTCTGAATCTCTATCGTGGTCAGTGTCTTAAAGACCACTGAACTGACATGAGAACCACAATTTTCAAATGTAGAAGTCCCACAAAGCAATCACAATATCGCACAATATGTTCAAGAGCCGATTGTCCAGATTAAAAGGAAACTATTGCCAATTCTAAGTTACGGTTTGAAAGCAGCCAAGGTCAATACGCAGACCCAGACCGTCATAAGTAGTGATATGGCAGTCCACACCATTAAGGCCTCAAAGTGAAGTCAAAATTGACGGTAATTCTGGGCTAGCTTAACTGCTTTAAACAACATGGCCATATCTTTAATATTTATCACCTTAAACAAAAGAGTGTCTCGTTTGCGCTTAAACCTAGTCGAAACACCTGCTAACGGCATCCATTTATTGCTATGGTAACTGTTATTAGCAACAAAGTGCAGTATATTTTGGCTTTTTATTTTACTTCAATCGATTATCTGTATTGGGGTTCTTAAGTTTCAAGAGTTAAAATTAGTTTATTCCTTTATTCGCAAAAACGGTTTTGAAGCTACAGAAAAAAGTGTTGATGTGCGATTTTCGTTCACGTAGAAGAAACGTAGGATTTCAGTAATATTCTAATATTGCTGGATAGCGGAAACGTCAACTTGAATATTTACAAGGTTAGTATCACGACTCATCTCTCTGAGATATAGCATAGGATTTTAAATGTGGTAAAAAGACTACAAAAAGTTAGACATCGACAGGCAAATCAAAAACTCCAAAATAACAAAAAAATTAAATAAAATCGCAAAGGAAAATACTCGTTTGACATTATGATAACAATAATGATGGAACTTCACATATTAAAATCTAGTCTTGAAGAAAATATTTTGGAGAATGCATTTCTAAAATCGCTAGTTTTCTACGGAGGAAATGGCAAAAAATTACATCGTAAACTTAAATCACCCGGCCACAAGATTCTTGGGCACAGTGTTAACATGTTTAGTTTTGTGTTGACCGTTAGCTAACAGTGACTACAAACGTTACCTGCATTTCAATACAAAATCAATATTTTTCCGAGCTCAGCTATTTCAGAATGTTTTTGACAGTTTCTTTAATGTGAAAATAGATACAAAACCTGAGGTATTACTAAGTTCTCAATAAAAAGCTCTAAATTTATTAAAGTAATCACCATAATGTTTGAGTATCGGCTATTGGCGTTTTCATTCCGAAATGCGGTGTGGTATCCTACCGTCTTAAAATTAATTGTTTGTCTCTTGTTCACACGATTAAAATGCGGATTTAAAGCAATTTTTATTCAAGGAAACTGCAACGAATTCTTACGTTTCTAGACTTTTGAACACCAAGTTCAGTTAAATGGCCGTCCGTTCTAGATTTACTGAAATTACTAGCGTACCGACGTTTAACAAGAAATGCAAATATTCGGTGATTTACACCTGAAATGTGAAAGAAACTAATTGTTTTCCCGCAACAATTCATTTTCCGTGTTGAAATACTCTTCAAGAATTTAGCATGTCGACTTTAGTAGCTGGAGTAGTGCCACTGTTAATCGATCCGGCTTACTCAGGACAACTTATAGCCAGGCAAACATTAGAACGGCCATTCAAAAAGACTTCTTTTACAATATGTCTGACAATCTTCAACGCATAAACTGAAATGATCCCAATGTGATGTATTTCTGTTGAAAAATTTGTCAGTCTAAATTCACATGTGAATACACCGGCAAATGTTTAATTCCAGTTCAAACAGAGCGGTAGGATGCCATAATTACTTTAATGAAACATATCAAGAAGCGTTTGTCACTGTTGTTTCTGGGCTAATTCAAACATTGTTTTTAAAGGAAAATTTCGTTGCTAACTGTGAACGATCTCAAAGGAAGAGAAAATTTTGTTTCAAATTTGAAACCTTTTTGCCAGTTCAAGTTACTTTCAGAACGAACAACTGTTTTAATACGATCATATGCAATAACAACCACCCAACTAAAGCATTGCTCAGTGGTTCTAGAGAAAATGTGATGTTCAGTTTTTACCTAATCCTAGTAAAAAACGCCTCTGTCTTGGACGTTGAAATTTGCGGACGTCCAAAATTTTTCCAAGAAAAAGCAAATCTGATTTATTTCAATCCTTTTCTTACCTTGCAGATGTCGGAGAGAGACACTGACATGGATACAAGGTTTGAGGTTGGTCTGCAGCGATCATTTTAACTGATTGGCAGTTTCTGGTCTTAAGGTTGTAAAGCTGTTGTAAAAAGTGAACAAAACGAAGGAATAAAATTTTCATAACGTAGTAAGACCAGACAAAAACACAAATGAAGTACGCGTCTGCAACTACGCGTGTGCATGTTCATTCTCAATAATAACTACGTTGAAATTCCTTTCGAAAGTCGGGAACAAAACTGATGTTGTAACGATATCAAAATTAGAGACGTTAACATGGATTATTCGCCCAGAAAAAAGGTTTAATTCCAACTTAACGAACCAAACTTGGAAACCGGTAAGACGATTTTTCTGGCCCTAATTTGTTAACTTGAGCCCTGTCCCGATTTCGAATTTTGGAAAGGCTGATACTGAATTCCAAGGCCCTTCTTGTTTTCTTATTCCTTCAGGAATTGGCAGAAACAATAAGAAATGAAAGCAAGCCAGGAACGCGAATGAATTCATCAAGATCTAAAAATGATAAAGAGGCATGCGCAGAGATTAAGGCATGTAAACATCTGATACTCTTTCGCGCTGAGAGTCACGTGGGACCACTTAAATGAAAGCTACTGAGCATGAGCAGTCCTTTCCACTGTCACTGTTACTATTCATTACCTTTTAGAACCCCATTTAAACCACCTTTACTCAATTAGGCTTCTCTGGTTAAATATGTCGCTAGTAAGTTAATATTTCGTGCCCTATGTCAGTACTTCTTCCAAAAACCTTTCCTTCATTTTCCATCTAAAATGGGCAAATATTCTATAGGCAAAGGATACCCCAGTTCACACCAACTATGACCAGGGCTAATAACTTTAGATTGAAACATGGCACTTTTAAAATAAATCCGTTGATCTTGTAGGACGCAGATCAAGAAGTAACAAAGGAGGACAAAAATCCACCTGAGAATAGCAACGCGAACAACATGAATGTAAGTTCCACCAGATCTCTTTCATCTCTAACCGAGAGCTTCCGCCTAAGAAATCCAGGAAAGTAATCCTAGGTCGTCCTATATTCTTTTATCCCCTATAAGATGGAGCCACAACAACAAATTGTTAAACAATCAATGAGAAGCCGCTGTAACAAATTTGTAATACTCGGATGACAGGACCAAAAGAATAGAGCATTGACTAGCGTCATTCAGCATCGGTTAGATTCTTTATAATGTTGCAACATATCGTTGTCCAACATTGCTTGATTTCACCAAGAGAAACCAAGCAACGCAAAATTGTTATTACACGGTTTGCCAATCCACGATGATGGCAAAAAAAGGTCAAACCAACCACGCCTGCGCCACACCGTTCAAGTTGTTCAAAGAGAAGATAACTTCAATCACTGGATAAAACTCCCTATGCAGTAATTAGAATATATAAATGTAAAGAAGATCCTCGCAGTTATTAACGCAACTTATGCAGTTGCGAAAAGAAAGCCTGCGAGGATCTTCTTTACATTTATTTCTTCATTCCGCAGTTCAAATATGTGAATTTCATATATTCATAATTTCATCTTCATCTTTCCCGGGTATATTACGAACCAATTTAATGACCAGCTCCCAGTTGGCTTGTTACCTCAATTGGTTAGAACGCTGCACCGGTATCGCAGAGGTCAGGGTTCGAATCCCGGCAAGCCTGATTTTTTCAGGCTTTCTTTTCGCAACTGCATAAGTTGTGTTAATAACTGCGAGGATCTTCTTTACATTTATTTCTTCATTCCGCAGTTCAAATATATGAATTTCATATATTCATAATTTCATCTTCATCTTTCCCGGGTATATTACGAACCAATTTAATGACCAGCCCCCAGTTGGCTTGTTAGCTCAGTTGGTTAGAGCGCTGCACCGTATCGCAGAGGTCAGGGTTCGAATCCCGGCAAGCCTGATTTTTTCAGGCTTTCTTTTCGCAACTGCATAAGTTGCGTTAATAACTGCGAGGATCTTCTTTACATTTATTTCTTCATTCCGCAGTTTAAATATATGAATTTCATATATTCATAATTTCAATTAGAATATAGTTGCTGTTTACGCGCCCTTGGATCTGAGCATGCATTGAGTTCTCCAGTTTTCTTCTTAAACTAAATTTATTGGGATTTTTATACCTATGTTAATTTTTTTTTTAGGAAGAGGTAATTATCCGCAATTTACAAAGCTACATGCAGAAAAAAAATAAGCATTGCAAGCCGTGCAGTGCGTTCCGCTCATGCGTCCACTAACAGTTTTCCTGGACCTCAAGCGTGCATTATTTTCCTAGAGAACATGGAAAACCATCTTCTATTTGATATATAAACGTTGTCCAGATGGTTGCATTTTATCTACACGATAATTTCACATGCTCTTTGAACAGTCAGACCCCAAGTGGTGTTTACATCTGCAGAATGCGTCATCACTTGCAAAATTAATATTTAAAATAAGTAAGTGTACTATTTGCTTGATAGGAGACCGTGGATGATGAACCTCCAAGTCAACAAAAAGACGCGGGGCAAGACAGAAAAGTACGCTCTATTTCCTTTAACGTTATGACAAATTTTAAGAATATCATTTTGGGAGAAATCGTTTCAGGTTGAAAAAATCCACCTGCTACAAAGAGGTTGGCTAGGACCCAAGTCCAGCGCCCTTGATTTCGCCTGCCTTAAACTATTCAGTCCCAAGGTCAACTTTAACTCATATTTAACTCATATTATGGTTCTTATTTTTCAGTCTGTGTATGAGATTCTATAAAAATGCCACCAAATTTTTCAAATAAAAGCTCCTAAGCTGAGTACGTTCCTGTGGTGCTGTTTCTTATGTTGTATTGTGTGTGGTGCTAAGTTTTGAGTCTGTGGTCGAATTCTTACTGAAATTGTGACCATTCAAATCGTCCCAACAGTTTATTCAGTCCACCCTACGAATTAAAACATAAGTACAATGGACTGCAACATCTACAGGAACCGGGATAAAACTACATTTATGAATTATAGGAAGTGAAAGTTACAGGTGCAATAGTCTTTTGTGCCGTTTATTATGCCTTGAAATGTAGCTCTAACTTTTCCGTCGTTAAATTTTGAAAGCATTAACCTTTTAATGTAAGCTGTTGAAGCAACCCTTTTCTGTGAGACTGTTCTAGAATCGTTTGAGTTTGAAATCGTAGTAGGTGACCATTTAAATTAATGAAAGCTACTAATACGTTCTATTGAGCAGTACTTTCCTCTACCAGTTGGTTCTAACAGTTTTAAAAGTGTTCGTTCATTCTGAAGTTTCAAATGTCAGCTAATCATAAATATACGGTGGTATCTACTTTTCACAATTTCCCAAAATTTAATGTTAGATTATTTGTCATATTTGTACTTTGGCACCGTTAACAGGATTATCTTCAGGAAACAAGGTAATCTTATTAAGGTTCTTCGTTTCCTTTTGTCTTAAACATTATCTCTCCCAAGCAAATTACTAAGAACCATCTAATCCTTTATCAGCGATCGGTGTGTCCAAAATTTAGTCACAAGTGCAGAACATGAACCATTGCCAGCTTAACAGATGTTCAAATACTGAAAGATCATTAAGAAACCAGTCATAAGCATATCGCCTTGAGCAGAGAGGAGTGAAGAACCCAAGGATTTCTAGATTCTTGTGCTTAACACAATGGAGTTCGGTTGGCCCGGGTTCTTACCCTGCTTAGGGTGCCCGCAGTGTTTAACATCAGCAGCATTAATACAAGGTAAAAGTTTACCAACTGGTTAGCAAGGAGTTTTTTGGCCAATCACAAAGTAAGCGTGGCTGGGTTTGAGCTGGCCAACACACCTATTCCAATAAACAAAATCCGTCATACTTGAACAAAAATCCCTCATACATACACGGGGTAAGCAATAACAAAGATGGCAGAAAAACATTGTATAACGGAGTAACTGATGTGTTACAGTAGAGGCCTGCCAACCAAAACAATCAATCCAATCATTAAATCGTTGGAGAATGCGTTAGTTCGAGAAATCCAGTAATAAATTACTCAGTTTTTCTCAGTATAACAGCATCCTTTAGGTACAGTGTGTAAACGGAATTCTGTTTAGGGAAGTGAGAGGTTTGAAACGATGTTGGTTTTGAAAGGAAGTTCAAAATAGCTAAGCATTACAACAATTCTGAATTGGACTTGCCTGTTTAAACATCGCTTATAAATAAATATAAATAAATCAATATCTTTTTAAGAGAAGGTGAGAGTCTAGAAATTGCTGGTTTACGACTGCAGGTTCAAGGTAGCTATGGTGGTCAATAATGTTACCGTACATATTTCCCATTAAGGACGAGTTTCTCTTGAAGATGATGAGGTTCGAGGACTTGGGCAACCTTCTAGACTGAGTTAGGTCAAGACAGCTTACCTTCGTAGCAAATTATATTAATCTACAAGAGAGCGACTGGGCTTCAAGTTTTTTAAATAGAGACAAACATGTAATACCCACTGAGCGCTTTGATGATAATTACATTCCAGTGCATTAGTATCCAAAAAAAAAACAGTTTTCTGTTCGAGTTAATGAATTTTTTTTAATTTTGTGTCCAAGGTCCTGTACGAAAACAGCGCCGAGAACGAACAACTTTCACTAAGGCACAGCTGGAAATTCTCGACGAGCTTTTTGCCAAAACTAAATATCCTGACATCTTCATGAGAGAGGAAGTGGCGAGCAAAATCAATCTCCCAGAAAGCAGAGTGCAGGTGAGCAATAAACAAAACTGATAGACCCGTACTAACTTGATATGTGAAACTGTTGTTCTCGGTCACTGCATTGACAGCTTTTTGAGAGCTCCACCCATTGACCCACTTTTTTTTTTACCTTGCATGTAAAATGACCACCTCGTCTCAGGTTATCAATGCAATTATTTCACTCGCACTCACTCGATATGACATGTCTAACTGTCACCTGATTCGCTTCTTGTTGTTGATTTGTCATCCCATATTCAATTTTACAATGGTCTGTCTCAACTGAGATTCTTCGTATTCCAATCTCTCTCCCTTCACTAAGGAGACAACCGCGTCTAACCCCCCTCCCTTACAAATTTGAGCCCGTGTATCCAGAATACTTCTAACATGCATGACAACATTGTATCGGAGGGTAAGGGGTGGGGAGAGAGAAAACTTGTTGAAAGGGACATTAGCATTTCCTTATTGGTGTCATAAACTTTGAGGACTTCAAAGCAAGGACTTCTGTCCAGAGTTGTAGTTGACAAAACTTTGGTTTCCTCTATCTCCGCCCTATGAACATGTGCTCATGTTACCAATAGTGTAAGCGCTCTCTTCCGCTTAGTCTATCTGCCCCTTTGTGCAGTATTGTAAAGTCCAGATTATACCCTCCACGCCCGGCCTATAAGCCTACCAGTTTGGTAATAAAACATTACTCCGGTTGTACCCTTTCCTAGATATAAGGGAACGACATCTCCCAAAAGACATTTTTTAATGCAGTTGAACGGAAAGAAGAAATTAATCTATGACATACTCTTAAGCATTAGGACCTTGGAACGTTATCGTTTGAAGGAAGATATATTTTCATCTGTTCTTTAACTTCTCTTAGGTTTGGTTCAAAAATAGAAGAGCTAAATATCGACAGCAGAAGAAACAACAGCAACAAGCAAAATACAAAGAAGAGAAAGAGAAGCTCCCACCACCACCCCCAGCGGAACAGCCGAGACCTTCCGCCAAAACAACACCTCAGCAACTAAGCAACTTCAGTTTCAGAGGAGTCGAATTACCACAGGCAAATATGGACTTTCTGAAACACGGTTTTCAAACTGTGTCAAACTTCCAGAGACAGGGCAATTATCAGCCCTCTAAAACAGATAACAACAACCTTGAAGACCTTTTGATCGCCCTTACGTCTGTGACGTCTGCAGCTTCATCGCAACCTGCTCAACTCAACGAACAGGGTCTTACGCATGCCATCACCAGTACACCGCTGGCTAGCACGTCAGTCGACCCAAGCTCGAATGCGCAAAGAAGTTATTTCACTTCTGCCACGATATAACTTTGAATATATGAACTAGCAAAATTCTAGCTGAGAATTAACATAAGTCACAGCTCTGGTAGATCACTAAATTGTGTGATAAATGTGTGTGGACGGATAGTGGACAAGTAAGCATCCGAATAGCTATAAGAAAAACAGACAAACAGTGATTTCCAATGAACAATGAATTGAAACAGTTGTCACAATACAGCTTTAAATGTATAGATTACACTTGAAATCCAATAGTGCAAATGCTCTTCTGTAAAAATGTCGTTGCTCATCAGTAGATTCGTGAGTGAAGTATTAGGAACCGCTAACTTACATTAGAGATTCTCAAGGTTGGATCCACGACACAGCCGATGCTAGAACTGTGTTAGGATGACATCACCTTAAAAAACATAAATAAAGTAAAAGCTATTTAGTTTCACGAGTGGATTGCAGAAACCCACCGACTACAAAGAGCGAAACACAGATTGTACGCTTGTAAGGCGAAAGAAAGTGATATGTTAACATATACTTTTCGGTTATTTTTCCACAGGAAAACAATCAAAAACAATGACGTAACAACATTGCACGTCGATATGAAGTTTCCGATCGTTTTCAACCGTTTAAATGAGGATACCGAAAAAAAGGAATAAAACCGAATGCATGTGAATAGGACACGTTTAAAAACCTCCGTCTTCAAATAAAAACGAACAAATACGTATACGGGTAAACTGGGCCTTAGCCTCTTGACAAAATCAATGATAGAAATAAACAAATAAATAAATAAATGTGAAAAAAGCGAGCCCTCGTCAATTATTTTCATGCTTTTATTTATAAAAAAGAATTCGCAAAATTGTCAAAGGAATGATCTGGAATAATCTGCTAATAGCCCCAGACTCTCCAGAGGTCCGCTGCTTCCCTTCTCTCGCCTTGAGAGACCTCTGCTAGCAGGGAACTCTAGAGGCTCTTTTTGTCATAAAAAAGAGAGCCTGGATAATCAGAAGTTTCTTTCTACCAGCTTTATGGCTAAACGACTTGGTTAAAAGACAATTTTCATCTGTCTTTGTAGGGCAAATGGACTAAACGAGAGATCCAGTTTTCAATCACGATTCAAAAATTAACAATCAAAAAACCAACTTTTAAGTTCAGTGCTATGTTTTAAAAGTTGCATGGCTGCCTTCAGTTGCAAAGTGGTTTCCGGAAGTTACCCCAGATTCTGATTCGAATGATATTCGACCTCAATAAAGTGTGCTCAAGTGAAAAGCGTTCTTTGCGCCGCACTATAAATGAACAAAAAAGTGTTAACAGAAAACTGCTTTCGGTAAGGGAAAACGCGGAGTTCGAATTAACCGTGGTCCTATAGTTATCGAGATTCTACTGAAAACTTACAAAGAAAAACTCGGATATTTCCATCATATTAGTCTGTTCCAGGTGTTCAGGTCAGATTGTCGGGAGAGGGGAAAGGATGATGGGCGTGTGGAAAAAGAATCTGCCAGAGAAGAAGTGGGGGTCCTCTCCCGTCTTGCCCCTCTGCATTTTTTTTCGTCGTAAACACTCTTTTCGCTCTATACACCCTGAACGCCTTGCGGTCATGTTTCTAACATAAACACTGTTACAGTCAGAATCTCTATTGTGATCAGTGTCTTAAAGATCACTGAACTGACATGAGAACCACAATTTTCAAACGTAGAAGTCCCACAAAGCAATCACAATATCGCACAATATGTTCAAGAGCCGATTGTCCAGATTAAAAGGAAACTATTGCCAATTCTAAGTTACAGTTTGAAAGCAGCCAAGGTCAATACGCATACCCAGACCGTCATAAGTAATGATATGGCAGTCCACATCATTAAGGCTTCAAAGTGAAGTCAAAATTGACGGTAATTCTGGGCTAGCTTAACTGCTTTAAACAACATGGCCATATCTTTAATATTTATCACCTTAAACAAAAGAGTGTCTCGTTTGCGCTTAAGCCTAGTCGAAACACCTGCTAACGGCATCCATTTGTTGCTATGGTAACTGTTATTAGCAACAAAGTGCAGTATATTTTGGCTTTTTATTTTACTTCAATCGATTATCTGTATTGGGGTTCTTAAGTTTCAAGAGTTAAAATTAGTTTATTCCTTTATTCGCAAAAACGGTTTTGAAGCTACAGAAAAAAGTGTTGATGTGCGATTTTCGTTCACGTAGAAGAAACGTAGGATTTCAGTAATATTCTAATATTGCTGGATAGCGGAAACGTCAACTTGAATATTTACAAGGTTAGTATCACGACTCATCTCTCTGAGATATAGCATAGGATTTTAAATGTGGTAAAAATACTACAAAAAGTTAGACATCGACAGGCAAATCAAAAACTCCAAAATAACAAAAAAAATTAAATAAAATCGCAAAGGAAAATACTCGTTTGACATTATGATAACAATAATGATGGAACTTCATATATTAAAATCTAGTCTTGAAGAAAGTATTTTGGAGAATGCATTTCTAAAATCGCTAGTTTTCTACGGAGGAAATGGCAAAAAATTACATCGTAAACTTTAATCACCCGGCCACAAGATTCTTGGGCACAGTGTTAACATGTTCAGTTTTGTGTTGACCGTTACCTAACAGTGACTACAAACGTTACCTGCATTTTAATACAAAATCAATATTTTTCCGAGCTCAGCTATTTCAGAATGTTTTTGACAGTTTCTTTAATGTGAAAATAGATACAAAACCTGAGGTATTACTAAGTTCTCAATAAAAAGCTCTAAATTTATTAAAGTAATCACCATAATGTTTGAGTATCGGCTATTGGCGTTTTCATTCCGAAATTCGGTGTGGTATCCTACCGTCTTAAAATTAATTGTTTGTCTCTTGTTCACACGATTAAAATGCGGATTTAAAGCAATTTTTATTCAAGGAAACTGCAACGAATTCTTACGTTTCTAGACTTTTGAACACCAAGTTCAGTTAAATGGCCGTCCGTTCTAGATTTACTGAAATTACTAGCGTACCGACGTTTAACAAGAAATGCAAATATTCGGTGATTTACACCTGAAATGTGAAAGAAACTAATTGTTTTCCCGCAACAATTCATTTTCCGTGTTTACAATACTCTTTTAAAGAATTTAGCATGTCGACTTTAGTAGCTGGAGTAGTGCCACTGTTAATCGATCCGGCTTACTCAGGACAACTTATAGCCAGGCAAACATTAGAACGGCCATTCAAAAAGACTTCTTTTACAATATGTCTGACAATTTTCAACGCATAAACTGAAATGATCCCAATGTGATGTATTTCTGTTGAAAAATTTGTCAGTCTAAATTCACATGTGAATACACCGGCAAATGTTTAATTCCAGTTCAAACAGAGCGGTAGGATGCCATAATTACTTTAATGAAACATATCAAGAAGCGTTTGTCACTGTTGTTTCTGGGCTAATTCAAACATTGTTTTTAAAGGAAAATTTCGTTGCTAACTGTGAACGATCTCAAAGGTAGAGAAAATTTTGTTTCAAATTTGAAACCTTTTTGCCAGTTCAAGTTACTTTCAGAACGAACAACTGTTTTAATACGATCATATGCAATAACAACCACCCAACTAAAGCATTGCTCAGTGGTTCTAGAGAAAATGTGATGTTCAGTTTTTACCTAATCCTAGTAAAAAACGCCTCTGTCTTGGACGTTGAAATTTGCGGACGTCCAAAATTTTTCCAAGAAAAAGCAAATCTGATTTATTTCAATCCTTTTCTCACCTTGCAGATGTCGGAGAGAGACACTGACATGGATACAAGGTTTGAGGTTAGTCTGCAGCGATCATTTTAACTGATTGGCATTTTCTGGTCTTAAGGTTGTAAAGCTGTTGTAAAAAGTGAACAAAACGAAGAAATATAATTTTCATAACGTAGTAAGACCAGACAAAAACACAAATGAAGTACGCGTCTGCAACTACGCGTGTGCATGTTCATTCTCAATAATAACTACGTTGAAATTCCTTTCGAAAGTCGGGAACAAAACTGATGTTGTAACGATATCAAAATTAGAGACGTTAACATGGATTATTCGCCCAGAAAAAAGGTTTAATTCCAACTTAACGAACCAAACTTGGAAACCGGTAAGACGATTTTTCTGGCCCTAATTTGTTAACTTGAGCCCTGTCCCGATTTCGAATTTTGGAAAGGCTGATACTGAATTCCAAGGCCCTTCTTGTTTTCTTATTCCTTCAGGAATTGGCAGAAACAATAAGAAATGAAAGCAAGCCAGGAACGCGAATGAATTCATCAAGATCTAAAAATGATAAAGAGGCATGCGCAGAGATTAAGGCATGTAAACATCTGATACTCTTTCGCGCTGAGAGTCACGTGGGACCACTTAAATGAAAGCTACTGAGCATGAGCAGTCCTTTCCACTGTCACTGTTACTATTCATTACCTTTTAGAACCCCATTTAAACCACCTTTACTCAATTAGGCTTCTCTGGTTAAATATGTCGCTAGTAAGTTAATATTTCGTGCCCTATGTCAGTACTTCTTCCAAAAACCTTTCCTTCATTTTCCATCTAAAATGGGCAAATATTCTATAGACAAAGGATACCCCAGTTCACACCAACTATGACCAGGGCTAATAACTTTAGATTGAAACATGGCACTTTTAAAATAAATCCGTTGATCTTGTAGGACGCAGATCAAGAAGTAACAAAGGAGGACAAAAATCCACCTGAGAATAACAACGCGAACAACATGAATGTAAGTTCCACCAGATCTCTTTCATCTCTAACAGAGAGCTTCCGCCTAAGAAATCCAGGAAAGTAATCCTAGGTCGTCCTATATTCTTTTATCCCCTATAAGATGGAGCCACAACAACAAAATGTTAAACAATCAATGAGAAGCCGCTGTAACAAATTTGTAATACTCGGATGACAGGACCAAAAGAATAGAGCATTGACTAGCGTCATTCAGCATCGGTTAGATTCTTTATAATGTTGCAACATATCGTTGTCCAACATTGCTTGATTTCACCAAGAGAAACCAAGCAACGCAAAATTGTTATTACACGGTTTGCCAATCCACGATGATGGCAAAAAAAGATCAAACCAACCACGCCTGCGCCACACCGTTCAAGTTGTTCAAAGAGAAGATAACTTCAATCACTGGATAAAACTCCCTATGCAGTAATTAGAATATATAAATGTAAAGAAGATCCTCGCAGTTATTGACGCAACTTATGCAGTTGCGAAAAGAAAGCCTGCGAGGATCTTCTTTACATTTATTTCTTCATTCCGCAGTTCAAATATATGAATTTCATATATTCACAATTTCATCTTCATCTTTCCCGGGTATATTACGAACCAATTTAATGACCAGCCCCCAGTTGGCTTGTTAGCTCAGTTGGTTAGAGCGTTGCACCGTATCGCAGAGGTCAGGGTTCGAATCCCGGCAAGCCTGATTTTTTCAGGCTTTCTTTTCGCAACTGCATAAGTTGCGTTAATAACTGCGAGGATCTTCTTTACATTTATTTCTTCATTCCGCAGTTCAAATATATGAATTTCATATATTCATAATTTCAATTAGAATATAGTTGCTGTTTACGCGCCCTTGGACCTGAGCATGCATTGAGTTCTCCAGTTTTCTTCTTAAACTAAATTTATTGGGATTTTTTATACCTATGTTAATTTTTTTTTTTAGGAAGAGGTAATTATCCGCAATTTACAAAGCTACATGCAGAAAAAAAATAAGCATTGCAAACCGTGCAGTGCGTTCCGCTCATGCGTCCACTAACAGTTTTCCTGGACCTCAAGCGTGCATTATTTTCCTAGAGAACATGGAAAACCATCTTCTATTTGATATGTAAACTTTGTCCAGATGGTTGCATTTTATCTACACGATAATTTCAGATGCTCTTTGAACAGTCAGACCCCAAGTGGTGTTTACATCTGCAGAATGCATCATCACTTGTAAAATTAATGTTTAAAATAAGTAAGTGTACTATTTGCTTGATAGGAGACCGTGGAAGATGAACCTCCAAGTCAACAAAAAGACGCGGGGCAAGACAGAAAAGTACGCTCTATTTGCTTTAACGTTATGACAAATTTTAAGAATATCATTTTGGGGGAAATCGTTTCAGGTTGAAAAAATCCGCCTGCTGCAAAGAGGTTGGCTAGGACCCAAGTCCAGCGCCCTTGATTTCGCCTGCCTTAAACTATTCAGTCCCAAGGTCAACTTTAACTCATATTTAACTCATATTATGGTTCTTGTTTTTCAGTCTGTGTATGAGATTCTATAAAAATGCCACCAAATTTTTCAAATAAAAGCTCCTAAGCTGAGTACGTTCCTGTGGTGCTGTTTCTTATGTTGTATTGTGTGTGGTGCTAAGTTTTGAGTCTGTGGTCGAATTCTTACTGAAATTGTGACCGTTCAAATCGTCCCAACAGTTTATTCAGTCCATCCTACGAATTAAAACATAAGTACAATGGACTGCAACATCTACAGGAACCGGGATAAAATTACATTTATGAATTATAGGAAGTGAAAGTTACATGTGCAATAGTCTTTTGTGCCGTTTATTATGCCTTGAAATGTAGCTCTAACTTTTCCGTCGTTAAATTTTGAAAGCATTAACCTTTTAATGTAAGCTGTTGAAGCAACCCTTTTCTGTGAGACTGTTCTAGAATCGTTTGAGTTTGAAATCGTAGTAGGTGACCATTTAAATTAATGAAAGCTACTAATACGTTCCCGCCCTGAAGAGGCTGATAATGAAATGGCCCTTATTAGGAGAAAAGTGTCTGTCGATTCCTTCTTGTTTCACTTTCCTGAAGCTCACCTTTGTTTCATTTCCTTGTAGAATTCTTATCTCGACAAGTATTTGAGTGATAGTGAGTCAGAGGACGAAAAGGAAAAAGAACATAAGAAACAGGAGAAGGAAAAACAAGTACAAAGGTGCGTAGTACTTACGAAGATGAATTACAAGTGATTGGTAGTCTCTAGGTGTTGTTCTGTGGAAAAGAGAAGGGGCCATATGTGCCATTTGGTACCCTGACGCCCAAGAAAGAGGAGGGGGGAGGGGAGAGTACAGGGGCCCGGGAAAGCCGGGTGAAAGGGGAGATAGCAGGAACCAGGATAAAGTGAGGAAATTAAGAGAACTAGAGAAAATCACAATGCTGCTTATGTTAGTATTTTACAATCGCAGAAGCATAAAGAGGCGGAGGCCGCCAAGGGAGAAGAGGGACGGGGCGGGGAGGGGGTGGCGAGTGTAAAGGGTACGGGAAGCGGAAAGTTCATATGCCCTGTCTCTTCCTCCCCCTCTGAAGATTTTGAACATGCAGATCACGTATGAAGGACTCTGTGTGATTTGTTTTCTTTTTTACGTATTTCGCTTATAATTTTATCTTTATATCTTTAAAGGAAGCCAGAAAAAAAGAAAGTGAAAACGAAGCCTAAGAACGCAAAAACGCCTTCTCAACGAAAACTGTCTATGAGATGGCAAAACTTGAGACTTGTTGTTGGAGAAGACAGGTAGCTAAACTGCATTTCACAAAAGAGTGTTACCTTGCCTTAAGACCAACTTCAGTTATACGACCAGCTCGCTAGCTATTTCGGACACATTTTTGCCCAAGCAAAAGCACTCGAGGTAATTTTTTCATCTTAAAACCCCTGAATGCGACTACGTTTCTCCAACCGAGTCACCTTAAAATGACATGAAATAATTCATTGTTTTCTTTGTAGTTCCTCAAGTATCATCTCCGGCACTAAACCAAACAAGTGCTTTAGCCCCACCAAAGTTAACCATCAAGCCATCATCTACTTGATATGTATTTGTCAAGTGTTCTTAGTTAACGCAAAAGTTCTACCCCCAGTAACGTGTCTCTAGAAAAAGCTCTCGACACGCCTTCCTGGGCCTTATGACAAAGCCATTATGACATGATATAAATGTGATGGTGAATTTTAAGCCTGATGAATATATGAGAAAGATGTTTTAATCAGTTAATGACACAGGCGGCTCGGAAAAAAAGTTAATATTCACGATCACATTTATATCATTGCAAATATGCCACCTATCGACATTTCAGTCCTAGCAGTGTGCAGAGTGCTTGTCACATGAATCTAGTTTAAGGACGTTCCCGCCAATTGTTTCTGCGCATCCTTACTGCGCACGCAATTCACTTCGTGATGTCATGCCACGTCATGCATTGAGCGCGCGCGCTGTTGAAGAAATGTGGAGATATATAGCGCTAGTGGGCACCTTAATATGTATGCACGGGTTCAACTCTCTTAAATGTTCGGTGACCCCATATTTTCTTTTAATAGGTCACTTTCTTTGTCGATTATCTACGTTTTGTGAAAAATTAAAGAAAATCTGTATTGTAGAAGTTTAATTTTTTTCAACTTTTCTGCCCTCGCATCATCGAATTCTACCATTATTGAAGCTGCACGGTGTTCGTTAAAGTCGATCTTAGAGGTTGAATTTAACTAAAAGGATGACACCGGTTCAAATTATTTACTTAACAGACCCACTTAAGTAAAATTTGACTAAGAAAGTGGGTCTACAGCGAATTATTTTTAATATTTTTCAACTAACAAGCACTGAGGCCGTGTCGAGATACGAGGGCCGATTTGTCAAAATTGGGGTAGTTTTTGACGCGCTTTATTTCGAAAACGAAGTCGGTGACCCCCCAATTTTTTTCCATTTCTGACATAGGTAACTCATTATCTGACTGTAGCCAAAGTATGAAAAAAATCTGTATTGTAGAAGTTTTTGGCGCGAACGTCCTTAATGGCCTTAGCTCCCACGAGTCTCCCGTAGCTCAATGGTAGAGCATCTGGACTAGTAACCAGAAGGTCATAGGTTCGACTCCTATTGGGGGAACTCGGACTTTTTTTTCCGAGCCGCCTGTGTCATTAACTGATTAAAACATCTTTCCCATTATGACATGTACCGTTTCTGCAAAAAGAAAAGTCTGGAATGATGTGGAGTGATAAGCGTTTTTATGCCCTTCTTACAGTGAGGAAGAGGAAAAGCAAGTAATAAAGCCGCCACCTAAAGTCAAGCAAATCCGAAAAGAAAGGTAATATTGTTTTGAAAAAGATAACTTTCGTTGCTTTAGTTATCATAATAAAACATCGCGCTCAAAAAGACCGAACTGTAGCTTCAAACATATTAACTTTTGCTTTATAATACGAAAAATATTAATTTTTACGGGTAATTTTATTTTATTTTACTTTATTTTACTTTACTTTACTTTACTTTACTTTACTTTGTTTTACTTTACTTTACTTTGCTTTACTTTACTTTACTTCACTTAACTTTACGTTATTTTATTAAACTTTATCGTTGTTTTCGTCATCCATTTATCCAACTAGCCAAAACAACAGGCAAAACTTGCACAGGCGATCAACAGTTCCCAGAATTCCTACCGAGCAGGCAGAGAGCTCAACCGAGAGTGAGGAGGAAGATGACCGAGTGCTGGACGGCAAAGTAGTAAGTAATCTTATGGTATTTTGAATTACTCTCCCTTCCAAATCTCTACTCTTTTTTGGATCAAATAAGCGAAAAAAGGGAGCGGCGTTTCGGTGCCACCTTCGCACCATTATCAAGCAAAATGTAACGTTACAAATAACAAATTGACCGTCATATTTTGCTTGATAGAGCGGTTTTCATTTGAGTGTCGTAAAACCAAAACCAAAGTAATACGTCTTCAGCAACAAACTGTCACGTGACTATACTAAAGAAACGACCTACAACCTGCTGGTTAAAAAGTCCACATGAGAGTGCGATCTCCGTTAAAAATTGAATTACAATGTTTGTCTGCCATCCAGTCAATTTCACTCATAGGAGTCACGGCGTTTATTCATTTCTTCTTGATGAAAGTAATCATTCACGTGACAGTTTGTTGCAAAACGCCTATTACTCTAACCAATCACAACAGGCACAAACAACACAATGGACCAATCAGAACTCAAGACAAATACAAGAAATCGGCGTCAAGCGAAAAACGCGTGCAGGCAATTATGTTTGGTTTTGATTTTACATCTGATTGCGGGTTGCCAGAAAGTCAGAGCGAGTAATTTTGACTAATCGCAGAGCGTAGTAATACAAAACGCGAATTACCTTCCGCACTCAATTGAAAATCGCTCTAATGGTGCAAAGATGACACCGAAACGTCGCTTATATTTCTTATTAGTTGTATTTCAAAATTTTATCCAATAGAACATTTGGGTCGACTAAGAAAAAATATGTACGAAGAAATATTTTTTTTACTATTTTTTTTACTATTGTACAAAATTTTTGTCTGTGTTACATAACATTCACGAACTTGAAATTTCAAAATCGGATACAACGGCCACTCATTGCTCGCAACTCAAAAATTAACTACTTCTCTTAATTTACAAGCCACATTTTTGTCCCTAGCAGTACTGTCTGCCATGTCTGACCAATATTTCATTTTCTTGTTCAGAGTGTAGCTGACCTTCCATCGGAATATTGGCAAATACAAAGGTTTGTCAAGTTTTTGAAGGTGAGCCCCAATTACTTTGTCGGTGTTGTGATCAGAATTTAAGGATGTTTACCCTTTATCACAGGATATATTTTCGAAGCCGGTAAAGTCATAGAATAAATACAAATAACTGACAGTACACAACTGTGTAGTTTGACTTTCGACACACACCTCATATGAAAAGAAGAACATGTTGCTTCGAGCCGGAATCGAACCCGCGTCTCCCCGGTTACTAGTGGGGCGTGATGACCACTACACCATCGGAGCAATCACGCTGGCAACGTGGCCACCTTACGAAGTGAGTAGGATCTTACGAGGGCCATTCCATGGGACGTTTTTCTTTTCGAGGCAAACATGTGTTTCATGGCTCCTAAATCCCTACACAGGATTAGCACGGGATCATCCTTTAACTTAAAATATCAACATGCATGTTCTCTTCATTGTTCTCCACACATTTCCTGTAGGGCTGGTATGCTTAAACATCAAGACATTTTATCTTTGGTGATCATTTCACTTATTCTAAGTCTGTGTGTGGACGTTCATGAGTTCGACAACCGTAAGGGACTCTCTTAAGCCCATTGCTTAAACAAAGTCAGTATTGACAGGCTTTAATAAAGCACTGGTATAAATTAATTTCAAGAAGAGTCAGTCCGATTAGCCATATTTTCCAGAACCCTCTTAAACGAGGACTTCTTAATCCTACCGACAGTCTTAGCTATATTAACCATGATTTTTCCTTAACCTTTTCACGCCCAAGTAGCCATATAAGGCCACTTAATGGTCGTGCTCTTAGTACCATTTAAATGTCAGCAGATATTCTTGATAAGCAAATGGTAGAGCTAGGATAGATCTATCCGCACAATAGTCGGTTTTGGTTATCGACCACATTCTGACATAGAAAATTGAAAAACAACGTTGTCAGTTTTGGTGCAAAAATGGTGGTAAAATGACCCATTATACCTATAATTGATCAAGCCTATTTCCAGGCTTTGCCCATAAATCAACACCCAACTTTTTACTGCAGCCAGAAAGAATATGAAAGGCAAAAGGTAGCGAGAGTAAAAGGGCCGAGAGAAACGAAAGGAAAAGGGCAATAAAAAGGTTCAAAGAGGGTAATGGCAAAAAAAAAAAGAGAAGTCCAAATTTTGGCTTATGCACATGCACCAAATTAAAATATTCTACAGTTTTGTACCTAGTCTTGGGGAAATCTACCTATTAGGTAAAAAATAGGGTTTTCAGCAAAACTAAGGCCCATTTTGCGTCATGGCAGCCTAAAAACTGATTTAACGGTTAAAAATGGCGACATTGTGGTAAAAGCTTGGGAGTGAAAGACTTAAAGAAAAGCACATTTTTATCCAAAACTTTCTTTTTTCTCCATAATTCGGCCAATTGACCTATCTAAGTCTCAAACGAGCAAAATTTGAACCGATAAACGATCTTATGCATTTTTGGTTAAAGGAGGACTCAATTAAACCAACCAGATGTAACTTAGGCCTTGTTTAAGCAATCTCCCGGTTGGGGGAAGCTGAAGAAGTGTGCTTTTAGCGAAACTAAATCACTAGCCTTCATTCCGCTAGGTTTGTCTTTGTCGATCCTCCGGTATGCCTGATCTATTTCCTAATTTGAGCCTTGTTTTCCAGGTTGGTAACCAGGTCGCCACGGTCATCACACTATGTGGACTTACGGACTTTAACTTAACTCAGGAGATGACGCAGATGGCAATCAGAGACGTGAACGGACTAACGGTGCTCGTCAATATTCTACGAACTGACCACGTTAACTGTCAGGTGTGACTGAAATGAAAAACGCTCCGTTAAATGTACAGTCATTATATAAATCATATGCGAGATCAGACTGGAAAAAAAATAAGTTAACAGATGAATTGGCAGTGAATTGGCAGCCAACTTCAGCCCTGTGCGAGACCGTGATTTTACCGTTAATGAGAGACACGTTGATGTCAAAAAATGGTATGGATGTGAAAGAATAGTTAGACGTAAATTTGATGGTTGGCTGAATGTCGTTGAGGTACGTAGTGAAGGACTGGAGGTCGTCTACTGAGTGTGTTCATATCATGAAGATGTCATCTATGTAACGCCACCACGTGTGAGGCTGGTAAGGAGCACGTGAAAGAGCGTCTGTTTCAAACTTTGCGAGAAACAGATTAGCATTGTTTGTTATTTTATTTATTTATTTATTTTTTTTTTGTTTCTGCTTGTCGTGGTCTGCATTTGTCTGCATTTAAGTTTTTCTGGTTTGTGTACAGTAAAAGAAATTAAAGCCTTGGTGCTGGGTGTGTCAAGGCTTGAAAGATCAAGCTGAAGTGACGTAAAAATCGGAAAACAACTGGAAATGATATGCTGGTTTTGCTGTAACGACGTATGACTATGTTGAGAAATGATAAAATAGCCGTTCCGTTCACATTCCATTCCGTCCTTTTCCATTTTTTCGTTCGTTCACTCGTTTATTGACTCATATGGGTTCATTTTAGGAGGGGTCGAGTGGGTGAGATGTCATTGAAAGCACACACTAATAGTTGCTGCTAGAAGACCGGTACCTTTATTAAGCTTCACCGCCAATTTCCGTTTTTAAGTTCAGTACTATATACTAAATGTATACGATACGATATGTTAAAATCGTGAACACCATGAATAAATTCCTCTCTGTGTTTAGATCGGCGCGTTGAGGGTACTCCAACAGTTGACTTTAAACAGCAAATACAACAGGCGTGAAGTTATTAAGATGGGAGGTAATTAAAGTTTAACTGTCACTCCAGACATTCAGAGTTCCCACTGAGAAAGGTGTAACATTTTAGTGAATTTTAGTGATAGTATTTTCTAAAAGCTGACAAGTGATGAGGGGCTTGCCTTCTAGAATGGTTCGAATCCCGGTGTCAGCATTATATGTGGGTTGATTTTGTTGTTAGTTTTTGCCATGATCGAAAGGTTCTTTCCTCGGGTTCCCCACTTTTCCTCCCTCGACGCAAAATGGCCATTCATTCATTCATTCATTCATTCATTCATTCATTCATTCATTCATTCATTCATTCATTCGTTCGTTCTTTCGTTCATTCGTTCGCTCGTTCGTTCGTTCCTTCGTTCCTTCGTTCCTTCGTTCCTTCGTTCCTTCGTCCCTCCCTTTCGTTCGTTCGTGCGTTCTTTCTTTCGTTCTTTCGTTCGTTCGTTCTTTCGTTCGTTCGTGCGTTGGTTCTTTCGTTCGTGCGTTCGTTCGTTCGTGCGTTCGTGCTTTCGTTCGTTCGTGCGTTCGTTCTTTCGTTCGTTCGTTCATTCGTTCGTTCTTTTGTTCGTTCTTTCGTTCGTTCGTGTGTTCCTTCGTGCGTTCGTTCCATCGTGCGGCCGTTCTTTCGTTCGTTCGTGCGTTCGTTCTTTCGTTCGTTCGTTCGTTCTTTCGTTCGTTCTTTCGTTCGTTCGTGCATTCGTTCGTGCGTTCGTTCTTTCGTTCGTTCTTTCGTTCGTGGGTTCGTTCGTTCGTTCATTCGTTCTTTTGTTCGTTCGTTCGTTCGTTCGTTCGTGCGTTCGTTCTTTCGTTCGTTCGTGCGTGCGTTCTTTCGTTCGTTCATTCATTCGTCCGTCCGTCTGTCTGTTCGTTCTTTCTTTCGTTCATTCGTTCCACATCCATGCATGCATTCATGCATTCAATCATTCCTTCATTCATTCATTCATTCGTTCATTCATCCATTTTTCCGACCATTCATTCGTTCGTTCATTTATTTTTTGCTTGCTCGTTTGTTCATACATGCATTCATTCAACCATTGATTCATTGATTCATTCATTTATTGAGTAGTCCAGTACCTCTTGTGAACCTCTAATTTCAGAGGCATTCTAAAACAATATTGCTCATTGTCTTCAGGGATAGGGGCATTGTTTGTGCCCTTATCTTATTGTTCTTATGGCCAATCATGTGAGATGTTCAATGAGGTGCTGGTCGACTCCATTTATTCTTCATTCATTCAGTCAGTCGTACGTACGTACGTACGTGTGTTTGTTTAATTAAAATTTAATAGGATAACATTATCTGAAAAAAGTTCTTCACTTGCCATTCAGCCCAAGAAACATTTGGTTGTCTTTTTCAGGTGTTCAAATCCTGGTAGGTCTCGTTACTGATGCTCCAAAAGAAGTGCAAGGCTTAGCTGCAGCTAATCTGGCAAACATGGCCAAGTCGAGCCTGGGGAGGAACACTTTAAAAAGACACGAGGGAATACAAAAACTGGTGAGAGTCTTTGGATTGGATTGCGATTTTAGTGATAATAGAGGAACTTAAACTTCACAGTGAGGACAGCAAAAAGCCAAGCACAAGCTTAGTATAAGAATAGGAGCAAACACGGGGAACGAACAGACTGTTTCTTAAAATCTTGTCATCACTGGGAATAAATGCGACATCAGCATAAGCAGGAGGAAAACAGACTTGTTCATTTTTGTTATGCTAATGCTTCTGTTGCTTTAATTCATCGAAAGGCAACATGATAACAAGCATTCTCCTTATTACTTATCACACAGAATCGTAAGCTTTCTACATTGCTGATCTTAGCAGTAATCAGGTCACGTCATAATGAACCTAGTAAATGTAACCTAGTAGCTCACTACGAATCTCTCAGTGGCTAGAGCGTCCGATTGGTGATCATGGGTTTGATTCCCGTCGGGGACAGATATTTTCTTTGTTCCACGCCCGTGACATACTTAATATTTTATGTTCCTTAAGAAGCAGTTTGTCAACAGGTTCGCCTGTTTGTGCTGATCCTTGTGCCAATGTCGTTGCTGTTCCCACTTGTGCTATGCAGATTGCCAATGCTTTTCCTCATGTCGCTAGGAAAAACCACCCTTAGCCCTTTAACCCCCAATAGTGATCAACATCAATTTTCTCTTCATCATATCTCTGCACTATAACACATACAGGTCATGCGAATTTAGGAAATAAATCACCAGAGATAAATTGCCTTGATGTTTAAATAAATTCTCCCAACCAGTAATCAAAAAATTGTATGGAAGATGTTGGGGCTTAAAAGGTTAAAGAGGACCTGACTGGTGGCAGGAATACACGTTCCTAATTACGTCAGCTGAAAGTATTGGACGAATGATGCTGGCTTAGGCAGTAAAAGCAATACCCGTAGTAGGGAAAATGTTCAAATATATTAGTAATGGGTACTGAAGGAACGACAGAAGACTGTGTAGTCTAGATTTGCTCAAAACGTTTAGATTGAGAGCGATGTTGAGGGCTATATACATCTAAAGATGTATGAATTCAGGTAACTAAATAACAAACTAGTTAACAAAGTAGGCAACTAATTCCCCGCAGGTCAAACAATTTGTGACGATTATTTTTCACAACGAAATTTTCACTTCATTATTTTCCCCATTTTTTAACTTTTTTTCTACTACCAGGTTGGTCTACTCAACTACGAAGGAAGGAAGAGCACTCACGGAAGGCGCTCTGACAACGACGGACCAGATCTAGAAGTCGCCCGCAATGCAGCTCTTGCTCTTTGGAGTTGTAGTAAGAGCACGCGCAGTAGGTTTGTAACTGCGGTGATGTGTGTTTCATCAAAAGAAGGTCGCTAGGTTTTACATGTTTGGGTCACGCTATGTCACGCAGTTATATTCATTCCCTTTCCCACGACGCAAAGTTACTCTGTTACTGTGTTGTAGACATGTTGTGTAGGGAGATTACTCCGGATAAAACTTATAAAATTTATTCATATCGGATACCTTAAAATGATGTTTCAAACGATAGAAAATGTAAACGAAATACTGTAAAGCTACAAAACAGATTTCATTTGGTAGACTGGTACAATAGAGTTCTTGCCATCTAAATCAAACTACGTTAAACTGCTGCTGTGACAAGTAAGGGAGACTATCAACCCGCAAAATTCGTTCTTAAAATAAAGCGAAGCCGAAAAGGGTTGACTCAAAGACTTAATGTGAAAGATACCCTTACCGAGTGATAGGTTCCCAGGTATCATTGACACCATGGCTTCCCATAGTTTTTACTCTGAAGGCTTTTAATTATCGCGTTTTTGACGCAGGTCAGCAATATACAAGGCTGGTAGTGTACCTTTACTTGCTAAACTCATCAAGCTGGACAAAGAAGAGTTTCTCATCCCCATTGTAGGACTTGCACAAGAATGTGCAGTAGAGGTAAGGTTGGAAAAAAATATCCAATATGCCTACTTGTGTCTACTTGATGGCTTCGTAATGTGATATCTCTGCTGCCGGTATAATTGTATAATTTGTCAAAAAAAAAGACTAATTTCTTGTATGACTAATTTTCTCAAAAAAAGGACAGCCTTGGATGACTAGATTCAACAGTTCGTCTTGTAGGAGCTCTCCTACGGGAACAGGGCAGAAACCTACACTTGATGGCCGCTTTACGTTTCCATCAGCGGCCGGGGGTGACTTTCTTAGAGAAGTCTCCCCTTTTACAGATGGCTGTTCTTCTTAGAGAGAGGTGGAATAGAGCCCTACCTAACGACCACCCCGCTAATACGACCATCGTGTCAAGACGGTCACTATTTTATGCCCCGGGGGGAGGGGTACTCCCTTATGTAGATGTGGCTTATACGGGGATGTGCCGCTGGACAGCGGGTTTTTGGCCTCTTTGTCCTAAACAGGGTATATGACTTTTTATGCGTCTGTCCTAAACAGGGTTTGTATTTTGTCATTTGTCGTAAGCAGGGACCTAAAATGAAGGATGTTGTCCTAAACAGGATAGGTACTTTAGGGTATTTTAGGCCCTTGTTTGTCCTAACGGCGGCCTCCCCCTCCCCCCCCCCCTTTACCCACCATGATTTGAGGGCACAAACTAAAGCTCCGTCATTTTGTTTAAAATAAACCTCATTAAGCGATTAGAATCCCGAAGCCATATTTCCTGTATGAGTTTATCATAGGGACGTGTAGAAGCCTGCTGGTATACGGATGTGGCGGTAACTACATGTCCTCTTTAGAGGGTCAAGTGTCTTTCCTGGACGCAAAGGAATTCGTCATAGCGGCGTTGAATGTAACTCAAATATCTAAAATGCTCAATCCTGAACCTTGGATTTCTACCAAGCCAGTAAACATATTCCTCATTTTTTTTACATGGCCAGGCTCGTTTCAGGCAAGCTTTCTACAAGGAAAATATGTTAACGGCGATTGTTCGCCGGCTGCAAACTGACAACGAGGAGCTGCAAGGATACTGTGCTAACGCAATATTCAACGTAAGCGTCTCCTTAATGATTCACTTAAAGTGTCTCGTGACCTTGGTTTCCTTGTGTGAGAAAATGCACTCAGCTACCGATAGGTTTTTTCCTAGCAATTCAAATCGGTAGCCAGTGGCGTTTCCTCATAAACAGAGTCCAAATAAGAAATAGAGCAATGGGTAACTGCTACCTTCAATAAGGTTGCATCCAAAAAAACAGATAAACAAAAGTAAAAACTCATATCCTTTAGTAAACAGTTCATTGCCAGTTCAATTCCCGATTTCTTTCAGATTAATTTTTATGGAAATTATCTCTGGTGTTAATTTAGCATACTGTTGAAATTATTGTCATCTCTGTTTTTGCTTATCTGAGTCATTTATTTTATCGCAGTGTGCCGAGGACGAGCAAACAAGAAAAGCAGTGTATGACTGCGGGGGACTGGACACACTCGTGTCACTTCTTTCCCGCCGGGATAACAAAAAGTTGTTGGCTGCTGTGACAGGTGCTATTTGGAAATGCGCAATCAGTGAATACAATGTTAAAAGGTAGGTACAACAGCAAAGAGGATCTTCGACACTCAAAGGAAGTGAAAAGTGTTGAAGAAAGCAATGGCTTTTGACAGAGCGTAGTTAAGTACCTGTGTTCTCTACACATGTAGAATGTTTACCATTTACAAAAAAGAATCCCGAATTTCGGTTAGACTGTAAATGGTAAGGCTATTTTGGTTCACCCGACCGGACAATTTCTGAAATAAACGGAACGTCTTGAGAGGTAGTCCAAAATTCCCAACCGGAATATCCAAACGGAAAATTGTGTTTTCCAGGTCCTGCGCCAATAGTCAAATTAGTTCCAGACTCACTGTAAATTAGAGTGAACTGCACAAATGGTACATGCTAATCTCGAACGGAATTTCCCATTCGGAAGGTGTTGCTTTCCATTTACACAAACCGTAGACCAACCGGTTTCCCCGTGTAAATGGTAAACAACCGCAGTAACCAGAGAAAACGGGTTTCCTTAATAAAGGATAGAACGCAAGAAAAACTAGCAGGTAGAGCAAGCGGTGCACTCTAAACTTTGAAACTTTTTGTTCACTAAGGGGCCTGTTGACAGCTAACGGGTATTAGTTCAAAATAGTGAGATAGCTGAACTCAAGATCGATACTGTAGGAAAAGATAACCATTCAGTACTATATTTGATTTTCCTCACTACATTCTAGAACACCAGTTAATTAAGTTCCTCAAACTTCCCTTTTCAAGGTCTTACATAGAGTTCAAAGAAAGGAGGAACTTGTAAACAAAAGGACCTGAAAACAGGTTCTGTTGGTTAGAATTCGCACCTCCGGTCTATACTAACCAACACTCGGGGAAGCAAGATATAAAGTAAACCTGGAAACGATCAGTGATAGTTAGCATTTATTCATCGAACTTGAGGTGAATAGCAGATCATACTTTTCCGAATTTGAGTAGCCAATCAGAGCGTGCGAAAAAGACTATCCACTGGTTTGGATAACAGATGACGCCGCAAAATTCAAACATGATATCAAACAAAGTGAGCTTGCTTGTTTTCCTCTTCAGGCTTATGGAGGTTAAAGTCTTAGAGACACTCATTAAACTTCTTCAAGCTGAGGAGGAGGAAGAGGAACTCCCAGAACAAGTACGTATACATCAGACCCTAATGTCCCAGAAAAAATAATATTCCCAAAAAAACAACATCTTTTATCATATCAAAAAGAATTAAACGTACTTCTCAACAGCTTGTAATTGAAACAGTTTTGGATAGTTTCACTTCAGGATTTCAACCTGTAGAATCAAACATTGAATTAGACCTTGTACAGCGCAATCAGCATCTCCACAGGAATCTCACAAAGAAATGCTACACAGCTTTCACTTAAATGGTCACACTTAGGGATTTCAAGCTAATTTAGCAATCACATAATTTCCAAAGGAAATTGATGCTCACTTATCTTTTAGTTGAATGGCCCACTTTAGAATTTCACCTATGCACACTCACATTTAACGTGCCTTATGTATTGACTGTTCGCTAATGATCTCGTAAAGGTTCAACTCCACATTGTTGGGGCGATTGGAGAAATTGCCAAAGATCCCAAGGGTCCTTTGGAAGTGCTGCGATGCAAAGGCTGCAAGACTCTAGTAGACATTTTGAACATTCCAAATGAGGAACTAACTGGTACAGCGGCAAGAGCCATTGCAGCATGCTCTGTAAATAGTGCCTGTCGAGGGTAAGTACTTTTAGTATCGCAAACTAGAAGGGATGTTAAGGCAGTCTATTTTAAATTTATTATAATAAGCACGTATAATTAGTTGGGATAAAGACAGAACAGGCTGCTTCATAATGAAATTTTGGATTTATCAACTGAGTTGATGAGGTAAATTGACCACCGTAAAGAGATTGAAAGCTGACGTTTCGAGCGTTAGCCCTTTCGAAGGGCTAACGCTCGAAACGTCAGCTTTCAATCTCTTTACGGTGGCCAATTTACCTCATCAACTCAGTTGATAAATCCAAAATTTTGTGTTTCACGTCCCCACCGACGCAGCACCACAGTTTCTTTAGAAACTAACCCCCTTGCTTCATAATGAAACAAACAAACTAAAGCTTTTACACTAATTTATAAACAGTCAGGCATATTTTGAACAACAACATGGAACTGGGAGGGATATTTTTAAACATTTGACACCGAGCTTATAGACTGGGCTGTCTATGGGTACAGTCTAGCCTAGTCTGGTACAGTCTAGCCTAGTCTGGTACAGTCTAACCTAGTCTGGTTAAGTCTAGCTTCCAGCGGTCTACCATATTCTGATAAATTCCTTTCTAGTATGCCTCATCTAGCGGCTCGAAAATAATTCATCCTACTCTAAAATAATCTACTCTAAATTAGTCTACTGTAACCTAAAATAACCCAATCAAGACAATTTATCCTACTTTAAACAAATCAATCTAATCTACCGTATTTACTCGAAACAGCGCCGCCCCCGATTTAACGCCGCATTTAGGAGCCATAATATTAATAAGTGCCGCCCTCGAATAAGCGCCGCATCCTTCCAGCAACAATGCGGCGCTTATCGATTTTTGACGTGGCCAATGCTGAAATACTAATACGGCTGATGTTGTTATTGCTGTTCTTGTTATTAATTTGGATGTAGAAAGGGATACAGACCTTTAAAACTAACTTTTTATTGCGTCTTTCCTCGGTAGACCTGCACGGTTCCAAACCTCTAATTTCATGAGTCCCTATAACCTGCACCGTCTATTGTTATCGGGGTTAGGGCTATTGTTTCGTTCTTTACCTATTGTTCTCCTCGACCAATCCTAGACCTCGTCTGGAAGCGGTGCGGGTCCTCCCCTTTCCTATGCTATTGTTATCAACAAAACAAACAATAAGAATGATTACTTCGCACGTAGGCAGTTTTAAATAAGCGCCGCGCTCAAATAAGCGCCGCACCGAAAAGTCAAAAAATTTAGTAAGCGCTGCGGCGCATCTTTCAAGTTAAATCGGAAGTCTTTACAATAGTCTACGCTCGTTTGGTGCTCAACCTTTGACGCTTGCAAACGCAAACGCAAACGCAAACGTAAACATGAGTGTGGCGCTTCTAATAAACTTGGACCTCATAACAGTGTGCATATGCATGTTTTGTTGCAGAGTTTTCAACAGATTGGAAGGACTAAGATTACTTTGGTCATTAATGAAGTCCAGAAACAAAAAGGCAAGTAATAGGACAAGAATGCAGTTCTTTATTGATATTAAAAGACAAAGGTATTTCTAACAGCTGATATAGCTGAGAAATCGATGTAGCAAGGAAAACAAGGCTGGCTTGACGGATAATGGAACCTATCAACTCAGTTTCCCTATGAATATTAATATATGAAATGATCATATATTTGAACTGCGGATAAAGATAGAATTATTCCCCTAATAGTAAAGCTTGAAAACTGTATTTCATAAGGTTAAATCAAATCTCAGTCATTGCCTTACTATTAATTTTTGTTTAATTTTTTTGTAACCACAAGACAGTATTTTCTACTTGCAGTTTGTTGTTGTTGGTGGTGTTTTTGTTTTTTTTCCAATGCTTGTTCTCTTTTCACTCACTATTCTGTAGGTAGTTTCCGGTGCAGCATGGGCAGTATACAGACTGATGCAGGACACGCCAGTATGAAATCAGTTTACCCTTGCATTTATTACTTTATAATTTTGCGGAAATTGCGCTTAAAATTTATCTTACGCAGGATGATTGTTTAATTATTTCAGTAACACATTGTCGCCAAGTACCTTTTCAGAACTAGGACAGTCATGCTTGTATAATAAACAGGCCGCAAAATAAAAGCAGCATTTATCACAGCATATCACAGGAGCTCTTACCGCTGGCAACTAGGCGTTTTCCATGAGGCTGTGTAAGAACTTCACGTACCATCACCCTTCCCCTCCAAGCACAAGGCCACGGATTATCATTGTGCCCGGCCAAGCGTAAAACCTCTACTTGGTTGTAACAAAACGTGAAAACTTTCAACACACTAGAGACAAGACTATCATAAAAAGCCATTTCAATCTAGGTCAAGACGTTTTAATTTCTCTTTTTCTTGCTGTTCTGATTACAAGATAAAAAATTGACATGTGTTTGTATTTTATTCAAAGGAGGCCTGGGAAACAGCTCGATCGTTTGTTGGAGGACTGGATCTGACAGTTCGTCTGCTCAAGTCTGATGACTTGGAAGTGAGTTCGATCTCCTCGCTAAATGTCTTGTTCATGACTAAAAATTTCTACTAACACAGTCATCCAAAACCACGGAAAATGGAAACTCTTAAATCTGTGATCAACTAACTAGTTTCTCTGGTTGTGATCGTCAGGCTAGGGGCATAAGAAGAACGAATAGTATCCGACGATCCTTTGCCTCATGGAGTTCACGAAGATGGCGAACCTAACTTGAAACACTTTTAACGACGAACAAAGCCAAACAGGCCCTGTACACAGACGGGTGGTTCTTGCCAAGTTTTAGGCGTGTTTGCACTACTCGAAAGAGTCACTGTATTTTTAGACAGTATGTCACTAAACATCGTTCATTTGAAGTGTAAACTGCAAGGTTGGCGCTGAGACAGAAGGACAGATTTATTAACCGTTATTTTAACTAGTGCAACTGTTCTTCTTCAGTGCCTGTGCTAAACAGGTCTATTGAAATATTTTGCAGGTTCTTACCAGCGCGTGCGCAGTGATATCCATCGTGGCTTGTGATCGGGAGAACTTGGGAGTTATCACGGATTATGGCGTGGTCCCTCACTTGGCTCAACTGACGCATAAGGTAGGGCTGCTAATCGCGGTACATTTGAGGACAAAAGTAGGTTTTATGTACGAGCATTAACGGAGCCAAGGGTCAAAAATTGCCAGGCAACAGATCATGTAACCAATGCAGACTTGCCTTGACCGACAAACCGGACGGGAGAACACATCATCTTCAAGATTTGCTGCTGAGAAAATCATCACGTTTTTGCATTTGTCGTTTGTGCAAATCTAGTCTGTTTCTGGCGTTCAGGTAATAGAAAGCAGTGACGTGGGTAGGGGATAAACTATGTGAACGCTTAAACCAGGCAAGTGCAAGTCATATAAAGTGTATGTATGTGACCTGGTGATGATTTCTTTTAATGATGACCACCACTTCGTTGGATTTAAATCGTTTGAAGCACCCCAAAGAGGAGGTTACGTGGTTCTAGTCGGGTATCTCTCGTCATGTTGTTTCCTTGTTATGTTACTTTATATTATCTCTTTCCACCTAGGAGTATGAATGGGCACCGGTGCACTTTTGTGTACTGTTCAAAACACCGAAAAAGTGCTGGGGGGCAGCCCTACGGTGGATTGGCATTCCACTGAAAGGGCGGCGGGGGACTAGTAATACTTCTAATTGCTTCCTGTAACTGAAGAAATGGGGCCTTACGCTCCGACCGTATAGTCGCTGTGACTTGATTGTTACCTTGACTTGTGCCAACTTGATGGCTTTAAGAACTAAATGGCTGTCCACGCCTTAACTACAAGCTAATTTAGTTCTGGGCATGTGGTCAAGTTCCTGCCAAATCAGTGTTTTGTGTCCTCTTGAGGCCTCTTAAGGCCTTTTTAAGGCTGTGGTTTCGACTAGGCTCTGAAGTAAGCATACACTAAGAACTAACACAAAAAATTTAAAAGTTATGACAATGGAAAATAAGACCCATGCAATATAAAATAAATCTTCAAGGTTGTCCTTCGGTAGGTGATTAAAGGTGCTTTAGTAGTTTATTATACTGGAATTTGGCCAATCGAACTCACGCCGGTTCTCTTATTGAGAATCACTTATAGTGGACCTTTTCTGCCATATAGACCGACATAGAACTGAGGCGACATCTGGCAGAAGCTATCGCCATGTGTAGCAAGTGGGGTAACAACGCCAAACGATTCTGCGACGAAGGCGCTGTTAAGCCAATGGTGGAGTACCTGGGGTCAAATGACATTAATGTACAGCGTTCGGCAATGCGGGCTCTTGAACAGCTTGGCAAGAGCCCTGAAAGTTGTATCATAATGCACCGCAGTGGAGTTGTCAAGGTAACTGTCTCCTGTAAACGTTTAAAATTGTCGTCATCGTGGCTATATTAGGGATCTTTAGAGCTGCGTCAACGACTTGGACGACAACGACGAGCGGATATGAGGTCAATGTCACTGCGCAAGCGCAGGTCTGGAAGTCATCGACATGCAACGACTTAGTCAGTGAGTTCAAGCTCCCGTAACGATTTTTTAAGATCTTCTTGCCAAATTTGCCACGTCACCATTCGTCGCCGTCGTCGTAGTCGTCATCTTAATTTCGTCGTTCTATATTCAAACATGACATTTGGCTTTCTGTCGTGATATCTGAACCATGCGATCCAAGCTATTTTTCCTTGTCCTGTGGTTTTAAAGGACTGTTAAGTAATTATAGAGAAGGAACTGGAAATACTACTCAGTTGCACGATCGGCAATTTGAAACTCGTGGAGAAAAATACGGCTAGATACAGAAACAGATATAAGTGGTGTTGGGACTGAGTATGAGACAACTAATCAACTTGCGCAGGTCACTGACAAAATTCAAGTATAAACCGCAAAGTTGCTTTATTATATATTATGCTCTAGAGACCACTA
Organism: Siderastrea radians; assembly: GCA_964017195.1. Taxonomy (NCBI): domain Eukaryota; kingdom Metazoa; phylum Cnidaria; class Anthozoa; order Scleractinia; family Rhizangiidae; genus Siderastrea; species Siderastrea radians. Next base: position 364,106 of record OZ024900.1, read on the forward strand.
TAGGTACCTGTTTGTGAGCAAACGGCCGGCACACGGCATTAAAACGAACGAGAGAAATAAATAAAAAAATAAATAAAAATAAAAATTCAGGGTGATTCGCGATGAGAAAAGGACAAGGCACTCTACCCACAGTTCTCGTGTAAACGATACTTTTGCACAAGAACTTTGGTTACGTTTACACAAGAACTGTACGTACGTTTCTTTCTCCGGCGTTCTTTAACACCAGCCTAACAGCCATGCCGACGATTTTATTACGTTTGCATAAATTGTATATTGATATCTATCTAACAGGCCTTATGTCAATCACTTCCTGTTTTGCAGCTGCTGTTGGAGATGGTTGGCTCGGATGATGCCGGGTTACAAGAGGCCGCAGCGGGATGCTTATTAAACATGAGACAGCTAGCAATGGCCAATGAACGAGCTAGACGACAGGAATCATTGAACAGTGACTCGGACTCAAACTGAGATTCTTTACATGCGGTAGAGGTTTTTTCAAATCTCTTTCGCAGTCTTGGACTGGACGTGAATTATGTTCTATAAATATTAAACTTACTCTTCAATTTTACTGCTCTATCAGACTGCATTTGAACACGGCTTGCATGCATTTGAAATGCCTTACCATGTCACCGGTTTCGCTCGCAGGCCACCGATCTCAAGATGACGACGCAAAATGCTCTCAAGTAGTGAAATGGTAATAATAGCAACGTATCAATCAATGAAATGCAATAAATTTCCGTGATACTTGCCACGTAGGCCCAAAGGCAATTTAAAAAAGTTTGTGGGGATTTTTTGTCATTTTATCAACAAATAACTATTAACCACCTAGAAAACTCAGACATGCGCACATGTTCAAACATAGACGGCAGCGTTTTTGAGTAGTCTGCCTTGCTAACTCTCCGCATCAAAACGTAATGGCTGAAAAATTAGGCGAATGCGATGGAACACCGCTTATCATCAGAGGAAAGCGTGGCGAAAGGCCTAGCAGCAGCAGTTCACCCGAAATCCCTTCAAATAAATCCGCGAAGACCACAGAGCTCATGGCCGAACATACCGACTTGCCAAGTATCTGGATCGCGCTAAACAACATACAAAGAAACACTGACGAGCTTCTTAAGGAAAACAGAGCACTACGTAACCAATACGAAGAACTTCAGAAGTCGTTAGAATTTTATATTGCCAAAGTAGAAAGCTTGGAAACGGAGAACAAAGCGCTGAAGAAGGAGGTGAGCTCGCTTAAAAAAGCGGTACGCAATGCAGAAGGAGAAATTGCTGACCTAAGTGACGACCTAGATGGATTTAAAAACGACCTTGAGCTGCAATAAACCAAATAGACGACTTAGAGCAGTACACCAGAAAACACAATCTTGAAATTCACGGCATTTCCGAGTCTTCGGAAGAAAACCTTTCCGAAAATATCATCAAGGTTGGAAAAGTTGTCAACGTACATATCGCCAACAACGACATCGATATCTGCCACAGAGTGGCTACACGTAGATCTAGCGGCGATCCAAGGCCAATCATAGTACGCTTTAGGTCTTACAGGGCCAAAAGTGAACTGTACAAGGTCAGGAATCACCTTAAGTCAGTAAGTTTAAGCAACTATTTCCATAATACTGAGGCTGTTTATATTAATGAGAACTTAACAAACTACAGACGCGATCTGTTTGCTAAAGTCAGAAAATTTAAAAAGAACAACAACTGGCATAGCACCTGGACCATGGATGGCAAAATTTTCATCAAAAAGTCTTAAAGTGATCAGGTAAAGAGAATATATGAAGCCGAGGTTTTAAAAAATATCTGTTAAATCGCTACCTAAACGTTTTTTTCCACTTCCTCCTCGATATAATTTATGCTATGCGCTCTCTTTCACACCTCGCTTCCCTTTCGCTTCACTTATTATTCTATTCTAGCGGAGAGATTTTTGTAGGAGGGTTTTGTTTCTTTTCATAGCAGTCTATGATATCTAACACCTGCACTTTTTCCCTTCTATATAATAAGCTGCTTTGCGGCTTAATTAGTGTTCCTATTATGTTAAGTGTTAGTGGCTATGTATCATTTGTACTTTCTACGATCTATATCCACCTAGTTCTTACTCTGCCTATTGTTATCAGGCGCACTATCGGCACAAAGGCATTTATCAAAAGGCTAAACGCTGTCGTAATGTTGCAGAGTGTGATACACGAATTTGTGGTTAGGAAGAAATTCATTAATCTATTGGGTATATGGCCTTAACACTGTTTCCCTTAACGTAAGAGGCCTAAACAAATCTATCAAAAGAAGAAAACTTTTCCGGTGGCTTCATCTCAGAAAATTTGACGTACAGCGTACAGCGATGCTAGCTTGGAGGCATTTTGGCGAGCAGAATGGGGTGGCGACATTTTATTCGCACACGGTTCAAAACACAGTAGAGGGGTTATAATTCTTTTCAGACCCTCGTTAAGTAAAGAGGTGCTAAATGTCACTGCAGATAAAAATGGCAGATTTCTGATTGTAAATACAATCGTTGATGAAGATGAATTTTGCCTCGTCAATATTTACGCTCCAAACGACCAGAACCAGCAAATTAAATTCTATCAAAAGATAACCGATTCCATTCGTAAATGCCAAACCCACAATATCCTTATTGGTGGAGACTTTAACTGCCCGTTGTCAGCTTCGGATAAATTCGGAGGCAAAGACATTCAATTTAAAAAAAATGTAATTCACTCTGTTGAGGCACTTTGTAACAACTATGACCTAGTCGATTCCTGACGCGAACAACATCCACATGAAATGCAGTTTACCTGGAGAAATAGCTCAGGGAAAATCAAATGTAGGCTAGATTTCTGGCTTATCTCGAAACGACTTTTAAGCCGCGTTACAAAAACCGACATTTGCGCTTACTATGATTCAGATCATTCCCCTGTCACCATTTCGATTAAACCAGAAGATATACAAGAAAAAAGAGGTCCAGGCTATTGGAAGTTTAATAATTCACTTTTGGAAGATGAGGAATTTGTTACAAAAATGAGTTTCATTATCAAGCATGCAGCCGAGAAACACAAGGATATTGCTGACAAAAGGCTCTACTGGGAAATGTTAAAAATGGAGATTAGGATGTTTGCAATCCGTTTCGCTAAAAAGAAAGCATACACGGAAAGAAATATTGAACTGGACCTTCTTCAAAAGTTAGCGAAATGAATTTGCGTATTGATGCAACCCCAGAAAACAGTTCCCTCGTAAACGAGGCTAGGAAATTTAAAATTGAACTAGATGAAATTGCCGTGCAAAGAACTAAAGGATCCATTATTCGGACTGGAGCTAGATGGTACGAATTGGAGGAAAAATGTAATAAATACTTTTTTAGCTTAGAAAAAAGAAGTTTTGAAAAAAGACATATGACAAAATTGAAGACACCTGAGGGTATCACTGCAGAGGATCCAAAGGTTATACTAACTGTTATGAAAAATTTTTACAGCCAGCTTTACACCTCTCAAAACCAGCCATCAGCTGAACGGTTCTCCAACTTCTCTGATTATGAATCCTTACCGAAACTAGACAACGAAAATCAAAACCTTTGCGAAGGTCCGATAACTGCAGAAGAATGCCTTGCCGAGCTCAAGACCTTTCAACGTAATAAGACTCCGGGCAGGGATGGTTTAACTGCAGAATTCTATCTCTGTTTTTGGAACGACATCTCTGGCCCTTTGATTGGCTGCCTCAATCATGGTGCCCTACTAGGAGAGCTTTCTATCTCTCAGAGGCAAGGAATCATCTCCTTGATCCCAAAAAAGAAAAAAGACCCCCCACTGCTTAAAAACTGGCGCCCTATCTCTCTTTTAAATACAGACTATAAATTGGCAACCAAATGCATCGCAACGCGGTTAGAGAAGGTACTTCCTCATCTGATCGAAAGTGATCAAACTGGCTACATCAACGGTAGATTCATCGGCGAGAACATCCGCCTAACTTCAGATATAATTGAACAACATGAAAATAAGGAGGGAATGATACTCTTCCTAGACTTTGAAAAGGCCTTTGACTCGTTAGAATGGGGTTATCTTTTTAAAGTGCTTGACATTCTGAACTTTGGTCCAAGTTTCCTCAACTGGATTCATACTTTTTACTCTAACATTTTTAGTTGTCTCGTTAATAATGGCTACTCGTCAGAATTTTTTTCTTTACAAAGAGGTGTAAGACAAGGGTGTCCTCTTTCAGGATTGCTCTTTGTTCTCGCTGTAGAACCTCTCGTCCACCAAATACGAATCAATGAATCAATAAAATGTCTTGAAAATCGAAATAAGATCACTAAACTCAGCTTGTACGCCGATGACACCACCGCTTTCATTCGCGAAGACTCATCTGCGGCGTCCTTATTCACTCTTCTTGATCAATTTGGCGACCTTTCTGGCTTAAAAATTAATAAGTCGAAAACCGGGATTTGTGGCTTGGTTCTTGTAAGAGTAGATTAAGCAAAGACGAACCGTTTGGTATTTCGTGGCCGAACGATACGTAACTGCTCTTGGAATTGCGTTCCCTTATAACGTTCACGTTGGGAACAAAATAAATTTTGACGAGCAGCTCGCTAAACTTAAAAATGTCTTAAATATCTGGTCAAGCAGACATTTAACGATCTTAGGCAGGATAGCCATTGTCAAAAATCTAGCACTCGCCAAACTTGTTTATAGCTGCTCTGTATTAAACGTTCCCGCCAACAGCAGTATCTTCTCCTTCATTTGGAACTTCAAACCAGATAAAATCAAAAGAAAAACGCTGATTGGCCCAATGTGCAAAGGCAGTCTTAACATGGTTATTTTTTTCTGACGTTGTCAAGTCGCTTATGACCGCCTGGGTTAATCGTTATTGCAAAGCAACTGACAGCCACTGGTGTGCCCTCCTTGATTCCATGTTAGGTAAGGTCGGAAGAGCTTTCTTATTTCAATGTAATTACGACCTAAAATTTCTTGACCTTAAAAATCTTTCTGCCTTTTACAAAAATGTTTTGGCAGTTTGGCAAGAACTCAATTCCAAAGATCCCCTTAACGCAAATGAATTTAAACAAGAAATCATATGGAACAATCGTTTTATAAGGATTACTGGAAAGACAATTTATTATAAAACATGGGTACATAAAGGCATTTTGAGAATTAGTGACCTCCTTGATACCGATGGCCATTTCCTTTCATTCGAAATTTTTAAATGTAAATTCGGCGTTCGCTGTACTTTCCGTGATTATGCTGGTGTTCTTGCAACAATTCCAAAAGCTTGGAAGAACGAAATCGAAGGCAATATTGCTATAAAGGGTGATGGCGAACCCTTGAAGACTTTTCCAATGGCCATGCCATCTCCTCTACTAGAAAAGCCCTTTCAATGTTTGCAGAAAGGTCCTTCTCTCCTCCCATCGTCGAAATCAATCTTAAAAAACAAGTTCCGAATGTAAAGGCTGTCTACGAACTTCCTTTCAAAGTCACCGTTGAAAATAAATTGAGAAGCTTTCAGTTTAAACTCATACATAACATCATTCCCACCAATCTGTCTCTCTGTAAAATGAGCATAAAAGATTCTCCAAGATGCGATCGCTGCCTTTTCCAAAACGAAACACTTGTCCACATGTTTTGTGAGTGCCCTGATGTTAAAATCTTCTGGAAAGACGTTATCATGTGATGGAATACTAAGCGTCCGGACAACATCAATCCTAATTCCATCCAATCCTAATTCCATCGAATATGTGTACCTGTTCTGCATTATATAGTATTAGTTTTACGTAAATGTCGTTGTTTGTAACCGGTAATACAACGTTAAGTGATCATATGTAACATTACTCTATTGTAACTGTATATTTAGATGTTGTAATATACGGTTGCATTGTCAATGAACAGTAAGGTGTAGTGTAAGCCTGTAGTATAAGCATTGTAATGTTAGCAATTTAATTGTTTAGTGTTTAAGTACTATATGTAATCTGTACTGTGGTTGATTGTTAATAAAGTAAAAAAATAATAATAATAAATTTAAAAAAAAAACTTAGAAAACTCAGAAATTACTCAGTGTTGTTTGCCAGCTTTATGAGTTGTATGGTGCTTCCCTCGCGATTTCAATGCCGTCGAACTCTCGGGGCAACGGATCCGCTGCCCCGAGAGTTCGACGGCATTGGGGACAACGGGACATCGAAGTAATCACACACCCTTTTTCAGTGGCCATTGACAACACGAGGGCAGTCCTTGGAACTTTGGGTGGGGTGCTCCGTTTGGAGCCGGAAACTCGACTCACTCCAAATAGTATGATATGTCTATTCTCCATTTCAGATCATACTCCTAAAATCTTTCTTCTTCAGTCCAAAAGGGCAAAAAACCTATCAGTACCCCATGCACTAAAATTAGGCAAAATATAGCCTCTTTTATACCAAAATGGTCAAAATCTATCCCCGCAAAATGGTTCCTCAAAACCATACCCATGATATACGGCACTGAGCACATACTTAAGGGTCCTTTACACGAGCGAAAAAAATGGAACGGCTCGAAAGAATTCTTACGTGTAAACGATACGTGGCCCGTTCCAGTTTTACCCGTTCCATTCCAAAAAGTGTCCATAGGCGCCTATGGTCCTTTTTCGAAACGGAACGGATAAAAATCGGTTCCTTACCCACTTTTTTCTTTCCTTTCCAACGTGTAAACGCTCGCCCTCTTTTCGGAATCGATCTGCGTCTTTTCTCGTGAGCCTGTGGTCCCTCTAGGTCAGCTGTTTACTGTAAAACGCATGCGTTTACGCCTTGCATGTTCGCGGCAATATGGTGGGGAAACGACAATCTCGTCCCCAGAGCCCGCGAGCATTTACGGTCAGCGGGATCGAAATGCCACGGGCTCTGGGATAATCAAAAACCGGATGCCACTTTTTAGGCTTCCGGTTTTTTAAAGCGCATGCTCGACAGTTTGCGAACTGAGCATGCGTTATGGGTCGTGTAAAGACAAAAAGGGCGCGAAATATTTCGCGCAAGATGTCCCCTTGTTTTTGGCGCCATTGACATTCACGCGAGACTCGCGTGAAAATGAAAATTATCCCCGCTCGCAGTCTCGCGAAGATGGCCGCACCGGTTTCTATAAATTTATTTCACTTCGCGTTAGAAAATTCAGTTCAGAAAGGAGACCGGACCTCTAATGCAAAGAACGCCAATACGAGGCGCTGAAGACTGTTGTTGTTGATGGTAAAGATACCATTTGTGTACTGCCAGGTGAATATGGAAGATCTCTCAGTGCCTGGCTGCCTCCATACGTTTGTGTCTGACTGTGTGTGTTTTTTAAACAACAGTGGTGAAGAGAAAATTAACTCTTTTATTGTAGCCGTATCCTCATTAAACTTTTTGATAGAAGAACAAATATCAAGCATGAACGTTTTCAAGGGTACTGAAAACGTAGCCATTGTCGAGGAGTTTGAAGTGCCGCCGCAAATTTTATTTCACATCTTACGGCCCTTTACAAAATTAACAAATTTTCAGCGACATCTTGAAAGAAAACGATAGTCATGGACGAGGTTCTTTAGCAGTCGAATAGTGTGTAAGCTTACTAATTTGAAAAGTCTAATTGAGCAAGAAATCAACCTTAAAAAAACTTGACCTTGTTTTTAGCGCGCGGCATATACGCGTAAAAATTAGCTTAAATTTTTTACAGAGTGCGACTGCTTATTTATTAAGGAAGACACAGAGCAAATCAACTGTACTGATGCTATTAAACGGTCTTGGACAAAGTAGAGCGGTCATTTATTTATGAAACGTGCCTGAGCAGGCGTTGTGTAATGTTCGCCTTTCGACTGTGCTGGTGTTGTGTTTTCTCCACCACTACGTCGGTAAATATTTTACTACGTTATAAGTTTTGTACGGAAAGCTCGTTTGCCGAAATACTAAAACGCTACATAGAATAAACACAAAAAAATGACTTAGGTACAATTTATTAACGAGTATCACAGGTCTATAAATAATTCAACTCAATGAATCAAGGCAAACTGAACAGCCACTTTTTAGTACAGCTAGAAACATTAAAAATCTATCACAATCAAGGATGGACGATTTCTTACACAGACAATCAAAGTTGAGTGAAAACAATTTAATCTTAATACTAGAGAAAGACCTTTTACCTACACTCGACGAGGTTTATCAGTCTTGCCAGCTGCAAACTGTCAAAGCTTACAAATACGACAGCTACGATGTCCTGCAAAAATAAACAGGATCGCTGTTCTCGTTGTTTTTGTCATTCTGTCCGGTCGCTGCAACAGTTTTTGCACCACTTAATTCAAGAATCCAATCTACCATTCACTTTTCAGCTCAGTACAGTGAGATTATCGGCTCTAGTTCAACAAAATAAGCTTAAGTTTAAATTCTGTCTTCTGTTCCATCAAACTTGCACATGGCTCCGCGGAGTGAACGGATTTTTAAAACAAAGTCGCTTATTTTAACTTCTCAGTACGGCTGCACTGGAAAGACTGCCAGCTTCCATCCTCTTTAGACAATGTTGAGAACAATTGTCAAGCCATCAGTGTCCATGAACCATACTTTAGAGCTGGAAATTGGAGGAATTAATCCAAAAATTGTACTCCTTCTTCAACCGTCGCGTCGTTTATCTTGCAGCACTGTATTCATTCAGCTTTCTCAAGAACCGCTGCAACATATCACAAGGTTTTGGCGCCTTTTTCGTTTTAATCATGTGATCGACACCAGTTAGCTTTTTGCGTCTTCTCTAACATGAATTTGAATTTGACTGTATTTCGATTCTTTGTTAGTTTGCATCGCCCATTTTCAGATTTCTTTCCCATTGTCCGTCCCTGACGTGATCGAAAACGTCCAGCAAAAGCATTCTAAGTACTTTTATTTCCTGTTTTGACACTTCTTTCTCGTAGACTTCCGGTAAAAAATAGTAGCCAATCAGATTTCGATTCGCCAGCATTTTGACATTGATTATCCCAGAGGTCTTGCATCCTTGGTGCTGACCAAAAGGAATGCAGCCTCTGGGAACGACATTGGGGAAACGAAGGAAGCTGCATCGCGAAAGGTTGCACAAAACGCGGCAGAACTTTGGAAAGATGGTGACGTCGAGATACTGCTTGAGATATTTAGCGAAGAAACGATTCAGCATTTGCTGGATAAAGCGAAGGCACTAAAAGACAAAAACGCTGACTGATCTCAGCAGTTTCACATCCCTAGCCCTATCGGTTCCGGTCTCGAAAAACAACGTGTAAACGGTGTTTACCCGTTCTGCCATTCTCCAAGGACCGTGCCTTTCTTTTGTCCGTTCGCTTAAGAAACTTGCGCGTGTAAACGGTCAAATTTTGTTGGAACCTGTGTTTGTCCCCCATCCGACCCGTTTCGCCTCTTTTGACGTGTCAACGGGCCTTTAGTCTCCCCCCATCCGGGATTAAAAGGGATTTTGCTTGATACACGGCGATAGAACGCAAGCAGTCTTTTCGTGTAGCTCGGTAGCATATTTTTCAGTAGCTGGTCGTGTCGTCTTGTATCATTTTTCTGATAATATTGATTTTAAACCTCCTTTTCTGGGCTTTGAAATGGACAGAAAATAACAATGATTCCCGGTTTCACGAACCCTTGGTCTCATTCCTTGGCAGGTTAAAGAAAGTCGTAATCACGTGATAACAATTTAGTTGACCACTGATCTTCCAGTCAACAATGTTGAAGCTGTATAAAGTTGCAAGTGTCATACCCTGGGTACCAGAGGTTTTTTTCTCGTTAGCGTCGGGCGAAATCGCCCGAAGGCCGACGCAACGAGCTTGCCGCGAGCAAAGAAAACTTTTCGCGACAGTCACAATAGAGAACACAAACAACCGGAAACCGCCCAAGAAAAGCTTTTCGTACCCAGAGTACAAGTGGCACAGCAAGAGCTGCAAGAGTGTTTTTTAACTGTAATCCTGTTTGCTGCATTTAGCTCGCTTCTTAAACCATTTGCACCCGCAGCCATTACCGGTATTATTTTAACGGTGCGTTAAACGGGCTGATTTTCAAGCCATTTTCAGGAGTCAATTTTCGAAATTGGCAACAAGCCAATATAGTGCCTGTTTTGCGTGTCACCCACCAGTTTATTTTTACAGCTGCCACATTGGAGGCACAAAAGCAGAGTAGAAGGGAAAAAATATCTAACGAAACCCCCGTGTTTTCTTGTAAGTTCTAAATTTGCAATAAAAGGAAAGGTAAAGGAAAAAAGAACAAAACAGAAAAAAGAACAAGTGCAAGAAAATAAAACGTGTAGGTTAACTTACTAGAAACTGCGGAAGTTTTTCCGAGAAACGTCGGGACTGGAGTAATGGGAAACGGTTACCTTTGAAATTGGGAATCACCTTTTTAGGGAAGGCTTTGTTCATTTGCACAAAGGATTTTTTGTGGTGACGGTCTCTAAGTGCAGCTTTCCCTTTGGGCGAATTGAAAAAGAGGACGCGATATAAATGATATCGAACTTTGGCGGCAAGTCGGTGTGTAACGTAGTCCAGTTCTGGACCTCCGTCAGGCAACATCCGCCCGTCATGGAGGGTCTCCGTTGCGTGACGGAGGTCCAGAACTGGACTAGAGGGGCTTGGGAAGGACGACTTTACGGTGGGGGATTTGTTGATTTGTGATCAGCCATTTTGATGCCATTATGAATTTTCCCATCCCTGATTATGTTAATTTTCAACAGTTTTGCTTAGAAAAATACGGCTCGATCGAAACTTTAATCGCTAAAGCCAAGAATGGCGATACTATAGCCCAAAGAGATCTCGGATACGCCTATTCTGAAGGTTGTGGCGACGAGTTGCCCCAGGACGCCGATAAAGCAATTGGATGGCTGAACGCTGCTGTAGAAAAGGGGTATGAGTCTCCTACCATCCTTGGGAAACTTGGTGAATTGTTAGATCGAAAAGGAACAGAATTGTGTCATCGAAAGGCGTACGAGATGTACCACAGAGCAGCGAGATTGGGGTGTACGACTTCACAATTCAATCTAGCTGAAATGTATCGTTGTGGAGTCGAAGGAGTCGTGAATGAAGACCTCAAGGAAGCATTTAAATGGTACAAAAAAGCCGCTGGTGAAGACGTAGCAGATCTTAATTCAGATTTGGGATTACTGGGCGGACTGTTCGCTGGAACGATGAAAAAATTAGAAAACAAAGTGAGTGGCTCAAAACACAGGGCTCTGATGTTTTTGTACAAGTACTACCTTGAAGGGGATTGCCCTGAAGGCCGACCACAACCAACTAAGGCTGTTTATTATTTGACCAGGGCGGCTGAACTGGGTAATACTGAGGCACAGCTGAACTTAGGACAGATATGCTTGACCGGAAGTTGCGAACAAATCAAAGATGTTGCAAAGGCAAGGAGATGGCTGGGAAAAGCTTCTGCTAGTGGCAATCTAAGAGCAAAACAGGTACGTAGATGTGCAGAAAACAGTGACACTGCAGACCAGAGTAAAACAAAACCTGGAGGCTGACTAGACCTCAGATCTAGGCCCCAGGTCAGTGAGTGTAAAATGCAGACTGCAGTCTGCATTTAAATTTAAACTGACCCTCGCCAGACCTGTTAGTTTTAGCGTCTGTTTACAAGGAGATAGGGTAACCCTAGTACTTGGGCTTCCCTAGCAGTCATGACAAAGTTGTCCTATGTTTGTAAGCAACACTCCCCCCCCCCGACAAATCTAGTGTCATGCACTTCGCAGTGGAAAGTTATTTTAGCACCTGAAAATCTATCATTGTCTGTGTACTGAGTTCAAGTTGTCAGGCTATAGAAGTTTATGGTATAATTTCTAAACCACTGACAAACCCATGGAAGTGGACCTTTTAGGAGATTTCAAAGGTGTTCAGCAGCCAAAATAGAAAACATCTGCTTTAAGGCCTTTTGCGAAACATAAAAACCAAACATAAAAACAAACATTTGCCAAAAATGTGCTGTTATTCCAAACAATGCTTCTCTATGAAAAAAAAAAGTAAATTTAGTTTAAATTCGCCAAGGTATACCTACCTGTGTTGGTAACCACCAAAAAGTTGTCCCGGGAAAGCAAGTTATCCCAACCTGAAGTGTTTATGAGAAAAAAAGGTTTTCTCGCCTGGTTAGGGTAACCATATCACACAGGCAGCATAAGTATAGCCCTGACTGCCTTGTAAACAAGACAACAAAAGCAAGTAGGAACATGAGAGTGTTATCCTTGTAAAATGGTCACTGTTTTAAACTGGCCAATTTTTTATGTACTGTATTGTCTTCTGGGAAGGGGAGAGGGGGGGGGGGCATTTGCACATTTTTATAGCAACTGATCTAATTCTCTACCCTGGGGCAAACCTAAAAGATCAAACCTTGTGATGTCTCACGTCAAAACCATCACCATTTGTGTACCACCTGGGGGGCAAAAGAAGATGATATATTTGACTATCAATTACATATATAAGTTGCTAAATTTCATTAATCAATTTTCCAGCCAAGCCTTTCTAAGACCTATTAGGAAGTTTAATTCACGGTGAAACTTACCTGGTTAAAAACCACAAAATCTATGCTATCCAGTTGTTTAAAGCATGAAAAGGGAGTGTTACGTGAAGCATAGCAGAATAAATGCATCCTCATCTTTACATTATTTATAGCTTATAAAGTGATATGAGGAGAGCTGAATTCTGTTCAAGAAACTTGTGGTCAATTAAGATGCCTTTTTAAGTAACTGCAAGACCACTGCATAGAGTTGTGCTGAGTATTCTTTGTGGAAATTGATGAGTGGTACTTATATCCAAGTTGCATATGTTATCATCCGATTCTTTATTGGGGGGGGGGGGTTGGCTGCATAGAGTTGTGCTGAGTATTCTTTGTGGAAATTGATAAGTGGCACTCACATCCAAGTTGCAATATGTTATCATCCGATTCTTTTTTTTGGGGGGGGGGGGGCACAATGGTGCAATGGTGAGAGCACAAGCCTCTCATCAGTGTGGCCCAGGTTTGAATCTTTGAATTGATGACATGTATGTTAAGGGTATCGTTTGTTCTAGTTGTTCTTGCTCCAAAGGTTTCTCACCAGGGCTTGGTGGTTTCTTTCCACAATAGCATATTAAGTGTAAAATTTCAAAAATTATGAAGACCATACCTTACCTTATGTTGTGGTAAACTTTTAGCATTCAGTGATGAAACAAGTTCTTTTAACAGGCTCTCTCAATTTTTCCACAATGGCTGAGTCAAAATCGCAAGCCCAAGAATGGGGCCTCCCCCCTCCCCCCAGGGGAATGACTTTGATGAGTGCATTGTGCAGGTTCACTGTGTAGGTTTAATTCATAAAATGGAAAAAAACTCTGTCGTTGTTAGAGTGATTGTGCTGTTTGTGAAAGTTCAGGGGATCTGGAAGCATATTACAATGGTTCACACTTGCCTACCATGTATGCTTCCTCAGGGTTTCACAGGCCACAAAGAACATTTGAAAATGAAAAATATTGGCTTTCATCAGCAAAAGGAAGTGTTTTAAAAAAATTTTGCTAATGGTCCTCACACAAAATACTTCAAAGGTGGCTTGCAATAGTTTCCAGTAGTTTCCAACACTTATACTTTGATGGATCGATATTATCAACCTTTATCAGTTGATGGTACAATAGTAATATTATGGTATCAACAAATGCCCAGTCAATGGCGAAAGAGTTATGTTCATTTTCGTGATGAGAATGGTTACCATAGAAACAGTATAACCTGTTAAAGATACCCTTATTTAACTCAAAAATGAGCTCGGTGACCCCCATTTTTTATCAAATTGTAGTTAGTTTGTTAAAATACAACTTTTTGCAAAGTTAAAAAAAATTGTCGAAAGGGGTTCAGAGCGACCTTAAATTTTTCAGAATAATAAGGTTGCTCGGAACCCCTTGCGACAAATCTTTATAAACTTTGCAAAGTTGTATTTAACAAGCTCATTGCAATTCAGTAATAAAAAATGGGGGTCACTGAGCTCGTTTTTGAGTTATAAGCACTTAACGCTAAGAATAAGGGTGTTTTGAACACATTACACTGTTAGTATGGTAACATATTACATCATGAAAATGACCATAACTTGTTCACCATTGACTGGGCATTTGTTGATACCATAATTGTAGCATTAACTGATATAGTGCAGCTTTGATCCATTGAAGTAAGTGCTGGAAATTACTGGAAAATATTGTGAGCCACCTTAAGTGTGATAAACACTCACACAAGCCACAGGACACCCACACAGGCAGAGCCTATCCCTTGTTTCTGTAGCATGAAACAGCTACTCTTCAGTGTCTACTCTCTACTGGATGAGTTGCTAGTCCATCGCCTTGTTATCCCCAACAGTAATTGGCTGATACCCATTATGAACAATACTCTATTGTAAGTTTTTGCATTTAAGCTCTTGGGTCAATGGAACTATGTTTATGACATCTGAACCAGGGTAGCTAAAATGGAGCAATTTGGATGTTAATACCAAACCACTTATCTCCTTTTTCTACCGAGCCCTTCATGCTGAGCTTTTCATTGATTGTTGTTTCATTAGACATCCCCTGGTTCATATAAAATACTACTACCTATTAATTCAAACAAGCTTTTCTGTTTAAAAGGGCATGTTTTCAGCCACATTTTTGTGTGGCATTTTGGACTCGTGGTGTATGAGCTGAAAGTCTATTAGCAGGAAGCTAATCAGAGCACATGCTTGCTCATGTCCAGGGGATCCCTTTATAATACCAGGTATTCACCACATAATATTCACTGTGAATTGCTGAGCCACAAAGCGCTCTTCAATGATGCTGAGGTGAATAATAGTTTTAGTATATACAAAACCAGTGGAGTAGCCATCACCAAATGTTCCTTTCTTCCGAGAAAAAAAAAAGAGGAAAAATTCGCACGCGAAATACAGAAAAATGACAGAGGTGAATAGCAGATACTAACTTGAGTTTAAGTAGCCAATCAGAACACACAAAAAAACATCCACTGGTTTGGTATATGCTGGTTTAAATTCGCCAATGTTTCTTGCTTGGGATGCTGGGTACTCTGCAGAGGTCTTGATTTATTGGTTTTACTAAGTGGTTATTTTTCCTCAAAATATTGACTGACTGTGCTTGTACCGATTCAGAGCACATTACCCTGAAGAGTGGTGATATGACATCGATTGAATAGGAATGCTATAGAGTTAACGAAGTGACGCACCTTTTTCTTGAACTCCCAGTTATCAACAATATAATCAAGCACTAATGAGCAACACATTGCGAAGTCAGTAGAGACTACACATGGTCTTACCAAAACAACTTTTATTCGATCTAGGATGAATACTTTCACTGATTTACACAGAAAAATTACTAGGCCCTGTTTCTCCCCAAAAACACCTCTCGGCTCTGAAACACAAAATTCAACAAACCACTAATTTTTGCAGAGCACACATGGAAAACTACAGAACGTAAATTGCTTTGTTTGGACACGATTGC
Source organism: Siderastrea radians (assembly GCA_964017195.1). Taxonomy (NCBI): domain Eukaryota; kingdom Metazoa; phylum Cnidaria; class Anthozoa; order Scleractinia; family Rhizangiidae; genus Siderastrea; species Siderastrea radians. The sequence continues at coordinate 379,502 of OZ024900.1, forward strand.
TTCAAACGAAAAATCTATAAATGAAAGAAAACAGATAAAAGCAAGAGAAAATTCCTCGATAAAAATTTCATTCAGATTCCTGGAAATTCCTGGATAAAATAAGCGATGATCCCCAGGGCTTCTAAAGATTCTAAACAAAACTTGCCCTGCGCTCCTTTAAGTTTGCTTTACCAATTTCAGAAATATGTAATAGCTTTTCTTGTGTTGTCCTAGGTTAGAGACAGCAATATTCTCGTGGAGTCAAGGCCATCCCCATGCCATCGCCCGACCGACCCATTTTTTTTTTTCTGGAAAGTAAAAAAAAAAAATTCCAGGTACACTCTCTGACAAGCAAAATTTTAATTCTTAAGTAAATTCACATTCTCTGTTTTATGCAAAAAAACATGTGATCAAGACTATTTTGAATTTAAATCTTCTACCTAACTTATTTTTTTTAACTCAGAAATGTTTGTGGACGTCATTTGATATATCTCTCAGCATTGCATACTTGGAAAACTGCATTGTGTAACTGGGACAAAAACTGAGGGCACATATCCTGTACCTATGAAAAAAAAGAACCTATTTTCCAACTTCTTTTCTCTATATTCAACAACAAACAGGAACAAATGTATCTTCAAACAGCATCATTTGACAATTGATTTGAAATCTTTCAATACCCTTGTGTGTTTAGTGAGCAGATATCACTAGCAAATTGAGCTAGCATACGATCCTGTCCAATCTTATTGAAAACAAATCCTTGTTAAGATTTCTTCTTCTCTCCGCCTACTGCTGCTAGCACAGTTTTTGGTCCTGAAAAGATCCCCAAGTAGACTTGAGCACAAGTCGAGCTCAGAATTTTTTTTTTCGGAAGCGCGAAAAATGCAAAAAACCGTCCACGAAGCGCGAGGGAGCTCACCACCGGAACCGGAAATAGAAGCGAAGCGAAGGACTTTTGAGAAAGTCTAATCCACAAGAAACACTTGGAAAACATTCTTCCATTGTAGATAAGGAAGGGATTAGGAAAACATTAGCAAGCTAAAGCGCATGTGTAACTAGGCCTTCATACTTAGCATCCACGCTTTTCTTGGACTGAGGATCCCTCGGTCAATTCTTTCTTTTCTTTTCTTTTTTTTTTTTTTTGGCCCGGCTGACCGACCACCTTTACAGGAGGGAAGGCGATGGGAAACGAAACATTTTATGGGGATGGCCTAATGGAGTCTGGCTCGTTTCTCGGAAAGACGACTTCTTGTTGCTTAATCAATTTTTTCTTTAAGGAATTGCTATTTTTACACTAGGAAATGCCAAGACAAAGCGTATTCACAACATTGAACTACGCATGTGAGGGAGAGAAACACATGTTGTTATATGTAGAGTGATTTATAATGCTGTGTTAAGTGTGGGTGTCCTGTGGATCTGAACCATTTCACAAGATGGGAAACTTTCCAAAAATTTTGCCGAAGGAAATCCGTCTAGATGTTAAAGAATAAATGTTAGGTACTGTAAAAATTTGCCTTTCTTTCGCTTTGTTGCCATGGTAAAGGCCTCTACGTAAGAAAAGCAACGGAAAGATAATTGGAAAGATGTTCACTTTTAAATGCCTTGGACAAAAACTGCGAGACAGGAGAACTAGCTTCTTCTTCGTAACGTTAACACACCTGAGTTTGAGACCAACTATGACCTTGGCTAAACTACTGAGTTCCCATTTTCGAAGAAAAAGAACAAACGAGTTTACAGAGTTCATCCGCCACAACTTAGAAACAAGATAACGCAGCGAAAATGTGCTTCTTCTTCAATCGTTCACGTGATCGAGCGCATGATGTAGTCCTGATTATCACTCGGGGACTGGGGTCGGGTCCCACAAGTTTCCGTACACCACCTCAAGTCTAGCCTGTTCCAGGCTCCAAGATAGTCAGAAAAGCGGATAAGGCAACCAACTGGCGCGAAAAACGCGTGGGGGCTGGGAAGAGACTAGGCGTGGGAGGCTCTCTCTTGCCGTTTTTCCCGCCGTTTTTCGCTCGCCCGCTTTTTCGCTGCTCGTCCACTTTTTCGCTTGTCTCCACTGACCAAGAGCCTGGCACAGGCTGCCTCAAGTCTTAAGGCGCTGTTACACTAGGCAATTTTTCTTGCAACTTGTCCCGCAATTTTATTGCGCCGTTGCGAGACAAGTTGCACGCAACGTTGGTTAGTGTAACACCTCTTCGCAACGCTGGAAATATTCGTTGCAGCGTTGCGAGGATCGTTGCGAAAAGTAGAACTGACTTCTACTTCTTGCAACGATTGCGGCAACAAAAAGGTTGCGAGACATACTCATTTCAGGCTATGTTACACTGGGCAATTTTTCCTGCAACTTGTATCGCAACAAAATTGCGAGACAAGTTGCAAAGGAGATTGTCTAGTGTAAGAGCGCCTTAAGACTTGAGGTAGCCTGTGCCAGGCTTTTGGTCAGTGGAGACAAGCGAAAAAGTGGACGAGCAGCGAAAAAGCGGGCGAGCGAAAAACGGCGGGAGAGAGCCTCCCACGCCAAGTCTCTTCCCAGCCCCCACGCGTTTTTCGCGCCAGTTGGTTGCCTTATCCGCTTTTCTGACTATCTTGGAGCCTGGAACAGGCTAGACTTGAGCTGGTGTACGGAAACTTGTGGGACCCCACCCCAGTGCCCCAGTGATAACCAGGACTACATCATGCGCTCGATCACGATTGAAAAAGTTTTTCCCCGCGGATCCAGCATTGGATTGTTTATTTATTTATTTATTTATTTATTTATTAGCACAAAGGCATAGCAATCTCTATCAACACAGCACTACGGTGGCCAACCTGACATGATCAGCGCTTAAAACTAGAAAGCAGACGCGGACAGCTGTTTCGCCCTTATTGGGGCTCGTCAGCGCGCCGTAGCTGAAACATAATGAGACTCAGTGACAGTTCACCTGTTACATATATGCTCGCAAAACATTCCAGTCGAGCTAGAGAGCAGATTGGTCATCGGTCACGCCACACGTGTTGACCGATGACCAATCTGCTCTCTAGCTCGACTGGAATGTTTTGCGAGCATATATGAGATAAATGAAGTGTCACTGAGTCTCATTGTGTTTCAGCTACGACGCGCTGACGAGCCCCAATAAGGGCGAAACAGCTGTCCGCGTCTGCTTTCTATTTGAGCACTGATCATGTCACATTGGCCACCGTAGTGCTTTGTTGATAGAGACTGCTATGCCTTTGTACTTAAATTTGATTGATTGATTTATTTAATGGAGGATGGAAACCCAAAGTACTCAGGGAAAACCTCTTGGATTAGGGCAAAAACAAACAAACTCTTACTCACCCACAGAATGAGGTGGTAAGGCGGAATAGATGTAACAAGGTGATGAAATTTTTTTCCAGCTTCTTCATCAGTGCGAACAGAATGAGGACGCTTGTAGACGGAACGCTTCATCAGAACTCAATACAGAGGCCTTGAAACAGTCATTTGACATCATGGGAGAGAAACTGAGACGGAAAGCTGAGGCAAATCTACATCCTTTCGCAATTTTGGAACCCGTCGCTTTTTCGGAAGAAATGCTTTGTCAGTTTGATTGGTCCCCAACAGCAAGGATATATCTTCAAGCCTTCAAACTGGTGAAAGAAGGCTTTGAAATTCTCTTCAAGAGTAACTTTACTGATGAAAAGGGAATCTCGCTTATAGCTCGTGGGTACTTGACTGAGAATTCAATACTGCAAGCCTTTCCTCAAAAACAGTTTTATTTTGCCCGAAATCTTTCAACCTTACAAGAAAATCCATATTTCTTTGAAGGCGTTGTGTTACCCTTTGCCTTCCAAGGTTATGAGAGAAAAGATTCTAAGGAAAACGTGAAGATAGACAGAAAAAAAGTCATGTGCATGAAAAATTTGATTCATTTTATCCAAAAAGCTGAACCTCACAGCCTCCCTCCAGAAGATCCCTTCAGATTTGATGAGAACTACAGCAGTTGGCTTCATGTTTTGTATGACCACTTGGCCGCAATCTATATTGTTGCAGAAGCCTACGACGCAGCTGCTGAAGCTCTAGAGAATTCCCTTAGATGTTGTCCATCTTACTTTCCCTCCAAACGGGGTCTAGGGTATTGCTTGTTGAGGCTGTATTCGTCTAAAGTGCACTCTGAAACAAAAAAATCTAGCCAGGATGCACCCACGGAATTGATGCCCAATAAACGAAAAGCAGCGGATGGAGAAATCTCTAAATATGCATCTTGGACGACTAAAGAGTTGGGAGATACTTCAGAGAAGATGTTGAAAGAATTTCTGGCGGAGGCTCCAATTTGCTGGAAAACATACCCAAATGTTTGTTATTATCTTGCAAAGCTTGCTCTTGTAAATGAAAACATGAAGGAGTTAAAGAAGTATTACGAGCTCGGCCAAGACACTGAAGAAAAAAGACTCCCTTTCTTCAGTCAGGTTAATATCCCGTTGAAAGATACGATATCTCCTGTCTACCAGGTACTTGCTAGTTTACCAGATCCGGTTAGGTGTGGTAACAAAGCTTGCACCAAGAAGGTGAAGGAATGCGAGTTGAAGTCCTGTGGCGGTTGTGGCATCCAAAAGTACTGCAGCAAGTAAGTGGAGAACCAAAATACGATTGATTCCAAAAATTAGGCTGCGGCGTCTGTATGCCCCCCCCCCCCTCCCCGGTTTAATTCTGCGGATCGACATTGCAATTTAGTAGCAAAACCCCATAATTATTAGGGACTTTAAGATACGGTGACTACGGACTACGGACGGGAGGCACTCTAGGACTGGGACGAGACATATGTGTTCTGTTGTCCCCACCGTCGCAAGCTCACGACGGTTCGTAGTGGAAGGATTTCACCTAGTACAGCGTGGTGTAGTACGAGGAACTGAAGATGGTATGAAAAAGTAGTCTAAAGTTAAAAAATTGGGGTGTTCTTGTACTGAAACGCTTGAACTACAAACCAATACGCATTTGGAACAATTTCAAGTGCTTATGAACTCAGAACAGCGAAAAATGTACGGCTTACTATGTTTACTGATTTTGACCGCCGCGTTGTTTTCCAGAATGAAATTAAATTTGATGCTTTGAATATAGCTTGTAATATCAACTCTTCTCTTTGCTCTTTCTAGACACTAATGGCTTCCCTTCAAGTTGAGAAGTGATTAATTTAGTAAAATATGTCAAATTTGCTTCTGAAGTAGTTTTGCAAGCGAAGTAATTTGAAAAGCGAGCCCTGAAAATTTGATTAAGCTTCCACGCAAGCCTCACGTGCAATTACATTTTGAATTGCAGTGCGACGATTACAAGTCAAAACCAGAGCATCTCGAATCTTTTTAAAAGAGATTTTGTGTCTGTTTAGTCTAGAGTTGACCTTCGCTCTTCGTTCGTAGTCTGTTGTCTGTAGTCTGCGGTCTTAACTTCGCATTTTCGCGCCACTCGTTGTGCACTCGGCCCAGTGTTTCAGCCAAAGAAAAATGCGCGTCCAACCGTAGTCCGCAGTCCGTAGTCACCGTATCTTAAAGTCCCTATTGTTCCCTTTAAACCCCCCTCCCACACACACAACCACACCCAAGCAGTGTCATGAGCACTTGGCTGCCAAGGATCATCTGATTGGGGAGGGGGGGGGGCGGAACCAAAGTCAGCAATATGATGTATTCTAATGACGAAATCTGATGCAACAACTTTGAAATGTGGGGGTCATTGCCAACAAAACCCGGTTGTCTTCCTACAGTAGATGTATGAATCAAGGTAGCTAGTTTTTGGTATAGATCTTATCCTTTTCAGGATTTCCTCGAGTTCACTAAAAACGGTCGAGCTAGAGTTAATCATGACCACAAACGTTGCAGTTGTTATAGTTATTCGTTTTTTATACTCATTTATGCATGCTGGGTCATTAATCGTTTAAACTAGTGCGTCGATTCCGGGCTTTGTTAAATAATTTTATCTTATACATGTAGATTCGTAAAACTTGCTTTTTTTTTAACATTTCAATTGCAGGATTTTTTCCCTTTGAAAATATGTTTTGTATTTTAGTGTACTTCCTGAATAGACTATTGTTATGTTATGCTGTTATGTTATGTTATGTTATGTTATGTTATGTTATGTTATGTTGTGTTATGTTATGTTATGATATGTTGTTGTGTTATGTTATGTTATGTTATGTTGTGTTATGTTATGTTTTGTTATGTTATGTTGTGTTATGTTATGTTATGTTGTGTTTTGTTATGTTGTTGTGTTATGTTATGTTTTGTTATGTTATGTTATGTTATGTTGTGTTATGTTATGTTGTTGTGTTATGTTATGTTTTGTTATGTTATCTTATGTTATGTTATGTTGTTGTGTTATGTTATATTATGTTATGTCATGTTATGTTATGTTATGTTATGTTATGTTATGTTATGTTATGTTATGTTATGTTATGTTATGTTATGTTATGTTGTTTTGTTATGTTATGTTATGTTATTATGTTATGTTATGTTTAGGTCAAATCACATATGAGGTAAGTTAAATCATATTTATCACTGGTGCCCATTCTTACTATTTGCAGAGAATGCCAGAAAGCTGACTGGAAACGCCACAAAGATGCTTGTAACGCTTCTAAAAGACACAAGGCAAAGGGTGGTAGCTAGAGATGTTTCTGTTACTGCAACTGATAACAGACAAGAAGTTGGCAAATGTGCCGCCATCTCAACTACGCAATTTACTACACGATCGTAATTCGAAAGGTGGTTAAATAAGCTCGATCGTGTCCGGTAGTAAGGGCCCCTCAAATTGCGATTTCAATTCTTTTCTAAACTGGTCTTGTACGCATGCAGTCGAACGTTAAGTCGCGGCTACACGAGCGATTTTTTGCTGGCAATGGTGATGCGATTTTTTCTTTTTTTTTTTTTTGAAAATTGTCGCGTCGCCGGTGCGCGGTGGTGGCTACATGTACACTTGGCGACAAAGTTCGTGATTTTGTCACAAAAAATTCAATTTATTGAATTTCTCGCAATTGTTTCTGCGATTTTTTCAGCTGTCGCATCACCTGTACGAGGGTGGTTACACATGCGATTTTCGCTGCGCGTTAGCGACGCGACAATTTTCAAAAAAATCGCATCACCATCGCAAGCCAAAATTCGCTCGTGTTGCCGCGGCTTTACAAGGTGGTATTAGGCCTGTTTTGCGTTCTCGGAAGAAGAAAAATACAAAGTAGCTGGTACGTATTTTAGCTGGTAGCATTTTACAATTATGTACATACAACATGAAAAGTGGGTTGCACTACAAGTGGGTTGCATGGTACTGAAAATTGGCATTTATAATTCTGTGTTACTGATTCAATTGTCAAGTACAAGTTACATATTATGCTATTAGAGGTTTTGAAGTGAAACTCTAAGATGAACTTGAAGGTAACCTGAATATTGTACATACGAAACGTTTTTAGACGCTAAGTAGCTAAGGAATTGATGGTAGAATGTACCTTAGATGAAACGATTCCATCACAACGTGGGAGTTCATCAGTCCAAATAGGGACCTTTGATCTTCTCACTGAGGATTCGAATATAGAGTGGCCAAATGTTGGAAATTCGAGTTTTTAAAATAAATTTCTTAGCGAGGCGTCCATTTGTTTTATCTTCCAAAAAGCCAGTATGGCCAATTTCTTCCAAAACTTATAGCAGATACTCTCTTAGGTTTTGGATTTTGTAACGTACCCTTTCCAAAATAAATATGGTTGGAACTTAAAAATTATCCTGTATGCATTTTATTGTTAAGAGCAAATGTCGCTAAGGTTTGAGCAAAATTGGAATTCTTAGCTAATTTTATCAAAGCACAAGAGACTGGTTGAAATTCTATTCACATCCTAGCAACCTATCATCCTTCCACTTTACAAAAATGTTATTAGATTTTTTCTTTGTTCCCGGGGGGACCCCTGGCCCACCATTCTTTGTAAGGGGGAGAACTCTACTATTGAAAAACTGAAAATGAGACATCTTTGACTAACACAAAATCCAACTGGTATTCACATTTTGATTAAACTCGAAGTTGTAAATAAATATTTTACCCTTTCTTAATCTTTTGATGCTTAAAAGTCCGCGGACACTTAAGTGGTTTTTGCAGGGCACGTGATTTAAAACAGGCACCTAAGGCAAAATGACAATTTTCTATTATTTTAATCGCTACTTGTTAGAACTTAAGGAATGCTACAGCAGTTATATACCACCATGCTGTTTCTTCATCATCTATAGATTGCTATTATTTCCCTTTTGTAGGATAATATTACGCGAATTGAGAAATATTACTTTTTCAACATCACACTCTCGTTGGGGACTGTTAATTTATGCAAAAACAGTACTCAGTTAACCGGTTGAGAAAACTGTAAAAATAAACTGCACAGTCGACTTAACTAAAAATAAGCTTCATAAGAAACAATTGTTGTCTGACATACCATTTTGTAAAGTAATCAGTTCAAGAGCGGCCTTAGAGCCAACCCCAAGTCGCGCCGAATTCAGAGATCCTTCAAGGTTCCATTTCGGTCACGACGATTATTATCGCCAGATCAAGAGTTCAGTTCTCATCCTTGCAGCAGCCGCAAATGGTTACATTTACAAGGATCTTCTATCCAGTTTGCTGCAACCGTCAACAGATCAACGAAAACACTGCAAACAGCTCCCAGAGAAGCAAATTTCACTCGATACTCCACCAATCCTGCTCTCGCCGCCATGTTGGATCACGGGTAACCAAAGCGTAATATGAGAGTTTGTATGGAGCTGAAATTCGATCGAAAATAATCGGCGGTTTTCACAGGGTCCAGAGGAGCGAAGTTCGAGCAGAACGTTTAGTTTTCCTTGCGAAAACCGACATAAATTGCTGCGAACTTGCGTTACTCGACCCCGCGTTACTCACGTTACCTATATTTTTACCGCAGGTCAAATTACTGTGGGCTCTTAGGATCACTGAGATCGACTTACACTAAATATTACGACACTCGGCACTTCGTGCCTCGCTCGGAAAGCTTCGCTTTCCGAAGAAAAGCCGTTGCCCTTCGGGCAACGTGTTAGGCGACCGCGGAAAAATGGTCTGCGGTTAATAGCAATTTTCAGTATGGCAGACGATATGGCGTACTAAGCGAGATCGAGATCGAGAAATACAGCGTATGGAAAGAGAAGAAAGCCGTTCAAATTGGATTCCGACGAAGGTTGCATTGGGAAAATTTACTGATCAAATGACGTGGCTATGTATTTTATAAGATAAGATGTTCGAAGGATAATTCTTGCGTACAAATTTAACTCCTCTGGACCCTATGCGGTTTTCCGCCCAAAATACATTCAAATCGAAATAAAGTTTAAAAAACCTAACCTGTTGTGTATTTGCTGTGTTTTTATCGCTTTTCCGAGCTTCCGGTGGCCCTTTTGGGCGATTTTCTGCTTAACGGTCGATGCGACGACATGTCACGTACTAAAGAGAGCTAAAGGTAGGAAAACGGGAATTCAAAATTGCCAACCGACATTCGAGGTCCCGTTCAAAATACCCGCTAAAAATCGATTCAATCTAAAGTCAGCGCTTTAAAACCACAACACATTTCAAAAAGGATAAATCTCCTACCTTTCTATGTGATTCAATCGTCAATTAGTTTATCTCTCGAAGTACAGCCCTCCATAAAAGACGAACTAACTTTTCGAAATCGCCGCCATCACAGGCTTGTAAGGAAAAGAGGGTTAAAACTAACGGTCAAGCCTGGGACAAAGCGCCAAATTTCGCTCCACCGGGGGACGACATGAGTGACTTCTGTGTCGCCAAATGCCAGACTCACCCTCTCTCCGGTAAATCAAGTGTTGTACCGCTCAAATTTCGGCGGGAAATCGCGCGCGGGTCGCATTCAGGTATAAAACTTGACTCACCGGAGAGAGGGTGAGTTTGGCATTTGGCGACACAGAAATCACTCATGTCGTCCCCCGGTGGAGCGAAATTTGGCGCTTTGTCCCAGGCTTGACCGTTAGTTTTGACCCTCTTTTCCTTACACTGGCTCCATACAAACTCTCATATTACGCTTTGGTTACCTGTGGTTGGATTTCGTGACATAGTACTTCGGGTCCTTCCGGTGTCTATTTTTCTCACGCTGTTCAGAAATACTGTTTAAAGTCAACTGGCTTGTTCTTCTGAATTTTAAGCAAGTTCAAAGTATTAAACTGTCACATTATTTCATAACATTCTTCTTACTCGTACACGAGAATTGAAACATTGAATGTTTACGATTGTTGGGTGTACCGCTGACCGGACTCTCATTGCTTATCGTAGCAGCTGGAGGCGTGCTCAGCTGCAGCTTCTACGAAGTCATTTTCACCCAAGTCTTTGATACGTCCGATGCATTCTCAACATTAAAATACATACAGGATAATTTTTAAGTTCCAACCATATTTATTTGGGAAAGGGTACGTTACAAAATCCAAAACCTAAGAGAGTATCTACTATAAGTTTTGGAAGAAATTGGCCATACCAATAAGGTATGATTCGTTTTTGGGTTCAAAATAATTTTTACTCTCAAACGATTTTAGCTAAATTAAGAACATCTAAAAGAAGAACAAATCGACAGTCATTTTAGTAATGTGGTTATTTAGATACATAAAGGAATATGTGTAACAAAACTAAAGTTGGAAATTATCGTGCTACTTTGAGTTGCTGCTGGTCATGAATTGCGCCAAGAAATTTGCGGCTGACTGGTTCGTCGAGCAATTTTATTTGGAAGTAGAACTCAGAAGTATTGATTTTTAGCTGATGACGTCACGTCAGTGACGTCATAGGCTAATGCTATAACCTAAAAGATAAACATCGACGCTGGTAGTCGAGTTCTGTTTGTCTTTCTTCTGTGAGGCCGGGGGGGGTACTCTGTGAGATGTTGGGTGGGGGTGTGCCGCCGGGACACTGAGACCCTTACCTTATCAGCGGCACAATCCCATACAGCTTATAGATGGGAGTACCTCCTCCGGGCTTTGAAGTGTTTGCATCGCCTCCTAGCCCGGGGGATACTGTGTGAGTTTTTGAGTGGGGGTTAGCTGTTGAGACTCTAAAAAACCCTAGCCTGTGCCATAGACAGCGGCACATACCCCTATGGCGTAAAAGTGAGTGAGAGAATGTCCTCCGGGTTGTGAAGTATTCGCATTTGATCAGGAGCAACTAGGAAATATTTAATTTTGCTTCGAATGCGCTGTTTCGTGACTTGAGGTTTGGAAGGATTTTTTTCCTTTTACTTAGCCGTGATACAAATTTCCCGAATAAGCACATCGGAAATTATACACAAGACGGACTCAGGGCCGGAATGAACGCAACTCGACTTACTTCACGAATTCCCATGCATATGAAACTTGTTTCCTTTTTCCTTTGTAATTTCCAATCCGAAGTATTGGTCAGTTGTAGGAGAATATTTTGATTTCCAACCAGCTTGTCTGAGTCAATTCGAATACGATACAAATGTTTACTGAGACTAGGAAGCAAGGATCGTGTGTAAAAGTACACACGAGTGACCAGGAGTGACCACGAGTGAGAATGCATCAAAATGTTTTGCTGATTATTAAATGACCTGAACTATTTAACGGCAAACTGACCGTTTCTTGAGACCTTAATACCTGGATTCGACATTCCCGCCATTTATGACTGAATGGGGAAGGGGCTAAGGAACGGACAGGGAGGTGGGATGGGGGTACAAACTTCCCGCCACCCGCACCGTTTAATCTCGGTTCCCGCCACTTTTCTTAACTTTTTCTCTCGCTTTTTTGCACATTAAAAACCACGCTTCCTGCACTTTTTGTGCGCCTCCCGTACACCCCCTCGCTCTTTTCTACCCGGAGTCCCAAACTCTGTGGGAAATTTCACAGGGGTAGTTACACTGAGACTTGGAAGAATGAAAGTTCTTATCTCAACGAGCCGTCCCTTTTGTATTCGCTGTTATGGCGCGAATATTTGTTTATGACCCAAATTGAAAAAAACGGTTGTCAATGGCAGTGTGTTGGTTTGCTTGTTTTTCAATTAAATATGGCCTTTTTTTATTTTTGCGTGGGGGCGCGGTGATGTAGTGGTTGGCGCGTTGGACTTCAGATCTGAAGGTCAGTGGTTCGAAGCCCAGTCCCCAGTACCGGTGTCATACTGTTGGGGGTAACCCTCGGGTGGACTAGCTTCCCATCCAGCGGGGGGGAGTAGCAATACTCTCAGTTGCTTCGTGCTACAGAAACCGGGATAAGCTCCGTTCGTGTTGGCCCTCTTGACTCGTGTGCGACTTAACCTTTACCTTATTTAATTTTTAAAGGAAATCTTGATTTTTGTAGCAATAATGAAAATGTAACAGATATTTTATTTTTAAAATTATTATTATTTTTAATGATATTTTTGAACAAATCTAACCAAATCATTATTTCTTTCATTCAGTTGTGATCAGGGAATTGACCACGAGTGAATGAAATAATTTAATATACATAAGGTTTTCTTTGTATTTAAGTAAGTCTCCAGAAACGATGTATTCGAGGCTAAACATTAATAACTTGATAAAATGATGTAATGATGACGTCTACCAAATTCACTCTTATTAATTCTCATTTTATCTTTCTTTCTTTATTTTTTACGCCCTTGGTCACTGATAGCCTTCGAAGGTGGGGGTGGAGAGGGAGGTGGACAGAGTTTGGGACCCCGGGTGGAAAAGAGTGGGAGGTGTATGGGAGGTGGAAAAAACGCGGGAAGTGTGAGTAGTGGAAAGCGAGAGAAATAGTTAAAAAAGTAAAGGGTGCGGGTGGTGGGAAGTTTGTCCCCTTTTCGCCCACCCTGTACGTCCCCTAGCCACCCCCCCCCCCTGATTTAGAAATGGCCAAAATGCCGGATCCAGGTATTAAGGCCTCAAGAAACACGGTCAGTTTGCCGTTAAGTAGTGATTATTTGATAAAATGATGTAATCATGACGTAATCATGACGTCAGCAAAATATTTTGATTCATTCTGACTCGTGGTCACTCGTGGTCAATTCGTGGTCAGTCGTGGTCATTCATGGTCACTCGTGTGTACTTTTAGACACGATCGGAGGCGAGCGAGCACATTTTGAAAGAGTGAGCTGAAATTAAACATTTTCGTACTGATTCAGCTGTAAGCCGAGACCCGAAACAAACAAGTGAGCTAAACTTAGATTTTCAGCGTGGGAACCGTGAGAAATTATTACCCGCGCACGTGCCATTTACAAATGTAAACAAATAGGCACGCTTTGGTCGCTTCGCAAAGCAAAATATTATAGCTGACTTGGCTGCCAAGCAAGCGACTCCAGTCTACAGGAGAAATATATACGGTAAAAAACTATTTCAATCGTGTTTACAAACGCTAGTTTTAACCGATTTCGAAGGAAAATTTTGTGGATACAGGAAACGTACATTTGATGACAGGCTCCTGTTTTCATAATAGTTTCAATACGGAGAACGTAGACCGAGAAATTTAATCAAAGTAACGCCAGTCGCGTGTCACGCAAATCACGCAGAACGTCAAAAAAGCCTATCGAAAGTTACACTGTAATGTCCATGAGCTCTGAAAAAGTGTTCGATATTCAGACGTAGAAATAGGAAAATAAAAGGGTCAACTGCAGCTGAAATTTTATTTCTGAAGTAAAATTGTTAACTTCCCACTGACCTTCACCTAACTTATCTATGCAATACTTTTCGTCAGTGAGTTTAAGCGAGTTTACTTGTTGTTTTTGTTGTCTTTGAAGAAAAGGGAAACGCAATTTTAATGTCACGCTATAATTAACTGTCACGTAGTCACGCTGCTTGTTACCCGGTTTTATGTTGGCTAACCACAAGTGTCTGTTTTTTTTGGAGAGGGGGGGAGGCGGGGTCGAGGGGTAGGGTGGGACCGAATGGAGGTGTAAAACCCATAGGTTGTCATGATAAATTTCACCATATTGTGAAGCAAAACTTCATCGGCTCTACGCGCATTGCGTGCCTATGTTTTTGTTCTCTGGTTAAAAGCGTGCTAGCATTTTACAAGGAGGTAGGGCAACCCTGGTGCCAGATCTTCTGACCCACCAATCGATCAATGAATTAATCCGGTTGATCAGGCGATCGACCAGTAGTCAGGGAAGGAAGCAGTCACTCAGATAGACACACCGTCAGCAAATACAGCACATGCTTTTTTAGCGTGTGAAATCAATCAATCAATGCAAACAGTCGCTGGAATGAATTAATTTATTCAATACACTTAACTACGTAAATACATACGCTAATTTACTGAAATCAAATGGTAAAATAAGTCAATATAGTGCAGCAGCGATTAATTTTAGTTACTTTTCCTTGTTAGAAAATAGTTCTCGCTTTGAAAAAACGTATATTTCAAAGGAAACACTGGTAGGTAAATAAAAAGGTCACAAAAGCTAACAAAAAATAATGCCTATTTTGGATCTAAAGTTATCAGATGCATGCTAGCTAACAAGGCTAACTAATAAGATACTTGAAGCCCGTAAACATTTAAAAAAAACAAAAGAGATAGTTTGCTATCGTATTTTTTCATGTCGAAATTCTTACGTTTTATATCATATCCGATGTTTGAAGAACAGCGTAAAACTAACTCGGGTTCAGAGTGCTTTCTCTAACCGGACCATTGCATAAGCACGAACATAAGCACAACAATAGTTATTGATGTCTTAAATAAAAATATGTAAGAATGGAAGCTTTCTAGGATCAATTGTTTAGATTTAATTACCAGTTTAAAAGATTATCGGCCTATGCAAAAGCCCTCTGGGTGAAGCTCCTCAATGCAAAGCTCTTGCTTTTTGTAGTGGATTATTGTCAAGGAGTCGACTATTGCAGCTGCAACTTCCCTCGGTGGGATAATATTTCCGCATGCAAAAAAGCGCAACTTGGAATGCCCCGAAAAATATTACAAAAAATTTTAGCAAACGATTTTAATTGATGCATTTAAAGGCGAGAGTAGACTTTCACCTGTATTGAACACTTTTGCCCGTACCGACTCCAAGCGTCCCGATCATCCACGCTTGGGTCTCTAAGAACTGCAATGGTATTGCGGCATATCGAGTTGGGGGTCTTTTCCTGGCTTTTTACCCTCCCACGATTATCTTGCAATGCACTGATATATATTTATGTGTTTGCTTGCCTTCCCTCCAGTGGACTTATGACCGCAGCCGGTTACTGGATCTGCACTGCCAATTCCATTCCAACTAAAAAGTGGATAGTGAAAGATGGACAACAGCTACCACTCCTGATAGGGGGCCAGGTGATCGAGATATATTGTCAGATTCTCTTCTATCTCAGGAAACTGCGCCCAGAAAAATACTTTTTTGCTCGTGCCTTTGTGCAAAGCCCCAAGGACACCACATTCCATTATCACGTTGAAGATCTCTGGGCTTTGAATATGGCAATCTATGGTTAGGCTTTTGTCGTAAACGGTCAGCAACTGCAACGGGTGACTGTTTTGGTTAGTGGTTTGAATCTTAACGATGAACTGCTGGCGACTGTTTCGTTTGGGTTTTGGGCCTGTTCCTATACCTTTGAGATGAGTGCCAAATGTTCGCTCTACAGGCCCCGTGTAAGGAATAATTCTGACTGTTATCGAGTAACGACTTTTCAGGGCGATACATAACGTCTTGTGTATGGGCCAGTGTTTACGTTGGCATTCTTCACAACAGTATGATGCAACATGACAAGTTGGGCACTTTTTGAGGCGCTCTACTTCTTCTTTTGAGCGATGGCAAAACGCACAGCCAGTGAAAAGTCGCTGTCCAACCTCAATGGGGTGAAACATGCCTTCTTTGTTGTTGAACTCTATGTTTCCGCTTAAAATGGGAGGTTTGGAATAAATGTCTTTTTCTCCTGGTGGAAGATTCAGAGCAGCAGCAAATTTATCATCATCCACCGAAAGAACGTCTTCCATCCCTTTACACTCTAGCCACGGACCACTGTGGTCTCGAACGATGTTTGATTCCAGAAGAATTCGACCCGAATAATTGCAACCGATTAAAATTCCACCGCATTTGTTGCCAGAGATGACATTTCCTGTTATGTTTGCTGATGTTCGTAATTGGGCTTGAATTCCCCAGAATCCATTCTCGAAAATCCTGTTGTTCCTAACCAGGAGACAAGAATTTTGGTCTAGAGAAAGACCAAACTTTCTGTTGTGATGAACATCATTGTTGTCTATGACTATCTTGCTCGTGTTGTTGCAGACAAGAATGTCCTCTCTTGCATTTTCGAATATCTTATTGCCATTGATGTCACAATCTCCTGCGCTCGGGCCAATTAAGAAACCGTGATAACCGCTGTTGAAAATTCTGTTTTCAACTGCAAGAAGTTTCCCACCTTCTCTTGCTTCTAATCCAGCCTGGTGATTCCTGTACACCTCACATTTTGCGACCTCCAGATAGGAACCTTTGTCTGCAACTAGAGCGCCACCACCCCCGCAGTCGTGTATTGCACAGTCCTCAATACGTGCGGAGCTCCCATGTAAAATTTGGATTCCAGCATAACCGGGAACGCCAGAAACTGACTGAGGATCCCCAAATTTGCCAGTGCGGTCACAAACAGGCTTTCCTCGGGAGGCCGCTACGCAGCCTGCACCTCCGTTACATTCTGGAAAGTTGTCACAACTTACAGATCCTCCTGAAATTTCACAATGGTTCATGTGAACAGCTGCCTGCTTGCCTTTGCAAATCAGAGCATTGTTCTCTTTAGGAAAAACGATATTCTCAAAATAACAACTGGAGTGGAAAATTTCACATTTTTCAGAACAACGTAAAACAACTCTTTGCCCAAGACCCACAATCTGGAGATCAGTTAAGGCAACGAAGTCCTTCAAATCATACTCCCCTTCGTGCAAAAGCATAGTTTCATTTCCTTGTGTCGTCATTAGAGCAAACGTCAATTGTGTTTCATTGTTTATTTCTCTAGCTGAGTCGCCTTGCAATTGTGGAAACATTGTACAAAACATTTTGTCATGGAGTAGGCTGGAGTCAAAATGAATTGCCATTGCTACTGCTGCCCTCATTTGTCCTATTCGTTGCGTAGACGCACATTTAGCGAGGTCTTGGACAGCCCAAGCTTTGCGTTGCAGTGCTTTGCTATAATGGGGGTTTAATGAAAGGCACTTCTTGCAGTCATCTAGAGCTTTCTGTGGCTGCCCAAGTTTCAAATAGCAAAGTGCTCTGTTACAGAACAGCCGGTAATCACCAGTCGACAAACTAATAGCACTGGAATAAAGATCTAATGCGTGATCAAACTTTTTATCTTTTACTGCAAGGTTTCCTTTTTATCTGAGATGGATAGCTTCCTCATCCCTTTCCTTTTGAGTCAAAACTGCTTCGTCCACGAAATCGCATTCACCAGGTTGTTGCCTCATACAGTGAGAAATCAGCTTGTAGTCCCGGTCTTTTAAAGGGATGTCAATGAAATAACACGGAACCATGGAACCATTCTGTGAAGCTGAGTTTTGAAGGTTCACTAGCAAGTCCAGTTTCAATTCCTGTATTTCGTGAGCTTTCACTTTTTCCTGAGAAACACTATAAAATATACCTGCTTCGTTAAAGACGCGCAATGTTTGTTCTGTATACAGTAAGTGATGGACCGATGCTTTCTGTTTCGCTGCAAAATTGCGCAAATGCTCCTGCAAATAAGTGGTATGTGAGGCTAACTTACCCCAAAGACGCAACGAAGGGGGATTCTCAACACTAAACACAGCATCTTCAGCGAAACTTTCGCACACTTCCGCTGGTGAGCGAGTATTTATCAGCGCGTGGTGAAGGACGCGCACTGCACAAAATAGAACATTCATTTCATTGTCTTTCTCTAGTTGGCTTCGGATGACTTCTTGTACTAGACGATGAACGCTAAACGAATTTGTCCCGTATCTTTGAAACAAAGAAAACTTAGTTAGAAGAGCTACTACTTCAGCTTGATCCAACATACCACCTTCCATTGTGGAACTGCCCTCCCTGTTAAGCCCCTCGTTGATCAATTCGTAAGGAATGTCATCTGGGCCAAGAAAGGCGCACACCTGCATTACAAGAGTGGGCGCTCCTCCAAGTTCCATCTCTTCTGAGATCCGACTGATGTGATCAAAATTTAACAGCCACGTAGTGTGGACTGCTAGCCGTTCAGGGGAGGTGTTTTCCACAAGAGTTCGGGCTCTTTTCTTTTTCAAAAGAAGCAGTTTTTGCTTCTTATATTTCTTCAAATACTCTTTTATGGATTGCTTGAGGACTCGTATGTAGGCCCCTGCTTGATCAAGTGCTAGTGGAAGTCCTCCAAGCTCTCTGACCAGCTCTCGTGCATCGCTTTCCTCTCCCACAGCCTTTCCTGATCGCATCCAAAGAAAATGCATTCCTTCATCCTCTGTCAAGCAGTTCAATTCAATACAATATTGCTCTTCGATTCCTGTTTCTTCTCCTATTTCTGTCACTTCCCTTCTTGTGGTTATGATAATATGTCCACGGGCCGCGTACTTCCAGTGACCAGTGAGCAGCTTTTGAATGTCTTTGGTCATTTCCAGCTCGTCAAGGTTATCGACAACTAAACACCACAGTTCGTCGCGTCTTCGTAACCAGTCAAGGGTTCTCGACAAGGAATTGCAAAAATCCTTTTCAAAAGCTCCAATCTGGCGCGCCATCTCACCGAGGGACCTTTGAAAGAGATCGTTATTTTCACCTGAAATCCAAAAAATTCCACCCGGATATTTTTCCTCGTGTCGCCAGAGAAACTCTGCAGCGAGAGACGTTTTTCCTACTCCCCCCAGACCACAAATAGCTGAATGAACACAGCCTTTGTCGGTATTATTCAGCTGCGCTGCAATGGCATCTAGCTCGCTATCGCGACCACAAAAGCAAGGATTGCGGCTGGGTACTTGAAACATTTTGGCATCCGCTGCTGCATTTAAACTACCCTCTTCTAGTGCTTTTACCCTAGAATCTAACCGGGTTTGTTTGATTTTTAAAGCTTCCACCCCTGAAGTAAGACTGGCCTGTTCATCTTTAACACACGATACCGTTGCTTCTAGGTCACTTTGCCTTCCTTCTAACAGGGAAATGTTCTCTTCATCAACAATTTGGCGTTTCTCTACTTTGGATAAGTCGCTAGCTAAATCGCCAATTGCACCCGACAAAGCTTCCTGATTTTCTAACCGCTCCTTTCTCTCTGTCTCCAGTCGATTCTCGATGTCAGTTATTCGCTTGTCATATTCATCAATTTCGTCTCTGATAGTTTGAAGAGAATCATTTATCTTCTTGGCTTCACCTGTGCTTGATTGGTTTATGTTTTCCACTTGTTTTTCTAGGTTGGTAACGTCCACGCTAATAAGCTTCATCAAATTCTTATCCACTGGACAGCCCATGCACAGCGTCAAACCTATCAGGAAAAAAGCTCTTTAGGGTACCAGCTGGCATTTTTTCTGTGCCTCTTGTACATATTCTGTTTAAACATGACTTTCTAACCATAAATGCAAATGAAATAATAATATCCTTTCACTGATGAAACCGTATACGTATAACTAACAGTCAGGTCATCTGCCACAGACGGGCAACCCCAACGCTTTACTTGATATGGACCCCCCCCCGGGCACTCGCCCGCTTACCTGATGAATACATGTAGTCTTGTTACTGAGATGCCGTTTCTGTATATAAATCGATTTCGTTTACAAAGAGACAACGGGTTTGGCAATCCGGTCACTCTGGTTAAAAAATAACTCGTTACATCTTGGAAAAGAACTGTCCACATTAGTTGACATATTTACTAACCCTTAGTCTCCCAGTCGTGAAGGTCAGCAAGTTCTTTGGTCACATCGGCTTTTGGAAGCCCCAGAGAACGAACCAACGTTTCCATTAGTTGGAAACTTTTGTTAAACTCCACAGTAGACCAATGATCAAAGTTGCAATGGCCCCACTCATTCCTCACTTTAGAACGCAAGTCCTTAGCACTAGTTTGAATGCGAGGGTGAAAAACAGACGCATTTGCCAGAGTTCCTAACACTGCTGACAGGTCACATGTGTTATCAAATCCTACAAACAAGTTTGAATGAAGCATGCGTAACTATAATGTCTCTCCACGTTTCTCCAAAGTTGTCTTTAATTTAGCTCTATATTAAATTACATGCCGCGCAAGTTTCACTAATCATTGCCCATCTTAGAGCAAGGTACCAAAAGTACCATGTCAAAGAGGTATTTATCAGTACGTGATACAGGCATACTCGGAAAAAGGATATCCGACTTGGGAGAACTCGGATTTCCTTTTTTTTTTCGAGTAGGTCTGTCACTCACTGATAAATACATCTTTCACAATTAATTAATAGAGGGCTAAGAACCCCAGAGGGGGGGGGAGTAGGTATATATTTTTGACCTGGGCCTCAACGAACTGGGCATTTTTGGGGTTAGAAATTTTCATTTTGACTTTTTCGCGGATAGATTTAGGAGTAGAGAGATTTTTGCAGGACTTTTCTAAGGACTGCTAAAAAGCGTGCATACCAGGGTTATCAATTTTATGTAAACAAAATTGCACCAGTTTTATTCACAAACTCAGAAAAAAATTTCATGCGTACAAAAACAACTTTTTTAAAGGTTGCGTTCTGTGCCGTTGGACTTTTTTTGGTTCAGTTTTAACCTAATGGGACTTCTTTGGGGTATGCAAATGTAGCCTCACTAGTACCTCCCCGTCATTAATATACCTGAGTACCGTTCCCTTTCCCTCCCCCCCCCGAGCTTAAAACATACTATCAACTTTTCTTTCTTAGCGCAAAAATTAACATGTGTCGAAACTTTTTGTTGCCGCACAATTTCAGTGACGACTGCACTTGCAATGTAACGCCCCTGGCGCAATTTGCCTCTCAATGGCGTTGAAGCCAGTGCAAGCTATTGCAGAGTGAATAAGTACCTTGAAAGCAATGATTAAAAGCTTATGGTATTTCTCCTCACAACGTAAACCGGACATAAGGAAAACGTGAAACATGAAGGTAACAGTTGAACAGGAACAAGATGCATAGGGCTGCGACGCAAGTGAACCCAAACTGACATTTTTCTTCAACTCCAAGGAGAGAAAAAAAAACATTGGTCTGTGGGTTGCACAGCACCAAAACTCAAAGCCCTTTTAGAGGCCCATGTAAGAGCGAACATTTCTCAACATTCATAATCACTAGTCTGACCAATGTAATGAGGTGTCTACGTTTTCTTATAACGTTTGGTGAATGTCATACCGGACGACCCAGGGGCAGATAGTCGGGGAAACTGTGGAAAATTTTTCTCCCACATTTCCATATTGCCTTGTCCTGAATATCTGTCCGTGGGTATGTTATGGATATGGATATGTTAAATCTAGTTTTCCATATTTTAGCCGACTTAGTAGTGCCTGTTAATCTGCTGCCTACCGTGTAAGATATATCCAGTGTCGACTGACAGTTGGCGGCCAGTTTGTTATTTAGATGGGTCAAAGGGCAGATCCCCATTGCCGAGCACCTCCATCGTTTACTGGATGAATTCACACTTAAACAGTCAGGACTTCCCTTCACCCTTTTTTTGTTCAACCTTTTAAAAATATAAAGGTATCCTGTAATTATATTTTACTGACCTGTAAACTTCGCCATGTGTGGCTCAAGGTACAGTTTAGCCAGGTCTTCAGCGGTGTTGACTTTGTAGTCATATGAGTGTACTTTTTTTCTTAAACCTCCCCCAGTTGTTGTTAATGCTTCCATAATTAAACTGAAATGGTCCATCCTTATGCAAATGGTGTGGAAAGACTTGAGTATCAATTCCATGTGCACCCTTCAGGGCTGTGTAGTGTTTGGGTATTTCTTGACCGACAAAATCCCGAAGGACTGGTAACAGGACTTTGTTTAAGCAAATGCCAATCACCAGCCATCGCTTCTGGTTTTCTCCAAGATCAAAGCTGCTGACTAAAAAAACGGCATTGTGTTAAGCATTAGGAGTAAATTGAAAGAGACGGGGTGAGGTTGGCACAAAACGAATGACAGAAAGGCTTTTCCTATTTAAGGCTATCTAGTCATCATTCGAGTAGCATACCAAGCTTTCCAATAGTGTTTCAAAATCACTTCGAACTTTAATAATCAAGCGGGTGACATGAATTGGATTGGACTGCGGGCGGTGGGCGGAAGACAGGGGGACATGAAACCAGGCGAGAAGCGGAATTCCCCAGTTTGCGGAAAGCGGGAGGAAAAAGAAAATACCGGTACTTGTACAATATTGTACAATATTTTGAACAGGAAAAGCATAATCAGGTCAGCTTCATTAAGAAAGGGGCAGGAACCGGGAGTAAGGGGTGCGAGAAGCGGATGTTTATTAGACAGCCCTGCCTCCCACCACAGTGCTATTGTTCCCATCCTAAATACCAAATAATTCCTACTGTTAGAAGTCACACAAGTTTTTTTTGTAAGGGATTCTAGTGTCAAAAGTTGTTGCTGTTGGGGTATCTCCAGGACAACAGGTGTAGTGCATATAAATTACAAAACAGGCACTGACAATCTCATATCTGCAATTTAACTTTCTAGGTTTGAGAATATACAATGAAGGGTTTTCATCAGTCCAGTTTGATCTAAAACAAGCTTTTCAAATCAAATCTTACCCAGTCTACATCTGGCATTGATGACAGCCCCCTTGGCTATGAAACATACTATCCACTTTTTTGCTATGGTTCCCTGGGGGAGGGGGATAATTCAGTGTGTTATACATGCAGCTACTTGGTAGTAATATAGCTAGCATGGCTGCTGGTTGTCATGTCATTTATTGCTTATTACCGGGTCCAGTGCCAACAGTAGTGGAGGCTCCTGTTAGAACTGTGGGTGCAACAGAAGGTCCTGGAGGTGTTGGTGGCATAAACAAAACTGTTCGTGAACTTGGGCCAAATGCCATGGTGATACCTGAAAGGGCAACACCTAAGCAGTTAGAATAAACAACTTCTGAAGGATTAGAAAAAATTTTGGCTTATGCTTGACAGTTTTTGGTAAAACCAATAAGAAAACGTTTGAAATTCATAACTTGACTGTCAAAAGTGACTTTCCCATTACATTCCGATGGTGTCCAAACCAGTCATTAACACCAGTCAAAGAACAGTCAAATCTGCTATCAACTTCGACTTTACTTTTGGCCCGAGCAAAAAGTGAAGGCCCATATGAAACGGCTTTACAAATACCTTTCATGCTTATCTAAGGCGAGGTAAGTTGAACAACTTTTGCTTCATCTTTGACGCACGCGCATACCTTGGATGATCATCAAAGGCGAGGCTTAACCAATGAATGACCCGACTACCGTTTGCATTCACCTTTAACTGATGCTTATCAAAAGCAAGGTCAAATCAAGAAAAACTGATACTTTACTTTTGATGCGCATCATGTGAAATTAGATGCACGGCAAATGTGACTTTACAAAGGTGAATTCAAATATGGTACTGATCCAGAAGATCTGAATTTATCATTTGAATTGATAAGGTAAATTGGCCACCGTCCAGAAATTCAAAAGCTGACGTTTCCAGCGTTATCCCTTCGTCATTGGCTCTGAGCTTTCGACGCAGCACCGGACTGCAGTTTCTTTAGAAACTAACCCTGTTATTAATTTATGATACTACGATACTTTAAAATGGGATAAGCCGCTGTTAAAAGCGGTGTGACACGTGCTCAAAGTTTTAACACAAATGGCAGGATAAAAGCTGCTGACCAAAAATACTGTCCAGAATCCCCTCGCGACTTCGTCGGTCGCTCGGCCGCTTCGCGGCCTAACAAGTTCGCTCCGCTTGCTTAACGGCTTTTCTGCTGTGAAACTCGTGAGGTCGACTTGTGGCAAGTCTACAATAAGAGCAGTAAATTGTCTTCCGAATGAGATGTTCTGCAGGAAATTTGGGTGATTTTTGGAGGAGATATCGCAGATCGAAGATCATAGATTTAAGCCGTGGGACGTTTGCTGGAGTTTTGCCATGTTTTGCCCTCTGGATACCGTAGAGGATTCAAATCGGCGAATGTTAAATGTAATTCCACCCGAAAGAAAGCGCCTTCGAGTTCAGGTAAGAAATGGAAACTGGTGTGTGCGATGAATTATGACGCGAACTGGAGCGCTTAAGCAGAGTATCATTTGGCCTTTTGGAGAGGACAGTCACACAAAGCTTGTTCAAAAATTACGCTCACTGTTTATCTCAAAACCGCAACGGATACAACTTGCAAGGTGAGAATTAAAGCAAATTCAGTTGAAGGAACAGCAGTTCTAATCGCATCTGATAGAAACCGAGGCATTCGAATGTTTTCAGGACGGTTTTTTTCGATTTTTATTCTTTTCTTAGTCAATTGTCTGTATTGTGAAATGCCGTATATTTTCCAAGTGTCAACTGTCAGTGAGCATGCATGCCTGTCCCGAATTTCTCGCCATGGATAAAGTGCTTGTCTTTTAAGCATCGTTTTCAAATAGCTGCTTGACTGCAACCTGAGAAGAGCAACATTAAACGGCCGAGTTTTGGACGAAAAGGCTGAATTTCACCAAGTATCTGAACAATGATGAGTTAATCAACAAACCGCAAACGAAGAGTAGTAAGATTTTTGCCAATTATCCTATTGCAATTGGGCCTCTTTCTGTTGATCAACTGCTCAAGAACATTCCTCTTGCATTTGGTGATGGTGTTGGAATATGGATGCGAGGGAATGAAGCTGACTGGAATGGACAAACCAGTCCAGCACGCGCCTCATCAAGCTCCTGAGACGACCAGGGCTCATATCAGTCGTGACGATCCATAATGCGTGAATGCCTCGGAGATGCACTTGAGGATTTGAGGAAGCAAGAAATCATTACCAAAGTCACCACGCCTACACCTTGAATTGGTTCGATGGCAGTTATACCAACGAAAACTGGAAAGCGTTGTATCGACCTCATCCCAAGATCTCAACCGTTCAGCTTACGTAACAGGCGTAAACAGTAAAAGGGGTAGGGGAGCGAGAACGTGGAAGAAAAAATAGGGGACTAGGAGTTAGTTCCCCTACCCACAACCGTTCAGGGAACTACTCTTTGCCTGCATGCGAGCAGCCACAGTAACGCGGCGAGTAGTAAAGGACGCCCAGATGGTAAGATAGGCCTCGTTTTGATGTAAGGATGACGTCATAACCGGAACCGGAAATCACGTGTTTTTAGGAGGGGAAACCGCGGACCAGTGTGAAAAAAAGGGATCGCGGGCTCAGGCAACCGGAAGTCACGTGTTTTAGGATGGGAAACCGCTGACCAGGGGGAAAAACGATCGTGGGCTCATACAACCGGAAGTCACGTGATTTGGAATGGGAAACCGCTGACCAGTCGGAAAAAAGGATCGGGGGCTCAGGATGGGCAAAAACCGCGGAGAAAACGCGGGCTCAAAGTCCAAAGTCCAACTGGGGCAGCGAGGGGAGGTATAAAAGGGTAAACCCTAGGTGAGGGAGTAGTCACGATGAGTTTTTACATCACTCTGCTCAGTGATCAAGCGCAAGGCACGGGTCAAAAATTTACGGCACGACTGCCTCGTTCCTATTATTTGGTGGAAGATGATTGGGAAGTGGCGTTGGTGCATATGTCCCACCCGGGGTTTAATCAATCCTTGGAAGATCAAACCAAGCAGAATTGGACGCAAGAAGATAGTCAAAAACATTGGATGAAAACAGATGTGAGATACATGCCAAAACGGGCGGATGGCACGGCGCCCCTGAAAGTCACCAAACAAATCTATTTACAGCCAGGGTATTACCCCACGTTGAAAGAAGCCTGGATTGCCATCGCGTACGAAATGGAAAAACAACGCATGGAAGTCATGATGGATATAGCCAAAATGGACGTGGACGATTTAGCCAAACGACAACAACTAGCCGCGCTTAACCTGGCTCAACCCTATGTGAAAATCACCAAGACGGGCATCGCCTCTGAATTAGATTCGTTGTATGTCCTCATACCGGCCAACATGCAATTTGAAATGGAATGGAAATTGGCGGGCTTGATGGGATTGGTGAAAGATGGAACGCCAAGTGAACGCATTGTCCAAGAAAAGAATTATCTGGTGAAACATATCGTGGATTACAACGGTCGCCATAAATGGGAACCCACCACCGGTCCTGCAGCCAAATATCCCCCGTGGGGGCATGTCTCCGTCAGTTTTACCCACCCCGACTTTGATTATGAGTTGTTCTTGGGTCCGAATTTGAGTCGACAACCCTTTCCTACCACCCCCACGGTGAAACCGCAACAAGGCCAACAACCATTGATGATTTACACGGATCTGGTAGCACCGAGCATTGTGGGAAATCAAGAAAAAGGATTTTTACGTACCTTGGATGCCGGCAATACCGAGCATCAATTTGATACCAGGGAACGGATGTATTTTCCTCTGGGCAAGACCATCTTTGACAGCATTGCCATGGACATTCAAACAGCCGACGGACAGCCGGCTCCCTTCAAACAAGGCCGAACCATCATTACCCTTGAACTTTCCAGAAAAAGTCAACGATAACGACTTAGATTGTTTTAGTGATGAACCAAGGAATAAAATGGCTTACTGCTATCCGTAGCTGTTGCTTGCTTGCTTGCTTGTTTGCTGGCTTGACTGCTTGCTGGCTTGGGAATGAAAAATAGAATGGGACGGTGGTTTTTTATAGAGAAACAAAAGGGTCCCGTGGGAGGGGGTAAGGAACCAATGAGAGAAAGACCCCATGATGCTTTGGGAGGGGACGGGGTGGGGGGACCCCCCTCCCCCCTCCTTAGATAGCCCATGAGGCATTGCGCGGATCGAGGTATATAAGTCAAGGGAGGCCACAGGACGTCACTCCTAGCTTTGAGTTCAGTCGTGTTGACTTATGTCAGTTCAAGAGAGCGAAAATGTCGGAAACAAGAAAGCCCTTGGGCTCTTTAGCCAGCAACATGAATGTGGGCGGACGAGACTATTTGCGGAGGAGAGTGGGTGAAGAGCTGACGGCAGTGGAACGCCACACGAGGGCAATGTACCAAAGGCGAGAGGAAGCGTGGCGTGGGTTGACCCGGGAGCGCGTGGCCGCCTTTCTTCGTTTGTTTGTTCTTTGCTTTGTGGAGACTGAGAATGGGTTACCTTTGCATCCGCTGACGTACCGTCTATTGAAGAAAACTCTCGTCAAGCGGATCATACCATGGATTCATTTTCGCTTGGTGTATACCATGGAGGAGAGGTGGTGGCCGATCACCCTGGCCCAGTTCCGTGAAGTGAATGGTTACTTGGCGGACCACCTGCCGCGGATCCACAAGGACGACGCATGGGATGCCATTCGGTATTTTTACGAGGAAGTGGTCCGCCAAAGGGAGGAGTACAAACGGATGGAGCAGTTGCAGAGGGAGGCCATGGAGAGTGTACGGCGTTGTTTGGAGTTTTGAACATTTTTTATTTCTGTTGAATTTTTTATTGTGAGTCAAGGCTACTGTGCGTCAAGAGACATTATTTATGATGAACGTGCAAAACCAGTGATGTGAGTTTTTAAAATTTTTAATTAAAAAAGAGTTGATGTTTATTTACAAATGGTGGTTCGTCTTCTTTGCCACGCGGGTGGGGCGTTCCTATTTACAATTGGAAAAACTACAATTGGAAAAAATAAAAAGTAAAAGAAAGTATGTACAGATTGAAAAAATAAAAACAAAAAGAATTGAAAAGAAAGCTATGTACAGATTGAAAAATAAAAAAATAAAAATTAAGAAATGTCTATTTACAAATGAAAGTCTTCCAGTTCCATGCGTAATTGATCAATGTTCTCGGGGAGACAGAACGTGCGGTTGAATAAGGCTTGAATTTCGGCTCGGGTTTTCTCGTCCACATCCCGGGATCCCACAATAGCACTGCTTTGATGAAGAGTCGGCTTTTTGGGGCCCCAAGGGAC
Source organism: Siderastrea radians (assembly GCA_964017195.1). NCBI lineage: Eukaryota > Metazoa > Cnidaria > Anthozoa > Scleractinia > Rhizangiidae > Siderastrea > Siderastrea radians. Next base: position 407,300 of record OZ024900.1, read on the forward strand.
AAATTGACTGCCAGTGACTAGGGTGGCGGCATTCTCGTTGACTTGGTAGTAATGGTCCGAGCGGTACCATGATTGACTGGGTATGTCAAACAGGTAGACGGGTTTGCCTTGATCCATAGCCAATTGCACAGTCCAACCAGTGCCTCCTTTCACGCGTTTATGATCCGGTTCCAAGATGCCAAAGGCATAGATGGTATGGGCTTTTTTGGCCAATTGATAATTGCGTTGCAGCAATTGCAGCGTGTAAAAATGACTGGGCATTTTTTTCCCTAGTTTCTCCGCTGCCTGGTGAAGATGTGGGTTGGCCAGCATCAGGACTTCCACCGTAGAAGGGGTGATGAAGGTAGCTCGAGGATGGTTCGGGGGGACGAGGACTTCTAATTGCATCCCAAAGTGTTTGGCCTGTTCTTCGACGAGTGCATCCGTACCTTTGGCTCCCCCTGTGTAGACCACATGGCCATGACCCACCTGGAGTTCCAAGGCACCGAGATCTTGTTCTCCAATCATGTCGATGTTGGGTGGCATTCGTTGGGAAATACGTACCCGGTGTCAGGACCTATAATAGCTAGAATCTCAGTGGGAGTCAACCCTAAGGCCAAGCCGAAATCAATGACGTGGTGCTGTCGGCACTGTTGGAACGTGAATCCCGCTGCTAGACCTCGTTTGACCCGTTCAGCCAAATACTCTTCGGTGGAAGCAAAGTCGTCTCGGTTGAGATCTTGGTAGTAGTCCATCTACTTGGAATGACGAGTTGGAGGACCCAGGGAGCTCCTTAAATAGAGACAGTTGACCAATGGGAAGACAAGAGGTCCTTTTATGGATTGAATAAGGTGACCAATGGGACGATGAGACGTCCTTATAAGGTCAGGATAAGCTGACCAATGACAGGTAAGGGTCATGGGTATAAAAAGGCCTCGGTGGTAGGGGTGAAAATCGTGAGCACGATGTCGGTCGAACGGAAGAGAAAGCCAAGCGACCATCCTGCGGGGAAGAAGAAAAAGAAAGAGAATGTGACCTGTGATCCGGTGGTACGCGAAGTGGTGGAAGACACCCGAGCGGCGGTGGAAGATATGATGAAAGAATTGAATGACATGGTGGAGCCACCACCACCACCTCAATTCACCCTGATGACCATGTTTGACAACAATGAAAGAACGTCAGTAGACACGATGGTATGCCCTTGCCATGATGTGCGTTTGGAGGCACGAGAATCTCAAAAGGGATGGAAGTATGTGAAATGTCCCATACAACCGTGTTTGCTGTTTTGTGGACAAGATCAAGCCCTGGAGTATATGAAAGCCGTGTATAGTCAGCCTCATGCAGAAGTGTTGGACATGTGGACTTGTTTGCAGTGCTTTTGCCGGGAACCCGCCACGCTGCAACAGAGCCATTCGACCCAGAACCCCGATCGTTTGTTTCTGAATTGTTCCAAGAAACAGTGTGGCTTCTTCCGGTGGGCCGATCAACCCTTGGGTCCCAAGTACTGGAGTTGGTTTCATGACAACCCGCCCAAGAAAGCCGATCAACAAGCTGAAATACCCAGCCGTGATGCTCAAGGGTATCCCAAGCGTGGCGTGGACATTCCTGGTCCGCCCCCTCGAAGGAAAGAGGATCGCCCCCTGACAGACTATGAGAAACATTTGCTACGAGAGATTCAAGAGCTCAAGAACCGGCAAGAAATGATGGTCGCCCCAGCGCCACCACCCCCCAAGTACAGTGACAGTGTCGAGAACTGGCAGAAAAGCCTCGAGACGGTCGTGTATGACGGTCTCTTTTAAATGAGAGAACGAATAAAAATTTTTTATTTAGTCCATGGAGTCTGCTGTGTGTTATGCGTGGGAGTCTGTCTGGTCCTTGGGGCAATGGCAATGCCATCAATCCCTGTGCCAAGTGTTATATGATCACCAACCTGGGGCCAAGATCCCTATTCCCCCATGTCCCGAGGACGCGCATCCTCTCCACGTCTTTGAAGAAACCCACGTGGATCGTAACCTGTATCGATGGGTGGTGTTTGTCGTATGGTTAAAAGCGCATCCGGATGCGTGGCGATGGTATCGAATCATTCAAAAGGCGCATCCCGACACCATCCCTTCCATACCGACCTTATGGGATGAATGCCAGAACGTATGGCCCCTCGAAAGAAACACACCCCATCATGGTTGAGCCGTTACCACGATCCTCGTGCCCCGGGGAGTTTAGGAGGCGTGCAACGGTTTGCCAAAGCCCATCGTCTCCCTTTGAAAAAAGCCCAACGGGTCTTGGAACGGGATTTGGCCTACACGTTACATAAACCGCGACGTCGTCGTTTTCCCACCGTCCCCGTGATCGTGGGAGGGTTGGACGATCAATGGGTCGCGGATTTAGTCGAAGTGCAACCCTTGGCCAAATATAATCGGGGCCTACGCTATTTACTGACGGTCGTGGATGTCTTGTCGAAATACGCGTGGGTGCAACCCTTGAAAGACAAAACCGGCGTGGCCCTCGTGAAAGCCTTTGAGAAGATTTTGAAAGGACGACGACACCCCAACCGATTGCAAACGGATCGGGGGAAAGAATTTTACAACCGGACGTTTCAACGATGGCTCGACGAGCAAGGGATTCATCATTTTTCCACCGAAGGAGATGCCAAGGCCAGTGTGGTGGAACGATTTAACCGCACCTTGAAAGAACGGTTGTACCGGTATTTTACCGCGGCCAACACCTTACGCTTTGACGACGTGTTACCCGAGTTGGTGCAAGGGTACAATGCCACGCGTCATCGAAGTATTGGCATGGCCCCTCAAGACGTGACGTGGGACAACGAAGAAGCCGTGTGGAAACGATTGTACGGCCAACGATTGAAAAGCCAGAAAAAACCTCAATTCAAAGTAGGCGATCGGGTGCGTCTCAACAAGATTCATCGCACCTTTGAAAAAGGTTATTTACCTGGTTGGACCGAAGAAGTGTTTGTGGTGCATCGTGTGATCCCGGGCCCCGTGCCCACCTATAAGATTCACGAATGGGATGACACCCCCGTCCAAGGCACGTTTTATGAAGAGGATTTACAAAAAGTCCACGTGTCCGACGTGTTTCGCATCGAAAAGGTACTTAAGCGTCAAAAAGATCGATGGTTGGTCAAGTGGAAAGGGTGGCCGGACAAGTACAATAGTTGGATTGCTCGTGGTGACGTGACCTCTCTCCAACCACCCAAGAGGAAAGAGACAAACCCACCCAAGAGGAAAAAGACCCAAGAGACAAGGCCACCCAAAAGACGACGACGCGACTAAACAATGACGTGGGTGCCCAATTCGTCGTTTTACGTGACGTTGATGAGTCATGCGAGTACCAAAGAGTTTCCTGGGAACAAGAGTCATCATTTCAGAAACCGATTGCCGAAACCCATTCGATTTATGGGACGAGGATGGATGGTGGGTAGGGCGAGTTTATCCTTACCCACCATTCCCGTGATAGCGGAAGAAGGAGGCGTGGGCGATTCCCATCCTTTGTTGTACGTACGATGGCACGAACACGACTTTAAAATAGACGATTGGGGACAGGAGGCATGGTGGTATGAAGAGCAGGAATGGACCGTCAAGGCTCAAGACATGAGAAAAGAGATGACCTCATTGACGGGAGGTCAATTTTTTCACCAACTGGTGTATCGTTACCAGCAAGAACGTGCGAAACGAATCAAACCCAAAGACAAATGGGTGGGACCCGATGGCGTCAAAATGTACCCGACCTTTGAATGGAGCTCGGAAGGGGATTTGTTGTTGAATACCAAGCCCGTGGATTACAAAACCCATGTGGCGCGCGTGTCATGGGGCAGAACCTTGGCCCTGAAAATGGGATGGATTGAACAAGGGTCCCCCGGTCAGTATCGATTGGGTCCGAATCTCTTGCCAGAATTGGATGGCATGTCTACCATTCCGAACCCGACGGATATCCGCGATGCCAGCAACAACCCCACCTTTTGGAAAGTGGAAGGGGATTATCTGAAATTGAGTCTATCGTGTCCTTGGCGGTTTGTGAATTTGAACGGGGCCTTTCGTGTCCCGTCGGAATTTGCTCCGACGCGTCCTTTGCACGTGTATTGTGATGTAGGGACCAGCAGCATGGTAGGGGGGCGTATCACGGATCTCTTACGAGAAATCAAGTACCACCCTCAAAACACCACCCACTTTGAACCTCGCCATATTCAATATGTCCCCGTACGCAATGAAGTGGTGGAAATCGTGGAAACCCAGATGGCCGAAACCAATGGGGATCTCGTCCAATTTGGCGAAGGACGTACCCTCCTGACCCTCCACTTTAAAAGGGACGTGGTGGTGTAAAGAAGACAAAGATGTCGTTCTACGTGACGTTACCCAGTCATGCCAACCGACGTGAATTTCCCAACAACCAAGCCAATGCCTTCAAGATTCGTTTACCTTAACCATTACGGTTACAAGGGGGTTTGTGGCAAGTGGGGTTGAGTGCCATTTCCTTACCGGATACGCACGTCAATTTGTACGAGTTGGTGCAAAAAGATGGGTTCATCATGTCGACGTCCTGGGACCAAGACTACCCCAAACCGGGGGGAAGTGTTGGGGAAATGGCCTCGCGAGGAGGGACGGCTGAAACCCTCATTAATGACATTCAACATTTGGATTGGGTGGTGGATGGGGTGAGTTTCATGAAAGCCACCATTGCTCACGTGGAACAACAACGCAAGGAAACGGCGATTCAAGGAGGTCGGTTTGTTAACGATCAAGGCAAACACACCTACGTCAAGTTCAAGTGGGAAGGGGAAGATCTGCTCATTGACAACACCAATATCTGTCATTGCAAAACGGACACGCCCGCCCTGTACATCTACACCAAGTTGGCTGTCAAGATGGGATGGTTACGTAAAATTAGCAGTGGGTTGATTTTGGGCCCAAACTTACAACAAGACTTCATGGGGGATCAAATCCCCAACATGACAAAACCCGTTGGCAACGATTGGAACGATGTCAACGACGATCAGCACAACCCGGTCTTTTGGACGGTGCGTTCGATTTTACCGGATCATTTGCAATTGAGTATGAGTTGTGGGTGGCGTTTCACCAACTTGAATGTGGCGTTTCGTTCGGTGGTGGGGGACCCTTCACGATCGTTGCACGTGTACTCGGACGTGGCAGGCAGTATGATGGTCGGCAATCGCGTCACCGATTTGTTGCGAGAAATCCACTACAAGCGGGAAGGCAGAGGCACCATGTACTTTGAACCGTTGCACATTCATTACCTACCGCTTCGTAATGAAGTGGTGGAAATCATTCAAATGCAAGTCACCGAAACGTCTGGCACCGAGGATAAGTTGGTCCGGTTTGGCAAAGGCAACACCCTGGTCACCTTGCACTTCAAAAAGGCATAAAAAGAAAAAAAACGCGTGTGACTTGACAACAACAACAACAAGATGACAAAGACAAGAGCATGTCGAAGAAGAAGACGACGAAGGCAACGAGGCGGTCTCTTACCTCTGGCCGCTCTCATTCCGGCCTTGATGGCTGTGGGGAAAGCCGCCGCGTTGGGAGCGGTGGGTGGTGCCGCAGGTTACGGTGGCAAAAAAGCCATGGAAGCAGCGACCACTCGGAAGAAAAAGAAAGGCCGATGACGGTATAAAAAGAGGCGAGGCTTGTGACCCAAACAAAACGTGTATCCCTGGGGAAGACGACACCATGCGAGGGGGAAGTTTGACACGATTTCGGACCGACGAGTGGTATGATCAACATGGCAGTGGGTTGATGAGGGAGCTCATGCGTGGTGGGTTCCAAGGCCTTAAAAGCACGCGAAATCCTTAAAAACTGCCTAGTAATATCAAGAGAGGCTTGGAAACGGGTTTGACACGCGGTATCAAACGCAAAGCCGAAGACGTCCTTAAAAAAGAAATTACCAAACAAGCCAAGAAAGCGTTGAATCAGAAGAACGTGAAACAAGCCGTGCGGGTAGCCAGTGCCTTGTTTCCCAAACAAACCAAGCGTGCACGCGATATTTTGGGCGTGTGAACATGGACCCCGTGCATTCACGACCTCGACGGATTCGTAGTAATCGAGGGTTGTCTCAATGGGGTGGCCTGTATCCGTTTTGGAAACTCATGCGACGACAACGTGGCGGTTGGTTAAGTCCCGAGGTGATGAGACTGCCCGGGTTTGATTTGAGACAACATTTAGCACGACGACGACGGTATAAAAACCCCTCACGACGACGACGGGGTACCAGTACTCGACGACAACGACGTTAAACATGCCTGACGTGAGTACACAAACCGCCCCGGCTCACCCACGTTCCGAAGGGACCGAAAACCCGGCGTTACGGATTTTCAAGGTGCCGCCCACGGACATTAGCATCAATGCCTATCGCATGGTCACCATCCAACCCACCACCACGGGCATCAATCCCATGGAATTCATCATTCCTGGATTAGACGATTTTGTGGATTTGGGACGCAGTTACTTTACCATGGAATTGAGTTTGAAAAAGGATGATGCCGGGAACTTGGTGGCCAATCAGAAATTGTGGCCCGTCAATAATTTGGCCCATTCCATCATCAAACAAATTGACTTGCAATTGAATGGCACGTTGATCAGTCCTCAATCCGACACCTATCATTACAAAGCTTACCTGGAAACCTTGTTGAATTATGACCGAGAAGATGGCAAGACCGTGTTAGGACCCCAAGGATGGTACAATCAAGTGGATTCCCCACCCCAATGGACCAACAACAATACCAACAGTACTACACCGCATCAAAATTGGCGTGATCTCAGCGCCAATCACAAAGGGGCGTTGGCTGCGATGGTCACTGAAGTGGAAAAGTATGCTGGAGGCCTCACTCACAGTCTGGTGTTTACCCCCCACCTGGAAGTCTTTCACACCGGCAAATTGTTGGTGCCGGGCATCGAAATCAAGACGAAATTTCATTTCAATGGTCCGAGCCTGTTTTTGAATGGAGTGGCTCTCGCTGGCCGATTGCTGGAAGGGGATGTGAAACTACGGTTTCATCTCTGTCAACTGCGTTTGAATGACGCCATCTACCAGAGTTTGTCTGAAAAAAGACACAATGAAGGCCAAGTGGCGTCTTACCCGACCGTCCGCAGTGAAATCCGCACGTTCAGCATGCAAAACAACCTGGTCCGCTTTGATATCCCCAACCTGTTTCAAAACAGAATACCCGACCGATTGATTGTGGGGTTACTGGACAGCCGAGCCTTCAATGGAGATGTCACCCGAGATCCTTTCTGCTTCCAGAAATTTGGTCTGACGTCCATTAAACAGATTGTCAAAGGCGAAGAATACCCTTATGAAACCCTACAGTTAGTGCACAACAATGGCACCCGAGATAACCTGGGCTACTTCCGTTTTCTGCAAGCCAGTGGCGCTTGGTGTAAAAAGAAAGGCAATATGGTGGAACTGCTGGATTGGGGCCAAGATAAAAATTGTACCTTGTACATGTTTGACAATGTGGCCAATGGATGTGCCGACAGTCAAAACCTCAACCCCAAGCAAACAGGCGATTTACAATTGGTCTTGGAATTTGGAGCCGCCCCCGGTGTCAATATAACGGTGCTCGTGTATGGAGAATTTGAGAACTTGCTGGAGATTGACCGCAACGGAGCCGTGTTGTATAACATTTACCAACACTAAAGATGGAACACGTGGCCTTGAATAATGTGCAGTTGGATTATTTAGCCCGAGACGACCCCCACTTGAAACGTTACTTTTACGGAACGGTGGCCTGTGATCGTTTACCCAAGAGTCCTGTCAAGACCCAACCCCAAGGGTACATTGTCAACACTGACCCACACGATCAACCGGGACAACATTGGTTGGCGGTGTGGACGGATCGAAACGTGTGTGAAATCCTGGACAGTTATGCCTTGCCCATGGACACGTACGTGCAAGCTACCCCGTTACGAGATTGGATTGTGCAATATTGGAAGTATGTGGTGACCAATGGCAAGTCCCTGCAAGCCATTTCAAGCAAGAGTTGTGGTGAGTACTTGAAAGCCAAAGCCCGTGGACGGACCTTGCAAGACTTTTTAAATGAGTTTTCGGATCATGATTATGTAAGCAATGACCATCAAGCCGGTCAACGCCTTCAACAATTGATTGTAGGTCAAGAAGCCAGATGGTATCAACTTTGTTGTCATCCGTATCATCAACGGAATGATTAAATAAAATTCGTTTGAAAAAAAGTGTGTCGGAGTCGTAGCTCAGTCGGTAGAGCCTTTGGATCCCCCGAAAAACAGGTGTTGGGGGATCGCGCGTGGGTTCGAGTCCCACCGATTCCAATAAAAAGGTGCCTTTTTTTTTCCCTGGGTAGTATCATCATCATGCAAACGGGGAAACCATTTCGTTTTCATACCCCCTCCTCTATCTTGGTGGTGGGACCGTCGGGATGTGGCAAAACGGTGTTTACGGAAAAACTCTTGGTAGACAACCCCGAGTTGTTTGAAACCCCACCGACCCAAGTGCATTATTGTTATGGGGCGTGGCAAGATCGATTTCAAGGCATGCAAGATCATGGAGTGGTGTTTCACGAAGGGATTCCCGATCATCAAGCGTTGGTCCAATGGTTTCCTCAAGGACAGGGGGTCCTCGTCTTGGATGATTTAATGGATGAAGGGAGTCACGATAAACGCGTGTTGGATTTATTCACCAAACATTCGCATCATCAAGGGGTGACGGTGCTCTACTTGTGCCAAGACATGTTTCCCGTGGGGCGCTATGCCAAAAGTATATCCCGCAATGCGCATTACATTGTGGCGTTCAAGAATCCCCGGGATCAATTAGGGGTGCGCAATGTCATGCTGCAATCGTTTCCGACCACTTGGAAAGACACCTTGGAGACCTTTCATCAGGCCACGACCCGCCCGTATGGCTATTTGATGTTAGATTTACATCCCGCCTCCTCCGATCAACAACGGTTATGGAGTCACCTGTTAAAAGACGAAGGATGGACGCGCACCTATCAAAAGCGAGTATAAAGGCACGACACCCCTTTGGAACCGGAAAAGAGAGTGAGCATGGCCGATGACCGTCAACCTCCGCAAGCCTACGATACCGCGGCCCCCGCGGGGGTTGGGGCGGCCACTAGCAATCAAGTGTCCCCAGGGACCATCCAAGAAATTTTGAATACAGGGGACTCAACCTTGATCGACCAAGCCTTTGATCAAATGACCGTGGAGGACATGATCGCGTATGTGGAACAGCTGCCCTCCCCTCCTGCGTTTAGAACCTCTTCCCCCGCGGGGGTAGGAAGTCCAGGAAGTCCATCCTTCCATAGCCCCCAGACTACCCCGTCGTCTTCTGGGGCTCAAACTCCTGCGACACCTCCTAGCGTACCCCGGGCGGCGGGTGCTCGAACAGCCGCGGGTGCTGGGGGTAATGGGGGCGGCCGTGGTGGCGGACGTGGTGGACGTGGCGGTGGTGCTGCTGGACGTGGCGGTGGTGCTGCTGCTGCTGCTGGACGTGGCGGTGGGGGTGCTGCTGCTGCTGCTGGTGGTGGTGGTGGTGGTGGTGGTGGTGGTGGCGGCGGAGGTGCCGGTGGTGCTGGTGGTGCTGGTGGGGGTGCTGGCGGTGGTGGTGGTGGTGGTGGTGGTGGTGGTGGTGGTGGTGGTGGTGGTGGCGGCGGCGGCGGTGGTGGGGGTGGTCGTCGTGGACGACGACCGAGACGCATACGAGGACGACGACGAAATACCCCCACGTCGCCTTTGACACCTGCCTCCAATCCAGCCAGCTTTCGAGGATCTTGGAGCGATAGTACACCCCCACGTACCTTGCGTCAAGCCGATTTACAACGACGTTTACGCATGCTGTTACAAGATCAAGAACAATTGGCCCAAGGACGGGAAATTGCTAATGTGACCATGACCAATAGCATTGTGACCAGTTATAAACAGGGAGGACGTCCTAGTGTACAAACCTCGTCGTCCCGGGTATCGCCGTGATGAAAACCGTCGTGTCGTTATTGAATGGATCTCGACGTCCTGGCATCCCCTTCCCACCGGAATTGTTACAACGGATGGATTCCTTGTATGCCTTTTACCATCAACAATGGTGGTGTTATCGAAAAATGTTGAATCATTACAAGTGTATCAATGCCTTGTTCAATGGCATGGCGTTACTCCTGATGGTCGCGGGCATGATTGCTGGCCCCCTTTTGGACAACAGTACGTTGGTAGCGTGTTTGGCGGCGGTGGGGACGGTCGTCAAAGGATGGAATGATTTTAAACAATACCGATTTAAAGTGACCATGAGTCGGTTTGCGTTTACCACCTATGCCAAAGCCTTGACCGAATTGAAGACCTATGTGAGGGGTGTCCCCTTGGAGGATCTGGAAGGATTTTTAATCAAGATGCAAACCTTGGATGACACCATTGTGGATTTCACCCCTCCGTTACCTAAACGATGTCTCCAAGATTACCATCGTCATTTTGTGTACCAACCCTTGGAAGCCCTATGCTATGTAGACGGATGTCCTCGTCCCTTGAAACCCAAAGACTACTGGATCCATAAAAAGCCGCTCCCTCCCAGTCCTACACTCTTAGAACCATGGCCGTCCAACGACGACGACGACGACGCAGAAAAAGGAAACAACGAGGAGGAGCTTTAATGCGTCGCAAACCCCGTTTGGTGGATAAAATTGCCCATGGCATGAGTATGTTTCTCTCAGGCCCCGCGCCTGGGTTTGGACTTGCTTTAGGCAAATTAGGCGGGCAAGCCTTAAAAGGCATTACCGATAATGTACAACATTACCGGCGACAACGAGGTGGGGGTTGGTGGTCCGATTTCAAACGCAATACCCGTCAAGGTTATAAAGAGACGCAGGATGCGATCAAACAAAACAAAGCCCTTCAACGTCTATTGACGAACCGTCCATGGTGAGGAGAAGAAGATTACGACGACGACGACGTCGTCAACGAGGCGGTTTTTTAAACCTATTGGTCCCCGCCATGGTAGGATTAGGGAAAGCCGTGGCCTTGGAAACGGATAAACGTATAAAACGCACGATCCAAAAAGCCAACCAACGGTATCGTCGCCGTCATCGGTAAAGGATGCAACGTCTTCGACGTCAATTACCGTTTTTACGGTCCATGTTACAAGAAGCCAACGGTTCCAAACGTCAAGAGTTGTTACAACATGCCAATGCCGATCAAATCAATGCTGTGAGTGAACTGGTCTTGAACTTCTTAAAAAACAAGATTCCCGTCACACCCCCCATGCTGGCTAAACTTCAACCCTATAAAAAGGTGCTACGCGATTTGGGACGTCGTCGACATTCCGTCAAAAAACGTCGTGCGTGGTTAGTCCAACAAAAAGGACGCGGCTTGTTTCAAGGACTTCACGAGGTGTTATGTCAATGTGCTCGACCGACCCGTTAACCCTGGCCACATGGATCACCCTGTTACAAGAGGCCAATCGGGCCACCGACCAGTGGAAAGACGCCTGTTCTTATTGGAAGCATAAATATCACCTGTTGTATCGAGAGTACCAACATATGTTGAGGTCCCGTCTTTGTGAGAGCTGTCGTCAGATAGAAGACGGGGAACTTTGCTCCGAGTGTAGTCAACCCCCATGGACGAGGTCTACATGATTCCCCACAAGGACTTGGAACAACTCATTCAATATTACAAAGGAGAACTCACCGAAAATGCCTTGTTGAACAAAGCCGCGACGCTCGCCGCCCAAAAACATGTGTTGTTAGCCAACCCTCAATTGCCCCCGGCCCTGGTCAATGCTCAAACCAAACCGTTGAGTCAAGAATTAACCAAGTTAACCAAACGCATTCGTCAATTTCCCGGAGGCGTGGGAGTGGGTGCCCCGGGTGCACCTCCTGGCGAAGAAGAAGAAGAAGAAGCCGGGGATTTGGTGACGGGACCCGTGGAACAATGGCTCAAGCGCATGATAAAAGGAAGTCCGTCCACCCCCAAACCTCCCATTACCCCTGCCACCAAGAAAGGCAAAGGAGCAGCCACCACTGGTAAAATTGTCAAGAAAGGGAGCCCTTCCACCAGTCGAGGGGATATCCGGTCGCGTTTGGAAGCCATTCGAGAACAGCGCAAGACGTTGGAAAAAAAGTTAGCTGAGAGTCCTTGGGGCAAAGGCAAAGGCAAAGGCAAAGGCGTCTCCCGTGAAGTGCAAGCATTAAAACCCTTACCCGGTTGGGAAGATTGGCACCGAGGCAAAAAGTTACGACGTCGATTGGATTACGACAGTGAGTAAAAAGATGCCCACCAAGAGGAGAAGGAGACGGGGCGTGAAACGCCGTCAATCCGGTGGAGCCCTGGATGTCCAAAAATGGATTGCGAAAACCGGCAAAGAATTTCATTGGCCCGGGTATCAGTACATGGGCCCTGGCACCCATTTGGCCAAACGCCTGAAACGGGGGGATCCCGGGATCAATCGCTTGGACCAGATTGCAAAACAACACGACATTGATTACAGCCGTGAAAAGAATTTGCAAGACAAATGGAAAGCCGATACCAAGATGATCCAAGCCATTGATAAATTACCCGGCAAGAAAACCAAGACGGAACGGGTGGTCAAGAAAATCATGCAAGCCAAGAAACGTTTAAAATTGTAAAATTTAATGGCACCCCAGTTACATGTTGTGTCAATAAAAAATGAAAATGTCAATCACTGTCTCTTTGATCGTTCTACCACAATGTCACGATTGAATGTTCTGCCAAAATTACGGAAACGCTTGAATGTTCTGCTCTACCACAATGTCACGATTGCATGTTCTGTCAAATACTGAGACGAATGTTCAAGTCACCAAATCATACATTAAATCAACGCCCTCATCGGGCGACATGTCATGAACAAAGTCTTCAGGGGGCACCAAGGCCTCCAGATCAAACGAAGAAGAAGAATCCTCGATATCCTTCAGTAAGTCCGTCCACTCGTCAGGCGATAGGTCCTGCAACAACAAAGAGGAAAGGTCACCCAAGTCAGGGGGAAGGTCACCCAAGTCAGGGGGTTCCATGACTTGCGCCTCCCCCGAATCCATATCCGTGAGAGTATAAGTCTCTTCCAGAAATGATTCACAAAAAGAAACGTTCTCAAACGTTTTCGGTATCGATTTTATAAAGTCCTCCAAGGGAATGGTCAATTTCAAGGGTCCCAATGCTTTGATTTTCTCTTCCGTTTTCTGCCTCTCTACAGAAGGCTCTACAGAAGGTAAGGAGGCACAAAAGTTATTCAAATACGTTTCCAGAGAAGGTTGCGTCCTACAATCCGTCAATACCACCGACAGTGTTTGGGGAGGCACCCTCTTTTTGTTCCAGTAATACCTTCTGGCGCGCGCCAACACCTCCGCTCGGTGCGCCAAGTAGTACTTTTTTTGTTTCATCCGCAGTTGCTCTCGATGTTCAGTATAATATTTTTGACGAGCCGCCCGTCCTTTGGCCGTTCTCTTGTAGATTTTGTTATACTCAGCTATTCGAACACGATTGTTTTTACGATACTCACGCTCTCGGAGTCTGATACGTTCCTTGTTTTTCTCCCTATACCGTCGCTCGCTTACGAGACAACGTGCTCGGTTCTTTTTGGCCCATTCTCTTTTGCGGACAGCCCGTTGCTCCTTATGCCTCTCCTCATAACGCCTTTGGGACTCCCTCACTCGATCCGGATTTTTTTCTCGGTATCGTTTCTTCGCCGCACGCACTTTCTCAGGATACTTGCGCCGGTAGCGGGCTTTGCTGGCTCTATTCCTCGCGCGGACTTTCTTGGGGTAACGGGCATTGTACCTAGCTTTTTTGACTGCGTTCCGCCTCCGTCGTCGTTCGTCTTTTGTCATTTCGTCATTCAAGTCGTCGTCGTTCAAGTCGTCGTCGTTCAAGTCGTCGTCGTTCAAGTCGTCGTCGTTCAAGTCGTCGTCGTCGTTCGGGTCATAGTCTATGTCGTTCTTGTCGTCCAAGTCGTCGTTCGAGTCATTAAGGTCGTCTTCGTTGTTTGGTCGGTACGTTGTGCGTCGTCGGTTGCTGCGGCGGAGGCCCTCTCTTTCTCTGGACATGGGGCGATGGTGGTGGTGCTGGTGGAGGGGTGACTGGACGTTTAAATTGATACCGCCAATAATCGCAGCAGTAGTCGAGCCCCTCGACAAACCACTCACACGTTAGTTGAGGGTAGCACAGTTGATGCAAGCGGGTGGCTCGTGCTGTCCGGGTTGCCTGGGCTGCCTGTTTGAGGCACTCCCTCTCTTTCAACAGTTCACCAAACTCCGTCACTCCCGGGTCCAACAGCAACTCCTCCCTGACTTTCTTTAAGATCTCTTCCACTTCTAAATCCGCCTCCAATTCTTCAAACTCTTCCAAAAGCTTCTCATGGGCAGAGTCCATTTTGAGATGACTCCGCCGGCGGTTCGATTTCTTTTATAGGGACTTATTCGTTCCCGTGATGCCCCATGGGTTCCCAACTAGAGAGGGGGGAGGGGGTCCCCCCACCCCAGCCCCCTCCCAAAGCATCATGGGGTCTCCTTCTCATTGGCCCATTCCCTTCCACGTGACCCTTTTTTTCTCTATAAAACCCGAAGACCGAACTCCAGCTGAGTCATCTGATCATGTCCTCGCCGCCGCCAGAAGACGGCGCGGGGGGCAGTGGCCTTAGCCACGATGATATCATCTCCTTGCTCGGACTAAACACCTCGGACTCTGAGCCAGAACACGAGACGCCTTCCTGTCATGGGCATTTATTAACTCAGGAAGAGATGCCGGACAGTGACGACGACCTCTGTCATGAGGCAATGGACCATTTAGAACGGCAACAAGCCTTTGAAACCCACCTCCTTGAACAAAGTGGCGGAGGTTTGGATACCTCCGCCATTGGAGTATTTGAATTTGACATCGATGGCTTTGTCGACCGTCGGAGCACGCGTATGGGAGTACGTGAACGTCATTTCAATACCCAGTTACGTCAAAGGCGGAACTTGATTCCAGGTCAAAACATTACCCAAGCTCTCCAAGACGGATTACGTCGAGCCGTGAATCAAGTGTTGACCACCACCCCCGACCTCCACGATCAAGATCGCCTCTACTTTACAATAGCATCCGATCGCCTGCACAATAATTTTCAGGGGTGGGGATTACGTGCAGGTGAATGGCGTCGAGACACAGAGCGTGTGGAGGCCCTGTTCCAACGTTTAGCTCAAGCCCTCAACAGCAACGAACAATTTGAAATGGATGACTCCTTTCAAGTATCCATTACTCAAGTCCATCATGCTCCTCAAGGCACCGGCAAACCCCGTCGTGGGAAACCAGGTCATCCCACCATGGACCTGTTGAGAAAAAATTCCAAATCCATCATCCGGATTACCAACGACGACCAACTCTGTTGCGCCAGAGCCCTCGTCACGGCAAAGGCCAGAGTGGACCAGCACCCGAAATTGGCATCCATTCAGCGGGGGACTAAACTGCAAAAAGAAATGGCTCTCTTACTTCATCACGAGGCCAAGGTACCCTTCGGTCCTTGTGGCTATGATGCCTTGACCCAATTCAGTCAAGCTCCGTCCCTCACCGGTTACCAGATCCTGTTGGTCGATGCGCAGCGATCGTTCCACATCACCACGTTTGGAGGCCCTCAAGACAAATCGTTGATCCTGTTGCACAACCAAGACCATTATGATGTCATCACTCGATTACCGGGGTTTTTCGGATCCAGTTACGTCTGTGCCCATTGTTGGAAACCCTATGACCATGAAGATCGCCATCGATGCAATAAGAAAAAGCAATGCGGGGCCTGTCGTCAAAAAGAGTGTCCTGATTTCCAGGCCGCCTATCCTCGAGGTCAGAAAGCCACACAACGTTGCGACAGTTGTCATCGGGACTTTTTTGGAGACACCTGTTTCCAAATGCATCTCGTCAAGGACCACACGGGCAAACCTGCAGCCAACCTAGAGTCCTCCGTCTGCTTTCGTCGCCGTCGCTGTCGTGACTGTCGTAAACAGAACGTTGGATTAGACAAGAATGAAAAGCATAAATGTGGGTATATCGATTGTCCCTCCTGCCACGAGTACGTGGACGGGAAAACTCATCGTTGTTTCATTCAAACAGCCCCCAAACCTCAAGCCAAGAACAAAAGAAAGAGGAAACATCAAGGAGGCCCTCGTGCTAAACGAGGAGCTGTCGCAGACCTTCAAACCACACCAGAGGAGGAGGAGGAGGAGGAGGACGAGCTGCCCCCTTTACATGTGTTTTTTGACATTGAAGCCATGCAACCCCGGGAAAAACACATCGCCAATCTCGTCGTGGCCGAAACCGAAGACAACGACCAACCCATGTGTTTCCACGGCAACCATTGCGTCCGAGATTTCCTCGAATGGCTGGATACCTTGACCAACTATGACACCAGACAAGTCAATGTACTCGCTCATAACTTCCAGGGGTACGATGGTTATTTTGTCATTCATCAATACTATGACGACAATCGAATCGTCCAACAGCTACGGAACGGGTGTAAACTCTTGCAAGTCCAACACGACCGTATACAATTCATCGATTCGATGAGTTTCTTCCAGATGCCCCTCTCCGCCTTTCCCAAAACCTTTGGATTAACGGAATTGAAAAAAGGGTACTTCCCTCACCTGTTCAACCACCCCGATCACCAAACGTACGTGGGACCCGTACCAGCCCTCGATTACTACATGCCTGAAACCATGTCACCCGAAGACAAGCAAACCTTGGAAACGTGGCATCAACAGCAACGCAACAAAGTGTTTGACTTTCAGAAAGAATTGGTCGCCTATTGCAAGTCGGATGTACGCCTCTTGAAACAAGGTTGTCTGACATTCAAACGCTTGTTTGAAAACCTCACGGGCTTCAACCCCTTTGAGCATATCACCATTGCCTCTGCCTGCAACCGGGATTTACGCATGAACCGGATGATCCCCAACAGCATCGCCAGTGAACCCGTCCGTGGTTGGCGCAACTCCATCAATCAATCACGAGTAGCCCTCGAATGGCTCACCTGGTGTGCCCGAGAAAATAACATTCAGCATGTGCGCAATGCCGGCGAGGTTCGCATCCCAGCCATTGGCTTCGTGGATGGCTACTGCCACGACACCCGGACCGTGTACGAATTTCAAGGGTGTTTCACCCATGGATGCCCGACCTGTTATCCAAACCGCCACGAAACCCATGTCCGCCACTTTGATCGAAGCCTGCAAGATGTCTACGAGAGCGCCCTACAAAAGATCCAACGGTTAAAACAGCAAGGGTACACCGTCGTTCAAATATGGGAATGTGAATGGAACCGTCTCAAAGACACCTCCCTAGACATCCGTACGTTTGTGACCCAGCTTCAATTCATCGAGCCACTCAATCCGCGAGACGCCTTCTGCGGGGGTCGTACCAATGCCGTCAAGTTGTACCATCACGTCACCCCCAGTCAAAAGATCCATTACATCGATGTCACCTCTTTGTACCCATGGGTGAACAAAACCTGTGTGTACCCTAAAGGGCATCCTACCATCACCTACACCCCGGGTCACACCGACATCCACCAGTACTTTGGTCTCATCCAATGTCAAATCCTGCCTCCACGTCAACTGTATCATCCTGTCCTGCCTTATCGCCATGACGACAAACTCCTGTTTCCCCTCTGTGCCGCCTGTGTGGAACAAGAGATGCCTAAAAGACCATTACAGAGAACCTCGGAATGCGTGCACACTGACCGGCAACGTGTCCTGACGGGAACATGGTGCACCCCCGAATTAGAGAAAGCCGTCGAGCTTGGCTACCAAGTCCAGTACATCTATGAGGTGTGGCATTTTGACGACACCTGTGAGGGGCTGTTCAGAGACTACGTCAACACTTGGTTAAAAATCAAACAAGAAGCCAGTGGGTGGCCTAAGGACGACATGTCAGAGGAAGCCAAACAGGACTACATCCAGAAGTACTTCGAACATGAAGGTATCCAGTTGGAGTATGACAAAATTAAGAAGAACCCAGGGCTCCGCACCCTCGCTAAACTCATGCTCAACTCCATGTGGGGCAAGTTTGGACAACGCCTGAACAAAACACAAATCCAAACCTTTGATGATCCTCAAGCCTTCCACCGTTTCTTGAACACGGATACCATGGACGTACGACACGTCTCCGTCGTCAATGACCAAATGGTGGAAGTACATTATCAGTACCAGGACGAAGACATCCCCATGTCACCCAACCTTAACATTTTTGTAGCCTGTTTCACTACCTCTTGGGCCCGGCTCCGACTCTATACCGCCCTGGAGCAGCTGCAGCAACGTGTCTTGTACTACGACACCGACTCTGTCATCTTCGTTACAAACGAGGGACAACCCAACCCAGACTTGGGCGATTACCTCGGCGACTTTACCAGTGAATTGGACAACAAGGATCACATTATTGAATTTGTGTCAGGTGGTCCCAAGAACTATGGCTACCAAACACAGAATGGTCACGTTGAGTGCAAGGTGCGGGGATTTCGTCTCAACAGCGAAGGCAAACAACAATTGAATTACGACGTCATGAAAGCCAATGTCATCGATGAAATCCAGAAGCCCCAAAAGAATCCACGTGAGACCACGGTCTACAATACGCACCACATCGTGCGAAATCCTAACACCTATGAACTGTACACCTTTTCCCAAAAAGAAGATTACAAACTCGTCTACGACAAGAGAGTCCTGGATCCAAACACCTTCCTCACCTATCCCTATGGTTACCATTGACAGACGCGGCAAACCTGAATATGTGACTGATGTGAACTTGATCTGGATTATCACCAAGAGCCTTGGATCCTCATTCCATGACTTGTTGAAAACATGTCTTCCATTAAAACTATTTTTAACAACATCAACGCGTCTTTTTCTTTGACTCAAAGGATCACCCACGTTCCAGAAATTGGACTTTGGACTTTGCGCCCGCGTTTTCTTAGCGGTTTTAACCCACCTTGCGCCCCCGATCCTATTTTCAAACTCGCCAGCGATTTCTCATTCGAAAACACGTGACTTCCGGTTGCCTGAGCCCGCGATCCTTTTTTCCAACTGGTCCGCGGTTTCCCCTCCTAAAAACACGTGATTTCCGGTTCCGGTTATGACGTCATCCTTACATCAAAACGAGGCCTATCTTACCATCTGGGCGTCCTTTACTACTGCGGCGGAAATACATCTTCATGGAGCTAGAGTTTTCATGCCGGATACGAACGTTTGGCGCACCTTGTGTTTGATTGCACTACTTTGCTTTTAACTAGCATTCACGGTATCTTGGGAGGCCTATACCATGCAAGGAAGACTGGGAAGCTTCGTATCTACCTCGATCCCAAGGATCTCAACCGTTTACTCTGCGTAACAGGTGTAAACAGGGAAGGGGTAGCTCTGCTGCCCACAACCTTTCAGAGAACTACCTTTTGCCTGCAAGCAGCGACAGTAACACGGCGGACATACACCTTCATGGAGCTAGAGTTTTCGTGATACGAACGTGTTCATATACGGTATTTTGGGAGCTTTAACCGCATGTTTGTAGTCTTCAATTTTTTTTTCAAACGATCGCTTTAATCTGTTTAATATGGAGAATAAAGTATGATGTGAGGCCAGGTATTCATGTTATCAATCATGCAGTTCTTATGGCGTTCCAGCTTGTATCCTTTGCTGATTTCCCTACTAGCAGACGTCTCTTTCGTCAGAGCTAAAATTATTGCACTTCGTCAAAACATATGACTTTCAATGGAAATGTGAGAAATCCAATTAAAATACGAGGAATAAGACATATTAAACTCCAAACAAAAATTGATTTACCTCGCTGCTGAGTTGTTTTATTGCTATTCGATAGGCTTTTCTTGCTGACTTGAAGCGTTCATGGTTGGTGAAGCGATCTTGGTTGGAGGCACACAAGGATTAAAATACATTTTGAACCTCTGTGAATCTGCGTACAAATTCAATCACTTTAAAAGTATTCAATGGAGTGAAAATTACACCGATAGAGACGGTGCGACGTTAGTAAAACGTCATTTCAATTGTGTTAGGTGTCTTGAAAATTCCAGCTATAAAGTGCGTGTTGGAATTATGAATATATGAAATTCATATATTTGAACTGCGGAATGAAGAAATAAATGTGAAGAAGATCCTCGCAGTTATTTACACAACTTATGCAGTTGCGAAAAGAAAGCCTGAAAAAATCAGGCTTGCCGGGATTCGAACCCTGACCTCTGCGATACCGGTGCAGCGCTCTAACCAATTGAGCTAACAATTGACCAGCTCCCAGTTGGCTTGTTAGCTCAATTGGTTAGAGCGCTGCACCGGTATCGCAGAGGTCAGGGTTCGAATCCCGGCAAGCCTGATTTTTTCAGGCTTTCTTTTCGCAACTGCATAAGTTGCGTTAATAACTGCGAGGATCTTCGTCACATTTAAAGTGCACCTAACGCCAAAATATTTTTTTCGCTAAGATAACTCTTTGCACCTGTTCGAAAAGCATGACGCCTTTTTTTATGAAATCAGTAGTTATACAGTTGGCGGTTCTAGATCATTTTCAACGATTATCAAGCCAAGCCTTGCTTGGCTTGATGACCGTTGAAAATGATCTATAACCGAACCAACTGTATAACTACTCTTCCATTTAATGGCAATAATTTTAAGAAAATTCACATGTCGGTAAGGAGCTGATGTTCCCAGATCTTTTGAGCAAACTATATGTTTCCAGATCTGGCTCCATCGCGGCAATAGACCCCCCGGCATGCTAAGTATTTGGATGGCTTGCGAAGCAAGACGTTCAAAGACGACGCACGGGGATGGGGGGGTCGTTATTTGCAGCGGAACCTTGGTGGGAAGAGATATTATATTTCGAAAAAATATAATAGCGATGGGTTCTGCTATCTGCTGATGTTCTCAGATCTTTTCTTTCTGCCTGTGGCGTCATGATTTGATACCTTTTGGCTGGTTTCTTTCATTTTTTGCGATGCTGGTTTCATATGCTGATCCATATTTTTAGCATTGGGGAACAAAAGCGGAGCTTTTGTGAGGCAGTGAATTGATCGCTTTGCGATCAAGAGGGGAAGTTTCTTTTTGCGATGCTGGTTCCATTTCATGTAAATCTATATGTTTTATGTCATGATGTATCCAACGCATTATTCCATCACGTGACGCCACACTGCAGGAAGTTTATAATTCTCGGAAAAGCCACAGCTGTGGCGTGACGTCATGTTTGTAAGTACATAAAATAATATCTGATGTTATAGTAGAGGATGAATTGTAACAATGAATTACATGATGAACTTAAAGAATTAGGAGATATTGTTTGTCCTTTTTGTGACCAAAAATTGGAAGATTCTAATGAAAAACCGAAATATTATTCATGCTGTGATAATCAGTATATTATTAACGACGATGGGATGTTAGCATGTCTAAGTTGTGGTGTAGTACAAGGATATAATTATGTGAAAGAATATGTTAATTTTTATGAGAACAGACAAATTTGTAAGAAAATCTGTTTACCATCGAGAGTACCACATCAACAACATATTACTTGATATCAAAGAAAAATATAACATTGAAATATCAAACTGTCAGAAACATAAGATTGATATAATCTATGCAGAGATTGGTAAGATTATAAATGAAGTTATTGGTACAAGGAAAAGGATGATTAGCGTAAATTTCATTATGAGAAAGATATTCAAGATGATGGGAATACCTTACAAAAATATTCCAATTAGTAAATCGAAAAAAACATTAGCTTTTTACGATCGATATTGGGCAAGTATTATGTCTCTTATTGGTGATAAAATAAAATCTATTATTAGATGAATACCTTATTATATTTCTTTTCAAATTTGTCAGTTAAAGGACACATTTCAATGATTATTTCATCAAGAACTTTGACATGATCAAGAAATTCTTTTTCATTATACTCCAGTCCTCTCATAAAGGATCGTAAATGAGTTAAAACCTTTTCATACGTAGTGTACGCGAATTTACACATCTCGATCTTTCTTTTGTAATTTTTGACCTCTGAATATGTTTTTAGTATAAGCCCTGCGCCTGATATTGATCCAAGTACAGCGGGGTTTAACGTCACACCACCAGCCACAGTCCCAGTTACTATCAATACAACAGATCCAATGTTACATGCTATATTCTTCTTCTTGAAGCTTTTAAATGACTCTTTGTGGAGCCAGTATTGCTTATGGTAGAATTTGTACAATGCTTTCAACTCAGATATTCGATCTTCTGTTAAATTTTCTGAAACATGGTTCCAATTGAATATTCTTTCACGTCTAACCATATATATTATATGGTTACATTTTTTCTTTTTTGAACGATGTCTTAATACTAATGTATAATTTTCTAATGTTTCGAACTATTTTTTCTATATTCTCAATAATTTCGTTGATTAAAGTTGATGTTTTCATATTATATTGTTTAGATTATTCATTATGTTTTTCATCGGAAACCTCAACGCTTATTTCTTTTGGGATAATATATTCTAAAAAGCATTCCATACTCCAATCAGATGGATATCCGCATTGTGATATATAATGAATGAAAAAATATCTATGGCACTCTATATTTAATCAATAGTAAGAGTTCTTCATTTTTTAAAACTGAACCCAGTTCCACTGCCAAATGACCAAAAGCCAGTATTAAATTAATACTTATTGCCTGTGTTCGAGTTGCTTTGGTTGAAGTGTAAGTGATTGATTGAGTTAAATGGTCACTGTGTTTTACTTTTAAAGAAATAGGCGTATATCGTCTTTTGACTTTGAAATAGAGCACTGTTATAGTTAATATGTGGCTATGATTTGGAATGATTATTTTGTCACAACCATTTAATAAAAATGTGTTCCCATTTTTTGTATTCAAAATCCCATTTATGTAATGAACGGAACCACGCAAACGATGACCGTTTAAAGATAAATCTGTTTCCATCACCAATTTTCCATTCTCAATTACAAAAGCGGTGTCATAGACACTTGGGTCAACGTTTGAAATTGTTTCTTTTACACCATAAACAATAAGATGTCCAATTGTTAAAAGTGATGGAAAAGTAACTGTACAGTATGTTGCCCAGTTTTCGTACGGGCCCAGTTTTCGTACAAAAAGAGCTTTATTTGATTATTTTCGTGGGTCATTTAAATCTTGGTCAACCGAAGAATTCCAAAAATAAAAGGAACATTTCAGCTATAAATTGCCGGTTTTGCCGGGCTTTTTGACGAAGAAGCAGGTCAGTGCGGACAATTTCTTTCGAGGTGAGTGAAAGTTTAGCGGCTAATATTTGCACTTTTCACTGCACAGTAAAGGTATTGTAGATAAACAAATAGCCCGTTTTGTAGGTAATTTTGCACGGAACTTCATGACTTTTGGACAGATGATAGATAAAAGATGAAAGTGAATGGAAAAACTTTCAACACCAGCTCAAATTTAACTGCTCCTGAATTTTAGCGGTGAGAATCTTCGCATACTTTTCGGCTTACTGTGCCAGTTTTCGTACACTTAGCTAAGCCTTTCTCAAAACCTATTTTTAAATAAATTAAAAAACTGAATTTTAAACTTTACTGTTCGAAAACTAATAAGTCGCAAGTGCAGCAAAGATTACACAACAATCCTTGCAAAGTACAATACACTACATGTATTTGTTGTGGTATAACAGCGACGCTTTACATCCAGGTCATGCAAAGGTCACGAATATTTCATAAACTTAATCCCGCGCAAACAATCTAAATCGTCAAATAATTAACTAAGGTAGATGTCTATGCACAGAATGTTGACATACACCTTGAAATATCGTTGGTTTACCAGTTTTGCCGATTTTTTTTCACTCTGTTGCGATTCTATTAAACATTTACAAAAGTAGCTAAGAAAAGCAAGCGTAAGCGGAAACGGAAGTAAAGCGTTTGCTATTTTAAAGGCGTAAGAGGAAACGGAAGGAAAACGTCGAATCTTATACAGGCCTATTCTTAACAGTTGTAATACGCAGAGTAGTAACCTGTCAACTACCTTTACCAAGGCAGTAAATGACGTACGAGACAGTGGATTGAGCGTACGAAAAGCCGCCCAATTAAGTGAAGGACCAAAAAATCAGCACTGCAGGATCGATTAAACATCCACCCCCAGAATAACCATTTGCTATTTCCACCAATTATTGGTCACTAAGCCGATATTTATTCACAAATCGAAGAGAAAACACGATAAGCACTCAGCAGGGTGGCTGACACATCGGTTTGCGTCGAGCGTTTTCGTGGAGAAATGTTGCTTTGTCGATGTACGAAAACTGGGCCAGGTGTACGAAGACTGGGCAACTTAGGAGTTTTGGGAAAAATGGCATAATTTTGAACATACGTCGATCAAGCGGCCAATCGTTTTATATATTGAAGGTAAGTAAATGGGCTATCTTTAATAGAAATTTCAGAAATTTTCATCTCAAAGACGAAAAGATATAGCGATTACAAACTAAAGTGTACGAAAACTGGGCAACACACTGTACCGTGTAGATCGAGATAAATAAATTGTGGAGGCGAGCTACCCCATCGGTGAAAATTGATAACTGTTTTGGTATAGTTTTCGAATGTTTTTGTTGCATAATTAGAAATTGAAATCGTAGTGCCTTGCACTGCCACACTCAACTCACTCATTTCCGGCGGAAACCATTCAACTACCAAAGTATAGTAACCGACTGGAAGTTTATAAAGGTTAAAACCGAGGCGTGATTGGTACTGGTTTGGTGAGCTTTTTTGAAACAGGAGTTTAAGTTGGTAAGCGTTTTTATTAATTTGATGTGGAGAATTGGAAAAATCAACAATACCCAAAACCTGAATATTTAATTCACTTGAAGATTCGTCGTCGTTTTCCATTAAATATCTGAAGGCGTCTTTTTTTTGTCCTGAATTAATAATCTGAGATTCATGAATTTTTTGAGTGAAAAGATTTCTCAAAGTTGTTATTTCATTTTCCATTAACTCAACATTAACTGCGGATTTTGAGTCTCTGTAATCGGTTTGTAAGTTAATAATTTTATTGTTATTTAAATTCAAGTCTCCCGACATACTTGTTGTGCCATCAAGTTTGAGATAATTTTTTTGCGAGTTAGTGATTCTCTGAGTGATATATTCTACAGTAGCAACGTCTTTTTGGTTTACTGGAAATTTGACATTGGTGATCGCATTATCTTTCATATCGATAGTAGTGTCCTTATCTAATTTTTTCGCAAGCTGATTATCGACATACTTTTTATTTGTTGCTTGATCTGCCTGTAATGGATCTTTAACGTTAAAGATTGTATTATTGTTCATGTCTAAAGTTTGTTCCATAGATCCACCTTCTTTTTTACTCAAAAAAATGGCTCTAGCTGTGTTATATGATATTGCCTTATTAGTATTTCCATGGACTGGATATGGTTGAGATTGTAAAATTAAATCTCCTGTCATTGTACTACCTGATTTTGAAACAAACTGAGTTGTATCCATACTTGGAATCTTAGCTATTTCACTATCTAACTGGCTTTTTGTAACCACATCATTATTATTGGTTCCTTGTTTTACATTCACTAATTTTTTATTCTGCATATCATAATCATTATTAGCATCTAATTTAAATCCAATACCAGGTAAACCTCTTGAACCTATCTTACCTAGTCCTTGAGAATCATCATGATTAAGGATACCGTTGGTATAACTCATATATTAATGGTTTATATTCTTTCATCGAAATTTCGGGCTACCTTTTTTTTGACCTTATCAACATACAAAAAACTATATGGATCCTTAGTAGCTTTCTGATAATCCTGTTTGTTAACACCCAATTCTCGGCAAATCATCGATTGCTCGTTTATAGAAGGAAAATCAAAAACACAAAAATGTGAACTATTCAGTCTTATTGTTTCATCGGTTCCGTAATAGCTTTGACTCAAATATATACAACAACAATTTTTATTTCTTGAATTGGTGAAGTAGTCTCGTATCCGTTCGTCATTTTTCTTACCTGTATTCAAATAGTCATCAAATATGATTAATTTTTGGTTTTCATCAGACAAATCTGTCAGAGGGATGATTTCATCGTTACTTGCTTCTATCACGTCATAACCGACATCTTTTGATATTGGTTCAAAAAATTTCAACAGATGCTTATATTTGCTTTGGGAGAGATTGCGAGCGTAAAGGTATATCTTGTCAAAGAACAATAGTCTGTAGATCATAAAAAGCACAAGGTTAGTCTTGCCACCACTAGAGGGAGCACAAATAAGCATCCTGAAACATCGGTTTGGCATGAAACTCTTTAATTGAACAAAATCGTCATTGTCATCATCTTGGATGTCGTAATTTTGAATCTTCATATGATATTATGTTATACAATTTCACACGCTATGCGACACGCTATGCGACACGCTATGCGAGCTTTTTTATATATGATAACCCTAATTTTTCCGAACAAAATACGAAATTTTATGTAAACAAATGATATAATGAGTTTACTCAAATGGAAAGAAATGGCTGAGAAACGATCCGAGCTTGGTAAAAAGATTAACACAGTAAGAGATACAATAAAACAAAAAAAGATATCTGATCAAATGGGTGAAGTCGAGGCAGAGAAACTTTTCAAACCTATAACATCTGAGTTAAAGGAACTTACAGCCCCAAAAGCACCGTTGAGAAGATTGGTAAAGAAAAAGCGACCTGTTCCAGATTATGGAATAGCTATTGATGATGAAGTGCCTGATTATGGATTGGAAGATCTATTTGGTGATCAAGTTCTACCACAAAATGACAAACAATTGGTTCCAAAACCTCCATCTTATGAAGATGTCTTCAAGGATTTAGCATCAGGTAAAAAACAAATGTATATAGATCCAGAATACATGTATGAACCTGAAGATCTTCCACCTGAATACGAAGAAGAAGTACCTGATTATAACATTCTCGAGGAGGATGAAATTAACCAAGCTTTAGATAAATTGAATATTCCGAACTACGATGATGTTGAATTACGTCTAACAGAAAAGGGTATGGATGATAAAAAGAGTAAAGCTTATCTGAAAAACATCTTGAAAAATGCTAAAGAGAAACGACAACAACTTTCTGGATATTCGATGAATATTACTAAAAAATTAAATAGTGGCTCAATCACTGAAGCTGAGGCTCAATATCGAAGAAAAATTATTCAAGATACAAGAAAGGTTCTTACTGATTATGTAAATTACAATAATCAAAGACTGAAAAATATTAAAGGATCTGGTTTGAAGAAAAAAACAAAAAAAGGTGGACAGATAATGTTTTTCAATAATCCAACAGAAATGATGAAAAAACTTGAACTGATTATCGGATCAAAGGTTGCTGGTAATAATAGCATCGAACTACGGAATACAGGCGTCGCTCTTCTCGACATCTTGTTGAGAAATTCAATACTCAATAAGTCACAATATAACAAAATATACAAAAACTATTTTATATAAACTAATCATATAATGGATAGACAACTTATCTTATCATCCCATACAGTCAGAGACAAGAATGGTAATAAACCGAGTGATTTCATAATCAAATACATCAATCCGATAATTCTCAATCCAAATCGACAATATGAAATCGGACAAGACCGAATCATTTCAATGTCATTTACTTGGTTTAATGTGACAAAAGAACTCAATAATCAGAAAATCAGATATTCATCTGATAGTGGTACTAATTGGACAGAGTTGATATTAAGTCCTGGTGTATGGAACTATGTCGATTTCAATAATTTTTTAAAGGATGAAACTAAAACAGGAACAGCTAACAATCCGTCATATCCGATCAGTCTCGAATTCGACGATACAATATTTCGCACAATAATCACATTAGCCACAAATTATAGATTAGATCTGACTCAGTCAGATTTCAATAATCTCATCGGTTTCAATAAAAAGATTCTAACTTCTTCTGAAAATGTTGGTGATTACATTCCTAATCTCTCTCAAGACAGGGAAATCTTGAACGTTCATTGTGACCTCATATCCGAAAGTCTAGTTGATGGTGATGAAACGGATATTATATGTAGTTTCAGTACCTCAACTCTCACCCCGAGTTATAGTTTCACACAAGAGCCAAGACGAGTACAGTTCAATCCTGTCAATAAAAATACGATTAATAAAATTCGGATTTATATCACCGACGGTAAACGAAGAATTATAGATCTTAATCATAGTGACACTTCATTCAGTTTGATTTTAAGAGAGAAGAGAGATTAATCTAACTAATAGTTATATATGTCGTCGTATGAATACAAGCGTATTTATCATCCAAAACTTGGACGATTTGTTTATGAACATAAAGGATCTGGGATCATTGTTGACAACATTTTCAAACCTGTTGGAAGGGTGTTAAGTAAAGTTCCAGAAATGGTTTTAAAACCTTTTGCCAAAAAAGCGCTTGAATCTGGTATTTCACATGCTGGAGACAAACTGGGAAAAAAAGCAGCTGAAAAAAGCGGAGAGCTTATTATGAGAAAATTACACGGTTCAACTAAACAATCAATGAATAAAACCATGAAACCAACCAAACCTACTAAACCAAAACAAGAAGAAGATTACAACACAATTCTGAATAGACTTATATCTGGTACTGGATTAAGACGATAAAATGTTATTAAAAAGTGAATTTTATCCAATTATAAATAGACTAGCAAGTGGGAAATGGTTTATATAAAAAGTGAATTTTATCTAAACTATCAATATATAATGAGTTTCAGAACAAGTGATAATTTACAAAGATATGAATACGTTCATTTCCATTTGGACAATGTCATTGAGCAACCTGCTAACAATCAATCACAGAAAAAGACGGGTTACAGATTCACAATCAACGATAGGTCGACTATGTTCGATTTTTTTAATGGGTATTTCGAAGTAACTAAAGAGCTTCAAAAAAGGGCAGATGGTACTGGATATGCTCAAGCAGATCGCATCACCATGATAAACGGATCTTCTAGTTTGATCAAACATATGGTTATTAAATCGTCTGGTAAAATAGTATACGAGAGTGATAATTTACATAGAATTACGAATGTTAAAAATTTACTCGAATATAGTGATGATTTTAGTAGATCCGTTGGAAAGAATTCGTTCTGGTATCTTGATACTGACAGAACTACAGCAGATACAAACACAGGTTTCGAAGCCCGTCGCATTTTAACCCAGGCTAATCAGAATAACGGCGGCGGAGGAGCTAAATCGAATAACGAGATGATACCGTTGAACCGATACAGTTTTTTCCAAGAATTAGAAAAAAAAATGTTGCCCCCAATGCAGCTCGCATTTGAACTTACACTTAACGAAGACAGTGAAATGATTCACATGGCAAACGGCACAGACGCTGGTCGTGTTGTAGTAAAGAGATTGTATCTTTGGCTCCCTAGATTAATCCCAAAAGACAGCATGTATAGTAATTTCGTTTCAGAGTTTCTTAAGCCAACAACCTGGACATATATGCGAGATCTCTACAATCAGTCAGCTAATACCCGAGCTTTACAGAATATGTTTCAAATCAGTCCAGCTATCGACGACGTTAAACATGTTTTTATATATCTCCAGCGGACAGATGCACCGAATGATGATGAAGCAGAGAGGAGTCCGTATTTGTTCGATACTTTCAAGTTGAATGCCGCTAACGCTAATAGCTCTCTCTCGAGTTGTCGTTTAGAATATGGAAACAACACGTTCTATCCCGAACTAGAATACGATGCAGATTCTAAAATCAGGATATTCAATGATCTCATGAGTTATGCATTTCGTAAAAACGATTACAATTCTGGGACACAACTTAATGTATCTAATTTTAGTAGTTTGTACGGATTAATATATTTCGATTTGACATATCAAAAAGAGGTAGTGACAAGAGATCCTAAACAGTTGATTCTCCATTATCGTCTCAATGTAGCCCCAGCCGCAAACGTCCGAGCTCATAGCATCGTATTTTACGAGAGTGAGGTTGTGGTTAAGACAGTTGGAAATGAATTGATGATAGTTTAAATGAATAAGTTTTTTAAAACAGAATTTATCTAACATATATAATATATGACGCAACTATACGAAATCAAAGTTAGTTTATCACCAAACCAGAAAAAGAATCTTAGTAACGCGTATCATAAAAGAGAAACTATCGTTTTGAGATTGACAAAGGATTCATTATCTGGGAATGACACTCTATACGTACCTCAGAATATAGTTAAGCGATTGGATAAAAATAGAAAATTGAAAAAGGGAATGGACATCAAACTAGCAAAAACAAACATTCGAAAGCAAGTTGGTGGATCACTCCTCTCTACAGTTTTGAATCTGGGACGAACTTTTGTTCCCACTATTGCTAAGACTCTTGGATTGTCGGCTTTAGCTGGAGCAGCTAGTGAAGGAGCATCTCAGATCGTCAAAAAGATATCTGGAAAAGGAATTCAAACTGGTGGGTTTCTCATACCACAAAATAAAATCAACCAGTTGATAGCATATAAACATCTTTTGACCACAAAACAAAAACAAGATATATTAAATGCTCTACAAACAGGCTCTGGTGTTCATATAAAACCGACGAAAGTACAAACAGGTGGGTTTTTAGGTACTCTTCTTGCATCAATTGGAGTTCCTTTAGCTCTTGAGGTAATAAAGAAAATCACTGGTAATGGTTCTCCTCGGATGGGACAGCCTAAACAAATACCACCCAGATCTAACAATCAAAATGGTGGTTTGTTAGACCCAATATATAGAACTCCACCTTTTTATGGAAATTGGCCGAACGATACAATCGGTATGGGAATTAAAAAAAAAAGAAACGCTCACAAAAAGGGCGACGGTCTGCTATTAGGCAAGAACTCACCATTCAAAAACGTCCCTCTTCTGAACATTCTGTTGTAAAACCCCAATTCCATAAGAATGTCCCATTAAGCAATTACGATTTAATAAAATGGTGTAAATATCTGAATATCCCAATTAATGATGTATTGTCAAGAGATGAAAATGTTCCTCACAATCATAGACAGGCTCTATTCATTTACAATCTTGAACCATCATATATGAGCGGTAGCCATTGGGTATCCACGTATGTGAAAGATAACGTCGTCAATTACTTTGATAGCTTTGGTTTGCCTCCCTTCGAAGAAATTGTCAATCATGCGAGAAAAAAGAATTTAACATTGCTTCATCAGAACAATCAAATACAAAATTTACTGACGACAACATGCGGTTACTTCTGTTTATATTTTTTGAATGAGATGAATAAGGGCAAATCATATTTTGATCTGTTGGAAGTTTTCGACATATATGATACGAAGAATAATGAGAAATTCTTAGAACAGTATTTCAAAAATATCTAACTCATATTATATATGAAATCTTATTGTGTCAAACAAAAGAAACATACTCTATGTGTGCCAGGAAGCGAACAATATGTGAGAGCCAAAAATAACAGACTTATGATGAAATGTATTTGTGCTGAATGTGGTATTACAAAAACCAAATTCATCAAAAGCCAAAAGGGAGGTGAAAATCCATTAGGTAAAGCTTTCGAGGCAGCCAAAATAGCCGAACAAATAACTCGCAAAGTAATTCCATCAACCAACCATGTATTTGACCGATATTGGTCTGGTGATATCTTAAAAGGTGCTTTTAATAAAGAAACTGGTTTGACAAGCAATAAATTCTGGACTAGACCAAAGAAGGGTACTGTCATGCGTTTGGTGAAAAATCCGAAAACTGGTAAATATGAAAACGTATATATTGAACCTTAATCTAATCTAATCATATTATATATGAAATCTTATTGTGTCAAACAAAAGAAACATACTCTATGTGTGCCAGGAAGCGAACAATATGTGAGAGCCAAAAATAACAGACTTATGATGAAATGCACTTGTGCTGAATGCGGAATCACTAAGACGAAATTCGTCAAACAGGCGGGAAACGGGGTCGCCCGTCGAAAGGGGCGGGCTTACTAGATACAGTAGCATCGACTGGTACTGATTTATTGATTCACCACGGTATTCCTTGGCTTGGAAAAAAGGCAGTTGAAATGGGAAGATATTATGGATCAGAAGCCTTGAGAAACCCAAAACTGCAGAAAAAGGCTATCGATTATGCTCTGGATAAGTTGAATCCAATGATTCAAAATGTCGGAAGTCAAGCTCTTGATCAATTATCAACCAAAATTAGACCAAATAGAAAGTATAAAACCGACAGAAAGGATTTGGATGGTGGTAGTTTAGATATCCATAAACTAATTGGGAAATTACCGACACCAAAAGCTGGATGGACTCCTGGAAAGTATAAATACATGGGGGCATACAACCCTCTCGATAAACAGTTAGAGTACGATAAAAACACTGGAGAGGTCACCAAGTGGCACGTACAACCTTACAATGAAGTTGATAGAATATCAGCTCATCATGATATTTGTTATGATATGGGAAAAAACAAAGGTGAATGTGACAAAGTAATGGTCAAGTCATTGGATAAAATACCTTATGGACAGATGCCAAAATGGGGACAAACAGCACGATTTCTAATCAACACAAAACAAAAACTAGGTCTTGGTGTAACAAAACAAAGGAAGACAAAAAACGGGAAAGGCCGTCGAGTGAAGAAAACTGGCAAAAAGAATTAGCTGATGAATTACATAAACCGATAAAGCGTAACTTCACCCGGCGGCGAGTACTTGTAAACCATATTGACGAGACATGGTGTTCAGATATCGTTGAGATGCAAAAATTCAGTCGATGGAACGCTGGCTACAGATATCTTCTCATGGTTCTAGATGTATTCTCTAAATACGGTTGGATAGTTCCATTAAAAGATAAAAAGGGTGAAACCGTTATGAATGCTTTTAAAACAATATTCAAACAGGGGCGTAAACCACAATATCTTTGGACAGACAAAGGCAAGGAGTATTACAACAAACATGTTAAGGAACTACTTGATAAGAATAAAATAACCTTGTACTCAACTGAGAATGAGGAAAAGTCGTCAGTTTGTGAAAGATGGAACCGTACAATCAAAACCAAGATGTGGAAGCAGTTTACTGTTCAAGGTAATACACAGTATTTAGACATGCTACCCAAATTAGTGAAACAATATAACAACACCAGACATTCAAGCATAAAGATGACACCGACAGAAGCTAGTAAAAAGAAGAATGAAGGAGTTGTTTACTTTAATCTGTACGGTGATATGGAAACATTAAAACAAAAACCGAAATTCAAAATAGGTGATAAGGTTAGAATAAGTAAGTATAAACGGAATGTGTTTGATAAAGGATATACCCCAAATTGGTCTGAGGAAATTTTTACAGTTGATGAAATACAACATACCAATCCAATCACTTACAAACTAAAGGATCTCAGAGGTGAAGACATTAAAGGGAGTTTCTATGAACCTGAATTACTGAAAGCTGAACAACAGGTATTCAGAATTGATAAAGTTATTCGGAGGGATTATAAAAAGAAGCAAGCTTTGGTGAAGTGGAAGGGTTATAGTGATAAATTCAGCAGTTGGATACCGTTTAAGAACTTGAAGGATATATAAAAATTTTATGTAAACATATATATAGATGGAAAATCAGCTGTGGTTTTGCGATTTTTGTAAGAGGAAATATAGTTTGAAGAGAAAGGAAAAACATCTTCAGACCGAAGTTCATAAAAAAAATGAAGAACGTCTAAATCTTCGTTCAGACTATGAATTTTATAGATTAATTCGACAAAAAGGTTTGTTTGGAGATCAGCGATATATAAGTTTTTTAGGGTTCAAATCACTAAGAGAATTTCATAGAGAATTTTATAACGATTGATACAGGCTATTAATATATAACCTTATTATATGAATACCGTAACTGGTGAAAAATTCAACTTATTAAAACATAGAGCAATCAACGTGTATGGTTCTAAGAACCTTGAATACTCCAACAGAATGAATAAAAAGTATGTTGTTACTCTTAAAAATGACAATAAAATACACTTTGGAGACAGACGGTATGAAGATTTTTTAATCCATAAGAATACAAAAAGACGTATGCAATATCGTAAAAGAGCCTCCAAGATAAAAAACAAAGCTGGTAAATTGACATATAAGGATCCTAATTATGCTAATTACTGGAGCTATCATCTGCTGTGGTGAACATGTTGAAACGCACAAGTCAAAGATATTTAAAAATAAAACATATAGTATTAATATATGAGTAAAAATAAAATAGGAAGACCTAAAGTATTTTCAAATGAAGAAATTAGAAACCATAGAACAAAGTACATGGTAAATAAAGAATGGTATTGCGATGTTTGCAAAAATGGACCAAATTACACTCTTGCTGGCAAATGGATGCATTGCAAATCAAAAAAGCACATCAAAAACGCTGAAAAATAATATAGTTCAAAGGATTTGTATTCAGATCATTTGAATTCTGGGGAATTTAAAACGCGTTAGAAAAACATTTAAATAAAAAACTTATAGGATATATATATATAGAATGAAATTAGAAGAATCTAATCATATTAATATGAATAAAGCTAGTTTGAAGAAACTCAGTAAATCACAACTTATTAAATTACTTCTCAAGCAGGAGAAGCCAGTTCCAATGCCAAGGATGCCAATACCAACACCTCGCAAGAGTGTCAAACAAATGGTTAAGCAGTACGAAGAAAACATCATTCTTCCACCTCCAAAATTCAGGGATAATTACAAACCCATTCCAGCACCAAGAACTAAACAAAATGCTGTTAAAAAACCTGTTCCGACATCAAGAACCATAATACAACAAATAGACAAAGCTTTAAAAGGTTATACAAAGTCATTTGAAATCGGCATCAGAAACAATAAAGACCCTTTAATTCAAATGCAAAACACTAGAAAGGCTATAGAACAACGTGTAATAACTTTATTGAATGAAATGAAAGGCTTAAAATACGTTGAAACATTGAAAGTCACATTCAATAAAATTTCTGATGGTGAAATAGTTGAAAAGCCAGCATATTTTAATAGCGCACCTCAAACACTAATCAACCGAATGGAAATTACTGATTCATTACAATCAACAAAACAAAATATCTTGAACCTTATCTCCCAGTGGATATCAGAAGGATCTGGTTGGATAATCCAATCTGTTGATAGCCATTACCTCAACATTATCAAATACGAACCCATGAAAGGATCCTCATATATCAAACTGCCTAACGAACTGAGAAATTCAAAGAAGGGATTAATAAACATGAAAAATGAGGATAATGAATGCTTCCGATGGTGTCACATCAGACATTTGAATCCACAAGAGAAATATCCTCAAAGAATTAAGAAGACTGACAAACAATACGTTGAAAAGTTGGATTACTCAGGTGTCGATTTTCCAGTTGGTGTCAAACATTACAACAAAATTGAGAAGCAAAACAGTATCAATATAAATGTATTCGGATACGAAAACAAACAGCCATATCCCATCTATATTTCAAAAGAAAAGTATGAAGATCATATTGAACTACTTCTAGTAACTGAAAAAGAAAACAAGCACTATGTTCTAATAAAGGATTTTAACAGATTCATGTATAACCAAACAAAACATGAACACAGGAAACACTTTTGCATGCACTGTCTGCAATGTTTCAGTTCCGACAGGGTGTTAAGCAATCACAAAGAAAACTGTATTCAAGTGAACGGTACTCAAGCAATTAAAATGCCTAACAAAGACAATAACATACTGAAATTCAACAACTTTCATAAACAGCAACCTGTACCATTTGTTATTTATGCTGATTTTGAGGCTATAACTGAAAAGGTGCAAGGATGCCAACAAAAAGGTAATAAATCATACACCGAAGCTTACCAAAGGCATACAGACTGTAGTTATAGTTATAAATTGGTTTGTTGTTATGACGACAAATATACAAAACCAATACAAATATACAGAGGTGAAAAGGCTGTATATAAATTCATGGAAAATATTTTAGAAGAAGTGAAATACTGCAAAAGAGTAATGAAAAAATATTTCAATAAACCATTGAGAATGACAGAAGAGAATGAAAAGGAATTCAAAAAAGCAACAACATGCCACATCTGTGATAAAAAATATACTGAAAAAGACATACGCGTCAGAGATCATTGTCATATAACTGGTGAATATAGAGGATCTTCTCACCAACAATGCAATCTCAAACTCAGAATAAATCCAGAAGAAATTAAAATTCCTGTTATATTCCATAATTTGAGAGGTTACGACATGCATACAAAAATAATAAAGGAGAGGAGAAAAAAATGGACATCAATGCTATTCCAAATAACATGGAGAAGTATATGGCTTTCATGCTTGGCAACCATCTGACATTCATCGACAGTTTCCAATTCATGAGTTCAAGTTTGGATAAATTAGTAAGCAACTTACCAGCAGAAGCTTTGAAGTATACAAACAAAAGATTCCGAAAAGAAAAATTCAATCTTATGACACGAAAAGGCATTTATCCGTATGATTACATGGACAGTTTTGAAAAATTCAATAAAACAGAATTACCGACTAAGGAAGAATTTTACAGCATATTAAATAATGAGCATATTTCAGATAAAGATTATTGTCATGCTAAGAAAGTGTGGAATACATTTCAATTACAAACAATGGGTGAATACCATAATTTATATCTCCAGTCTGATATTCTTTTATTAGCTGATGTGTTTGAAAACTTCCGCAAAACATGTCTTCAGTATTACAAATTAGACCCATGCCACTATTTCACTAGCCCTGGTTTGAGTTGGGACGCCATGTTGAAGATGACTGATATTAAATTGGAACTGATGACTGACATTGATATGTTTCAATTCATTGAAAAAGGAATGCGTGGTGGTATATCTTATATTGTCAATCGATATGGAAAAGCAAACAATAAGTACATGAGAGAATACAATGAGAATGAACCCTCAAAATACATTATGTATCTTGATGCTAATAATTTATACGGTTGGGCTATGAGTCAATATCTCCCCACTGGCGGTTTCAAATGGTTGACGGAAAAGCAGATTAATAAAATCAATTTAGCTCAGTATAATGAAGACAGTAATAAAGGATTGTTAATAGAAGTCGATTTAGAATACCCGAAAGAGTTGCATGACCTTCATAATGACTACCCATTAGCCGCCGAGAGAGTTCGTGTAAACAATAACATGCTGTCTAAGTATTGTAAAAGAATAGCTACAAAATATAATATATCGACAGGACTAGTAGGCAAACTAATTCCTACATTAAGCAAAAAAGAAAAATATGTTCTGCATTACAGAAACCTGCAACTGTACCTAGATCTTGGATTGTAAATAAACAAAGTCCATCGAGTGTTAGAATTCAATCAGTCACCTTGGCTCAAACAATACATTCAATTCAATACACTGAAACGTACTAAAGCGAAAAATTCATTCGAAAAAGATTTCTTCAAACTTATGAATAACTCAGTATTTGGTAAAACTATGGAAAATATAAGAAAGAGAGTTGATGTCAGACTTGTTACTGATGAAAAGAAACTATTGAAGATGGCTTCTAAACCTACTTATGTAAGCAGTACGATATTCAACGAAAATCTAGTTGCTGTGCATAAAATAAAGGAAACGCTCACTTTAAACAGGCCTGCATATGTTGGAATGTGTATTCTAGATCTAAGCAAGACATTGATGTATGATTTTCATTATAACTACATAAAAGAAAAGTATGGTGACAAAGCCAAATTATTATTCACAGACACAGACTCATTAACATATGAGATTGAAGCTGAAGATGTGTACCAAGACTTTTGGAATGACAAAAATCGATTTGACAGCAGCGACTATCCAGAAAACTCTCCGTATTTTGATAAGACAAACAAGAAGGTAATTGGTAAATTCAAAGATGAAGCCGCTGGAATACCAATCACAGAATTTGTCGGTTTGCGATCAAAAATGTATAGCTACATAAAAGACAACAAGAAAGGCGGAAAAACAGCTAAAGGAATCAAGAAAAATATAATAAAGAACACCATCAAACATGAAGACTACAAAAATGTTTTATTAGAAAATAAACAAATACATCACACCATGAAGACAATCAGAAGCATTAACCATCAACTTGGAAGTTACGATATTAATAAAGTTTCACTCAGTTGTTTTGACGATAAAAGATATATATCAAATGATGGAATCCAAAGTCACGCTTACGGGCATTATAAGATCTGAAGATTGTCATACAAGTACTAACAAACACAGTCTAATTAATGATCCATTATGTTCCACAGCTTTCCCATCAGGTTGGTCATTTTTAATCACTCTTCATTCGTGCTGTAGTATTTCCATTCCTCTGGTAGGGGTTGGTCAATAATCGACTCGTTTGACGATTATTCCTCAGATGCTCCCTGAAATTTTTAACTTGAGAATTCTTCTTTATTTGATCCGCCAACTTCCTTCTTGATCTTTCAGATGTTATCATTTTCTTATATTCTTCAAGAACAATGATGTAACGATCCACAGAATCCCCAACTGAATTTAGATCCAAAGACTCCAAAGTATAGATCTCTCGATTGATATCAAATGTGAAGACTTCTTCATTACCCATTTGACTTTCAATAACCTTAATAGAATCCTGAATTCTATTACACGCAGATTGAAACCTGGAACTCAGCTCTTCAGATGAGGTAGGCATTTCGTATTTTATCGGAAAATTTATCAAAAACTATATTTTATCAGATTTTTTATCAACTGGTAAATTTATGGGTACGCTTTTAATTGGTTGAAAAAATCATACGACTATCATGTGGCCGTCTCATGACCTTGGAAAATAGATGAGTCATTTCCTGTTTACATCAGATATGTCTAAACTTGTTTCTGAGAAAAACTTCCTGCTTTTCCGAGAATTATAAACTTCCTGCAGTGTGGCGTCACGTGATGGAAGAATGCGTTGAATACATCATGAGATAAAAATGGAACCAGCATCGCAAAAAGAAACTTCCCCTCTTGATCGCAAAGCGATCAATTCACTGCCTCACAAAAGCTCCGCTTTTGTTCCCCAATGCTAAAAATATGGATCAGCATATGAAACCAGCATCGCAAAAAATGAAAGAAACCAGCCAAAAGGTATCAAATCATGACGCCACAGGCAGAAAGAAAAGATCTGAGAACATCAGCAGATAGCGGAACCCATCGCTATTATATTTCTTCGAAATATAATATCTCTTCCCACCAAGGTTCCGCTGCAAATAACGACCCCCCCATCCCCGTGCGTCGTCTTTGAACGTCTTGCTTCGCAAGCCATCCAAATACTTAGCATGCCGGGGGGTCTATTGCCGCGATGGAGCCAGATCTGGAAACATATAGTTTGCTCAAAAGATCTGGGAACATCAGCTCCTTACCGACATGTGAATTTCCTTAAAATTATTGCCATTAAATGGAAGAGTAGTTATACAGTTGGTTCGGTTATAGATCATTTTCAACGGTCATCAAGCCAAGCAAGGCTTGGCTTGATAATCGTTGAAAATGATCTAGAACCGCCAACTGTATAACTACTGAAATCCCCCTCAGTCTCGACTTTTTATAGGCTGTAAAAGTTACGAAATCTAGCCATCATCTGGTACACGACCGAGCTAGTGAGGGCATGGGTCTATCCTGGATTTGACATCACAAACTGATTTGCATCTCCTTAAGTCTTTGTAAACATGCATGCAAAGCAGTTTGTGACGCCAAATCAAGAATAGACCCATGCCCCTTCTAACTCGGTCGTGCGACAAATGGTGCTTAGTTTGTCGTAAGTTTTGAAGCCCATAAAAAAGTCAAAAACTGCAAATAATGGCGAAATGTTTTTAAAATAGGTGCAAAGATTTATATTAGCGTAAAAAATTTTTTGGGTTTAGGTGCACTTTAAATTGCGTATTACGACTGGAAGCGGATTGCAGAAGTTTTAAATAGACCGTTTACTGTTACTATAATGTGAATCTCTCTTTTATTGTTATAGGTGATAGCTATTGGGGAAATACCTTTTAGCAGGCATAATCAAAAAATTTTCAAGAGCAGAAAAGAGAAGTGCAAAGTCGACCAAAATCCCATACTCCCTCCCCCCAACCAACCAATATGGCGTCCGAAACAGTGAAAGGACTCTTTATAGCATTGGAATAACAACGCTTCCAGCTAACAATAAAGACTGATTAGATTGCTGCGATTGCTCATTCGGTGACGATCGATGTAAAAGTCGCTGCTTGAGGTGTTTTAAGATGCTAAATATGATCACTGAGCAGTTTTTTTTTCAGCCATTGAGCGAGCGCAACCGCCGGGCAGGGGAGTATATATAATGCATCAGTCAATTCCAGCGGTGCCCATCCCCCCCCCCGGGGGCATTAGCCGGGCATTTGCTCATGTTTCAATCCCAGGGTTCTGGCATGTGAAATTTTATTACTGCCCGGGGGTCGACATTTGCATACCCCCGGGACGACCCCGGGGCATTTGAGACCCTTGTCAGGTTTTGGTTCTCGCATGTATTATATGGATTTTAGAGCTATCCAAGATCATCACTTTCGTAAAAATCTTTTACGATCTTTTTTATACGGATCATGCGTTTTCAGTTCTTCGATAACTTGTTGTATTTATAAAATAAGCATTTCTTACCTTATTTTAAAAACAAACACATGAATTGTGCGCGTCAAAATCAAGTAAATGAACGAATCATTGAACCAAAGAGTAAACCAAAAGGAACTGTCTTGTACACAATTTGGCCTGTTATTGATAAAGTGACATTAAAGCAAATGAACAAACGGAGGATAGATGCAAGGGTAAACAACCGAAAAACATTGAAATTAAAGGCTGGTTTCCATACGATCGCTATGATCGCTGCAATCACTGGAAACAACGTTCAGCAATCGTTGCGATCATATAGAAACCACTCTTCAGCAATCGTTGTGAAATGCTGTGATCGCTACGATCGCTGAAGTGCGGTATCCATATGATCACAACGATTGCTGAATGTTGTTTCCAGCGATTGCAGCGATCGTAACGATGATATGGAAACCAGCATTAATGATGAGTGACACTTTCTTGTTATGATTTATCAAATCTTGAGCAGTGTTGCTTTCTAGATGATCCCGGGGGTGAGGCATTTGCCTTCTGTTTTGGTCCTACCCCGGGGCATTTGACGGACTTATTTGTCCCCACCCCCGGGAATTTGCCATTAAAAAAAATGCTAATGCCCGGGGGGGTGGCCCGGGGGGGGGATGGGCACAGATGGAATTGACTGATGCATAATAATGTGATATGCTATTATCGCAGTATATACTCTGCATATTTTTAAGCCATTAACGCAGTGTGTATTACTATCTATAATAACATAATAGCTATATATACTGTGCACTTTTAAGCCATTGACGTAGTGTGTATTAATCATTAATCACGGTTAGTTAGGTGTCCCCTATTAGTAGGGGTATTTCCCCCCTGCTAGACACTTTAGACACGTTAATAAAGTTTATTCTATTCTATTCTGTTCTATTCTATTCTATTCTATTCTATTCTATTTATTACATTATACAGACTGTTAGAACGCCGTTAGTTATTGGCCTAAAATGTTGCAGTATCAATAGAAGTAGGTGCGAATTAAGCCGATAGTTACTGGCCTAAAACTAATACGGGACACCTAACTAACCGTGATTAATGATTAATACACACTACGTCAATGGCTTAAAAGTGCACAGTATATATAGCTATTATGTTATTATAGATAGTAATACAAACTGCGTTAATGGCTTAAAATGTGCAGTGTATATACTGCGATAATAGTATATTATGGTATTACATTTTAGGCCAGCAACTACCGGCTTAATTTGTATATATTATTACCGTACCCAAATTGTGAATTAGCCAATCACAAGCCTTTTTTACTGTCATGATTTTCTACGATATCAAGTCACTGACCTGATATCCTACGATATCATGGACAGTTTGTGAAACTCGCATTTTTTTTGCAGACTTTAGAGGCAAAAATTACAACAGAAATACAACGAAACGTAAAACTACTACATTTGTTAAACGAGAGGGTAAGGGGGACAAATACAATTTCGCCCCAAAATTGGAAGCGGCTGCACTGGCGGGCGCTCGCGTGAACTTTACGGACAGCGCTGAAACTTTTTTGGTTTCAAAATGGAGCCGGATTTTCCAAATTTCTCTCTTAACTTGGACTTCCAAGATTCAGAAAATAAAACTCCAAACAAAAGAATTAAATAAAATGGCAGATGAGGAGTTAGAGAACAGTATTGACGACCAGAAATACACGTCGCTCTACAACGCCTGACTGATCATGGTAACTGAAAAAAAAAAACGCCGGGTTTTAGGACGAATTTGGGTACGGTAAATACCTAATCGCACCTTTTTTGGTACGCTTCGGCAGCATATCAAGCTCGTTTGGTCTCACCATGGGTATTTTGGCTCGACTGCGTCTCGCCAAAATACGAACCATGGCTCGACCAAACTCGCCTGATATGCCGCCGAAGCGTACCAAAAAGGTACGATTAGGTATAAATACTGTGACATTTTAGGCCAATAACTACTGGCCTAATTTGTAACAGTCAGTTTATTTGCTTAAAATACAGACCATAGTTATTGGGTTAAAATGTCACGTATATAGACTATGATAAGAACATGTTAAGCCGTTATCTAAATCTCTGCCGGGCAGGGTTGCTTCCGGTGCCACGAAAGGTCTGTAGAAAAACATGTACTGCCGCTTCCCTGGTGTAGCTTACACACTCCTCTACCTCTGGCCCCGGTTGTTCAAAGAGCGGATAACTCTATCCACCGGATAAATCATTATCCAGTGGATAGTGTACTTTGTTTTCTTATCGTTTATCCGCTGGATAGCGTTATCCACCCTTTGAACAACTGGGCCCTGATCGTGATGACGGCAAACTAGAATTTATATGCTTTAATTCTAAAAGAAAATTCAGATCGCCCAATTCGCTCAAAACACTTACCTCTTGATCAACAAACGATGTCTAACTAAACCATTAACGATACTGTTTTCCGAAAAAAGTTCGAGTCCGTACGAGATGACAGCTGGAAAGTTGGGAAACTGACTCATCCTGACTGACTATCTTGTCAAGAACTGACTTCAGCAGGCTTTATCAGTATTAAAATAGCTCTCTGTCTATCAGGCACAGTACTTTACTACTGGCTTTCTCGAACTCCTGCTTGAAACAAGTTTCTGTTTCTCCTGCGAGATCGAAATACCCAGGATGTGCAGCAGATAGAAATTATTCCGAGAAAATAGAGAAGAGGAGGAAGTGGACTGGAGTCTCGGATAGTTTGAACGGGGAAATAGACCTGTTCAATTGAGCTTTGCAATATCCTCTTTTTCGGACTCACGACGGGAATAATGTTCCAAATAACTTACTGGAAGCCCATAACCTGCCCTTTGGGTCCAAATCCATGTCTTCTGGAGGGAGATCTGAGTAAGGCACGCCTGGATCTGGCCAAGCTAATTTCTTTGTACGCCCACTTCAACATGGTGGCCAGATAAAACAACCACTTTCTGGGTTCAACCGATTGATAGAATTTGCTTTTACAGTAACGCAAAGTATTGTGAATTCAGACTACAAATCGGTCAGTGGCATATATTTTTAAATAATTCACCACTAATCAGCTTCTCAGACTCTCCGATCAGGGGATTGGTCGAAATTTATATAAAATTGATCTAGGTCAAAGGAAAAATCTTCGAAATATGTAACTCTATCCCTTAGCTCGGAGTCTTTTAAAAACACTTATTTATAATATTTTAATTTACTTCCTCAGTTACAGATGATTCAGAGTTCACTAAACCCTCTGAAGCAGCTACGTTCCACCGCAGCAGTCCATCTCAACTGGTTATTCCAGTAGTTCTTCGTTTCCTTGGAATCCATCCTAGCTCATTCTCGATCATTCCTTCACTTCTTGGAAAGACGGTCTTCTGCGTCTTCTTCATTCGCTGTTTGGGGGCGTTTGAACGACTTAATGTGATTTTCTGCAGTGATTTCTGGTGTTGGTACTGAAAGCACATTCAATTTTCTTGAAAAGACGTGAAGTAAGTCTTATAGACAAGTGTTTTACTCAACATCACGTAGAACTTAAGCTTATTACGCTTTCCAGGTTGTCGTTAATTTAAAAACGTCGAAGCTGACGTGTACCGGTACTTGACCGCGACTTGTTTGTTCTTTGTTTTTCAAGCATTTTTCCATGTAGTCTGTCGACTTAATGTTTTGTTTCAGTCCTTGTGTAGGCTGTGTACCACCGGTACACGAGCAGGACAGAAACTCGACGATCGCTGACCACTGCACCTCGATCCATCATTTTCATAATAAGCTTACTTGTAACTTGTACAAGGGAACAGGTCGTTTCACGTTGGCCATGGTTCCATGTTCATATCAACCGAGTTCGCCGTCGCCTTTTTCAAGCTGATAGCAATCGGCAGTGACAATTTTGACAATTTTATGACGCACCTACATCGCTTTTATTCCCACGTCTAAGTTTATAATATTATATAATTTATATGCATGCAGCAGCTCAAAGCGGCAAGAATTCGATCGCCTATTGTTTACGTCAGCTGGTGAGGGATAAAGCTGAACTACCGACTCTTTTAGAAGACTATCGACAGTGTAATCCTAACATATTTTCAGCTGATATGATGAGTATTCGCTAAATTTAAAAAAAAACATAGGGTTTTAATTTA
Source organism: Siderastrea radians (assembly GCA_964017195.1). Lineage (NCBI taxonomy): Eukaryota > Metazoa > Cnidaria > Anthozoa > Scleractinia > Rhizangiidae > Siderastrea > Siderastrea radians. Next base: position 451,922 of record OZ024900.1, read on the forward strand.
ATGAATGTTATTTTTATTTTAACTTGCGGATTATAAATATTAATTGTTTATTATTAAATATGCTTTCAAATTCATTTGGCTTCGTTTCAGTTCGGTGATTACCGTAATTCCATAAGAATTATTTTGAGATGCTAGTGGGCTCCTTTGAATTTTAAAAAACAGCAAATGGGTCGATAGAGGACAGGAACAAAGCTGAACCAACCTGATCATCAGAAATCTCGGACACACAACAGTGTGTTAATCGAGTTTTACTGGCAATATGAGGGTGTCAGTGGGGTTCACTGACTTAAGTGTATAACAATGGATTTTTGTTATCGTAACCGAATAAAATAATGACAAAATACGAGCTGACTATCGTATAAAAGGAAGCTGTTTTCTTAGCGTATGTGGTACATAAAAGACAAATTTTGAACGTTTTTTCTGTGCAAATAAAAAAATTGAGTTTGCCATTACTTCGTTTAAATCATTTTAGAGTCGATTTTCGACCCTGCTAAGACCTTCCGACCATTGTTGTCGTTTTTAGTCTGCTGCGTGACTGATTTTCATGACAAGCCCTGAGCCTGCGCTGTATCTGCGGCTTTATATAATCGTTCCAGGATCTCTCCTGACTTTCCACCTTGGCAAATGTGGCATGGCACCATTTGTGCTGTGTAATGTCGAAGTTATCAGTGTTTTCGTTCAAGAATATTATTTAATTGAGAGCTTCAATAACTTCAGGCTGCACGTGGAGGGCTTTCTTGGTGTCAATTAAAGGACCTTAAAGGGGCTACGTTATGGAGATTTCGACATTCTTGGGTCAGAACTGCCCTACATTAAAACTTACTACCTTTCTCAGACAGAACATCAGCTTGTAGAACACTAAAAGAAAGATATCAAGTGAATTTGTGAAGAAAGAATATCTGATAATCAGAGTTTTTTTGAGTTCACCAAGACACGACGATAAACTTGAAAACATTAGCCTAATTTTTTTCAAGTTGTAATCCATTTCCAGCCAGTTCTTATGCTGCTGAAGGATTCTGGACACTTATGTTTACTCTTAGAGCACTAGTAGAAAAAATTTAAACAAAGCTGAACCAATTTGTTTAGGTTCCCACTGATATAAATATGTCCTTTGGCTTTTTAAAGTGACACTAGAAATGGTGACGAAGCCCCTTTAAGTCTTACGGTTGGCACTTGAGACCACTTGACGGTAACTCCTGTTTGATTCTGTCGATTCTGCTTGCTGCTGTCTTCAACAATAGAGTTTAAGCCATAGAAAAATGCGTGCATGTGATTTTTGTTCACTCCTCAGAAACTCACCCGTTCTTCAGTGAAGTATTTTCCATGCTGTTTTTTAAAACATGTATTTTTATTTTTTTTATTTAAGACCATTTTATCGATTCTGGGATTTTTTGCCTACCACTAAGAAGAAGAAAGGTCGTGATCAACATTGCTGTTGACTACATTGTGAGAAAAAGTTAGTAAACATTAATTATTAACTGACTTTTTTCCCCGTTTGCTGTTTACTGACTAAAAGGGATTTTTTTTTAGTTTACTGACTAAAAGGGATTTGTTTAACTGTTTACGGACTAGAGGTATACCCCATTGACACCCAATATGGCTACCAAACACTAATTCTATTAAAGGCTACAGGGGCAGCCAACGAGAAAATTTTTGCAAAATACTTCAAATATCATTTCTACTTTCTTAGATTGTTTCAGAGCTTTTTAAATGCACATTCGTGTCAGCTTACCCTGGTTGATCTGTTCGGAGATTTTAGCTGATCATTTAAGCCACAGACAATTTTAGGAAACAGGATCTTATACACCGAACCAGTTTCAAGCTGTTTATAGCTCTCCGAAAATGCTACTTGACCTTATTGTACACTCTAAATGATATATTTGTCCCTCCAAAAACAATAGGAATTAGTCAGTCCCCTTGCTACAAACGTTTGAGGTGATGTTGGGGGTGGTACTCGGGAAACATTATGGTGGGAGTCAGTGCTGCTGGGCCTCAGAAACTGACCTATAGCAGACCACATTCAGGTCCTTTTTGCAACCCTATACTAGACTAGATGCCAAAAACCCCCATCCCAGACTACCTATCTTCCAGCTATCTATCACAATTGAAGGGCCCGGTGGAAAAAGGGCGTAAGTGATGATTGCAGGTTGAAAATCTTAATTGCTGCTATTTAGCTGAACATTGGCACACAGGCTGGTTTTCCTGTAAGGAACATTGTTGTGCAGTTATTTCTTGACCTGAGAGCTTCAATTTGAAGAATTAAGGTATTACTTTTGCTTAAAACTGACACAAAGAAAACAACAGGACCGCAGATTCTAGGTTGAATTCCTTTGTTTTAGTTCAGGCAGAGAACAAAAGAAATCTTTCACGCATCACTTGAGCGAGTTCAGTTCAACAAAACTTTTGACGCAAAAGTAATACGCTAATTCTTCAAATTTTAGATCTCAGGTCAAGAAATAAGTGCGCAACAGCGTTCATTAGATGAAAACCAGCCTGTGTGCCAATGTTCAGCTAAATAGGAGCAATTTCGATCTTTACCTCAAATCATCACTTACGCCCTTTTTCCACCGGGCCCTTCAATTATAACCACATGGTGTTTTTAATGGAAAACCTTCTATTGATCCACAAAGTTGCCATAATTGAATTTACATTTATTTCAGATTTATTTCTGAGTTTTTCAAACCCTTTTTTGGAATGAATTTTTCACACCACTTACTGATTTATTTCTGAGTTTTTCAAACCCTTTTATGGAATAAATTTTTCACACCACTTACCAGTTTCCCAGTAATTGATACCCTATTGTAGATCAAAACTCCCTGATTTCTATACCCTTTCCCAGACCAAACTGCTTGAAAACCATACCATTCACAACAGCACATACCTATATACACTGGAACCTCGATTTAACGAACCTCTACATAACGAAGTCCTCGGTATAACGAACAATATTTTTCAGCCCAGTTATAGTGTATTATGTATGGAAAAGAACCTCGATATAACGAACCCTCGATATAACGAACCAATATCCCCAGTGCCTTGGCACTTCGTTAAATCGAGGTTTCACTGTAATTAATATAGAGTCCCCAACCCAGGGTTAAGCCAAAGAAATCTCTGTTTTCACTGCAATGAAATCCGAATATCCCGGGTGATTTAGGCCTTACCAAACAGATATTATCCAGCTAAATTCCGGAATTTTTTTCAGGAATTCTGAACAGTTACATTTCCCAAACAAACAGGATCCAAACCTGCCCTTCATTTCCAGAGCTTCGCTCAGTAACAAACTCTGTACTCTGTATTTCGAGAAGGCACAGTGGCCAATTGTACACTCAAAACATTACTTGATAGATGAATCTCAAGTATTGCAATCGCCAGAAGATAAGCGGTGAATATAAGCAACCTATTCCTGGAGTTTCACCTCCTACAATGATTTTTGCTTTTTAACATGCTTTCTGGATCCTTAAATTTGAATTTTAGCTATTTAAACTAAAATCGTCTCCCTTTGGAGTGATATGTCAAACACGAGAAAGACTGTTTCATCAGGTGTTTGGATACATGTACCTGCAGATGAAACACTTTTTCAAGTGTTTGAAATAGCAAGTCTCAAACCATTATCAATAATTGGTAAATATTCTCCACGAATTATTCTTGGAGAAATTCAAAGCAAAAGTTTGCCAGAGTTTATGCTAATTAAGATCCAGTTTCCAAACCACCATCGTGGGAGTTAGAGTGATATCTTGGTAAATTATTTCGATCAGTTGTTTTTAAATTGTCCTATGTAAATGCCACTAAATGAAAAAAGATATGGTACATTAAAACTGAAAATAAGCGTCCTGTGAAAGCGATTTTGTAAAAAGAAAAGAAATCAAAACGTGTCACACAGTTCTTAGTTATCGTCATTTTTTTCTGGTTTGGGCCTTTAAAAGCGGAGGGTGTAAACTGCAGGTTGCAGGTTGCGGTTTGCAGGTTGCGGGTTGCGGGTAGCAGCAGTTAATTACAAATTAAAAAAGCAGTTAATTAAAGGATAAGATAATAAAAGAAGTAAGAATAGCTTCAATTATTGTGTAAAAATTGCCTTTTTGTGTGAAAGGGCGCGCAATAAAAAGTCTCCAAGTAGCCTTAAGCTATGACGAAGGAATCTAAAACGTTGAACAAAAGAGACCTAGCTGGCAAAGACGGGTGTCGATCATGCCAATGGGGTCATACAGTTTTACCAGGTTTTGTTCAGCAGGTTTTATTTTGCATGTTTGTAGGTTCGGGAGAGCAGCATTTTCGTTGTATTTCATCACCAATCTGAACCAAATAATACCCATGATTAACACGTGATAAGCCGATAACATCGGCAAAAGCAATAGTTTCAAGAATTTTATTTTTTCATAAATGTTTCAATCTGTGTCTGGCTTACGGTAAATAAACATAAATTTGTGGCGGCTAAAAATTAAAGTGAAAGTGCTAAATGCTTTCACATGCATGTGCATGGTAGCTTACTGTAATTTGCGAAACAAAACGAAACGGAACGAAACAAAATGAAAATCTGTATTTTGCAAAATCTGTAATTTGCGAAATGAAAATCTGTATTTTGCGAAATGAAAGTCTGTAATTTAAAAAATAAAAATCTGTATTTTGCAAAATGAAAATCTGTAATTTGTGAAGGAAGTAGTAGTAGAGGGGCCATGATGACATGTTTTATTACCAGCTGCAATTAAAAGGAAATATAATCTAGTTGCGCAATATGACCATTGGCCTTTGCTATTTATATCCGGTGTAGGGAAATCCGAGAAACGCACTGAAATTGCTTCAAAACGGGCTAAGCAGCGAGTGTACAACAAAGAAAACAAACCAAACCTTGTTCGCACTTGAGACATGAAATTTTTCCTGTAACCAGAAATGCCAGTTAATTTATATCAAGATTTCGTGATGCGTGTTTTTCTTTCCATTATAATTTCCTGGTTAATGGGTCTAGTCCGAGTGTCTACAAAAATGTTGCCGCAAAATGTTTTAATTACCGTTTTCTGCGTTTTTGTTATATATTCTTTTTATTTTGAAAACAGATGTTTCTTAAAAATGGATTGCTGTTTTCCTTTTCTCCCGATCCATCTCGTACTAAATGGCGGGAAGTCACATTGGCTGCTCTTAGTTGTCCTGGTCTTAGCTTTCCGGGTCTTAGTTTTCCGGGTCTTAATTAGGTCTTAGTTTTCCAGACACCCCAAGAAAAAACTTCCACTCCCAACACTGGTCAGGTACTCGAAATAGCTGAACAAAGCACATGCCACTGCGGTGTTTAAAGATTTTATAAAGCAGGCTTTGATGATGGATGAGATCGAAAGTGCTCACTGAAGGTGATAATAATTTTGCAAGATTTTACATAAAAATGTAACACACATAGCAGAAAACCAACCCACCGAACTGCTGGTGGCTCATTTTGCAAAATACAGATTTTTCATTTCACAAATTACAGATTTTCATTTCGCAAAATACAGATTTTCATTTTGCAAATTACAGATTTTCATTTCGCAAATTACAGATTTCCCAAAATACAGATTTTCATTTCATTTTGTTCCGTTTCCTTTCGCAAATTACAGTAAGCCCTTAAATGTGGTTAAAAATTTACACGTCGTGCTTGTATAAAAACAAATGAAATGCCTCGGACAAAAAAAACTCAGGTGTTTTCGGAACCAGTGTCGAATTTTCAATGGCAATGGAAAGCTAGCTTGACGGGCTGCAAAATTGCCAAATCAGAAAAGAATTTGGGCTCAAATTTGGCCTCAAGCTCCACTTTACAATAGTGTTTGGAGAACATTCTGAAAAGAAAAGACATTTCAAGTTGAAGGTTGTATAGTTTTAATGTTCCTATACTTTAATAAGCAAGAATGTACAAATGCGCAATAATGTGCAGCAGGTTTGATAACTTGCACTTTGCACAATATATCGAATTGAAACTAAGTTGAAATGTTAATTTTAGTTCTGCAAGGTGACTGGTTTTTGGCTGGTTAATACATCTGGATTTTGTTTGCATTATGATGCAAGCTTGCCGGTAATTTCAATAAGTTCACATTATACATCACCAGTTAAACTAGTGCCCGATCATGAAATCTTTACAATCTAAAGTGATCGAGTCATTCTGTTGTTATTATTAAAATCTCCTGTCTTAATTTGTGCATGTATTACACCAATTGAAAATGTTAAATGGTAATTTCAGAACTGAAAATGACAGCAGTTTGTCAAAACATGTTTTTGAAACTTACAACTATCATGACTTTTCTTAAAATTGTCAACTCCGCAGACTTCAAAATCTCAGGTTCTTTGGGAATTTAAGGGTGGGTGGTGGTTGTTCTCCATTATGGCCTTGATTGATCATCGCCAATAGCTAATGATTAAACCGCACCTTTCACCTAATATTTCCATTCCAAACTGGGAGTGTGGCATATCTGTAAGAACACCTTGAAATGCAGGTTCTGCAAACTCTCATTCCATGAGTCTAGTCCAGTTCAAGTTTTTCATTACCAAGGTTTCTTTACAAATGAAACAATTCGGATTTTCTTGGAGAAATTTAAGTAGAAGCGTACCATATAAAGGTCATACTATCTTCCGATTGAAAAAAAAAATGTAATCGCAACCTGCAACCAGCAACCTGCAACCTGTACTTTACACCCGCTGCTTAAAAAGGGTATCAATTTTGGAATTTTTAATCCTTAAATAGGGTTAGGGTTTAAGAACCTTTGTAGGCACCATCTATTGTAAATTGATGGGAGTACCCCCACCTCCTGCGGGGGGGGGGGGGGGCAGGGATCTGAGTGCAGACGTACTAGTCTAGAAACAAGCCCCTGCAGTGTTTTCATTATCTGATGAGGAAGCTCAGGTCCTCGGGGAACAGTCCTGGTTTGGTATTTATTTGTTGGTTTTTTATTTGGTCACAGGGACTAGTTGCACAAACAGTACACCCTGAAGATTGATTAAAGATAAGCTCAATTTGAAGAAACATCTTGGTACGTACTGTCTTCATGGCAACAGCTAGCTCAACTGCTGCTGGAACTAGTAAGTATAGATTAATATGGGTAGCGACAAACCGTGGGGTAGGCCATGGGGTAGGCCATGAACAACTGCATTTCTTAAGATAAATTACGGCCATCAAAAAGTTTAACCACTTTGAAAGAAACAACCGCTTTTCGGGGGGGGGGGTGGGGTACTCAACAGATGCAAGAGTAGGGAGGTGGGTCAAACCCTGACCATGTTTAAGACAGAAATAGCTGATTTTTCTACCCTGTTTAAGGCAGAACAAATTTTTTCAGGAACCGTTTAGCCCTTAATGATACCCTGTCTTAGACCAGAATGGGGTAAGGATAAACTGTTTCTTGTCTTAATACATTGATAATTAGAAATCTGTTTACAGCTTTATGGAGTGGTTGAGCTGTTTGCGGTAATTGAGTTTACCCTTACCACATTTAAGACAAAACCGTGTGAAAACCATACCCTGTTACTGGCCACACATCGATCCCTGTTAAGGTCAGATGATGGAGTAACCACCCCCCCTCCCAACTGCTTTTACCTCATGTCTATCAGGACTTACGGAACCAGGAGCATATTCCAATGGAACTTAACATGCATGGTTAGTTCATTCAAAATTATTGCATGAAATTGCAGTAATGTGATGGTCAAAAGTTTCCTTTTCACCTCAGCTAAATTGTTTACTTTGCAACTGTATGAGTTTGCCAGCTTTTTAATGCAATGCAACTCAATGTTTGTCATGGTTTCCTATTCAGGTATTTTTTGGCTTGTTACCCATTCCTCTCCAATTAATCATAAAGGAGGACATGTTTTTATCATCAAATACAAAACACCGTATGTTTGTTGAAAACTACAGTACATAGCGTGTACATGTACCTTAACCGGAAAATGTTCTTCTTTATGGGGAGCAGGAAGAAGGAACTCACTTCAGATCATGATAAGAGTACATTCTTGGAATCCCGCTTTACAAATGCCCGCTTTAAGGTATTACAGACAAGAAATTTTGTCCCAACAGAAGGCTCATACATTTTTTTTCTTCCATTAGCCTGCTTTATGTGTTAATACAGACAAATACAATGGACACTTTTCTCTGACCCGAGTGACACATGCTCCCATAAAAATTTAACCTAACTCAGCTCACTTTACGGAGAGTGATTCTCTTTGTACAGTGTGCTGAATATTTTCATTTTAGTCCATCTGGCTGAGCTGAAACCCAAAAAGTTCGTGCAAAGCAAAGTTACAGACTATTTAAATAGACCTGATGTTGTGCTATAAACCAGCATAATTAAATAATTATTCCAATTGATTTATTTATTCCATATTTAATAGTAAACAAGTAGAATTACCAGCAACTGAATGTAACAACATTCTCCATGTAGTCATGCAATTTGTACCATCACAATCACAGGCATCACTGTAGGCTTTCTTGACATTGTCCTTTGCCAAGCAATTATAGATATGTAATTAAGCTAATATAATTATTCTCACACAAATAATACTCACATACAAGGTTCATTCCTATGTTTAAGAGCCAAAATGTACCTTATTTGTATTTTTGCTTTAATAGGTGCAATTCCCTCACATTTATGCTTGATTATGATGAGGATTTTAAGAGATTCAAGAGTAAATTGTTCTATGAAATTGACCGCCAGTAGGCCATTAAGGATACTGCCATGGCCTACACCATGGCCTATACTCCACATTTTGTCGCTACCCTTAGGCTAGTAAATAGACCAGCTCTCACACAAATTTCTGGCCACTATTACCAATGCAACTGGAGGTTCTTCCAGTAGGAGGGCATCCTTATCCTATAAACTTACCACTCGACTTCAACAGCTCTGTTAATGTACTCACAGTACCAGTAATTCCACAGAAGGACTGTTAGATGAAAAGTTCATTTAAAAGAGCATAATTAAACATGGTGGACCTCTATGCTTTTTGCAGAGAAATTAGAACTTAAATGTTGTAGTCTGAAGTTCCTATTTAAAAATGCTGAGTAAATTGCTGCTTTACGCCAAGAAACAGTACAAAAAGAAACAGTACGCCAATTAAAAGAAACAGCAAAAATACGGCAGAATTTAAAGCTTAATTAAAACAAAATGCTGCATTAGAACACTTTGAAATTAGCAGCCTTTTTTAGATCTTATTAGTATAAAGTTCAAATTTTTATTTATTAGTCATTAGAATATAGTATGTAGTGAATTAGGTTCGATCTGCTTTTAATCGTGTCATATATATTTTTCTTTTTCTATTTTATGTAAAATTAGGGAGGGCCATATTGTAAACTACATTGTACTGGCCAACCAGTAAAATTTAATGTTACCCTCATTAAATAAAGACTTTATTATTATTATAGTATAATTGGTGAAGTAAGCAATTATATACAGCCACATCACTTCAGGTTGTGTCAATTCCAATTTTAGACGTACGTGTGCCAGTCTTGCCAGCTATAGGAAAGTTACTTAGTTTGTCAGATAAGTGACTGTTTGAAATTTCTGGAGGTGCCAACAGTCTTTTGTTCGAAAGGGATGAATTTTAAAATAACTGTCGAGAGACAATGTTTTACTTGATTACTGACAAAGGGTTTAAAGGATGTTTCTACCAGCTGTATATGCGCATCCTTACTGCATGATGACGCAATTCATGTCATAAAGTCACACCATGTCATGCACATGCATGGAGTGCACTCAGGTGCATGGGCATTGTATTTAATATATGCATGGGTCTAACTCTCTTAAAATCTCTGTGACCTCATGGTCAGTTTTTCTTGTTCACGTTTAGCCTGCGTATCAAGCATTTCCGTAGGGCTTTCCACAGGTTTGAAGCATTTTTTGCTTTTTGAACATGTGAAAATTGGGAGTGTTGTGCCCAATTTTTGCACCGCCCAAAAGCAAAAAATGCCTCGAATGGGTGAAAAAAAACTATGGAAATGCTTGCTATGCAGGCTAGTTCATGTTAGATGATGACTTTCTTTATCAGTTACCTAATTGTATCAGAAGTTTGATAAATATCTGTGTTGTAGAAGATTTTTCCATAAACCTCCTTAAATGTACTGCACTGCATGGTTTCATTTAAACAGTCTGACATTTAATTAATAAGGATATCATATGCATCCAAAGCAAAAAAAATATTCAAATGCGGCTAAATTTTATTTAGGCCAGAAGTTAAACTTGAGTCAATGCGGTCAGCAGCTTTGCCCCTGTTTGGGATGTGTAAGTTGCGGGGTGGCTCGGGGCCTTGTGCAGGGTGTTGCGTTACATGTGCCTGGCGTTAGAGCTGATTGTTGCGGATCACTCTAAATGGCTTTGGGGCTAGTGAATCGTTGCTGATTCTTGCTCCCAGCCCTTCCCGCCCCTGTTTCTGTCTGGTTCTTGTCTAGGTAAGTATGGTCAGGTAGGTTGTTATAATTTCCACTGAATATATTTCAGTGTGACAGTGCCTTTTCAGCAGCTGCGTGCAGGGTGGTTCCCGCTTCCAGGGTTGCCATGGTTACCTCCTTGCTATGCCTGGATTGCATCAGGCCCTCGCTAACTTTTAAGGCACCAGTTCCCAAGCTCATCTATTGACGATGAATTTAAATTGCATTTTAAGTAATTGACCTTATGTTTTGAATTTGCAGGTAGCAGCTTTGATCTTGGAGAAAATCAGAAGAGATGGATGGTGATTGGCATTTGTTTGAACAGGGTACTGTTACCAGTCTTCCGGGATTTTGTCAGTCGAGAAATAACCAACCACTACACAGCCCTTAAGGGTACACATAGAATTGACACTCAAGTCTTTAAAGGGCCTCATTTGACCCATGATGGACCATTTAAGTTGAATTATGGAAGCATCAACAACAACCTGGGAATGTATCGAAAAACAATAAGTTCGTATAATTATGAAGTCAAGTCTCCTGAAGACCTGGCTAAACTGTACCTTGAACCACGCATGGCCAAGTTTACAGGTATGAGCACATTATTTAAGTCAAATGAGAAAATTGGTGTTTTGATCCCCAACATGGGTGCTTCTTATACCTTTCATTAATTTAACACTGTGTGCTTGGCATAACCACAGATAATAAGAGAATCTTGTTATGAAGCTCAGCAAAGACCTTTCTTTTATGTTTTTGTTTCCGTTTTTAGCCATGACCACACATGAACAACAATAAGATAAGTTATTCAGCCATAGTGTGCAAACCTCTCCTTGTGATTAATACAAAAAAAGATTTAAATTTGTCTCGTTATTAACGTGGCTATATGTTATGAGTATAATTCTTTTGCATTTATGTGACTGTTTAATACATTTGGAATTATAATTATTACTAATTATTACTAAAATTAATTAACTAATAATTGATTAAGAATCAATAATAATTCATAAAAGGTAGGCAATACTACAAACTAGCCACGAAAGGCCTACATGCCCACGGCTTAACCCGGTTTCTGGAGCATGAAGTAATTAGCAGTATTGTTACTCCCCCTTAGATGGAATGCTATTCCATCCCAGAATTGCCCCCAGCTTTATTAACTGGAAATCGGTCGTTGTGACCCGAGGAGCAGTGGTATAGGCCACTTGGAAATGTACACAAGAGAAACTTAGGAGACTGGAACCAAGCTGGCAATTTCACACTGATGTTATGAAATGAAGTACCATGACAACGTTACAAGTAACGTTCACGCAACGTTCTTTGGTTCACGACCGTTGCGAACGTTCCTGGTCACACAACGTTCCTACATGCGGGAGAGGGAGAGGGCGTTGCTTGACGACCTAAAGAATGGTTGCTTAAGTAGCAGACTAACAATTTTGGCAGGGAGAAAATTTTGAGCCCGATTATAGTCCAAATTGGATAATACATGGCCCCTAGTGTGTGTTAATTATATTTAGGTAAACCTCGAAACGGGCGCGAAAAAGAAAAAAACTGGGGGTGAAGTGAAGACTATTCTTTGCCAATTTTTTTAGTGCCCGTTTCGACTTTCCCTCTCCTCGGCTACCTGTCCCTAGGTGTTCGGGGATGAACTCGTATCTGATTGGTCTTAACAGAGTCAACGTGGCGTTTTTTAATAAGTAGACGTACTGTAATCATATCAATAGCAAAATGCGGGAAAACATTGCTACATGTGGAAGCTTTTGGAAGCAAACGAGGCTGGTTCCGAATGTAAAAGAGGAACACATTTAGTGTACTGTCAAACTGTAAACAGATGTAGTAGGCTAATAGATTATATTTTGTTCCCAGGATTTGATAATTCATGCGACCTGTCCGCAGTGTTAGGAATCCTGGCGAATGCGTCTATTTTTCATGCTGGAATGATTCCACTTAATGCCAAGACCGTGCGCTCTAAAGTTAGGAATGAGTGGGGGCATTGCAATTTTGACCACTGGACTGATCCTGAGTTCCAGAATTGTTTTCAGCTCATGGAAAAATTGCTTCATTCATTGGGGCTGCCAAGGGCAGATGAAACTAAAATACTTTCTGACCTTTGTGACTGGAAGAAAAAGGGTGAGTATTGTCAATAGTCTAGACTTTTCGAGAAAATATTCAAATCTTTTCCCAGTTCTCACATCGTACCAAAACAAATCGATGAAGGCAAAACACTCCGCATTTAAGTGTAAGTTCGTCAGGGGAAGTGCGCCCGAGTTATCGGCATTTCTGCCTCCATTCGCGCGTCATGCATCAATATTATCGATATCTTATCAATACTACCATCAAGATTTTGTTGCTTCAAAGGCCGAAGACCAGCAACCAATACCTGCCCCTGGAGATAGTCCAACAGTTCGAATAGTCCTACCCTTCAAAGACCAGGTTTCGGCGGACTTCGTGCGCAAACAACTCAAAGACCTAAGCCAGAAGACTCACACAGCCATTCAACCTGTTTTCGTTAGCAACAAGATCGAACAGGAACTTAAAGTGCAGGAGAAAAAACCGCCTATTGTAAACCAGCATTGTGTAGTTTACAAATTTCAATGTGACTTGTGTGATGCAAGTTATGTAGGGTACACACTCAGGCATTTACACCAGCGCGTGAATGAGCACAAAAACCTATCGTCATCTATTGGCAAGCACTACAGTGACAAACACTGTATTGCCCCGAAAGACCTTGGTAAACAGTTTTTCGTCCTAAAGAAGTGTCGCAATAAGTTCGATTGTTTAGTGCAGGAAATGTTGCTAATTAGAGAATTGACACCATCTCTTAATGTCCAATCGGACTCAATTCGAGCACAGGACACCCAAGCATAATATTTGAATATTATTAAAAATGGCGTTTTAAAATATAAGACTTTGTATGGGATTTCGAAGCGAACATTTTGAGCAATACATAACAACAAACTAACTGAATTAAAAGTTCATGAAATATTACATGGTGTTGTTTGCTATCCTTACAAAGCATTTTGAGAAATTTTAGGTCCATTTACTTAACTGTGTTAGTACGTGTATAATACATTGACACTTGTCAATGTATTATACACGTACTAACACAGTTAAGTAAATGGACCTAAAATTGCTCAAAATGCGTTGTAAGGATTGCAAACAACACCATGTAATGTTTCATGAACTTTATTCAGTTAGTTCGTTGTTATGTATTGCTCAAAATGCTCGCTTCGAAATCCCATACAAAGTCTTATATTTTAAAACGCCATTTTTAATGATATTCAAATATCATGCTTGGGCTTCCCATGATTCGAGCTAAACTATTTGCGTGACTCTGCATTAATCATTTATGTTAATCTCCAGCTACCATTCCTGACAGTTTATTTGAATCACTTTTGAACTTGAAAATGGCGTCGTGACGACACCGAAGCGTCGTTCGATTTTACCAGCGTTGATTTTTACTTGTTTTTGGATAAGGGAAAAACGAGAGAAAAACGGACTTTTGTACCAATATAGTGAAGGCCCATACTGCTGCTTCTGCTGATACTAAATTAACTTTTTCCTTCTCGATGATCTGTTGTCAGGCGTTTTTCTTTCCTGTTTATCTCAGATAAATAGATGCGAATTTGGCCTGTTCATCCATGGCAGGCGTTGGGGACCGGTAATTTATTTTGTAAGTGTTGGAAAGAGCAGTGGAAGTTTATGGTCCCAAAATTGTTCTTACGCCTCCCTCTTTCCCCGCTCTAGCTCCCCTGGAGTTCCACTTTCTTTTCGGATGAACCCTCCCAAAACAAAGGGAATACGAGTTACCCTCCAAGTCAAACTAACAGTTGCCTCTAAAATAGACTCGTCACTCAGTCATAAGTAGGATGGCTTAGTGTACCATGTTTTTTTCAATGACCATTGGTCCCCTTTGTTTTTAGGTGACCTCCCCTTTGCCGTCAGTTTCACCCCCCCCCCCTAATTCTGCTCATTAAAGATGAACGGTCCCTTGTTTATTGGGAAAATTAACGAAATGATACAAAGAATAGGCTTACTTCTTCTCAGTTTGAGTCATGACAATGGGTTTTCGCAGCCCTTTTAATGCAAAGAGACGGGTTGTGAAGGCGATTTGAGACATACCGTTAATCACTTTTTTAGGTGTGGAGCTGTGCCTGGGCTGCTCCGTGGATAAGGATTTGATGAAACTCGTCGGCGACCAAGTTACCAACCTGATAATTGACGTAGAATTGATGTAGAAATCTGACTGTGATGAGGCTAAGAATATAAGCATTGCCCTGCAAAATATCAGTCGTGAAATTGACCAGCGCATAACCGAAATTGAGAATCGAATAGAAGTAGAACGAAGGGAACAATTACAGAAGAACCAAGCTTTCTCTGTCGCGATTGAAGATCTTTCTGACGACGTGACGATACTCGAAATACGCCAAGATGAAAGTGAAGAAACCATTGCTGAGTTAGAAAGAAAGCAAAATGTCCTAGTAGAATCTGTGACTTCAAAGGTAGAAGTTCTAGAAAGGAAAACTGAAGAGACAGATTCTAGGGTGAAGGTACTGGAATCGTCGCTGGAAGGTCGTCTAAACACTTCTGCCAAGGATGTCGCTTTTCTGGCACCCAAACGTAATTCTTCATTTTGTGGTCGTGAGAACGAGCTAACTGCCATTGCAGCTTACCTGAAGGAAAACACAAGTAGTTGCGCGGACACAGCCATATGCGGTCTTGGTGGGGTAGGAAAAACCTCACTTGCAGTTGAATTTATCTGGAGACACAAGAATGATTATCCAGGTGGCGTTTACTGGATTTCAGGCGAAAACAACAGAGCCTTCCAAAGTTCTGTCAGAGAAATGGCACTTGAGATGCAAATAACAACATTTGATAATGATTTTTCCTTCACCTTAACAAAAGCCCTTGCTTGGTTAAAGAAGCAGAGTCAGTTGTGGTGTTTGGTCGTTGATAATCTGGACGAGTTAGAAATGTCTGAAGACATGCGTAAGCTACTCAGGGGGAAATGGAAGCAGGGAGCGTATGGTCATATCATCATTACGACCAGGAGAGAAAGACGGAAAATCGGTAAAGAAACAGGAATTGAGGAGCGATCTTGTGTTGAGTTAAAATGTTTCACTCAAGAAGAGAGCGTTGAATTTATACGGAAGCAAACTGGCAAAATCGAGAAAGAAGACAGCGAAATTGAAGAGCTGGCGAGTGAGCTCGATGGGCTTCCCCTGGCTCTTGATCAAGCCACAGCGTATATAAAGTACCTTTCTTGTTCCGTAAAAGATTATGTTGAGCAGTATAAAGTACAGAAGGGCGATCTTCTGAAAAAGATGGAAGCGCAAGAGCCAGATGAATGCACATCTCGTGATCGCTTGGCGGTGCACACCACGTGGCTGATGAATTTCGAGCACATTACGAAAGGTAATCAGTATAAGAAGGAACTCCGTGTAGCTGCAACTCTTGTCATGGAAGTCTCTGCTTACCTTGGTCCCGATGATATTCCAAGTGTAGTAATCAATGAGGGACTGCCACAGTTAGACTGTCCAGGGTTGGTTGATGTCATACGCAGTCCGTTAGGACGTAAGGAGATGATGTCCCTTCTTACAAATTTGTCCCTTTTTCAACAGTTTGGAACAAACTCCTATTGTGTCCATCGTCTAGTTCAAGAAGTTATCCGTGATTGGATGGACGAAAAACGAAAAGAAGATGCTTTCAACGAGGAATTTTTCACCAAGGAATTTGTCTTCATTGCTGGGACACGATTCCTGCACCATGCGCTTGTAAATACACGTTCGCCGGTCGAGGTATGTAAAACCTTTGGAGAAGACGCTGTATTTAGTGTTAAAAATCCTCCTTCGCTAAATCTGTGGGGGAAGTTGGCCTCACACGCAACTTATCTGCAAAAGCATATACTTAACTTCACTGCAAAGAATGAAGAATCGGCGTCTGCTTTGCTTTATTCAGAGGGAACGGTGCGCCTATTAAATGAAGTAGCAATTTCTTTCAGTGTTGCACGCGAGAAAGTTAAAGCTCAGGAAATCCAAAAACGAAAACTGGAATTCCTCACGCATCTCAAACAGCCACCTTCTGAAGAGTCATTGAACATTCTTCTTTATTTTAACATGCCACTGAAACACAGGTACTACAAATTAATAACTCATTGTATGAGGGAACGGCCTTCTAATCACGAGGATTCTAGTGAAGCTGAAAATAACGCTGATCAGCTAAGAGATGATGGAAATCATGCTGTAAGAAGTGAGAAGTACGAGAAAGCGTTGGATCTGTACACCAAAGCCATTGAACTTAACTCAAAAGACTATCGTCTCTATTCTAACAGAGCTCTTTGCTATTTGAAACTGTGCAAGCCCCAGAACGCTTTAGATGACTGTGAAGAGTGTCTTTTGCTTAAGCCCTGTTACATCAAAGCACTACACCGCAAGGCATGGGCTCTCCACGAGCTTGTTAAAAGTGGTTCTGACCGTCTGCAAGGGTGTGCCCTGGCAACTGCTGCGCTGGCTTGTTGCCTCGACTCCAATACACGTAACAGAAAGTTCATTACAGAAATCTTTCCAAATCTCCCTCACATGTATACAGTCATCGAGAACAGCAATCAACTAGAGGATGCACTAAAAATGCCACAAGCAAACCAAACGCTTTTGTTACTTGAAGGCGTGTATTATGTAAGTTTTCCGTTAGCTGTTTCTCTTGATTTTCAGATTGTGGGTCTTGGTTCTGGCGCTGTCTTAGTTTGTGAGTTTGGCTTCATAGTTTACAATGCTAAGTGCTATCTTGAAAATGTGATATTTCCACGTGACATTCCTCCTTTCGTATGCCACACGGAAACTGGAAAGTGCTCTATCGATTTGAATGTTAGGTTCCCAAGAGGCGTTCCTCACTTGGTATGCAAAGGCCACACCGCAGCTATTCAGATGAGCCACTGTCAGATCTCAGCCGGATTTTCAAGCTGCGTAGACTATCCTGAGTGTAATGGTGGTCCGGGGTGCATCGCTGCTTTAATTCAGAAGTCTCCATGTGACCGAACCAACAAATTTGGCGTACCAGACGTTTCTGGCATTGAGGGATACCCTGGAATTCAGGTTTGTGACGGTAGCCTCGGGTATATAGACCACTGTCAAATTTTTGAGTGTGGTGGCGGTGGTGGTTTGGTTGCGGGACAAGGATCACGCTTGTTTGTTAGGAATTGTGAGGTCTACAGAAACCGTCAAGCTGGCTTGGAGGCAAGAGAAGGAGCTGAGCTTGTTGCAACAGAAAACAAAGTTTATGACAATGGTACTCATGGTTTCTTATTAGGTCCAGACGCAGGACGCTGTTTAATACGTAGTAACAAGATATTCGAGAATCATAAGGAAGGTGTAGTTGTGGCGTATAGCAAACAGGAAGTCTTGGTAGACAGCAATGAGATTCATCACAACATGGCTTTTGGTTTTTCGTTGGAGGATTGTCGTCTGTCTATAACTAACAACAAAATATTTGACAACGGATTCTGGGGAATTCTCTGCAAGTCTAGAACTTCAGCAGAAGTGTGGTGGCATTTTCATAGGCGTCAATTTTAGAGGGATAATCACATTGCAGTCAAATGTTGTGCGAGACCATGCTGGACCCGGGCTTAAATACCAGGAAGAAGGAATCCTCGGAGACGGGAGTGCATTTTCCAACTCAGATCCGGACCTCTACCTTCCACCAGGAGAGACTATGTATTACTCAAAGCGACCCACCCTTCAAAACAATCAACAATTTAACAACGTAGAGGGCTTGTTCCATCCAGCAGTTGAGATTGAAGGAGTGCAATCCAGGTGCTGCTACTGTTCCAAAGAACTGCGTGATATCATCTTTGAAAGGTGCCCTGAGTGTTATATTGCCGTTTACTGTGGACAAAAATGCGTAGACAAACACTGGCCAAAGCACAAATCATTGTGCGCCGTGTTAAAGAGTCGTTACTCGACAACAGCTGAGTTCATCCCGCTTCCCATTCCACAAGGCACCGACTTACTTAAATTTCGAACCTTTGGGTCGCACTTAAAAGGTATCGGGAAAGGTCCTCGGCCCAAAAAGAACACGCGCCAGACATTTATCGTTAAGATTCAAACTCAACAACTGAACTGTCACCCGAAGCAGTTGTTGCATGTTTACGATCAAAGTCTTACTGTGGACGATGACATTCACAGCAGTGACGTTTTTAACATGATTATGGAATGCGGTGTCTTGGGACAGCTCAATTTATTGACCAGCAAGAAGGCGTTTTTCTGGGCATCCTTTGCTGATGGAGGAAAGAAACTGAACATTTTCCTAAATCATTTGGCTCCTTACCAAGAGTGGTAAACATAGGTTATCGTAATGGAACGATACTTAGGATTCATGTTAACCAAGGAACTGAAAGCTTCGTGAATATGGTACGTGATCAGTCAAGTCAAGTCAAAGATTGTTGAACAGGAAACAGTGATTGATCTGTGATTTGTCAGTTTCATTCCGTTTATTGTTAGTCTATTTCCGTCGGTCTATTGTTAGTTCTATGGTAATAATTTACAAATTTTTTACAAGGGGTAAACATGACAAACACTGACATAGGATGTCATTATTCCGATTTTGTAGACGCTAGTATAGAACGGTTTTCAATTGCCTGTCAAAGGTAGTTCGCTTTTCCTTTGGCTTTGCAATACTTCGCTCTAAAAATCAAAACCAACTGTCTGATTAGCACGTGTTTTCTCGCCCTCGACATCTCATTTGCAGCACAGGCAGCCCAAGCTAAGGTTGAGAGCTGCGCATAAATTAGACTGTTTTTTCCACGCTATGCATAATAATAACATCGGCAACATTTAAGAGTTTGTATGGAAATGATACAAAACGTCTCAAATTGCCACAAATAAGAGAGAAGTCGACATAAAAATGATTTGCTTTATTTCATTGTTGTATTGGTCATTGTTTGAGGGCTTCCTGGGCTGCTTTGAAGCCTTTTGGGCGAGAAATTAAGGTTTTTATTTTTCATGTTTGCTGAATCTTTAGAATTAATTAAAGGCAGGAAACAGTTTCACACTGCACCTCACTTGAGGTTCAATAAATTCCATCACAATAAACGAATCACCCTACAACTTCAAAGGTGTATTCTTGGGTCTTCCGCATACCTCTGTTCTTTCTCGTTCCAGATCCTATTTTAAGCCGTCGAAAATCCCTCTTAAATACGAAACTCGCCTTTCCTGGTATGCGTTTTCATTTGAAGTGCACACATGAATCATTGCGAGCCGCGTTTCAACGGCAAAATGTCGCTCAGCCGGGGAGAGGCTGAGTGAGATTGTCGACAAGCAAACACGACACTGCGGAGTCCAGAGAGGTCGGTTTGACGGAAATAGAGAAATATTAGAACGGCTGTGAAATTCACTCGCCTCACTTGACTTGGAAAACCATAATTTTGTTTTTTGACTCTCTGTCGACCACAATGCAACGCGCGCCTAAACGGAGGTTTCCTGGACCACGACACCCCAAAGTTTTGCGTCGGCATTTGAAGGCTGTGGAAATCTGCCTTCATCCAAGTCATCCTTCCGTAGAATGGATAGAGATTTTCTTATGGAGCTATGAAATTTATCACGGAACTATTGGAGCAGTGTTGATTTAAAAAATGTTTTATTCTTCGGGTCACAAAAGCGACATTGGGACACTCGATGTTTCGCACAGCTCTAAACCGACAAGCAAGACCAGGCGGAAAGTTTTTATTAATACCCCATATCAGAATAATGTGACTATGGACGATCCAGTGAGTTCATAGGGAAAAATAACAGAATTCTTATGGTTATGTGGAACTGAATGTGAGTGAATATCAAACTGACTACAGTAATAAATGTTTCTGTAGATCGGACGTGACTGAGTATTCAACAAACCCCGCGGGTGACAAATCGCGGTTTTGCAACCGTTAGTGATAAAATAAAGTAGTGTCAATTGCTTTTACTCTACACCCCTTTCGAAATTTTATAGAGGGGTATATTAAGGTATAAGTGCTGTTGAACATAAATGAATGAGAGAACTCATGACCCGATACACTAAAAACCAAATGCGCTATGTCAATTTGAAAATATTTCTCTGACTGCGTGACATGTAATGACAATCAACGATGAATCGTATTTTATTACAGTCATCTGCAAGACTTATAAACCATAAAATTTAGCTCTTTCTATTGACAAAACGTATACACCTAAGTGAACACCTTCATTTCCTTTCTTGGCTGTTAAAGGGCTCAAATCTAGCCATTTTATCACAATGTTCTCTCTCCAAAGGAATCAAGACATAAACAAACGCGCGCATTGCATTGTAGTCGACAGAGAGTCTTTAAGGACGAACGAAGAACTATCTGTTGCCGCACTCTTATCAATCCATTCGATGATTTTATGGGAGTATTTGGCGCAAGTGATTCTGCTCACTGCCCACAAATCAACCTCATTATTTAATTCCGATGTATAGGATTGTCTTGCCCTAAAAAAATATATTGCTGTGACTTTGGAAAATACCCACCACAATTTCCGTTCCTTTTAAAACCGGTGCAATTTTAACCTAAGTGGAAACTGCTCCTCGTCTCTGCTTCTAAATTTTGACAACATTTTTTGCGGTAAACAGGTAAATGTGACGGAACAAATCACTATGCTAATATATTGTCGCACGAAGACATTTAATAAAGCGTGCTCGTGGCGTCAAGTGAGACGACTAAATTTTACGGGCGTGCTGATAGTTTTTTATTTCCGTCAACCGACCTCTCTGGGTTCCGCAGTGTCGCCTTCTGCTTGTGGACAGTCTCACTCAGCCTCTCCCCCCGCTGAGAGACATTTTGTCGTCGAAACGCGGCTCACAATGATTCATGTGTGCACTTCAAATGAAAACGCATACCAGGAAAGGCGAGTTTCGTGTTTCGTTAGGAGGGGTTTTCGACGGCTTAAAATAGGATCTGGAACCCACGAGAAAGAACAGAGGTATGCACAAGACCCAAGAATACACCTTTGAAGTTGTAGGGCGATTCGTTTATTGTGATGGAATTTATCGAACCTCAAGTGAGGTGCTGTGTGAAACTGTTTCCTGCCTTTAATTAATTCTTAACGTTCAGTAAACATGAAAAATATAAACCTCAATTTCTCGCCCAAAAAGCTTCAAACCAGCCCAGGAAGCCCTCAAATAATGACCAATACAACAATGAAATAAAGCAAATCATTTTTATTTCGATTTCTTTCTGCATTGTTGCAATTTGAGACGTTTTGTATCATTTCCATACAAACTCTTAAATGTTGCCGATGTTATTATTATGCATAGCGTGGAAAAGACAGTCTAATTTATGCGCAGCTCTCAACCTTAGCTTGGGCTGCCTGTGATTACAGTTGATTCCTGGTAACACGAACCTTCAGTAACTCGAACCCCCCGCTAACTCGAAGTAAATAATTTTTCTCTTCAGTTCAGGTGATTTTCTTTATAATTTTCCCCTCGAGTTATCAGGATTCAACTTTATTTTACTTGGGTAATTTGTTATGATTTGGTAGGGTAATTTCTTTGGCTTTGGTTTTACGACAAACATTTGAGAAGCGCTTCATTTGTGGAAGTAAATCGGTTTGAAATGTTGTTTTAAAATAAGATATTTTAGTAATGTCATGTAGTGATGTGTATAACGTTCGTTCTTGTTTTAATTTTCGTTTTGTGTTCTGTAAAGGGTTATGGTCTTTTATTGAGTGCGACTTCAAACTAGTGCGCATGGCTTTGTTTATCACAAGTCGATTTCACAGTGGTCAAACATGTACCCTGCTAGCAGTGGTTCCCGGCGAACGAGAGGACGAGGAACCACTGCAAGCAACCGTTTGGATTTCCATCGAGCATGCGCGAGTGACGGAGTGCCCAGTGTCTGTGCTGTCAGATTTTGGCCAATCAGAGCAAACACGCGCCACGGAGGAACGCGCGACAAAAGGTCAACAGTTCAACTGGTAAAAATACGGTATAAATTCTAGCCTGAAACTGCTGAAATTTCTTCGCTATTTTCGATTTCTTTGTGCCAGTAAAAGGGCTTTCGATCATTTTAGCATTTTGGCGGCTTTTTAACGACCAAGAAATCAAGGAATGTTTGTGTTCGTATTGAAGTGGGCCTCCTCCGCTCTACACAAAACTGATTCAGCGAGCGCTCGCAGAAAATTATTTCCCATTTGTATCGACAAGCGAATCTAGGATCGATCGTGAAGGTTTTGAAAATCAGCACTAGATAAAGCGAGAACATTTCACATTCCTTTAAGATACCAAACACTTTTATTAATGGCTTTTATTTTCTTTGTTATTACCGCACAGGATGGATATTCATTTCAATTTAAATATACACGAATTAATTGATGAAAACAAACCTTACTGAAGATACAGAAGATAGCTGAGCGGACTGCATCACTAGCAGATCTGATTTTCAAATTTTCTGTTCGCAAACCTTGTAATATTTCTTCTCCTTTTCTGCAAATTCCAGGGATTAGCTTATGGAAAAAAATCGAAGTGTTGTTCTTAGGCATCGAGGGCTTTGAAGCTTTCGCTTTGGCTTCCCCACTGGCACTGCAGAGAGAGTCCGGTCGTCGCATTAATAATTTAGCGCGTGAAGAATGCGCTCCGTAATGAAGTAAAATATCGGCGAATAAGCTTGACCAGCACTTCTATCTGTTTGGATATTTTTTGCTTGACTCGTACGATAACCAACAACATCCTTGAATAATGGCCACGTGAATCACAGCAGTCCTCAGCGTTAGCGCAAGCGTCAAACCGGTTTGAAACCGGTTTTCCTGGTTGTGAGTTAATTTGGTCATCCAGAGTTGGGGACGGCGCTAAACGATTGCTTGCAGTGGTTTCTCGTCCTCTCGTTCTCCGGGAACCACTGCTAGCAGGGTATCAAACATGCGACGCGTGCGCAGTTTCCGCCATAGTTTTAGAAAGACAACCACGGACGAGCGTTGAGAGTTTCATTTTGTAGTCCAGTCATTTTGTGATTGGACCTGCAACTAATTGCAACAGAAGCTCGCTCTTCGCCAATCATTTAGAATTAGTGTGTCGATCAACATACTAAAAGTCCCAAAGGATCCAAATACCCGTATAAGCACAGTAAATCCCATTAGCCCTTACTTATGACATCTTGTACGTCTACACCAAAGAATACCTGTTTTACCTCATTATCTTTTCACAGTTCGTAACTAGTCGGAGTATATACGTTTTACAAAAAACGCTACCAATAACGGCGACTGTTTCATCTTTTTATGACGTAATCCGACGAAATTTTACACTTCCCTCAAACACTGAAGATTTATTTTGGCTTTTCACGCACCCATGTTATAACTACGTCCCCGAATCATCATCACTGTCGTAGTCAAACTGGTGGGTAGAATTTGTGCGTGCGGTACGTCTGCATTGACCAACCCCACGGGAACACTACAGGCCATGTTTGCGGCAGGGCGGCAGGTACATCTTGCGCTGGCACAATCCGATGATTAATTGCAACTGACCAGACGTAGAAGATGAGATGAGGTCAGGTGAGTTGAGAAGAGAAGAGAA
Organism: Siderastrea radians; assembly: GCA_964017195.1. Taxonomy (NCBI): domain Eukaryota; kingdom Metazoa; phylum Cnidaria; class Anthozoa; order Scleractinia; family Rhizangiidae; genus Siderastrea; species Siderastrea radians. The sequence continues at coordinate 475,821 of OZ024900.1, forward strand.
GAGAAGAGAAGAGAAGATAAAACAGTCAGTAAGTCAGTCATCACAGGGAGTACATGATCATTGCTCACTTTCATCCTTACTCTTCCACTGACAGCCCTTCGTATTCACCTTTTCATTGTTTTACTTGTAGATACACCCTTAGGCTATGATATATCAAGCTGCTTCCATTGTCGGAGGCAGGTTCTGGGGCTGTATCTGTATACTCTAGGTCGCTAGTTTCTCGCAGTATCGTTGGTATCGTAAGCTTTTGAGGTTTTATCCAGGCTTTCAACATTAGAGGGATATTAGTGTATTCTCACCTGCTGCCACAATGTCATCCACGGTGGAACTGAGAATGCAAGTCGAACATTTTAGCTTGCTCTCTGAAGTGTAAAGAGTTTCCCTATTTCTTCAACGATGCAGCTTTGCCAATTCCGTAGATACTGGAGGTGATGTCCCACCCCTAAATGGCGAGAAGAAATAACGGTTGCTTACCATTTACAACAACTTGCTGGAAATTCCGGTTGGAAAGTAAATGGTACACGACTTTTCGGGTCGTTCCAGTGGAAAATTTCCGGGAGCAACGGAACGTCTGAAAAGGTAGTCCTTTTTTTCCGGACGGAATGTTCCAAACGGAAATTCGTGTACCATTTGTTCAAACCTAATCTTTGATACCAGTTTGAGGCTCTCGCGGCCATTTTCTGTCCCAACAGCAATTAATTAACGGGAAGGAAAACGTCACTTTTAAAATGGCTTCACAATCTTTGAAACGTCTTGGCGATTATTCCGACTCGTTTAACCTGTAATGCGGTCGAATTATCCAGGAGCTGAATTTGTAAGGACGGCGTATAGAAAATAGCTGTGTCCCCAATTAGTGCCCTGTCTTTACAGGGTGCTAGATCACTTGACACGTAAATAAAGTTATTATTATTATTATTATTATTATTATTATTATTATTACTATTATTATTGTTATTATTATTATTATTATTATTATTATTATTATTATTATAAAAACGAAAATTCACCGTCGTGTGTTTGCGTTCTACACAAAACGTTGAATTTGATCATTTCACGTTGTAGATGTGCACAGAACGGCAAAGAAATATACCAAAAATAACGCACGTGCAGAGTCGTTGTTTTGTTAATCAAAGTTTTTGCCATCGCCGTCGTGCAAATTTTTTGGTAAATGGTAGGGATTTCTGCAAATGGTAAGCGCCAGTCCCGAACGGAATTTTTTCCAATACGGAAATTTGCTTACCATTTGCCCAAACCGACGCAAACGGTAAACCGACCGGTTTGCCCGTGTAAATGGTAAACAAGCAACATGTTGCTCTTTAACTGTCTTCAAATTCCAGACGTGTCTTCTAGAGTTTAACAATGTTGTGGTGTGGTAATGGTTCTGGTTTGAAATAGAAGTCCGTGTGGTCTCGGACAAGTACTGTGATCCTTTCCCGAGCAGATTCTTCGACTGTCGTCACAACAAGAACATCAACGTCACATTTGGCTCGGTGTATTTGATAGTTTCTCTCCTGCAGAAACCTTCTTAGCATATTTATGAACCGTTGCTTGTTCCTGGGAGTAGCGAGGAAGTCATTCTTCTTTAGGACCCTGTAGGGTAACTTTCATACCCTCTTAGAAGGTTATAGCTGCGCCAGCTCTTCCTGTGACTCCCCTTTGTTGTGTCATGTTCTTTGTGGACATCTCGTCAACGATCGGATTTCCATATTTCTTACCCACATAGCTGCGATATAAACCACAAACATCCTGATATGTTGCGGACCTTCGAGGCCATGAGATTCGGTGGAGTAGAGTTCCGCCATCTATAATACATGCTGACATCACCTTCTGGAATTGATGTGGCATCAGGTGAAAGCTTGGCCCGTAGGGCATCGCAAGAGCTGTTTTTTGCGGTTTCCGTAACGTCAGAGGAGAATCAAACAGAGCCGTTGGGTAACTGCGGAGTTCATAGCGAAACAATCCTCCAGATCATCGGAGCTGCTGTAAGCAACGATAAGCTGCTAAAACAGGAGTTGCGGGTGTACCTGCACGTTTTCGCTTTCAATACTGTCAGACGACTTTGAAGCAAGAGTGACAGCTTTCTCACTCTCCTTAAAAGTGTAATCACCAGCTGTCCTTCCAGTCATTGAAGACAACATCTTCTTTCCAGTAGTTCTAATGCGATCAACGTTGACAGTATTGTCAGCCTTTACACCGGTCATGATATTTCTGAGGTTACGGTCGGGTGCAAAACGATTCCTGTCAGCCAAAGTGGAGAGAATAACGAGTGTGTCTTTCAAATCGCGCTTCTGTCTGGCTTTTGTCATGTCCTTGTTCTGCTCACCCGAGTTGTATTGCACTCCGGTGAACTCTTGAAGCACCAGGTTTGTCTCAGCACAGGCCGGCATGGATAACAGCCAGATAAGTCGCTGCTGTTCAGTTATGCCCCTTCCTCTCGTTAGGCTTGTCCTCAGGCTTCGCGTCAGCACTTGTTTAATCAGAAGATCCGTTGACAATGCTGTCCATAGGCAATCTTTTCTACCTACTACAAGGAAGCCCGATGCAAAGTCGCGATAGGCATCAGGATAATTATGTTGCGGTAAAATTTCAGGCCCAGGTTGTTCAAAGGGTGAATAACACTATCCACAGGATAAATCCATATCCAGTGAATAAATAATGACAAAACAGAGTACACTATCCATTGGTCAGTGATTTGTCCGGTGGATGGCGCTATCCACTCTTTGAACAACCGGGGCCAGAGAAATAGTGAAGCGGATGATACGCTGCGACCGTCGAAGAGTCTAAAATGTGACTAAACGACTTGACGGTGATTTTATTGACGATAATCGAACGTAAGCTGAAACACAATGCAGCGTAACAAATGATTATAAAAGAGCTAGTAACAGTGACATTTAGTAAGGCTAATGAGTCGGCGTTTTACGTACATTCCAATCATATTTTGCGGCCTAACAATGTTTCCTGTACAAAAGCTCTGCCAAAAAGTTATATCAAAAGCGAAACACAGAAATGGATTCATTCAGAATATAAAAAAACCTAGGTATAACGGTACAAAGAAACTTTCCCAAATTATCGCGGGAGCGTCACTCAAATACAGTACTAAGAAAACTGAGCGAGAAAGATAAAATACGAATTTTGTAGAACTGAAAAGCATAGAATTCCCGTACGTGAAGCTTAGACTAGAGATCATACTATGAGCCCGAGAGGCATTGTATGTACTAGAACAGTAATAAACGCGGGAATAAACTAAAATAGTAAAGCTAATAAAACTAGTATAAGAATAAGTAAAAGGCACTTACATATCGGTTCCCGCTTGCCTCTAACAACCAAGGGTGGTTCAAGATCCAAACCAACAAAGTAAACTACTCATACACACTTAACGAAGACGAATCCTAACTAAGGGCTAAAGCAAGGTGATTGCGCATTTTTGATGTAAGAAAGGCGTTGTCTAAGGAAATAAAACCATCGAATTAGGAAAGTTTATAGGCAAAAGGTATCTAATTACTGAATCAATGGAACCTCGTTCTGGAGTCCTTTACAAATAACATAATCACAGCGAACAGCGATGTCTTCTTCGGATATTTTTGTCAGGCACTATCATGATTATACTCAGTGAGTTGACTATGAACTACCGTGTGGCACTAAATTTTTGCGGGTCTAATTTTTGCGGGTTTTTTCGCGATCCGCAAAAATAAGTTCCCGCAAAATAAATTTACCGCAAATTTTCTTTCCGCAAAAAATTACTCCACTGGGGAAATTATACACAAAAATACTTGTTTGAAGGAGAAAATGCTATAGATAACTCGGTGGATAATACATCAAGTGGTACCCTAGTTATTGTCGATCCATTGCAGTGTAATAGAGTTACATTGATTACATTCCCATGTTGTTTTATTTCAATTGCATGCACTCATTATAAAAAACGAAAATGTTATCTGTTCCTTTTGAACGCGACTTCCAGAAAAACGCAAAAATTAATTCCCAGTAAGAAAAACCAGTCTTTCCCAATCACAAAAATTAGTTCCCGCAAAACCCAAAAAATCACCAATCCGCAAAATTAAACTCCCGCAAACATTTAGTGCCACACGGTATACACAGTCGACGAGAACAGTCGATTTCCGGTTTTGATTACATAATAATCTTGCATGGTTTAATGTTTGACTGAGACATTGTAGTGGAGGTATGTTTTTCGTGAGCTTTCGTGAAGATTCAGTGATGTTTGCGAGCTCTTTAGTTTTCCCAAGAGAGCAACCTCGCTGTAACATCGCGCTCTGCCGGAGTCACTTTCGTTATTTTTTAGGCGCTGATATATCAGATAACTAGGATGTTTGGGGATCGTGCTGTTTAGAGTGATAAATTGTGTCCTTTATCAATGATTCCAGGCTGAGTAATATTTCAATATGTTGCGATAAAATGTGAGCGAAATGGCGTTAGATCACGGCGAACAGCGGTGTGTTCTAAGAATAGGTTTTTTGCCAGGACCATGTCGTGATTTTACTTGTGTCGACTGTGAAACATACACAGTCGACGAGGACAGTCTATGTCATGTTTTGATCATACGATAATCTTGTATGGTGCAATGTCTGATTTTCCTGATGTCACTGAAAGAGGAACTGTGTGTTGGACATTTAATTCACCTTTTGCGTCTTCTGTCCATTGGCGATTGCAAGAGATACATAGAAAGGATTGTTTTAACAAGAGAAGACAGGAAACACGAAGGTAACATTTTGTTCTTTTAAGAAGCGACGGAAAGAAACATTTTGTTATTCAATAGCGCGGAGACGCTTGTTGAGTGTGCTAATAGAAGGTTAACGGTTTCGGAAGCCTGAAGACTGGCTGAAATGAGGTTGAAAGGCTTTGGGACGGTCAAAAACCACAAGGACAATATATGAGCTGGTATGTACGCTTAATTGACTATTTATTGTAATTTTTAGTTTCCTGGCTAAACTGGCGATCATGCAGGTTCCAAACAAATCCTTAAATTTTGACACAGAAGTGGTCTACTGTGAGCATGGGTTTCCTGTCCAACAACTACGAGATGTAGCCCGTGGGACGGTTATTTTCCTACACCGCGAAAACTAAAACTCGCTGAATGAGGTAGATCTCCTTTCCTAAGCAACAGTAAATCTCCTTTTTCTAAGCAGCAGTAGCTTTTCTAGCAACCTCTTGACTCGCCTTGAAGGCGGCATTTCTTTTCTTGACAAACTTTCATCACTCTTACAAGATCGTAAATCGAGAGGAATTGGTCGATCGTAGACTACGAGCTGTCTCTCCTTCCCTCAGGGTCAGGGATAGTCGAGCGAAAACAACACACGAGCGATCGTGAAAATCGCCTACCGCGTGGAAACGTGACACGCGTGTGCTGAGCTGCTTGGCCGTAGAGAAGCTCGTACGCAACGCGTATGTGAAATAAAATAACGTTCGGGCAGCTGAGAGTGCACGCGCGCAAGTCTAGCACAAGGCCACAAAAAAAGCAGTCTTGGTTTGGATTTACGGTACCAAATGCAACAGATAAGGTTGTTGGTGATGCACGTAAAATACGATGAGATCTTCAGTTGTCCTTGTTCCGGCACACTCAATCGAACCCAATCGAACTGTATTCCAATCGAACTCAAACGAACTCAATCGATGGATTGTTTTCGATTGAATTCGGCAATCGAACGAAATCGAACTCACACAAAAAAATTGGACAATCGAACTCAATCTAACGTTCGATTTCCGAACTCTTAATTTTTGTGAAACTGGTGTTGAAAATCAATAACAAGGTTTTGGAGGCTCGAGTTTCTTCAGTATAACACGTGTTTTTCGTAACCGCACAATTCCTGGAGAAATGGCTTCAGATGCACTGTGGGTTGTTAGCTTTAAATGCGTAGTAAAAGGCTACGAAGAGTACCGCTTTGACGTGAAGGAGGGCGAAGAGTTCAAAGTTTTAAAGAAAATAGGCGAGAAAGGCCGTGATTTTCAAGTTGCAAATGAGCGCAGACAATTAGGTCACCTTCAACGTGAACTGGTTGCGTCCCTGTGGCCTTTTTCATGAAAGTAATACTTCAAGTTGTCATCATTTTGCAATTGCAAGTTAACTTACAATGAAAACGGTCCAGTAGTTCCAGAATACGGTAAAACACGGGAATAATGATAGCTTTGTTCTAAACTGTTCTTTTTACTGCCGTGGACAGTTTATTTTTGTTATTGAGTTATTAAAAGAAGGACGAGAAAAACGTGTATTCGATGGTCTTGCCTTGTATGTAGGTTCACCAGAGCTTGCGTTCAGTAGCCAAGCGGGCAGTCAGACCACGTAACATGACCTTTGTCCAAGCGAATTTACTCACCGAACACAATCGAACGCAATCCATTGGACTGTGTTCGATTGAGTTCGGTAGCCGAACTCAATCAAACACAATCCAATGGATTGAGTTCGATTGGGTTCGATTTCATCGATTAAATTCGATTAGTACGGAAATCGAACTCACACAAAGTTCCGGCGGTGTTCGATTTCGTTCGATTGCCGGAATCAATCGAACTCAATCGATTAAATTCGATTGAGTTCCATTTCCGAAAGTTCGATTGACTATGCCGGGCCTTGTGTGGTTCAGTTGCAAGGCGAGCTCATCACACGCACGTCAGCTTTCAAGGCGGCAGGTGGTTTTCACGCTCGCTCGTGCATGCGTTATTTTCGCTCGGCCATCCCTGATCGGAAAGAGAGACTGCTTGCTCGTAGTCTAAATTAGTCGGTGCCATTACCCCCTGGATAACCAGCCTCACGACCGGTTACTGTTTACTTGCTAAAACCAGGAGCCGTCTACCCTGGGTACCAGAGGATTTTTCCTCGCTAGCGTCGGGCGAAATCGGCCGGAGGCCGAGCCGCTAAAGCCTCTGGCACCCAGGGTAGGAGCTGCCATCACCCTGTTACAATGCACTTTGGCTTGAGGACATCACTGACAGTCCAGTCAATATACGAAACGTGAACACCAGTGTTTTCGTATGCTAACTTTAATGGCCGGTTTTTTTTTTTTTTTTTTGTCACTGTAAAACTTCTATTGATCTTAACCAAGAAATCGACTGTTTAAAATCGGTTTGAGTGTTATTAAACTGTCAGACTATTTCTGCTGAGAGCAAACCTGCGATCAGGCTCTATTAAATTTCGTTTCTTTCAATTTAATAAACGATTCCCGCGGGAAGCACTGCTATGATTCGGCCTGTTCGCAAGTTACTATCGAGATATAGGGATAAATTCCAAGAAACTAGATCAAGAAATAAATGTCGTTGTTATCTATGGCAGGTTTCCAGAGTCATCCATTCTGCCGTTCAATCTATCCATAGTTATGATCTATCCACAAGTCCAATGCAAAAAGACAGCAGTAGTATTATATGCTGAGCAAAATCATAGCAGTTTTTATGGAGAGGTTATCTTGACTTAAAAAGCTTCTGAACCACCACACAACGCTCACGCGAGTAAAACACGTGATTTCGACGACAGCGACGGCCTGGCTTCCATTTAAAGGTTGATGAATGTAAAATATTCTTGAAGTAATATATAGAACGATGGCAAAGCATCAGGCATCAGGCAGTCTTTGATGTGGCATTAACCGCGGAGGAGCAAGAAAAACTTCCACCAATCAGTTACTGGTGACAGTGACTGTTACCGCGTGACAGTGACACACAAAAATAATATTTTTTGCCCCAGATCTCCCTCGGTCAAAAAGAGTTTATTTCTGTCAGGCGTTATTTAGCTTTTAACTTTGGCTGATAAAATAGCTACGAAGCGCAATCTTGCTCAAAATTTTCTCTCCGTAAGAGCGTAGCAATGTTTTAAAGTGCCACTGAAAGGGTCAGAGCGATTTGAAAAGAAGAAAGCAATAAACGAACAGGATTTGAAGTTCGAGGGTCGATCGATCGATCGCAGCGATTTGTGAAAACAAGAGGTTAATCTGAGCTCGTTTTATTTTGTTTTGCTTTATTTATTGCCACCACAGCTTCATATGTTATTTGCCCATCATCTCTCTGCTAGTTGGGTAAAGAAAGTCAAGTGAAAACAGAATAAATCGCATGAATTTGCCAAAGTATTTTACCCTTTAAGAAGCTGTGTATTCTTCTTACATCATCGCTATTCATAATTTACGCTGGAAAGCGCATGCGTATGTGTCTTAACTTTGAGTTCTAGTTCGAACTAAGAGGGGTTACCTGTGATAGCTTACCACATGTGTGAGAAACACAAACTGACAGATATAAAAGAAAGACGGTACTTTATATTATTAGTTCACAAATTCTGGTGGAGTCTAGGGGGGTGAAAGTTGGCCACCTGTTTGACAACTCGTGCAGATGGTGTATTACGGAGTAGTAGGGGGACGTCTGCCAGTGGACGGTATCTCCGGGTGAACCCGCTCCAGCCCTACTGGTGACAGGGGGTGCTCAGAGTTCTCCTCGGAGTTCTCAACCTCGCTTCCAGAGGTTACGGTGGTATGATACCCTAGAATTCGAGGTTTCGAACGCAAAAGTCATTTTTTTGAAAACGGCAAAATTGTAGCCTTTAGTCACTTGTGAATACTACCGTGAAAGTATTTCACTTGATTTCCAGCATTAAATAGGCGAAATTGACAAAATCTGAACAACAGTACGAATTTTTCCATAGCAACCAATGTTTACATTTATTAAATGCGAAAAAAATGACTTTCTAAAAGGAAAATCCCCCCCCCCCTTGCCTCCCTGTACAAACCAACGTCAGTGCTCTTCTAGCGAAACACCTGCCTAAGAAGAGGAGAGATTTTTGGTCTCTGCGTTTTAATTTGCAAAACAAGTTCTAGCTCTTACAGAAAACATGTTTTTCTGAACAGGAAAGTCATTCAACTTAAATTTCAGTGTGACAAATTTCATTTGACAATAGTTTTAGGGCAACAAGCGACGAATTACTGTCGAGAATTCGTTCCTCTATCTTTAAGACCGTTTTTCTCGAATAACAGAATTTCCTGGAATAGACGAACTCTTAACAAAGATATCTCCCTTGCATTTTAACCTACCGTTGTGAAATTTTCGTCAATATTAAAGTACTGTTTTTTCGGTGCAATGAACCTAAAAAAAGAGTAAACAGGTTTGAAATACGTCTCATTAATTGACTCTTTGTCTATTTATTATTTCCTGTTACCTGAAGTTTTAAGAAAAGCTTTTTAAAAAAATCGAATGAAGGAAAACTGGCTAATTTTTGAGGTTCATTGCACAGTCATGTCATTTATGTACACGTTAGAGTTGGTTTGATACTTTTCCAACCGTGCATTAGTGAGTTGTCGTTGTTACCGTGAACATCACTTTTTCTAACTTAAGACGATAGTTAATCATTAACTATTGTGACATGTGACCTTAAAGGACTTATATTGATGTTAGGGCGTGCAGCCCTATAAAGTGATGGTAGAAGTTTCCCACAAAGTTCTGTTCTAAAGAAATTCATCTTTTAGGGTACCATTCCACCTTAAACGGGAACTTACAGCCGCCTTGTCAGCGGCGGGGAAAAGTCCTAGCCGGGGCTAGGCAAAGAACAGCCAAACAGCACCACCAAATGCGATCTCAGAACACACCGTCTTTGAACACTTTGCCCAAGGGCATGAGGGTGTCACGGACTAAACCCGACCCCTTGTGTTCATATTGATACCTTCCGGCGTGCTCGTCATAGAACTTTGTCCACTCACTTGGATGATTCATTCCTATATATTTACAAAAAAAGTTTTGTTCTTCATTTATTATGCTGACTGCGACGGTCAAGCCCGTTTGAGGTCCAAGACGTTGTCTCTACCGTCTGATACCCAAATTCTGATTGCATTAATTTGACTTTTGTTTACATGGTGCCACTCAAGCCGAAACGACTCTTTTTGAAAGGGATAACTGACCTGGAGATTGACAGTTCAAAAACTAAAAAGGACATCGCTTCCAACATCGTTTGCTCAGAGTGTGATCAGATCGCAGTGGAGAAACACCCAATCAGTACTTCTTGTGATATCCGGAACCATTTTTCCCACAAAATTGTTTTTTTTCTTTCAAAACTGTTTTTTCAAAACCAACCAACTTTGCAAATTCTTCCCGAGAAAGGTCAAGCTCATAATTTTCGTCAATCAAAATGACAACCCGGTAAATTGTCATGTTGAAATACAGAGTAAAAATATGTTCACTGTCTTTGTCTTCCGGATCCAGCCTGCCGGTGTGGGCCTGAAGAAAACTGTTGATGTCAGAGTAACTATACATCCCATCAGGGAAAGTCAAGGTCTGCCAATCTTCAGATTTCTTTCTCCACCGAATTTTGTTGTTATCATAAGCTTCAGCGATGTTGTACCATGAGTAGCTCATGGTGACAAGTTTGTTTAGCACCGCCTTATAGCTTTTTTGTTCATCTAAGTAGATCGGTGGATTGAAGTTAATTGGGAAATCGTGTGAAACCTGGTTGCCATTATTTTGGCGAGCGAGGTTCGAGTCGAGCAGAAGGTTGAGCGACATTGCCTTCCTATATAATCACCAATAATTTTTTTCCTTTTGTTTTTCACTGATTCGATCTTTTTCAACAAGTGAATCAAGCAGAGAAATAACCTGGTGTTGAAGTTTTATTAAACTGCTTCCAGCCTTGATCGAACCCAAGCGCACAAAAAGTTGATTGATTATTTTGTCAGCGGACGCGTTCATCAAACCACTCCCTTCTGTTTCCCAGTCTTGTTCAGGAAAGTCACCTTCATCGTCTGAAGGCTCGATATCAGGTCTCCGGCTCATAACAACCTTTTCAAGAGGGGTTGGAGGGGGTCGTTCCTTTGTTGGTTTTGCCCGAGGGGTCACCAACCTCCGGCTACCTTCTTGAAGCTGTTCAGAGGTTATTCTTCTTTTTGCAGCAATCCCATCTCTTACCTTTTTGAGGTCTTCTATTGAATAACCGAATAATGAAGATTTTTTTCTTTTCACTCTGTAGTGGGGGTCATTTCCGAATTTCGTGATCAGCTGATTGACCGTTTGCAACAGGATTGATTCATGGGGATATTCAGGCTCAACTTCCCCCACTCTTTGCGCGTGGAACTTTCTTCAAGTGGTTTTGTTGGCGGTGGAAATTCATTATCATCATCACCAATGTCATAAGGTGGGGGTGGTGATGGTGGTGGTGATGATGTTGGTGATGGTGGTGGTGTTGACGTTGGTGATGGTGCTGTTGTTGGTGCGTGCGGTCTGAAGTCATCACCAAACGGATTTATTCTATCAAACTCATCCATAGTGTAATCAGGATCTTCTTCTACCCCAGCTTTCTCTTGTCTAGCGTTGGTTTTATCAAGCCTTTTCGTAATCGGTTTAAAAAGTTCCTCTCCTGAAAGCTGGCCAAAGTCCTTCCCAATTTTGTTCATTTTGAAATTTTGAAGTATCTCATGTGTTTGCTGATCGACTGCTGACTTCTCAGCAGCCTTTTGTTTCCACTTTCGCACTGACATTTTTTTCATGTCATGTATATCAATGAAAAAAAAATGAAGATTCCAAATTATGATCCTGACTTTCTTACGACAACTGACTACAAGCAAGGACACCCTTGCATGCCCACTGATGTTTTCCGGATATTAATTTGTGGGCCAAGCAATTCTGGAAAAACAAACATCCTGCTGCATATGCTTTACGAGTTGCTGGAATATGACAGTCTACCTTTTTTCCAAAATCCTCCACCAAAACAAATATCGAGCGCTTTTACAGGACTTTGCCACAAGAGTCGACCTGAAGTTGGTTACCAGGTCATCGAGGCGCCAGGGGATGAGATTATTCCACTTGAAGAGCTTCCGGTGGACAACCAAATAACCTGTTCCAGGCGTTCAGATAGTGGAGCGCGAGCGAAAAAGAAAGCGAGCGAAAGAGCGGGGAAAAAACGAGGGGAGACTGGGGAAGAGGTCCTCTTCCCCAGTCTCCCCTGGTTTTTTTTTTCTTTTGTGCTCTTTCGCTCGTTTTCTTTTTCGCTCGCGCTCCACTATCTGAACGCCTGGAACAGGCTAACAACCAAAAGGTTGCTGTCTTTGACGACTTGGTTTGTGAAAGCAACCAAAACGCCATCATCACCTATTTCATCAACGGGCGGCACAAAAACTGCAGCGTTATTTATCTCACTCAAACCTTTTACAAGGTACCAAAAAACATCTGCGACAACTGTAGCCATTTTTGCACTTTTGCATTTCTTCCGAAAGAAAACAAACGAATCGAGGACGAGCTTGGGGTGGATTACCAACTGCTGGACAGCGCAACCGACAAAAAATATTCCTTCTTTTACTATGACAAACCCCAGAAATTGATGAAAATAAACAGCACGATTGATGAAACTGGGAGTGGTACAGGTACAAGTGGGCCGCCGGGGCCACAAGGGCCCCCTGGACCGAAAGGCAAAACAGGCCCGAGGCGCCACCAGGATCCCAAGGCCCAACTGGGCCCCATGGTGCCCATGGCCCAACAGGTCCCCAAGGACCTCCAGGTGCGGAAAGACCGGCTGTCGACCACGGACAGACCGGCCCAAAAGGGGATAGAGGGAAAAAGGTGATAAGGGTGATAAGGGTGAAAAAGGAGAAAAAGGCAATAAGGGTGATAAGGGTGAAAAAGGAGACAAAGGCGATCCAGGACCCCGAGGCTTGGAAGGTCCACGTGGCTCACAAGTTCTTAGAGGGCCTCAAGGATTGCAAGGGCCGCAAGGCCCCACCGGCGCAGGTGGAGATCCTACCTTACTAGAGGCAAAGTTGGACAAAAACGCTGACATCAATATGCAAGGTAAGCACGAGATTTTGGGGTTAAAAAACAACCCGTATCCTATTCAAATCTGGGCAAAGCTATAAGCTATGCAAACCAGAGAGAAATCTTTCTCTCAAAAAAAGAAGGAGAAAAATGGAAAATGCAATAAATATGAATGACAAAGAAATAATTAACTTGAAAACCGATGACAAAAACAAAATCTGTAGCTTATGTCGGCTATGTCAGCAATAAGGTGAACACCACCAAAGGGGATGTAACTGTAGGGTTAAAAAGTTACATCGACACAAAAATCAAGGAGTCCCACATCACCAGCTCAACCAATAAACAAGACGTTTTCAGGTATCTCATGGAAAATGCCGACGAGTCATCCAGCGAAAACAACATAAGAGTCACTGGCATAGTTGACTTCTCAGGTTCCCCCAACACCTTAAACAAAAAAGCATACAGCTTCACAATGGGGAAAAACGCGCAAAATAATTATTCTTCTCGAATTGGATTCAGCATGTTTAAACTTCCAGAAGGCGAGTACACTTTGGCCATAGAATTTTTCCCTCCAAGCACAACAAATTTGTCAGTAAGTGTCGTTTCCACTTCACAAAATATTAATCAACAAGCCAACAAGCTGTTTGTCAATTACAGCGGATCCATCGTTCACTTACATAAGTGGGACATAACCCCGCCCGAATACATCTACATTGACATGCATTGTCAGGGCACTGCAAGTAGTCCCAAGCAGGGAATAGGTTATATGATTGTTTATGGCGTCAAGGGGTCACAAAATGATGTGGACTCGAGTGTTTATGATACACCCTATGTTATTGAAAATGGTAAAATAGTGATGCAAACAGATTTGGACATGAATGTGTACAGATTGTTGAATTCAATTCACTACATACATGGCATTTTAAATACGAATAATGGTAACACATTTTTTAAAATGGATGTGACAAAATTGTAATTCCAAACAATAGTCATATATTTAGAATAAAAGCTATGTTTTTTAAACTAAGTTTGAATTATCCAGCAATATCTTTGAAAATAAACCACGATTTTATGTTAAATCAAATATATAACGTTACATCATCACAAAATACTCAATTACAAACAATTAATACAAATTTAAAATTACAGTTCGGACATATTTCTGTGGATTTAGTTAATAATATTAATAATGGAGAAATTTTACTATTTACTGAATATAGAGTGCCGTGAAAAAAAATTTTTGCCTTTATATAGACCATGGTCGACACAAGGCGAAATATATTCGACTTCAACCACATCGACACGACCCTTTCGAAGGGAATAATTGAAATGCTGAAAAATTTTTATGCCTACTACCACAAGAAACATTACGGCTACGAAAAGCTATACCGCAGCTACCAACGAAAAAACTTGATTTCTTACATTTCCGCTGGCAAATTAATAATCAGTGCTGCGGTGGCTGGTGGCATAACCCTAAATCCAGTTGTCATTGCAACTTTAACAGGGGTAGGTCTCATTGTCAAAGCGGTGGCAACCTTCAAGAAATATGACAAAGGTTGAGAAAGCAAATATTGCAAGGATCGAGTACAAAAAAATCCTTGACGAAATTCGATTTTACCTCAGGGGTGAACCTTTCAACGAAAACGCGTTCCTCGACAGATTAAAAATGATTGATGATTTTATCAGTGACCACTGCATGGAAATACCCTCAAGGCTAAATGTCAAATACAGCAAACTGTTTGCTCTCTGGTAGGAGGTCACTGGGTTCTCCACCATTCATCAAAATTTTTGTTTTGCACGTTGCTCGGTTTTTGATAATTTAGGGAGGTGACGAGACAGAAGTTTGAAATTTCATTTTCGTACGGCCAGTCTTCAGAAGAAACTTTTTTAAAATAATTGCGCAGAAAGCTGCCGTAGTTCACTGAATTATACATCTTAAATTGTTCAATAACGTTTCCCAGCAAGCGTATCTGATCATCGTTAAACATGTCGTAAATTTCACATTTTTTTAGAACATTTTTTAAATGAACCCTGCACACACTAGCGTCGGGTTCTTTGAGGGGTCTGACGTCTTGGATGTCATCGGCTTTGATCACCATATGGCACTCCAGGCATTCATAAAGGAACTACAGACAATTAAAGACGAGCTCAACCGCGCATGAAGGACAGTAATTACTCCGACCTGTGGTTGGTGCTGATCGATATAAAGAGCGCAGTTTTTCCTGGCTCTGGTCCAACATTTTGCTCAGTTCTGGACGTGAACGGACTTTCATCTCTTGGAAAAAACCAAATGGATCGTCCATCTTGTCCATCTTTTTATTGTTTCATATATATTCAATATATTTTTAATGAGTGCAAAACAAATCAGCAGGCTATCAAAAATCTACTACAGCCCTCAAGGGTACTGGAAAGGGGTGCAGCCATAAAACATTTAGCTCAGGCTGCCAAGGTCTCTGATGATGTAGCTCGAAGCTGGTTGATAAAGAAAGCTCTTTGGTAGGTTTACTTGCCTGTACCACAGCACATTCCGAGACCAAAATTCGACGTGCCTGTTCCAAACAAAGTCCACCAAGCCGATCTCCTGTATCTCCCCCATGATCACCCACCACGGTCCCGTAAGACTTTCAAGTACGCCCTCACAGTCGTAGATGTGGCTTCTCGGTACAAAGATGCCGAACCACTGACCACAAAAGAGGCAAATGAGGTTGCAAGAGCTCTGGAACGGATCTACAAGCAAGGACCCTTAAGATGGCCGAAACTGCTTCAGGTGGATCCCTGACGTGAGTTTATGGGGGCTGTGAATCAGCTGCTTTCGAAACACAATGTCGAGGTCAGGCGCGGTCGTGTGGATATACACCGTGATCAAGCTATTGTGGAAAGATTTAATCGGACCCTGGCTGAGCGCCTGTTCAGACGCCAGTATGGCGTTGAAATGCGCCTTTCAGAAGGTCAGCGGTCAACTGAATGGGTTGCTCGATTACCCGCAGTTGTTTCTGCTTTGAACAACGAAGTGACACGGTTGACCGGCAAAAAACCCGCTAAAGCAATCAAAGAAAAAACTGTTTCAGCTAAACCCTCAACTCCTTATTTGAGACCGGTGGGTGTGAACGAAAAAAAACTCCCCTCCGGTGTGAGTGTTCGCTATCTCTACCAACCCGGTGAACTTGAAGGTGGTGGCAGAAGAGCCACAGACCCGATCTGGTCTTTGAAGGTGTTTAATATTGAAAGATCTATCACAAAACCTAACGAACCGGTTTTGTATTACTTACGCGATGGACCGAAACGCGGTTTTGTTCGCGAGGAACTGCTTGTTGTTCCCCCTAATACCGAACTCCCACCTAGCTAAGGCTAACCGACTAGATGTGGTATTCTATAGGCTCTGTGTGAATACCATCTGGCAACACCCACCGCTTGTCATAATACGCACTCAGACCGAGTTTGTGTTGCTGATATGTGTACATGGCTCCTCTTACCATACGGAAACCTCAGTTTGTGGCTTTATCTTCCCCTCCGTTTAGAGCATCCGAATACCTTTACCATGTTAGACTGTTTTGCCGTTGTGATACACCCTTGGACGATATTTTAGTTTTGCTTTCCTCTTCATTTTGCATGTAACAGCACTTGCTACAAAGAGCTATTCCGCAATTACCTTGAAACTCTAGTTTATTAATAAAAAGTCCTGGCTCGCGGTTACTCCACTGACCCCAAGCAAACCAATTTTTTTTTCCTTGCTTCAAACTCATCAAAGCGCTCAGGTCGGATCACTTCTTCGAGCGTTTTGTGTGAGAGTGCAAAGTGAAGACTGTCGGAGTCCATCTGGATTAGCTCAAAATCTCTTCTGTCTACGAAGTAATCCAGACAGTCATGATAAAACTTTAGCACACGCAACTTAGCCAACTGATATACAACAATTCCGATTTGAAAAGGACGGTTAATCGTAACCTTTTCTTTTCTAAACTCGATCTCAAACGCGTCCCCGATTTCTTCCATATCATCGAACCACAGGGACCGTTTCGCTCTGTCGACCTTTCCCTGATCCTTTGTGTAAATAACCCTTGTTTGCCGCTCTACAGCCTCTATTAACTTACCGTATGCACTATTACCCAACAGTTTAAACACTTCTGCGAGCAGGGCTTTGCCTGGATCAGAGTCACCTTCGCGCCTATTCTCTGTGACTTGCTGAACAAACCAGGGGAAGATTTTTTGTGGTTTATAATCGATGGTGCGGTAGACTGCTGTGATCTTAAGCCTGTGATCGAGATACCATTCTAACAGCGGGGCGTAAAGCAAGATTTTCTTTGCAGAAAGTAGACCTAGAAGCTTTTTTTGACCTGGAATTACGGTTCGATTGGTTTGCCTCAAATACTTTTTCATATGCTCTGGAATCGCCTGTCTCGGAATGGTGCTGTTTTGAAACAAAGGAGAAAATTCCTCAAATTTGCCCCACAACTCTTTTGGTACCGAAATGTCTACCTCTGCAAACCCAGACCATTGTTTTGTCTTCAACCGGTTTTCAAACTCTGCAACAGCTTCAGAGGGATAAGGGTAAACTACAATCTTTTCTTTGCCACAAGGCATTTCCTGCAACATAGTACTAGGATACAAAGCGTTGCCGTCATAACCAACCACTTGCTGACATAAGCGTGCATCTTTATACTTATGCGAGCGTATTTTTGTTTTTCCGGCTTCGTGTTTTCTTGTGAAAACCAAGCTTGGTCCGCCCACGACAGCGTCTTTCTGGTGCGTACAACTCGGGTGCGTCGCGTTTTTTGCCTAAAGTACCGCGCAAAAGGTATTTCAATGACACACCAGGAAGAGAAACTGCGTCTTTAAAAATGACAATACCAAGGGTTATGTGAAAAACCTCTCATTTTTTCTAAAGATTCCAGAAACGGTCCCACATCTAGATTGTTATAGTATTCCAGCCAATCGGCAAATGTTTTCATACCACGTTCTTGAAATATGTGCTGGCAGTCTTCAAACTCTTCGGGTGATAAGACAAATGCGTTTTATAAGGTGGTAAACCTTCATAATCTAATTTGTCTGAGCTGTCGAACCTCTCGTATGGGAACCAAGATTTTGTTTGACCGCTTCCACATGTTTTGACCCATTTTTCGTAACTTGCGCCTGGCGCCAAATAATTGATAATGTCAAAGAATTTGAAATTCGGTGTGGTCAAGAACATGATCTTTTCTTGTTTCTTGGCAACAGTCACAGTCTTCTCTCCCCCAACATGGGTTACAAAATACTTTTTAATCAGAATTAAGTCATACTTGCCTGAGTTAAAACCAACCACAGGGGTCTGGTTGCACCATTCGTTAAACGCCAATTGTTGTTTCTTTTGGTAACATCTCAAAATCTGTAGGAAAGTATCTTTGTTTGATATCTTCTCTCAAAACTTCGCCTCGCCTTACAACTGTTTCCCAAAATTTCTGTACTAACTCTTCTGGGGCTTTCAAACAAATGTGTTCAGGTTCTCTATTAAGGCCGCGGGTGAGAGACTAGATCATCAGTATTCATTTATTTAAAGCGTATGCACGAAGTGCGACGAATGATAGCGACATTGCGCGAAATATTCATGAGTAAGCTCTGCAGTATAAAATCTTTGGTTTATGCACCAATGATTGCTCGTGCATTTAATCGGGTGGCAGGAAATATTGTGCATTTTAAGTATTGTTAAATAAAAATTTTCATAATAACAACAACAATCAATGCGTTGAGCGCTCGCTTGTTGTATCTGTACCGTTCTTTTTATTCTTTATCTGTTAGTTGAAACGTTAATTGCAACTTTTTAGAATTTTTCCAGCAAAACAAAACGAATATAAAATACTGTTTCTATCTCTATCTCGAATATTTATCAACATCACCAATTTTGTGTCCAATATTTATCAACATCTGGGTCTTTCGTAAGTGGAGTTCCGTGGAGTTTTTTCTGTGTATATATACACTGCTCCAGACTGGAAAATAATAAAAGAGTTCAATTTCGTCGTTCTTTTTGGTTTTAGTGTTTACTTCTACGTTTAAAATCCGCTTTGAAAAAATCCGCTTTGAAAATTTCGATAGTAAAATTCTCTTTCTATTTTGTGTGTGGTATAAGTATTAATTGGGTTCAGCAATCTGGTTTCTTTTCTTTTCTTTTTTTTTGGTTTCTTTTCGACGGAAAACACACGATTTTTTTAGACTGCATGCAACCTATTGTTTGTTTCTGGAGTGTTAACAATAGTTTCTTAATTTTTATATCCATAATTTGCATAATAAAATATTCTGGCTTAAACACTCGTGTTTCTTCGATAAGCCTTCGGAAGCCCTAAAACCACCAATTTTGTGTCCAAGAATACAGCGCGGATATAAAATTTCCTGAACTGACACAGCAGACAGGTAAAATAGGTGTGTTGTAGGTTGTCACAACAGAAGCACTTTTTTAAAACAGGCTTTTTAACAGAAGTTTTAAGTTTTCAAATTTAAACAAGGACGATTTTACTAATTTAAAGGCTTACAACTTTCAGTGGAACTTGAAATCACAAAATCGACTTCTGTTGTGACACAATAGAGGTTTTAACTGATCAATTAGTGGCAAAATCAAGAAGCGTTGTCTTCTCCACGAGGAGAAAACTTGGACACGGAGTCGGGTTTTACCAAATCTTAACTTTGGAAGCTCAAAGCATCGCAAAGAAACGCAATTTATCAAAGGAAAAACAATCTTGTTGTACTTCCAACATTCCTCAAGCCCTCTATTAAGTTTCAACGAAATCGGCTCCCAAACGATCAAGATCTAAGGTTTTTTAACGTAAGACCTCCACCAAAATTTTGCTTTATAAATTTATTCATGAGCAGCTTGTCACCCGCGGCCTTAAGTGTGTCGGCCAATGATACAGACACGGGGATGTGCTCGTTTTCATAGGCTAGATATTGTGTTGCCACAGTTCTTTTTGTTGGATCTTGATAGGATTCAAAATCATATACAATTGCATGAGGGAATGCCTCATTCCTCTTTTTGAGTAAACGATCATTCCACCATGGTCGAGGGGTCTCGTGCTCCCAACGAACAACTAAATTATAACCCGCTGCTTTAATTTCCTCATTACGGCGAAGGGTTCTTTGATACGCTTTTTCTCGAGTTATTTTAATCATTAGCCCCTTTTCTTTCTGTTCACGAAGAACAACCTCTCTTTCTTTAGGTGAAGGATAACACGTTGAACATCCATGAAAATGACAGTTATGATACTGAAATACGGTTTTGCTTTCGTAATGGTAACCATCAACAGGATGTTTGGCAATCACGCGCTCACCTCCATGACCGCAAGCGTGGTGGTGTGTATGGATTCCACGCTGCCTCGACTCATATTCTATCCAACAACAAGCTTTGATGCCAAAGTTACCTTTCGGATAGAACGCGCGTTCAAACAAAGACTGGGGTGCAAAGATCCTTTCCCCAGGGCACTTGCTTTTGGTTTGACCTTTTGAGTATGTTTCGGCGTGACGCAGAAGATTACACGACTTTGTAAATCTTGCATCACAGTGAGCACATGCATAAGTGTTTGTAGCCTTTTCCAAATCGGTGATTAAAAAGGCATGTTCTTTAAAAATACCAATCGTCATGGGTGGGTTTTTCCCTTCTTCCTCATCCTCCTTCTCATCCTCCCCCAGCACCTCCCTCGCCTCCCCCATATCGACTTTAAAGCAACCCTTTAACGCAAAAACCCCCTCCGGTGGCACATCATACACAATAATTTCTTGGTTGAAATGTTTCGAAATTAATGGAATGTGTTGAAATTCTACAATTTCATTTGGAATGTCGTGCAATGTGAAAAATGTTCTCGCAAGCTCTCTTGTTTTTCGTAGATTATCTTTCTTGTGAGCCCCACGGTGTACTGCTAGACATCAAAACACACAGAGATTATCATCAAAAACATCGAGTGCAATTAATCCTTTCTTCGTGCGCAACCAATTTGGTAAGGGCCCGTCTCCAACCCTCAGCGGTTGTCGATCTAAAATAACTTTAATTTGGACCGACAGGTGCTTTTCAAACACAAATTTTGTGTTCGGTCGGTTAATGTTTTCACCGCCCAACCGTCCTTCTTCTTGCTGTTCCAACCACGCTTGTGCGTCACCATGAGTAGCAAACCAAGGACTTTTCTGTCTATCTTGAAACCAAACAAGAGTTTTGTTCGTTTCAATATTTCTTAAAAAATAGATGAAAGAGTAATTTATTTTAAACCTGTTGTGAACAGAGTCACGAATTTCATCGATCATTTGTGAAATTAACAAATTATTTAGATTAGAACGAAATTGCCATTTGATACCGCGTTCTTCAAAAACATTGTTATAATTAGCAATTTCAAACCAATCAGGGTGTTGACGGTTGATGAGAGTGTCTGCAACATAATTCTCATTCAAAGGATCAAATTGTTCAAGAATTTGTTTTCTTCTCTGATCCTTTTTAGTACTAGGTGGGCGTACAGTTTGATACCGCCCTGGGCTTAATGGCGGTGGAAGTTTTTCTTGCTCCTCCGCGGTTAATGCCACATCAAAGACTGCCTTTTGTGGTGAAGTAACAGGAAACGATTGCTTTGGCATCGTTATATATATTACTTCAAGAATGTTTTACATTCATCAACCTTTAAATGGAAATCGGGCCGTCGCTATCATTCAATTCACGTGTTTTACTCGAGTGAGCGCGCACAGAATATTTGTGTGGTGGTTTAGAAGCTTTTTGAGGACGGTGCCTTCTAATACAGATGTATTTTTGCAAAGGTTATAACTATGGAGAAAAAGAAGATCTTAGCAAGGGTTGTTGGTATCCAAAAAGAAAAATGTGGGTAACCACGCAGTTTTTAGGGATAATTAAGCAACCATAATTCTAAAAAAGCGTTAAAATACAAAGAATGTATGGCGATTTCTTTCCAAATTTAAGCTAAACTATCTCTGAAAAATGCGTGGTTACCCCCAATTTTCTTTTTGGATTCTGACAGCCCTTGCTAAGATCTGCCTTTCCACATAATCTTAAACCGCGCAAAAATATTGTTGTATCGGTGGGCAAATTCCTTAAGAAACCCGAATATCCCGAGATGCCCAGAACGTAGGCGCAGTAACAAAAGGAGGCACCGTCCTTAAGTCAAAATAAGCTCTTCAAAGAAAGTCGATCGATTTTGACCCAGCATATACTACTAATGATGACAATTTTCCTAGAACGACCAGAATATCTTAGAGTGACACATTTACCTCAGCAGACTTGTTCCTTGGCGATGGCGGTCGCATCGAAATATGTGAGCGAGTCTTGCAACAATTTACTTCAGTTGACAGCTCTATTGTTAAAGGACCAATCAGATTGCGAGATTCCCGCGGCCAAACTTTGGCCGCCGGCACAAGGTCCTGTGAGAGATTGTATCAGGCCCTATTTTAGCGAGCGACCAACGTAAGAGAATACGAGAGCGATGCTAAAATTCGGCCTGATCGCAGGTTAAATGAAAGACGAAATTTAGTGAAGTTTAACCCTCGAGCGTACAAGGGGGGATGGATGCAACCCCCCCCTAAGGGGGGGTGGCCGTTTTCAGGAGCTGTGCGCATATCCCTTAGACACATTTTGACACAAGTTTGTTAAGAATCGGTTGCCATGGTTACGAGATATTACGTCATAAGTAGCAGGTGGTCGAACCATTTTTGAAGAAAAATGCGTGGTTTTTACCCTTTGTAGGTGAAAAATGCAAGGAAAAACAGGAAAAGTTTAATTATGTCATATTCCACATGTCCAGCATAAGAAAATTTCCAATTATTAACGTTTTCTGCCAATTTCTAATTTTCGATAAAATCCAAGATGGCGCCCAAAATGGCGGATATCTTGGATGAGGTCACAGGCCCCCAGCAACGCAGCAACCCATGACATCTTGCCCATCTTGTAGAGCACATCACAGGCTTTCTACTTAAGGTGAAATCTTTTCGAAATATTTTAACATAACGAAACCCAAGGGGGGGTTCTATCCCCCCCCTTCTTGTACCACGGTGAGGGTGTGACTTTGCTTGTACGTCCGAGGGTTAAAATAAGTAATCACAAACTTATGATTGAACTAGGTCGATATCAGGCCGATCACATGCCCAGAGAAAGTAGATTGTACTCATTGTGTAAGTCAAATCAATGAGAAAATGAAACTCATTTCTTGTTTCAATGTAGCAATTACTCTTTGCAGAAGCAGACATTGTTAAATCGAATCCATTTAACAAACAACCTTAGAAAGCATGAAACGTCTTAAGAGAACTCTAACGACTATCATGTAAGTAAGCTAGTAATAAGGTTTTTTTCCTTATTATGAATATACGTGATACATTGTTGTTATCAAGTGAAAGTGATGTAACTTAAGTTTATTACTATCATAATGGAGTACTATTAACCTTGTTTTGTTATGAATTATTATAGATATGACTTTGCAATACTGTAAAATCTTGCGGTCATGCAAATAAAGCAATTTACTACTACTACTACTACTGCTGCTACTGCCACTGCTGCTGCTGCTGCTCCTCTTTATTTCACTAATAAAAACACGTAATGTGATACAAATACCTAACTGAATATATAAAAAAGAATTACATAAATTAGACTTAAAACTGAGTCTGTTTTCAAAGGAGTTTTTAAAACGCCCAGTGTTACACCTTGGAAATACTGATTCACTTCTACTCATCGTCTTAAAAAAGGCGTTTTTTCTGGCATATGAAGCTAGTTTTTAAGGCCGCGTTTGAAAAGAAAACCATTTAAACTTGAGCTAAAAATTGCGTTCAACTTAAAAGTGACATGACCCTCAAGATTCGCCACCCAGACAGCGAGCGTCACCAAATTTGACTATTCGACTTACACCTATCAAACATACCATTTCCTTCACCTCCTTCTCACGCTTAATTGAAGGAAGCAATTGATGAACATTACTATCTTCGTGCATGTGGTCGCAATAGATACAAAGCCCGAGCATTGCCGCCACAACTTGGAATGTTTTAATTGTTTTTTATTCTTCAGTAAGCTAGGTAATATATCACAAATATATCGCACGGGTCTGCAGAGCATTCCGTAGCTGCGTGAAAAATTTAAAGCTTTTTCATAAGCATAGTAATAAAAAAAGAGGGTTCCCTGAGGTTACCACTCCTGATAAGGAGCCAAGTGATCAAGAAAAATTTTCAATTTCTCTCCTCTCTCAGCAAACACGGCCCAGAAAAAAGCCTTTTTGCTCGTAAATTTGCTCCCCTCAAGGACACCGCATTCCATTATCACGCTGAAAATTTCTTGGCTTTGGATAGAACAATCTATGGTTAGGCTTTTGTCATAAACTGCCAGCGACTGCAACGGGTGGGTGTTTTGATTCATGGTTTGAATTTTAACGATGAATTTTTTACTGCTGTTAGGTTTGGGTTTAGGGCCCGCTCCAGTACCTATTTTGTATTGGGTCGCAAGTCTTCGCAGCGAGATACCTTGCTCCGAGAAAGGAATAGACGTCTGGACTGTTACAGAATAACGGCTTTTCAGGGCAGAACACAATGTCTTGTGTGTGGGCCAGTGTTTACGTTGGCATTCTGTGCAGCAGTAAGACGCAATATGACATCCAGAACACTTCTTGAGGCGTTTTACTTCACCTTTCGAGCGATGGCAAAACGTGCAACCACCATAATTTCGCTGAGCAACCTCCCTTGGGTGATAAATGCCTTCTCTGTTGTTAAATTCTTTGTTTCCAGTGAGGGTGGGCCGATTAGAATAAACCTCGTTTTCTCCGAGTGGAATTGTTATGTGGGCCGGCCAACTCTCTTTCAAGTCAAAACACTCTAGCCACGGGCCGCTATGATCTCGCACGATGTTTGACTGTAGATGAACTTTACCGGAATAGTTAACACCAATATAAATGCCACCACATTTGTTTCCAGAAATAATATTTTCTATTATATGTGCTGACGTTCGCAATTGGGCTTGAATCCCCCAAAATCCGTTGTCGAAAATCTTGTTGTTGCTTATCAACAGACGAGAATTTTGGTCAAGAGAAAGACCAAAGTGTCCGTTGTGATGAATGTCATTGTTACGAATGATTATCTTGTTTGTGTTACAGACGACAAAAACACCCTCACGCACATTTTCAAAGATCTTATTGCCAATGATGTCATATTCTCCTGCATTCGTACCGATTAAGACACCGTGATAACCACTGCCAAATATCCTGTTCTCAGCCGCAACAAGTTTTCCACCTTCTCTGGCTTCTAGACCAGCTTGGTGGTTTTTGTACACCTCGCATTTTCTCACCTCCAACCTGGACTCCTCGCAAGCTACTAGAGCGCCTCCACCGCCGCAGTCGTGAATAACACAGTCTTCAATAAATGCGGAGCTCCCATTAACAATCATCACTCCAGGATAACCAACAACCCCAGAAACTGAGTCCGGATCTCCAAATTTGCCATTTCGATTGCAGGCGGGCTTTCCTCGAGAGACAGCAATGCATCCTGGTCCACCGTTACACTCTGGAAAATCCTCACAACTTACAGATCCTGCTGAAATTTCATAGTGCTTCATGTGAACAGCTGCATCCTTGCCGTCGCAGGTTAGAGAAATGTTTCCTTTAGGGAAAACTATATTCTCAAAGTAGCACTTTGCGCAGGCAACCACACAGATTTCTGTACAAGTTAAAACGACTTCTTTTCCAAGACCTACAATCTGGAGATCAGTAAAGGGACGGAAGTTCTTTAAATTATAAACTCCTTCGTTCAACAACAAAGTTACCTGCGACGTCATCATGGCAAAAGTCAGTTGTGTTTCATTCTCTATTATTCTATACCGCGCATCTTCTTCTGGAAATATCTCCCAAAATGTTTTCTCGTTACAAAGAGTGGGATCAAAGTGAACGGCCACAGCAAGAGCTGCCCTCTTTTGTCCGACTAGGTAAGTAGATCCACTTTCAACAAGTTGCTGGAGAGCCCAAGTCTTGCGTTGCAATGCCTTGCTGTAATGGGGCTCTAAAGAAAGGCACTTTTTACAGTCATCCAGAGCTTGCTGGGGCTGACCAAGTTTTAAATAACACAGAGCTCGGTTGGAGTAGAGTCGATAGTCATTAACTGACAGACCAATGGCACTGGAATAAAGCTCTATTGCCTCTTTAAACTTTTTACTCTTTACCGCAAGGTTTCCTTTTTCTCTGAGCTGGTTGGCTCTTTCGTCCTTTTGTGGAGTATCTGCTACACTCACAGCATCGCATTGAGGAGGAAGCTGCCTCATACAGTGAGATATCAGCTTGTAGTCCCTGTCTTTTAAAGGGGCGTCAATAAAATATTGCGGCACCTTGAGACCATCTTCTGACGTGCACTTTTGAAGGTTTACTAAAACCTGCAGTTTCATTTCCTGCATTTCTTGAGCTTTGACTTTCTCCTGGGACACACTAAAAAAAATTCCCGCTTCATTAAAAACACGCACGGTTTCCTCTATACACAGCAAGGTACGCGCTAATTCTTTATGTTTCGCTGAGAAAGTTTGTAAATACTCCTGCACGTAGGTGGCATGCGAAGCTAACTTACCCCAAAGATACAAGGAAGGAGGATTGTCGACACTAAAAACAGCAGCTTCAGCAAAACTTTCGCACACTTCCACTGGTGAGCGTGTATTTGCTAGTGCGTGGTGAAGGGCATGTTCTGCGCAAGTAAGAACGTTCAAAGTAGTTTCTCTGTCCAGCTGGCTTCGGACCACTTCTTGCACTAGACGATGAACACTGAACGAGTTTGTTCGAAAGCACATAGTGAGCACATCGTGAGCGGCCGGCCGCGCCACAGACGGGGTTGTCACCCTCTGCGACGTGCTGTTCCAAGCAACTTAGGCATGGCCGATCCACTGAACTTTGTTAGAAGAGCCACTATTTCAGCTTGATCCCAAAAACCACTATCTTCTGTGTAACTGCCGTCTTGCTTTAGTCCCTCATTGATCAATTCGTAAGGAATGTCATCGGGGCCAAGAAAGGCACACACCTGCATTACAAGAGTG
Source organism: Siderastrea radians (assembly GCA_964017195.1). Lineage (NCBI taxonomy): Eukaryota > Metazoa > Cnidaria > Anthozoa > Scleractinia > Rhizangiidae > Siderastrea > Siderastrea radians. The sequence goes on from OZ024900.1 coordinate 502,522, forward strand.
GGCACCCCTCCAAGTTCCATCTCCTCTGAGATCCGACTGATGTGGTCAAAATTTAACACCCACGTAGTGTGGTCTGCTAGCCGCTCAGGGGAGGTGTTTTCCACAAGATGTCGGAATTTTTTCTTTTTCAAAAGAAGCAACTTTTGCTTCTTGTATTTCTTCAAATACTCTGTTATGGACTGATTAAGGCCTCGTATATAGGCCCCTGCTTGATCAAGTGCTAGTGGAAGTCCTCCAAGCGCTCTGACCAGCTCTTGTGCTTCACTTTCCTCTCCCAAAGCCTTGCCGGTTCGCATCCGTAGGAACTGAATACCTTCGTCCTCTGTCAAGCGTTTCAACTCAATGCAACATTGTTTTTCGAGTCCTGTTTCTTCTCCTATTTCTGTCACTTCCCTTCTTGTGGTTATGACAATGTGTCCACGTGCCGCGTACTTCCAGTGACCAGTGAGCAGCTTTTGCATGTCTGTGGACATTTCCAGCTCGTCGAGGTTATCGACCACTAAACACCACAGTTCGTCGCGTCTTCTTAGCCAATCGAGGGTTCTCGACAAGGAGTTGCAAAAATCCTTTTCAAAAGTTCCAATCTGCCGCGCCATCTCACCGAGGGACCTTTGAAAGAGATTGTTATTTTCACCGGAAATCCAAAAAATTCCACCCAGATATTCTCCCTTGTGTTGCCAAAGAAACTCTACAGCGAGAGCAGTTTTTCCTACTCCCCCCAGACCACAAATAGCTGAATGAACACAGCCTTTGTCGGTATTTTTTAGTTGCGCTGCAATGGCATCCAGCTCGCTATTGCGACCACAAAAGCAAGGATTGCGACTGGGTACTTGATAAATTTTGGCAGCGGCTGCTGCATGTAAACTACTCTCTTCTAGTGCTTTTATCCTAGAATCTAACCTGGTTTTTTCGACTGTTAAAGCTTCCACCCCTGAAGTAAGACTAGCCTGTTCATCTTTAACACACGATACCGTTGCTTCTAGATCACTTTGCTTTTCTTCTAGCAGGGAAATGTTCTCTTCATCGACAATTTGGCGTCTCTCTAATTTAGATAAGTCGCTAGCTATATCGCCAATTGCACCCGACAGAGCTTCCTGTTTTTCTAACCGTTTATTTCTCTCTGCCTCTAGTTGGTTCTCGATGTCAGTTATTCGCTTGTCATATTCATATATTTCGTTCCTGATAGTCTGAAGGGAATCCCTTATCTTCTTGGCTTCATCAGTGCTTGATTGCTTTATGTTTTCCACTTCTTTGTCTAGGTTGGTAACTTCCATGCTAATGAGCTTTACCAAATCTTTATCCACTGGACAACCCATGCACAGCTCCAAACCTAACAAGAAATAAAAGAAGAAGAAGAACTAAGGTACTTGAACATGCCACTACAGCAATTCTTTTTTATCTTTTGTGCTTAGCAAAAGTATGCAGATGAAACATTCATTCCATCGTGTAAAACAACTAAACATTAGGATTTGTAAGCATCACGGGAGACAGCCTTTGCTAGTCGTGCCTAGAAAAAGCAAGAGTTCATGTTTTACACTAACCACTACTTAATTATGGGTCTGAAATAAACCGGTTCGTAAAATTCAAATATTTACTAACCTTTAGTCTTCCAGTCATGAAGGTCGTCAAGTTGTTTATCTACATCAGATTTTGGAAGCCCCAGAGAACGAACCAAAGTTTCCATAAGCTGAAAACTGTAGTTAAATTCCACAGCACTCCAATGGTCAAAGTTGCAATGGCCCCACTCATTTCTTACCTTTGTACGCACGTTATTAGCATTTGTTTGAATGTTTGTGTGAAAAACAGATGCATTCGCCAGAATTCCTAGCACTGCTGATAGGTCGCACGTGTTATTGAAACCTGTTTGAGTAAAGCATGCAATATATGTTTAGGCAATACAGTAAAATTCCGAAAATAAGCTCCTCCGTATTTAAACCCCCAAATTCGAAACGCAAAAAAGCCTTCTATAATAAACCCCTCCGAATATTAGGCCCCAGGGGCTTATATTTGGGAATTGCCTTCAAAAAGAAAATAAACCACTGGTTGCATTTCTATGAACGTTGAGCTACCGCACGAACTACAGTACAAAATATGGTATGAACTATAAACTACCGTATGAACTTTAAAGTGGTATGACGTTTACATTATATACGGTATTCCATTTTCAATAAAGGTTATTGCTTTTGTGTTCAGAGGGATTACGTAGTTACGAAATTCTAGTTAACGCCCCAAATATTAGGGTATCAACCACAGAGACCGGTGTTAGGTGGAAAAGGTTATTGATCACGCAAGCTAACAGAAAGTTACAATAAACCACCGTGGGAGTGGTGGAAGGGAAAAACGACTCTGAGCGTGAGCTTTACAAAAATGGTTGCGTAAGGACAGCAAGAACTACACATTATCACTAAGCGATCATTTTACTATCATCGCTTGCGCATTGCAAATGTTCTTCCAGTTGTAAGCCCAGCCGATTTCTAAAGGCAGATTTCCCTCCTATAATAAGCCCCTTTTAATACAAGCCTCCTCCAAAACTAAAACCCTCAAAAACGTCCTTTAAAAGATATAAGCCCCGGGGCTTATTTTCAGAATTTTGCAGCATTTCATGAGTTTTCCTTTTAATTTGTTGCCGCAGAAACTAAAGTTGTTTGTTTGACACCAAAATTAACACATTTGACAATGCTAAACTTATCACACAACTGCGGCAACAGTGCAACAATAATATTCAGGGAACATTGCACATGCAGTGTGAGACCCCACGAAAAGAATTTGTGTTGGACGTCTGGTAGGTTTTTAATCTAATGTTGGACTGATATTTAATGGAAAGTGTTGCTTCCCCACTCACAAAGGCAGAAATAAAGAATTAAGAACATTGTTTAACAGGGATCTGTCCTTTAACCCACATGAGCCACTCAACAGCATGGATTCACTGTTGACTACCTAGGACTATGCTTCACTCATTTACTTACCCGTAAACTTGGCCATGTGTGGCTCAAGGTACAGTTTAGCCAGGTCTTCACACGTACTGACTTTGTAGTCATATGAACGCACCTTCCTCTTAAACATCCCCCAGTTGTTGTTAATGGTTCCATAATTTAACTGAAATGGTCCATCGTTAATTAGATGAAAGGCAAAGACTTGAGTGTCAATTCCATGCGCACTCTTCAGGGATACGTAGTGTTTGGGTATCTCTTGACCGACAAAATCCCGAAGGACTGGTAACAGAAGCCTGTTCAAGCAAATGCCAATCACCATCCATCTCTTCTGGTTTTTTCCAAGATCAAAGCTGCTGACTGAAAAAACAGCATTGTGTTAAGCATTGGGAGTAAATTGAAAGAGACGGGGTGAGGTTGGCACAAAACGAATAACAGAAAAGCTCTTCCTATTTAAGGCTATCGAGTCATCATTCGAGTAACATACCAAGCTTTCCACTAGTGTTTCAAAATCACTTGGAACTTTAATAATCCAGTGGGTGACATGAATTGGATTGGATTGCGGGCGGTGGGCGGAAGACAGGGGGACATGAAAACAGGCGAGAAGCGGAATTCTCCAGGTTGCGGAAATCGGGAGGAAAAAGAAAATACTTGTACAATATTGTACAATAATGTGAATAGGAAAAGCATAATCAGGCAAGCTTCATTAAGGGGCAGGAACCGGGATTGAGGGGAGCGAGAAGCGGATGCTTATTACGCAGCCCTGTCTCCCACCTCAGTGCTATTGTTCCCATCCCAAATAGCAAAATAATTCCTACTGAAGGAAGTCACACAAGTTTTTTTGTAAGGGATTCTAGTGTCAAAAGTTGTTGCTGTTGGGGTATCTCCAGGACAACAAGTGTAGTGCATATAAATTACAAAACAGGCACTGATAGTCTCATATCTGCAATTTAACTTTCTAGGTTTGAAAATATACAATGAAGGATTTTCAGATAATTATAAAGAACCGTGGTGGGACTAAGACCAAAAACGAGTCCAGTCTGATCTAAAACAGGCTTTTCAAATCACATCTTATCCAGTCTCCATCTGGCCTTGATGACAGCACCCTTGACTATGAAACATACTGTCCACTTTTGTGTCCTGCAGTAGCTATGGTTCCTTGGGGTAGGGGGATAATTCAGTGTGCTATATATGCAACTACGTGGTAGTAATAGAGCGAGCATGGCTACTGGTTGCCATGCCATTTATTGCTTGTTATTACCAGGTCCAGTGCCAACAGCAGTGGAGGCTCCAGTTAGAACTGTGGGTGCAACAGAAGGTCCCGGAGGTGTTGGTGACATAAATAAAATTCTTCGTGTACTCGGGCCAGTTGCCATGGTGATCCCTGCAAAGGCAACACCTAAGCTTAGAATAAACAACTTCTGAAGGATTAGAATAAAATTTTTGCTTATGCTTGACAGTTTTTTTAATTAAAACTAATAAGAAAAAGTTTGAAATTCATACAAAATTTTGGATTTATCAACTGAGTTGATAAGGTAGATTGGCCACCGTAAAGAGATTGAAAGCTGACGTTTCTAGCGTTAGCCCTTGGCTCTGACGAGGGGCTAACGCTCGAAACGTTAGCTTTCAATCTCTTTACGGTGGCCAATCTACCTTATCAACTCAGTTGATAAATCCAAAATTTTGTGTTTCACGTCCCCACCGACGCAGCACCACAGTTTCTTTAGAAACTAACCCCCTGGTTGGTTGAAATTCATAACTTGACATTCCGATGGTTACCAAACCAGTCACTAACAACAGTCAAACAACAGTCAAATCTGCTAGAAACTTCGACTTTATTTTTGTCCGAGTAAAAAGTTAAGGCACATATGAAACGGCTTTACAAATACCTTTTATGCTTATCAAAGGCGAGCTAACATGACCAATGTTTGCTTTACTTTTGACGCGCGGGCATACCTTTGATGATCATCAAAGGCGAGGTTTAACTAATGAATGACCAATACCTTTTGTATACACCTTTAATTGATGCTATCAAAGGCAAGGTCAAATCAACAAAAACTTATATTTTACCTTTGATGGGCATCATGTGAAATTAAATGCAGGGCAAATGTGACTTTACAAAGGTGAAGTTAAATTTATGATGCTAGATAGAAGTTTTATTCTAGCATTCAGGAACTACGAGCATCCCACAAGCAATACATAACTGGTTGAAGCAGTTAACAGAGAGATGTCAATTGGAATTTATTTCGCCGGATAGAATTCTTCGCGATAAGCTCGTTAATCTGCATGGCAATGACTGTGAAAATCTGCAGTGGAAGGGACAACGTCGTGAGCAATCGTTAAAAATTTCAAACGTTTGGAAGAAATTGCAACAAGTCTCGTTCGCGAGAAATCACTTCGCAAACAACTAACTGTCCGAAGGTTGGAGGCGTCACTTAAACCGTCGTTTCTTGGTCGACCTGTGAATGTACGTCTCAACAGATTATTACTCCGAGCAAGTTTTCAATGTACACGAATTTTTTTACGTAACGAATTCTCCTTTGTGTCCTTGGACACAGAATGTAATGTCTTCCCCTTGCATTTGTGCAGGAAAGCGACCGAAGCTTTAATTTTCAGCTTGACGTTGCTCCTGTAGATATACTGCAATCGTGGCCAGCAGTTGTTCTACGTATATTAAGTCCTGTCTCGGGTAATGTGCATGTCTTTCAAACATCGCTTCTGCAACCTTAGAAGAGCAAGATTAAACGGCCCAGTTTTGGACGAAAAGGCTGAATTTCACCAAGTATCTGAACAATGTTGAGTTAATCACGAAGAGGGGTAAGATTTTTGCCAATTATCCTGTTGCAATTGGGCCTCTTTCTGTTGATCAACTGCTCAAGAACATTCCTCTTCCTTTTGGTGATGGTGTTGGAATATGGATGTGAGGGAATGAAGCTGATTGGAATGGACAAACCAGTCCAGCACGCCCCTCATCAAGCTCCTGAGAGGATCAGGGCTCATATCAGTCGTGACGATCCATAATGCGTCAATGCCTCGGAGATGCACTTGAGGATTTGGGGAAGCAAGAAATCATTACCAAAGTCACCACGTCTTCACCTTGAATTGGTTCGATGGCAACTATACCAAGGAAAACTGGGAAGCTTCGTGTCTACCTCGATCCCAAGAATCTCGCCTGCGTAACAGGCGTAAACAGGGAAGGGGTAGCTCCGCTGCCCACAACCGTTTAGAGAACTGAGAACTACCCTTTGCCTGCAAGCAGCGACAGTAACGCGGCGGACATACACCCTCGTGGAGCTAGAGTTTTCATGATACGAACGTGTGGCGCACATTGTTTTAGTTTGTACTACTTTGTTTTTAATTACCATTTACGATATTTTGGGAGCTTTAGCCGAATATTTGCAGGCTTTTTTCTTGAAAAGCACGGTGGCAAATTAGTGTTCTCGAGTAACCTAAAACAGCAATATGTTCCACTGCTCAATTTAACAGATCCATTCCTGATAGAGATGGTAGAATACTGGAACACTTTAAATACAGGGACGAGAACCTAGACTTCTTTTCCACCCAGATCTGGCAAAACTCCCTCATAAGAATAGAGAACAGACCGTTTTTCTATAAATCGTGGTTTAATGCAGGAGTGAAGGAAATCAGGGACTTGCTTGATGCTGAACAGAACTTCATAAGCTACACTACTTTTACCGCTCAGTACAAAAGACTAACTACCTAGAGTATTATAAAGTAGTGTCAGCATTAAAACAGTTTAGAAAACAGTGTTTTTCAAACCTAGATAACCCTACTCGAAAAGATGTAAATCTTCTATCATCCTCGCGAATGTCAGGAGTACCTGACGGGGCCGCTCGACAAAAAACCCGCTCGACAGGCTGGAATTGAGCTTGCTGGGAAAGTTAAACATTAGATAGTTAACTGGCTGGGATGTTTCGTAAACACCCGGCTTGCAGGGAATTGATATTAAAACACTGTCTCTAGCTGGGGAAAAATGGCTTGTTTGTTTTTTCCTGGCTATTAGACTCTAAAAACATTCTGTTCTGACTACGAGCAGTCTCTCTTCCCGCTCAGGGATTGTCGATCAAAAAGAACAAGCGAGCGAGAGCGGAAATCACCTGCGGCACGGAAACGTGACGCGCGCGTGATTAGCCGCTAACAAGCAAGCGAACGCGAATCAGGTAGAGAGGGGCGTGTCGACAGCTACAGGTTAAACGGGCACAGTCATGCTATTTTAGTTCACTTTAAAAATAAAAAATATGTCCTCACATCAATGAATGCCCACAAATAATGGTCTAGTTTTGTTACTAAAGACTATATTACTTCACTGAAACTATTTCCTGTCGCCTGTTGATATGGATGGCACGGATGAAAATGGATTGCAATTTGAAAAAATTAGGCTAAACTTTTCAAATTTTTCAGCTTGTTGACATTAAATCGATATTAAACGGTCATGGTTTGTTTTCTCTTAATGAAATTAAGTTAATATCTTCCTTTAAATGTTCAAACACAATGTTGGGCATGGATAAAGTTAGCTACGGATAATTTTAGCACAGTTTTGACTAGAAATCTGCGAAATCCTCGTGACTATGCCCCTTTAACACCAGCTGTCGATTTAAAGGCAGAGTTTCACGGTTCAGCGCATGTGCGAGCGATGACTTAAGCGCTGTCAAGATAATTGTTTTAGACCAATTAGAAGCGCGTTCACAACTCTGGCGTGGCGGGATACGGCGGTAAATTGTTATAACTTGTTGTCGTTGGTATATGAAATGACAGGCCCAGCATGACTGCCGCTAGTTGTTGAAGTTATTCCAGCTTTCAAAATAGAACTTGTTCACGTACAATCGTAACAGCTTTGTCCCTTTGATCAAGATGATTTGAAGGCGACACAGCGAAATTGTGCCGGTAAATTGCGTGGTTCACCTATTGATCCGGGAGAAACCTCAAGCTGTGATACTGTTTGGATTGTTTGATGTTCTTAGAGCCGTTTGAAATCTTTGTGCCTCTGTGTGTGCTAGTTCTTTGGTAACTAGTTAGGTTTTTGGGCTCAGTTTAATTGCAAGATTCCTAAAAGCCGCTTAAAAGAGTGATGTTTAATTTATGAAAGGATCCACAAGTTTCTTAATATGTAATTTGATGTTTGCTTGCGGTTATCTGCAAGACATGTATCTTTCTTTATCACGAATGTCAGATCCAAATTAATTATTCTGAGACTCAGTTGCCATCTCTTTTGATCATAAAGAAGCTACAGCTTCTGGCGCTGTCGTTTTAACTCCACTTTCGTGGTTGTGGTTAAAATAGAAATAGAATTCTTGCACATTGCACCTCTGTTGTCTTATGGCGAACTACTAGCATCCAACTGATAGATCTCCAGCAGCAATTCGGACAAAGGTTATTGTTTGACCTTCTTGTGATGGTCTGTTTGTAGTTCTTAACGATTTTCCATTTGTTAATTCCGCAACAGTTAAAATGCTGGTTCGTAAGACTCAAGGATTCTTCAATCTCGTGAATGTATTTTGTTCTGCCGTCCCGTCGTCAGTCTACCACGACGTCTCTTCTGACCATCCATTGACTAAAATGCGGATTTCGGCTGCTAAATCACTTTCAACATTATAAAAATCGAACTAATATTTACAACAGGAAATAAAGACTACAAGAAGTGGAAAGCGAAGAGCGGATGTGCAAAATTAGGGCGCGATTTCATCGGATTTTTCCACCATAAGCTTAGTTCGAATTTAGCGTCGACCCGTACAATTTATTTTTGAGCCGTTCCGCTCGCGCATGCGCTTCTCCGTGAACAGCGGACTTTAAAAAGAAGAGGTAATACGAAACTCTTATTTTGAATGACCAAATCAGTTGAGCTCGGTAAACGTTTACCTTTTCGTTTGAACTGGTTGTTTGATGGCGATCTCCGCGGCAATCCCCGCCAAGTAGCAACGTTAGGGTGAGTGGTTTTTTTGGTGTGTATCAGTTTAGTTATTTTTCTTATTTTGAAGTAATAAAGCCCGTAATAGGATGAATTTTGCCCTCCTCGGGGCGACCATGATCAAAAGATAATTCTGGAAATTTGCGCATGAAAGGAGTTCACAGAAGAAATTCGTACTTTCTGAGATATTAAAAAAAAGCAATTACGAAAAACGTAGATCTGCTAATTTTGTTTACCGCTTCGTGAATATGATACAATTGAGACGGACAACTCATAGCTGCTCATAGCCGGCGCATCATGCTTGAAACCCCGGGTCTACACATAGCTGTGAAATCGGTTGTAACATTGGCTGAATTTAGAACTTGAGGGATTTGCTTTCATTTTTAAAGGTCTGAGGATATCTTCGGAAACTGAAGACATTTGGAAAGCGAGAAGGGAGCCATTTTAAACCTTAGGCAAAATGTTTCATTCACCCACGCTACAAAACAGCACTCATTAGTCAACTCTGAGTCAATTGTAACGAATGTCGATTTCCGCCGCTCACTCGGGTCCTGCTTTCTTCCCCGAAAACCGACTGGTAATCGAGCCTACAGACTGCGTCGTGTAAGACACTTTGCTCGTGTTTGTGACATAAATTTGCGGCACGGCTTCTACGTCTGTCTCGATTATTACTAACAAGATGCGTGGTTCAAAGTTGCAATCTGGAAAAAAGGTCACCGGAAGTGGCTGGCAAGTTATGACACCTCGCGGGTAAGATGGTTTGACTGTATGGTATTTTTACCGTGAAAACAGCAATCTACTCTCGGTCAAAACTAAACACCTCCAAAGAATGTTCAGCGAAAGCACAGACTGCCTTAGACTTTCACAAAGTCCTTCGTCGACGCGCGGTTTAGGTATGTCACGTACGAAGGACTTTTCCAGCTTGCAGCGCGCCAATTTTACCGACCCAAAAACGGGTCGGTGAATAAATTATATCCGCGGCCAATCAGAATCGAGATCTCAAAGAAACTATCATTCAAATGTAAATGTCAAATGTCAAATGTTAACTCAGCTTTTCTCAGGGGACTATATTGAACATATTAAGTTGTTATATTTTTGGAAACGACAGGAAATCACTTGAATTGAAGCTAACCGAGAAAATGTTTTGTCACACTAGGCTAGAGATTTTCAGCCATTCCCAGCTTAAATTAAGCTTAGTATCCTAACTTCAACGGAACTCTCCTCCTCTGATGAATCAAATAAATGTGCTTGTGTGGAGGTATCTCTTGTGAGAAGCATAAATTCTTGTTCGCTCGAGCTTTGTTTTTTGGGGCATCCAGCAGGAGAAGCGATCTTTTACTTGAGGTACCAGAGGCATCAGAAGAGAGTCTTTTCGTGCTGGTCCCGCTTTCTTTCTGGGCAGCTATCGCTTCATGACCTGTCTTCAACGAGTTCGTAACAAGGTTCACTTTATTCACTATAGTCTCGTTCTTGTCGGCGCAATTTCTACATATTATGTTAATTGTCAATTCAGTTGGAGGAAATATTCTCTGCTGAAATGATTCGAGCTCTCCCGCCGGTTTTATGTCACTATCACCTTTCGTCACATTCTTTGTCGGGGGGGGGGGGCTAGTTTACTGTCTTCTTCAAAACACGTCTCAAAGTACAGTACTTTATTACCCTCTTTTGTTTCCTTCTGTGAAATTGTTTAACGTTGACGTCAGGAGGAATGAAAGTCTCTTATTTATTACAATTTTTGAAGTATTAAATTTAAATAATTATAAAACTACGAAATATTGCCCTTCGGAAACATGAAATGTCGCTGTCGCAAAAAGGCATTTGAGTGAATAAGTAGTAGTAAATCTGATGGGTTTTAAACGATACTTTTAAAAGTACTTCATTTAGACCATTTTCTAAAATGACTGATGTAGCCTTATTACATTTTGCCTTTTTACGCTGTGGTGAATCTTTTACGGTGATTGCCTTACGACAACTGACAATGGCTTTTGCTGCGAATCTTTTACGGTGAATGCCTTACGACAACTGACAATGGTTTTTGCTGCGAATCTTTGCGGCAGTTCTGTCGCGAATCTTTTACGGTGAATGCCTTACGACAACTGACAATGGCTTTTGCTGCGAATCTGTGCGGCAGTTCTGTCGCGAATCTTTTACGGTGAATGCCTTACGACAACTGACAATGGCTTTTGCTGCGAATCTTTTACGGTGAATGCCTTACGGCAACTGACAATGGTTTTTGCTGCGAATCTTTGCGGCAGTTCTGTCGCGAATCTTTTACGGTGAATGCCTTACGACAACTGACACTGGCTTTTGCTGCGAATCTTTGCGGCAGTTCTGTCGCGAATCTTTTACGGTGAATGCCTTACGACAACTGACAATGGCTTTTGCTGCGAATCTTTGCGGCAGTTCTGTCGCGAATCTTTTACGGTGAATGCCTTACAACAACTGACAATGGCTTTTGCTGCGAATCTTTGCGGCAGTTCTGTCGCGAATCTTTTGCGGTGAATGCCTTACGACAACTGACAATGGCTTTTGCTGCGAATCTTTGCGGCAGTTCTGTCGCGAATCTTTTGCGGTGAATGCCTTACGACAACTGACAATGGCTTTTGCTGCGAATCTTTTACGGTGAATGCCTTACGGCAACTGACAATGGTTTTTGCTGCGAATCTTTGCGGCAGTTCTGTCGCGAATCTTTTACGGTGAATGCCTTACGACAACTGACAATGGCTTTTGCTGCGAATCTTTGCGGCAGTTCTGTCGCGAATCTTTTACGGTGAATGCCTTACGACAACTGACAATGGCTTTTGCTGCGAATCTTTTACGGTGAATGCCTTACGGCAACTGACAATGGTTTTTGCTGCGAATCTTTGCGGCAGTTCTGTCGCGAATCTTTTACGGTGAATGCCTTACGACAACTGACACTGGCTTTTGCTGCGAATCTTTGCGGCAGTTCTGTCGCGAATCTTTTACGGTGAATGCCTTACGACAACTGACAATGGCTTTTGCTGCGAATCTTTGCGGCAGTTCTGTCGCGAATCTTTTACGGTGAATGCCTTACAACAACTGACAATGGCTTTTGCTGCGAATCTTTGCGGCAGTTCTGTCGCGAATCTTTTGCGGTGAATGCCTTACGACAACTGACAATAGCTTTTGCTGCGAATCTTTGCGGCAGTTCTGTCGCGAATCTTTTACGGTGAATGCCTTACGACAACTGACACTGGCTTTTGCTGCGAATCTTTGCGGCAGTTCTGTCGCGAATCTTTTACGGTGAATGCCTTACGACAACTGACACTGGCTTTTGCTGCGAATCTTTGCGGCAGTTCTGTCGCGAATCTTTTACGGTGAATGTCTTACGACAACTGACACTGGCTTTTGCTGCGAATCTTTTACGGTGAATGCCTTACGGCAACTGACAATGGTTTTTGCTGCGAATCTTTGCGGCAGTTCTGTCGCGAATCTTTTACGGTGAATGCCTTACGACAACTGACAATGGCTTTTGCTGCGAATCTTTGCGGCAGTTCTGTCGCGAATCTTTTACGGTGAATGCCTTACGACAACTGACAATGGCTTTTGCTGCGAATCTTTGCGGCAGTTCTGTCGCGAATCTTTTACGGTGAATGCCTTACGACAACTGACAATGGCTTTTGCTGCGAATCTTTGCGGCAGTTCTGTCGCGAATCTTTTGCGGTGAATGCCTTACGACAACTGACAATGGCTTTTGCTGCGAATCTTTGCGGCAGTTCTGTCGCGAATCTTTTACGGTGAATGCCTTACGACAACTGACACTGGCTTTTGCTGCGAATCTTTGCGGCAGTTCTGTCGCGAATCTTTTACGGTGAATGCCTTACGACAACTGACACTGGCTTTTGCTGCGAATCTTTGCGGCAGTTCTGTCGCGAATCTTTTACGGTGAATGCCTTACGACAACTGACACTGGCTTTTGCTGCGAATCTTTGCGGCAGTTCTGTCGCGAATCTTTTACGGTGAATGCCTTACGACAACTGACAATGGCTTTTGCTGCGAATCTTTTACGGTGAATGCCTTACGGCAACTGACAATGGTTTTTGCTGCGAATCTTTGCGGCAGTTCTGTCGCGAATCTTTTACGGTGAATGCCTTACGACAACTGACACTGGCTTTTGCTGCGAATCTTTGCGGCAGTTCTGTCGCGAATCTTTTACGGTGAATGCCTTACGACAACTGACAATGGCTTTTGCTGCGAATCTTTGCGGCAGTTCTGTCGCGAATCTTTTACGGTGAATGCCTTACAACAACTGACAATGGCTTTTGCTGCGAATCTTTGCGGCAGTTCTGTCGCGAATCTTTTGCGGTGAATGCCTTACGACAACTGACAATAGCTTTTGCTGCGAATCTTTGCGGCAGTTCTGTCGCGAATCTTTTACGGTGAATGCCTTACGACAACTGACACTGGCTTTTGCTGCGAATCTTTGCGGCAGTTCTGTCGCGAATCTTTTACGGTGAATGCCTTACGACAACTGACACTGGCTTTTGCTGCGAATCTTTGCGGCAGTTCTGTCGCGAATCTTTTACGGTGAATGTCTTACGACAACTGACACTGGCTTTTGCTGCGAATCTTTTACGGTGAATGCCTTACGGCAACTGACAATGGTTTTTGCTGCGAATCTTTGCGGCAGTTCTGTCGCGAATCTTTTACGGTGAATGCCTTACGACAACTGACAATGGCTTTTGCTGCGAATCTTTGCGGCAGTTCTGTCGCGAATCTTTTACGGTGAATGCCTTACGACAACTGACAATGGCTTTTGCTGCGAATCTTTGCGGCAGTTCTGTCGCGAATCTTTTACGGTGAATGCCTTACGACAACTGACAATGGCTTTTGCTGCGAATCTTTGCGGCAGTTCTGTCGCGAATCTTTTGCGGTGAATGCCTTACGACAACTGACAATGGCTTTTGCTGCGAATCTTTGCGGCAGTTCTGTCGCGAATCTTTTACGGTGAATGCCTTACGACAACTGACACTGGCTTTTGCTGCGAATCTTTGCGGCAGTTCTGTCGCGAATCTTTTACGGTGAATGCCTTACGACAACTGACACTGGCTTTTGCTGCGAATCTTTGCGGCAGTTCTGTCGCGAATCTTTTACGGTGAATGCCTTACGACAACTGACACTGGCTTTTGCTGCGAATCTTTGCGGCAGTTCTGTCGCGAATCTTTTACGGTGAATGCCTTACGACAACTGACAATGGCTTTTGCTGCGAATCTTTGCGGCAGTTCTGTCGCGAATCTTTTACGGTGAATGCCGTACGACAACTGACAATGGCTTTTGCTGCGAATCTTTGCGGCAGTTATTTCGCAAATCTTTTACGGTGATTGTCTTACGACAACTGACGATGGCTTTTGTTTCGAAACTGTGCAGGTCAGTACTGACGTCCGCTGTCGAGTTTGTTTTTATCGATTTACTCCGTCTAGTTGATTGAACTTGTTAAGGTTGCACTTAACTAATTTTTTTCTTTTGATATTGATTTATTTGCTGAGATTCCTGGTAATCAGGAACTGATAATCACGACATACGCTGGCCAACTAAATCCGAGGTTCGTGAAATAAATCTACCTTAGTCCTTCTTTCTCCTTGTAAATGTGCAGTGTATAAAACTTCAGGTTCTAACCGCCTTGCATTTGTATAATTGTGATTCCTACACCATCGTTTAACTTGAAACTGAATTACGACTTTTTACCCGACACTTTTTGGAGCGGTTATGAGAATTTGCAGTGTGCAGCTTGGGCCTCTGGCGGACTACTTGAAAACTGTGAGTACCAATCTTTTTGTTTCACCTTTGTTTGTGTGTTTGTTTGTTTGTTTATTGTTATGGGATATGCAGTGTAATCTGTGAAATGTACAGAAACTCTGTTTGTTTAATGTTAAATGAATTTAGGCACAATTATTGTTTGAAGCACATTTTTTATGTGTTCAATGTTCACGTGAGTAAAAAATTCTTCTTCCGTTTACACCGTTGCTATAAAAATTGAATTTTTACTGGATTAACTACATGTGTTTCACGTTGGGTAGTGCACTTTGCTATGGTACATTTTAGCTTTTCAACGATTGTAAACTCTCCAAAAAATAATAAATAAATAAATAAAAACGTTGTAGTCAACGAAGAGTGTAGCTCATAAATAAATATACCGTTATATTAAATTCGCACCCCCTCCCCCCCAAAAAATGATTTTGCGCACTCCCCCCCCCCAAATGCAGTCATTTTCGCAAAGTTTACTTCAAAAGTTCTCTGGCTGGCTAAGAAATAGTATACATGATCACTTGCTGGCAAACTGGAAATATTTCCTCTACTGCTGGCTGGATATTTCTTTTTTTTTGGCGATTTTAATTTTGCTGGCTCGTTGACAAACTTCAAAATTGATGCTGGCTGGGATTTTTATTGATTAAAAGTCCTGCTCGCTGGCAGTGAAGAGCGGGTATTTTTTTCCCAGGAAAGTTAAATATTAAACAAGATTGACGCGGAGACCTGCAGGTGATGTTTAGTTCACTCTACAATCGATTTTCCCTGAAGCAGTCGTTGGGTACTCCTGGAATGTCTGCAAAACGTTTTACGAATGTATCATTGAAAAAATCATCAACCCGTATGAAAAGCCAGAAAAAATGGCTTTCTGAAGACGCTGTAATTGGAAATTTGGAGGTGAATTGGGAAAACACCTATCATTTGCCCTTTTTATGTACAACCGAAACCAATTTTCCAGTTTAAGTTTCTACACAGACGGTTAGCTACAAACGACTTTCTTCATAAGATAGGGCTAAAGGAGGTTGATTCCTGTTCTTTTTGTGATGACGCCACTGAAACTCTTGTGCATTTGCTTTGGTACTGCAACTATACCCAGACTTTTTGGAAAAACACTTTCCAATGGATTTCTCAGAACCTTACTCTGACGAACGTCTCCTACTCTCCTACCCTTTGTCTTGGCTTAACTGATAGTATATCTAATTTACTTCTTCATTACTTTCTTCTTATTATTGGAAACTATATACACACCTGCAGACTAAGAAAGACCCTCCCTGTACTACAGGACAGGCATACATACAACTTCTTATGAACTCCATGGTAACTGAAAAACAGATAGCTCTTGACAACAACTATATAGCTTATTTTAAGAAGTGGGCCTCTTTTAAATGCTGCCCCTCAGAAGAATAATTAATCTGCAATTTTTTCCAAAAATTAAACAACGGTCACGTCGCGTGGATGCTGAGAGCCGTGGCAAGGTCACCCAGTGGAACATGTTACTTTTTTGCCTGGTACCAGTATGTTAATGAAATTTACGTACTTTTTTTCTTTTCTTCTGCTTTTTTAGTAACTTGTATTAACTTGTTACTTGTAATTTCAGATTAAAATATAATTTTTAATTATTGTTAACAGCCGATAAGTGTTGTAAATTTGTGTTGTCTTTGTTCAATAAAGTGTTGAAAAAAAACGTTCTTAAAAAAGGAAGTCAAGGCATACATCACAAATATTAGACTAAAAAACAGTAGCAAATAACCATAGCAAAACATGAATTGTATATTCCTTTTGCCTTAGTTGCCAAGCCTCATTAAAATATAAAGATTTCCTAAAGGATTCGATGGCCTGCTCTGCTTTTAATTTCTGAGAAAGAGAATTCCGTACTGGTCAGTGTTATGCCGCAAGATTACAACTAGTGATAATGATAACGATAATGATAATAATAAATAAATAATAAAAAACGATATTTAGAGAGGAAGCCACATCGGCCTCAGCTGGTTTTCACGCCGGTCCTCTATTCAGGTTGATTATAGTAACTACAGCCAGTCTCATTGATTCCAAAAGATGAAAATAATTTGACTACTTTATCTAATTGGCGCCCAATTACTCTGCTTAATGTAGACTACAAGATTCTAGCCAAGGTAATTGCTAAAAGAATTGAATCAGTATTACCGAAATTGATTCATTCCGACCAAACAGGTTTTATCAAGGGAAGATTTATTGGGCAAAATGTGAGATTGTTAAATGACCTACTGGAATATACGGATGTTAAAAAAATACCAGGAATCCTGCTATTTATTGACTTTGAAAAAGCTTTTGATACAATAGAATGGCCCTTTATACAAAACGTGCTTAGACACTTCAACTTTGGACAGGTTATTAGAAAATGGGTCTCCATACTCTATAGCGACGTAGAAAGCGCGGTGATAAACGGAGGTTACATGACCAATTATTTTAAAGTTTCAAGAGGCGTTCGGCAAGGTTGTCCACTGAGTCCTTTATTATTCGTTTTAGGCGTAGAAATCCTAGCCCAAAAGATCAGACAGTCAACAGGTTGCCGAGGAATTAAACTACCGCAATCAGTCGAAGCTAAAATTAGTCAATTTGCGGACGACACAACTCTCATCTGTAGGGATGTAGACACACTTAAAGAAAATATGAAGGTTATAAGTGAATTTAATGCTATCTCTGGTCTTCAATTAAATAAGAAGAAAAGAAAAGCAATGTGGATTGGCTCAGCTAAAAACAATAAAACCAAACCCTTCGGCTTTGAATCTTATCATGAACCAGTCAAATCACTAGGAGTAAATTTATCATACGATCGCGATAAGAACAATAATTTGAACTTTTTTGTCAAAATTTACCAGATGGACACTAAGCTAAATATGTGGCAAACGAGAGACTTAACTCTATTTGGTCGCACAATGTTAGTTAAGACCCGAGGCATATCAAAATTAATTTATGCGGCCTCTATGTTTTGTGTTCCTGAAATGGTTATTAAGACAGTGCAAGCAAAAATATTGAAATTCTTGTGGAAAAACAAAAAAGATAAAGTAAAACGATCAGTTTTATATAAATCTCTCTCCCACGGTGGACTGAATTTTCCAAACTTTCACACAGTGATAAAATCATTGCGCTTGAGCTGGCTAGGCAGGTTTTTAAACTGTACAAATGAATTCTGGCAGGCAATTCCAAATGACTTTTTTAACAGGTATGGAGGATTATCCTTCCTACTTAAATGCAATTACGATTCTAAAAAGCTAGATGAAAACTTACCTCTTTATTATAGGGAAATGTTAGATTATTTTAAGGAGTTGCGTGCTGGTCATCGTGACATTTATAAAAGCGAATTCATTCTTTGGAACAATAAAGAAATTACAATAGAGAATAAGTCTATATTTTGGGCACATCTGTCTGAACAAGGAATCTGTTTTGTACATGATTTACTTGATAAAAACGGCAAGTTTCTGTCTCTTGAAAATGTACAACGCAAATATAATGTACACCTGAACTTCTTTCACTATTTTCAACTTATTGCTGCGATACCAAGTTACTTGAAGAAAAATGCTCAGGAAACTGCCGTAACCAATAGGAATATACTTAATGAAAGGGACGTATTCTATCTGTCGGAAAATAAAGCACTCTATTTAACCAAACTGAGGTGCAAAGACTATTACAATTTATTTCAGGAAAACAATATGAAAGAACCTACCGCTGTGAAAAGTTGGACCAGACTTTTTCCCAACTTTGCTCATGGTTGGAAACAGATATTTAACACAATCTACCAAACGACCGCGGACAACAAGTTAAGAGAATTTGGTTTTAAATTTCTTCATATAATTTTAGTAATAATAATAATAATAGTAACTAATAGAGAACTCAGGAGATTCAAAATCAGAAATGATGACATTTGCGCTCAGTGTAAAAATTCTGACTCGTTGGAACACACCTTTTTAGAATGTCCTATTAATGTTAAATTTTATCAGGAAATTATATCGTGGTTTAATGCAATCAATAGAACGTTTATAAATTTGTCAACTGAGCAATTTTTATTTCAGAACTACCCCTCTCCTTCTATAAACGGCAACCTTAGACGCCAACTAGATCTACTCGTCTTGCTAATAAAAAAGTACATATATAGTTGTAAAAGTGGTGAGATAAATCCTGAATGTTCTCAATTTATAAATAAATTAAAATTCAATGGAAAATTGAGATTTCAAGTTAAAACCATAAGAAATATTATTGTAAGCACAATTGTGTTAATACTAGAATGAAACATTGTAAGTGACACCAGGTAAAACCACTATAAAAATAGTAAGTCATGATCAACACACTGCAATGTAAGATTTGTAGGCAATATTATGATAAGAAAACTAACGTACGTAATGTTGTGTAAGTAGGTCATTCTCCGTTGTATTGTAAGTTGTATAATTAATTTTGTAGCGTAAATCTTGCAGATCGGCACTAATTTTTTTTCTTGTTTGCTTTCCTTTTTTTCCTCTTTTTGTATTTTGTTGTTGTAGTTGTCATTCAGTTGTAGTGTGATTGCAAATAAAAAAAAAAGGAAAAAACTACAGCCAGTCCTTCAACTATATTCTGATGCAGTAATATATAAATATGGTGAATAAAATCAAATTTATAAAAATAGAAAAAAAAAGGCTTCGCTTTTTTTTCAAACGATCGCATTAATCTGTTCAAAACAGAGAATAAAGTATGACGAGAGGCTAGGTATTCATGTTATCAATCATGCAGTTCTTATGGCATTCCGGATCGTCTACTTCATAAAAATGCTAATGAGACTTGTGCCTCATGCTGATTTCCCTGCTAGCAGACGTCTCTTTCGTCAGAGCTAAAATTATTACATTTTGCAATGGCAATGTAAGAAATCCAATTAAGATACGAGGAATGAGACATATTAAATTTCAAACAAAAAATGGTTAACCTTGCTGCTGAGTGGTATCGCTATTCAGATAGACTTTTCTTGTTCACTTGAAGCGTTCATGATTGCTGACGCGATCTTGGATGGAGGGCACACAAGGATTAAAATACACTTTTAATCTCTGATCCGCACTCAAATTTGATGTACAAATTCAATCACTAAACCGTCATTTCTAAAAATTTTGTTAGGTGTCTTGTAATTTCGAGTTATATTGCATATTCTGACTGGAAGCAGATTGCGGAAGTTTTAAAAAGATCGTTAGCGGTTGAATGTCTCCTCTATACTTAAGGGTAATAGCTACTGGGGAAATACCTTTTAGCAGGCATAATCAACAAATTTTCAACTGCGGAAAAGAGAAGTTCAAAGACGACCAAAATCCCATACATTTAACCCCCTCCCCCCTAACCAATATGGCGTCCGAAACAGTGAAAGGGTCTCTTTGTAGCATTGGAATAACAACGCTTCCAGCTTACAAGTCTGATTATATTGCTTCGATTGCTCATTCGGTGACGATCGATATAAAAGGCGCTGCGTGCCGTGTTTTAATATGATAAATATGATCGGTGAGCAATTTTTTTTAGCGATTGAGCGATCGAGAGCGAGCGCAACCGCCAGGCAAGGTTGCTTCCGGTGCCACCAAACATGTACTGTACCTTCCAGGGTGTAGCTTACACACTCGTGATGACGGAGAACTTGAATTTATATGTTTTAATTCTAAAAGAAAATTCAGATATCATCCAGTTCGCTCGAAACACTTACCTCTTGATCAACGAACGATGTTTAACTATACCATACGATACTGTTTTCCGAGAAAAGTTCGAGTCCCCACGAGCTGACAGCTAGAACGTTTGGAGACTGACTCATCCTGACTCTCTTGTCAAGAATGACTTCAGGAGGCCCTCTCGGTACTGAAATAGCTCTCTGTCTATGAGGTGCAGTACTTTACGACTGGCCTTCTCGAACTCTTGCTTTCTGGAACAAGTTGTAGCGTTTTTGTTTCCCTGCGAGAGATCTGCAGTATAGCTGTAGTTAGAAATGATTCCGAGAAAATGTGTGGAAGGTCAGGAAGTGGACTGGAGTCTCGGATAGTTTGAACGGGGAAATAGACCTGTTCAATTGAGCTTTGCAATATTCACTTTTTTCGGACTGACGACAGGTTTACACGAATACTGTTCTAAATAACTTACTGGAAGCCCACCACCTGGTCTGGAGTGGTAGCTTTTCGGGTCCAAATTGATGCCTTCTGGAGGGAGATCTGAGTAACGCACGCCTGGATCGGGCCAAGCTAATTTCTTTGTACGCCCACTTCAATAAATCAACCACTTTCTGGGTTTAGCCGATTGGTTAGAATTTACTTTAACAGTAACGCAAAGGTATTGTGAATTCAGACTACAAATCGGTCAGTAGCATATATTTTTAAATAGTTCACCACTAATCAGCTTCTCCGACTCTCCGATCAGGGGAGTTCAATTAATAGTACTAATTGATCTAGGTCAAAAGAAAAACCTTCAAAATATGTAACTCTATCCCTTAGCTCGGAGTCTTTTAAAAACACTTGTTTATCATATTTTAATTTACTTCCTTACAGACGATTTAGAGTTCAGTCAACCCTCTGGAGCAGCTACGTTCCACCGTTCAATCTAATCAGTAGTCCATCTCAACTAGTTGTTCCTTCAGTTCTTCGTTTTCTTGGAACCCATTCCCTCATTTCTCGGAAGGACAGTCTTCTTCATTGGCATTCGCTGTTTGAACACTTAATTTATGTGATTTTCTGGATTGATTACTGGCGTTGGTACTAAAAGCACATTCGATTTTCTTGAAAAACTCGGTAAGACATGAAGTTAAGTTTAGATATAGGTTTTACACGACATAATTAAACTTAAGCTTAATGTAAAACTTGTACGCCCTTTACGCCTTCCAGGTTGTCGTTATAAAATTTCGTTGAATCGGTCAAGACACCGAAGCTGACGCGTTCCGGTGCTTGATAGCGACTTGACATTGTTTGTTCTGTGTTTTCAAGTATTTTTCCATGTAGTCTGTTGCCTTAATATTTTGTTTCAGTTCCTGTGTACCGGTACAGTCGAGCAAGACAGAACCGTCGTCGCCACCATAATTGCTCTAAGGTGCGGGATTGCAGAAAAAACGCCGCACACTCATTTGCATCTCATTGAATAACAAAAGAATAACAAAACAGTACATTTGTTATATGCCTCGTTCTTTTAAACTCTGAATTAATTTTCCGCAATCCCGCACCTCACTCCATAATTGCCACCTCGATCTGTCCATTTTCATAATACTGTACACCGGAAGCAGGTCATTTCATGTTGACCATGGTTCCATGTTCATATCAACCGAGTTCGCCGTCGCCTTTTTTCAAACTGATAGCAATCGGCAGCCACAATTTTATCACGCACTTGCATCTTTTTTCTTACCAGTCGTCTAAAAAATTATGCATTCAGCAGCTCAAAGCGGCTAGAATTTCGTTCTCCTATTTTAAAACTGGTTTATTTATATGTCAGTTCATATTGACAGCTAATCCTAACGCTACAACATAAGCTTATATTTAATTAAGATGTTATGTTGAGTAGTAGCGAAATTCAAGAAACACAATTCAGTTTTAATTTAATGAATGTGCCAAAATTTGATTATATTTTTATGTTAATTTTTGTATTATAAATATTCACTGATGCTAGTGGGCTCCTTTGAATTTTTTTAAAAAAGTTGCAAGGCCTAGAGGACAGCTGGAACAGTAATAGTGATCATCAGAAATCTCGGACAATAATTATTGCAAATGGTGTTTGCACAAGTTTTGCTAAAGCCCCTCTTTAAGATAACACTGGCCCTAAAACTTGCCTCCTCTTCCCTCCTGAACAATTCCCTACTGGGATTTGAAATGGGTTCCAGAATATACCTGTACCCCCCCCCCCCCCCCCACAGATGTTTTTTTAATTGTTGTTTTCAGTTTGAACCCCCACCTCTCCGGATAGATTCATACTTTCCTCTGAAAATTTTGGCCATTTAGTCTCTCCACCCTCTCAGAATTTCAAACCGCTATAACCATCCATGGGGTGGGTATGGATATTTTCTGGAACCACACAATTGACTTATTAGAAACATGTGGAAAAGCAATATTTCAAAAAATATATGACAAAAATGGGAATTTTAGTCTTGTGTGTTATTTATATTTCCATTTGATTATACTTTTAATAAAAACTGTTTTTCACATGAGTCACGCAGTAAATCATATGTTAAGCAGACTGACTCTTGAATTTATTGTCTTTTACACCTATGTTCTGTCATATATTGCTTACCACATATTTTCCAGGAAAGTGCAAATTTTTAGAAAATTTTGAATTTTCAAACTGTTGCATATTTCATGTTTCTGTTATATAATTTCATTTTTTTTTCACATGTTTGTCATGTCACTTGCTTCGTAGTGATTACCCTTTTTAACAGTAGTTTGTAAACCATGGCTTACTGAATTGTATTTTGGGTTGTGTAATCTGTGTAAACTTCAGACAGGGGCATTGAGCTACCATATACACACATACATATGGCGTACACTTGAAATCCTAAAAATGAATATAAATTAAATATAAATTAAAATAACAAATGAATCTTGGGAGTTAAGTGTTAATAAGATTTTCTTTGAGCACAATCTCATTGAATGTAGCAAAACAGAGGAAGAAATAACTTGTTTTGAGACAGGTTAACATGGGTACTAAAAAAGATACAAATTGTATGCTATACAATGACGCACACATCACAGCTGATTACTCGTGTCTGCCAGACATGTTGTCGCCACCTTAGAAGGAGGAGTTCTCTGAAGAGGTCACAAGATGGAGGCAATATGGATGGGGATTGACCTCTAGAGATCCTGGTTGAAACACTTGACCTTGCCAACCCAGAGTTTTATCCTGGAATCTACATTGCCATTAAAACCCTTTTAACTTATCTAGTCTCTACGTGTGCTGTAGAGCCAGCTTTACTGGAATGAAATGACTTAAAACTGCACTATGCAGCACAATGAGTGACGAGAGGCAGTGCTGTCTCCGAATTCTTCATATTGATAAACATAAGGAGGTTGACATTGATACGTTCATCACTGATTTTGCAAATGTTAAGGACAGGCGTTTGTCTCTGCCTGTAAACAATCTGATAGAATGTTTGAATGGCTGCACATGGTGCTGACAGTCTTGCCATTTGCTAAAATTCATGCTGGTTTTAAAAGTAAAAAAACACTTAAAATGTGTGTCGTTTCACTTGTTTAAATCTTTAAAAAATATATTGCGGAAAAGGGCGGAAATAGTATTTCCGAGCATCCTGTTTTTGCAATTTTCTCGAAGGGGGGGGGGGGGGGCATGCCCCCAGACCCCTCTCATGGTTAGTCCTTTCGATGTCCAAATTCCCATTTTTTGGTCATACACTAAAAAAGTATAGCCTGATGCCCCTGTCAGACCTACCCTCCTTGCACTTGTATGATTAGGGTATAATCAGTAGTTGTGTTTAATCTACCGTAGTCTATGAAGGAAGGAACATATTTATTTCTTTGTAAGTTTCCTTTAATTATTCTTAGCTTATATTTCACTTTCAGTTCACCATGGCAACTGCTGCGAGTGGTCGCACGATTTTAACTATGCCAACAACACTACCTGGCACCCCAGCCCCACCCACAGTTCTGACCACACCCTCTGCTGCTGCCGGACCTGGTAAGTGTGGCTAAAACATTTTTGGTTGATGTCAGGCTGTAGAATTCCAAAGGTATAGCAGCGTGGTAGCAGCCCACATTACTTTTGGAAATATTTGCTCAGGCCTAAAGTGCCACAACTTTTTAGTTTTGACATTCCTGTTAAACCCTAAGCTGTGCCATCTGCATTGCGCTTAAAAGAACGCAGCTAATGCTCTTTCTGTGATTTAGCTCCTATAAGTGGAGCAGTGAGTTCTTTCTTCACAAAGGCATCATGTGTACAGGGAATCTCTTGCCCTCCTCCCGGCACCCAGACTCTTTTCAGTACTTTCGGAATCTACTAGAAAGGTCCTGAAAGTAACCTCATTACTTTTGGAAAGCTGTCCGGGGCGGGGGGAAGGGGGGAGCTACTTTTTGAATTCTGTGGTATTAGCTCATCAAATTAATGTGTTGTTCTGTCAGTGGTCAAAGCATGTGACAGCACGTGTTGGAAGGCCATGGTTTGACTTGTTGAGCACTGACATTTTTCTGTGTTCTCGCATGCTTCTGACAAGTAGCACTTACTTTTCTCATAACATAATTGAAGTGCTAAGGTGGAAAATGGCTTAAAGTGTAAATTTGCCTCATTTGAATCTACTGCAAGCTGAGCTCTGTATGTTTGGTGTACAGACTGGTTATCGTATTTGAAACATAGTTCTGTATTATTTTTTACCTCAAGGGTTAAATTAAGAGAATTAAGTAGCTCATAAATGGCACAGCTCACCAAAGTTTCCTTGTAAGCTCAGTTGTGTGCCAGTCAAGGACATACGTTTGACTTAACTTAATTGTTGTTTTTTGCACTGAAACTAGCAATCAACCAAGAATCAGATTGTCTTTTATTCACGTGCCTAATGCATTCCAACAAGAGTAGTAGGCTTAAAAGTTCCTCAATTTAATGATTTTGCATGTCAGAAACTAAATATGGGAGAGTACTATTTCTCACATGATAACCAGTCTGTATGCCAAACAACAGCTGGTTTAAAATTATGCATGGTTAAATTGGCTTTCATGGCCATCTTTTCTGTCAGTTTCATTCAACTATATCTAATAATGACAAAAAATCCTTGTTCTTTTTGTATTCTAATCTATTTTCTTTGCCCGTTCTTTCTCTTGTACGCCGAATGAGTTGACAAAGCACCCTGGAGTATAATATACTGGTCATCATATCCAGTGTTTTATTTCAAATTGCTGAACTTTAAATGTTGTACTGTAGTTTCATTGTTTTTGTTTTCAGTCAGCAGCTTTAATCTTGATGACAACCAGAAGAGATGGGTGGTGATTGGCATTTGTTTGAACAGGCTTCTGTTACCAGTCCTTCGGGATTTTGTTGGTCAAGAAATACCCAAGCACTTTGTGGCCCTGAAGAGCGCACGTGGAATTGATACTCAAGTCTTTGGCTCTCACATGATTAATGATGGGCCATTTCAGTTTAATTATGGAAGCGTTAACAAGAACTGGGGGAGGTTTAAGAGAAAAGCACATTCATATGACTACAAAGTCAACACGGCTAAAGACCTGGCAAAACTGTACCTTAAGCCACACATGGCCAAGTTTACAGGTAAGTAAAATGTACCAAGTCATTTGTTGAAGGGCTATTTAGCCTTTACTGTTCTAGTGTGAAGGGATAATGACATAAATTGACCCTTGTAAATATCAGCATGTAAATTCTCCTTAGCAGTCTCCATGCATTTCATACAGTGTTTGTTTAGAGAATTGGACAGTTTTCCATCAGGTTCTCAGGATGAACCCTAGGTGTTCTCGCAGCTCCAGTATAATGGTGCCATCCCGGAGCCCCAGGCCCCTCCTCTTGAACTGGTTGACAACTCAATTATTGCCTCAGTGTGACCAGTGTACGCTCATGAAGTTTGTTGAAAGTTTATGAAGCTCCAGCTAAACAATCATACATTTCCGCCCCACATGGTACTGGTGGAACATCAGTGTTGTACTGTGTAGCCACTTTTTCCTTACCAACAAATGTTTGATTGTTTAGCCACCTCTGCCAACAAGGCTTGCCCAAGCGAAAAAAAACAACCAATCAGAAACGGAATTTGGATGAGGTCGCAACTAGTCCCGTCACAATTTTTTCGCGGCAGTAAAGCATTATGTGGACTCATTTTGTCCGATGTTTGGTCAAACATTGTTTGCACGTTTAGCCACCAAACAATTTGTGTGACAAACACCACGTTGGACGAAAATGTCTGATCGTTTAGCCGGGGCTTAAGGGTTCAGGGAGACAGTATACTGGCAACATCTTTATAATGAGGCACAGAGTGTGACGATACACTTTGCAGGAAGGTTGCTATGGCTTTAAGGCTGCTTTGCAGACACAAGCCCAAGCTGATGGAAAGCAGACGAGAAATGAAAAATTTCCTTTTCTTGTGCCTGTGTTTGTGCTTGGTTCACACGAGTGTACAGGCAAGAAACCAAGCTTCATGCACAATAGTGTGGCAAAAAGTGGAACTTGTTTCTCAGTTGTGCAAAGTTTGTTGCAATTAAAATCAGCTGTGGCGCATGTTAACCCTTTAAGCCCTGATATAAAAATGCATATTCTAAATACTGATCTCCATACATTTCTTATGGAACTAGTAAGGAGAATTTGTCCAAATATCAAGACATCCTATCCTCAGTGATCAGTTTCTTTTTTCTTGTCACTTGAATATTCAAACAAGTAGTTTTTATGTAAAGAGAAATTTCATTTTCATCAGGGCTTAGTGCTTAAAGGGTTAATGTTGGCATAGCTTGCTCCTTACTGTACTGGTGCTTTTATACAGCTCTTCATGTCACACTAGTTAAATGATAAGGAAAGTTGCAAAAAATGTTAAGAGAAAATTACAAACTAACAAACCAAACAAAGCCCTGTTTCATTCAAAACCTATTTCCATTTACAGGATTTGATAACACGTGTGACCTGTCCGCAGTGTTAGGAATTCTGGCATATGCGTCTGTTTTTCACGCCCGCATTCAAACTAATGCCAAGAATGTGCGATCGAAAGTGAGAAATGAGTGGGGCCATTGCAACTTTGATCACTGGACTAACCTGGAGTTCACGAACTGTTTTCAACTTATGGAGACCATGGTTCGTTCTCTGGGGCTTCCAAAAGCCGATGAAGATAAACAAATTGATGAACTTCACGACTGGGAGACTAAAGGTTAGTCATCAAAAGT
This sequence comes from Siderastrea radians, assembly GCA_964017195.1. Classification (NCBI taxonomy): domain Eukaryota; kingdom Metazoa; phylum Cnidaria; class Anthozoa; order Scleractinia; family Rhizangiidae; genus Siderastrea; species Siderastrea radians. Next base: position 529,965 of record OZ024900.1, read on the forward strand.
TATTATCTGAAGATTTAGCCGGCAGTTTGTTTGCCTAAGACTACACAAACCCAATATATTCGCACGCGTTTAATTTTGAACGAATCATTTTGGGACAAAATTCGGACAAATGTTCCGACACTGTAGTTTTATTTACTGAACACTTTAAAACTTTAGGACCAATGAAAATTTCGGACCCGTCTATTTGCAGACAAGTTTTTTAGAAATTAAAGTGAAACAACTCCGAAATTCTTAGGCTTTAATTTACTGGATCGTTTTCTCTGTTTGTCAGGTAGTTCTAACAGTCTGTTGCTGTTGCATTTTGCATTCTTTCTACAGAGGAAATGTCTTGTAGAATCGATGGTGCTCATAAAAAAGGTACCCGGTTAAACCCGTGAATGTGTTTTCATGAGTCCAAGGGGTTTCTCTCAGCTATATTAGAAAATTTAATGAATGTTTTTCTAAAATAATGTGCACACCAGTTTGAAATAAGAAGGTTCATACGGGTGGTCTTCCGAAAGAAAATGAACCAGTCGTCATTAAATAAATGTACGGTTTTGTTTGCTGATAGGTTTACAGCTGTGCATGGGCTGTCCGGTGGATAAGGATTTGATGAAGCTTATTAGCGTCGAAGTTACCAACCTAGAAAAAGAAGTGGAAAGCATTAAGCAGTCAAGCACAGATGAAGCCAAGAAGATAAGTGATGCCCTTCAAACTATCAGAGAGGAAATTGATGAATATGATAAGCGAATAACTGACATCGAGAATCGACTGGAGGCAGAGAGAAAGGAACGGTTAGAAAAACAGGAAGCTCTGTCGGGTGCAATTGGCGATATAGCTAGCGACTTAAAAAATGTAGAGAAACGCCAAGATGTTAGTGAAGAGAGCATTTCCCTGCTAGAAGAAAGGCAAAGTGATCTAGAAGTAACTGTGTCGTCTTTAAAAGAGGAACAGGCCAGTCTTACTTTAGGGGTAGAGGCTTTAACAATCGGACAAACCCGGTTAGATTCTAGGGTAAAAGCACTAGAAGAGGGTAGTTTTAATGCAGCAGCCGATGCCAAAATTTATCAAGTACCTAGTCGCAATCCTTGCTTTTGTGGTCGCAATAGCGAGCTAGATGCCATTGCAGCGCAGCTGAAAAATACCGACAAAGGCTGTGTTCACTCAGCTATTTGCGGTCTGGGGGGAGTAGGAAAAACATCTCTCGCTGTAGAGCTTCTCTGGCGACATGAGAGAAAATATCCGGGTGGAATTTTTTGGATTTCAGGTGAAAATAACAATCTCTTTCAAAGGTCCCTCGGTGAGATGGCGCGCCAGATTGGAACTTTTGAAAAGGATTTTGGCAACTCCTTGTCAAGAACCCTTGACTGGCTAAGAAGGCGCGACGAACTGTGGTGTTTAGTCGTCGACAACCTTGACGAGCTGGAAATGTCCACAGACATGCAAAAGCTGCTCACTGGTCACTGGAAACACGCAGCACGCGGACACATTATCATAACCACAAGGAGGGAAGTGACAGAAATAGGAGAAGTAACAGGAATCGAAGAACAATGTTGCATTGAGTTGAAATGCTTGACAGAGGACGAAGGTATTCAGTTCCTACGGATGAGAACCGGCAAGGCTTTGGGAGAGGAAAGCGACACACGAGAGCTGGTCAGCGAGCTTGGAGGACTTCCACTAGCACTTGATCAAGCTGGAGCCTACATTCGAGGCCTTAATCAGTCCATAAAAGAGTATTTGAAGAAATATAAGGAGCAAAAGTTGCTTCTTTTGAAAAAGAAAAAAGCCCGAAATCTTGTGGAAAACACCTCTCTTGAGCGGCTAGCAGTCCACACTACGTGGGTGTTAAATTTTGATCACATCACCCGCATCTCAGAAGAGATGGAACTTGGAGGAATGCCCACTCTTGTAATGCAGGTGTGTGCCTTTCTTGGCCCAGATGACATTCCCTACGAATTGATCAACGAGGGACTGAACAAAGAGTGCAGTTCAGCAAAGAAAAGCGGTTTGTTGGATCAGGCTGAGATAGTGGCCCTACTTACCAAGTTTTCCCTGTTTCAAAGATACGGGAAAAATTCATTCAGTGTTCATCGTCTGGTGCAAGAAGTGGTCCGAGGCCAACTGGAAAAAGAAAATGAGTTAAATGTTCTATTTTGTGCAGTGCGCGTCCTTTACCATGCGCTGACAAATACACGCTCACCAGCGGAAGTTTGCGAAAGTTTTGTTGAAGATGCTGTGTTTAGTGTCGAGAATCCCCCTTCGTTGCATCTTTGGGGTAAGTTAGCCTCACATGCCACCTATCTGCAGGATCATTTGCTCGGTTTCTCAGCGAAACATACAGAATCGGTCCATACTTTGCTGTGTACAGAAGAAGTTGTGCGTGTGTTTAACGAAGCAGGAATCTTTTTCAGTGTGTGCCAAGAAAAAGTCAAAGCTCAAGAAATGCAGGAATTGAAACTGGACTTGTTAGTGAACCTCAAGAAGACCACACCAGAAGATAATTCTAATATGCCGCATTATTTTATTGACATTCCTTTAAAAGACAGGGATTGCAAGCTGATATCACATTGTATGAGGGAGCATCCCCCAGAATGCGATGCCACGGATGAAACAGACTCCTCTCAAAAGAAAGCAGAAGAGAAAGAGGAAGCTAACCAGCTCAGAGTAAAAGGAAACCTCGCCGTAAAAAGTGAAAAGTTTGAGGAAGCGTTAGACCTTTATTCCAGTGCCATTGATTTGTCAGCTGGTGACCATCTCCTCTACTCCAACCGAGCTCTCTGTTATTTAAAACTTGGCCAACCTCAGCAAGCTCTAGATGACTGTGAAAAATGCCTCTCTTTGAAGGCCCGTTTCAGCAAGGCGTTGCAACGCAAAGCTTGGGCTCTCCAACAACTTATAGAGAGAGGATCGTTTCACCTATTGGGACAAAGGAACGCGGCATTGGCAGTGGCCATTCACTTTGATCCCAGTTTGCAACGTGAGAAAACATTTTGGAAAAAATTTCCAGAAGTAAGTGCACAGCTAAGAGTAATAGACAGTGCAACTCAATTGGCTTTTGCTCTGATGACGACACAAGAAAATGAAACCCTTTTATTGAATGAAGGCGAGCATCACTTGAGTCACTTCGTCGCCTTTGGGAACCTTCAGATTGTCGGTCTGGGACAACAAGTCGTTTTGAATTGCAAAGAACTCTTAACAATTACTCACGCCAGGTTTTATTTAGAGAACATCATTTTACCAAAGGGAAGCAGTGGTCTTGTCTGCATGGGAAAGGACGCTGCTATTCACCTGAACCGTTGCGAAATTTCTGGAGGATACACAAGTTGTGAGGACTATCCAGAGTGTAACGGTGGCTCAGGATGTATAGCAGCCTCTTTAGGAAAGCCTGTTTGCGATCGCACTGGTAAATTTGGAGATTCGGAATCAAGGTCTGGTGTTGGCGGTTATCCTGGAGTCCAGATTCTGAATGGGAGCTCAGCCCTAATTGAAGACTGTGCCGTTCATAACTGCGGAGGTGGAGGCGCTCTAGTTGTTGATGAAGGTTCCCAGTTGGAGGTAAGAAAATGCGAAGTGTACAAAAACCACCAAGCTGGTCTAGAAGCTAGAGAAGGTGGAGACCTTGTTGCGTCTGAGAACAGGATATTTGGCAGTGGTTATCACGGTATCTTAATTGGCCCGAATGCAGGAGAATGTGACATCAATGGAAATAAGATCTTCGAAAACGCAAGAGAGGGCATCTTTGCCTTAAGTAATGAGAACAAGATAGTCATACGTAACAACGATATTCATCACAACAGGCCCTTTGGTATTTCTCTGGATAATGATTCCCGTCTCTTGATCAGCGACAACAAGATATTTGACAACGGATTCTGGGGGATCCTCGCCAAATCACGAACGTCAGCCAACGTGACAAGAAATGTCATATCAGGCAACAAATGTGGGGGCATTTTCATTGGTATAAATTATTCTGGACGAATTTGTCTAGAATCCAACATCGTTCGAGACCACAGTGGCCCGTGGCTGGAGTATCTAAAATGGAGTGATAATTTTCTCCCCGACAGTAGCCTCCTTGACGATGTATCAACTGAACTCGGACTTCCACAAGGAGAAAAGAAGTTTTATTCCAAACCACCCATTCTTAGCCAAAACAAAGAATATCATAATGAAGAAGGCATGTATCACCCCAGAGATGTTGTTGAGCGAATTTACAGTGGTTGTACGTTTTGCCGTCGCCCAGGAGATGAAAGAAAGCGCCTCACGGAGTGTCCAACCTGTCACATTGCATCTTATTGCTGCAAAGAGTGCAAGCGTAAACACTGGTCCACGCACAAGACATTATGTATCGCTCTGAAAAGTCGATATTCTGTAACAGTCAAGATTATTCCTCTAGTGGAGCCCGGGGGAATCCCAGTGCGGACATTTGGAAGTCATTTGAAAGGCATTGGAACAGGCCCAAAACCCAATCGTAAAAACCGCGAGAAGTTCATCGTCAAAATTCAGACCCATAATCTGAACAGCCATCCATTGCAGTTGCTGGGTGCTTACGACAAAAGCCTTACCGTAGATTGCTATATTCAAAGCCCAGAAATCTTCAGTATGATAATGGAATGCGGTGTTCTTGGGGCGTTAAACAAGTTCACAAGCAAGAAGGCTTTCTTCTGGGCCACGTTTGCGGAGAGAGGAGAGAAACTGACAATTTTCCTTGATCACCTGGCTCCTTATCAAGAGTGGTAACATTTAAAAGAAAAATTCTCCATCCTATAAGATCAAGCAATAAAGAAGAGAATGTGTGCTTAACACACTTAGAGGTAGAACTCGTGGCAGAGCTGCTGGTTTTCCTGAGAACACAACGAGAGAAGACCTATTTCACAGAGCTGAAGACCAGAGAAGGATGGGAATTCCTCAGCTAACCTGGAGGCTGGATCGTGTAGTAGATGCACAGACAAGTCTGAGGAATTGTCTGAATGAAAAAAACGCCAATAGCATAAACAGAAAATTGATGGTGTGGAATCTATCAGTCGGACCTAATGCCCCACCAGAAAAATATGCCCACACATGTAGCAATTTCCTCAAGAGTGTGGTTCAGTAGCAGTTGCAAGAGAAATGCCATAAACTTTGAACGATGTGACAAGCAATTTTATTCCATTACTACGTCATTTTAGTATATAAGGGTAGGAGAACATGCAGTATATAACAGTGTATTATTATGTCCTCGTTTGACCGGTTTACCGCTGAGCGTTGGAATTAAACCACAGCGAAAATTAAGTTGAATAATATATACCTTATTTTGCAGATATTGCTTGCGGACTTTGTACTCTTTCCTCGCAGTTTTCCTCGCCATTGCTAGGCTCGGTAATATACTACGCAACTAGAAAAATATCCGCACTTTTTTTCTGTTGAGCTGTAGAATAAAGTGTGTGCATTATGCAGTGAAGCAAGTCCTTGCGTTATAAGCTGGGGTTGCAAAAAAACAAAAACAACAACAACAACAAACCTTTGCGTAAACAATGACCCCTTTTGCTCGACTAAAACATTTGGCATTTGCTGGTGTTGGATAGAGATCTCTTGTTGCAACTGCAAAGCAGTGTCATTCAACGTTGCGTCAAATGCAACTAAGAAAACTAGCAGTATTCCAGGCAGAGTTACGATGAGGTTCACAGGCATTCAGTCACAAGGGCTCGAGTCTTCAAGTATCTGCGTAAAGTTTTGAACGGAATACGTCAAGTGTTAAATTAAACGTGCTACTGTTAAACAATAAAAATACGGAATTTTTCAGAGTAACCTTCGCGTGGTAAATTTTGAACATTCATATTTTATTCATCAGTTTTGACAATCCAAAGGTGTTACAACAACTGCAATTATCGTATCTATTGTAGTTTTTATCAATACTTATGTTGTGAGATACTTGATTCTTTAGAATAATGATTATATAAGTTTTGAGTAAGATATAGTAGGTTTTTAGTGATCGCAACGTTTTCAACAGTTCGTTTTTGGTTGTGTTTTCGATATTTATTCCTTGGTATGATTTAGGCGCGAAACAGATGTTTTCCAATGTTTATTTACACGTTGCTAGGAAATTAATCCTTATTTGATAAAATGTTCAATTGTTTTTGTACAGTACATCAATTTGCTTGTTTTGGTTTTGACCTTCAGGTTAAACATTCGTGATTGTATTCCTGGAAATAACTTTTCTATCTTACTTTTGGCATTTTAAGCGCAATCTCTTCGTGTTTCCTGCTGAATTCGTACCATTCAATATTCCGTGTAGTTATTGCTTTTTAGTCGATTTGTTTTTAAAGGAAAACTTTAATTCACAAGTGTTAAACAAGACAAATAGTCTATTGTTAGTGGTGTTATGTCAAGTTCTGTTGTGCATGTTAATTTTACTCTCCAAGATAGCCGATCACGTACATTTTTTTAATTTATTGAAAAAGGCGGACCTTAAATCCGGAGAAGAAGCCTTTGTTCTAAAATTAGTTTACGTGTAGCTTACTGTTAGGTAATAATATTCAACTTGCGATTTCACTCGTATTTAAGTAGAATGTGTTAAATTTAAATCGATAGAATTGTTCTTTGTAATTTTTATATTGCTCTTGTTACTTTATTTTGACCAGATACCTCGAGAACGATACCGAAAATTTAGCTTAAAGTAGATTTTGTATCCACCTAGTTGCTCGAAGGTTTTTATGCTAATCGTCTCCGTGCGCTTGCGTATTATCGTAATGAATCTTCTGCGCAGAACATTGCGTCAGCTTTAATTTCCGTTTGACGGGTAACTGACTTGGGATTGACAGTTCTCGCCTGGTCAAAATAAAAAGATGAGAGCGATAGTTTTTGTGTGATTCGAAGCTAGCTCTTGTACTGTAAAGTTCAGCAGTGTGCATTAAAGAAGAGAAAACTTGAGAGAAGAAAATTAGTCTACAGTTTTGTTGCTGGTCTGTACGCTAATCCCCCTAAGCAGACCAATTCAACACTACAACTGTGTACTGTAACTGGTCCCAACAGGTGCCAGACAACACTGTAGGTGCAACGTTTAAATTGCAGCCCATCTCCACAGTCAGAAAAAAACTTTCTCGCTTGGAAAACATCTCTAAAAATTGAATGAGCTGTGACGTTTGGTGGCAAGTGGCCAACGAGCACCAAGATAGATCTGTGACGGAGACTCGAAAATAATCGACAAGCATAGAGTTTTTCAGTCACTTGGAAGCGTAGACGACGGCTAAAATTGTGATAGTTGTTCTCCGACTGGACGAGGATATTAAAAGGCTCCTTGGCAGCTCTTCGGTTAGCAAATACTTTGGTATGTGTGTGTGTGAGAACCTGACAAAAACAGTTTGCTCGCATGGAAAAACGGTTTTGCTTTTTGCACTGTTCACACACGCCAACTTGTATTTACTAACACGAGTTTGCAAACTTGTGAAGGCACGTTAACAGACAATTTCCGCACGTACAAATTATAACTTGCGTATCTTGAAGAAAACGCCATTTTCAAGATGGCGTCATTTTGTAGTGAGATACGTCGTCATGAAAATGACCTATTAATAATATCCTAGTTCTTCCATCATGTGGCAATACCGTCGCAACCGACTTTGAACACAATATGAATTATCTATATCTAAAGAATCATAATCATATCAAGTAATAAACATCATGGCACCAATAACTGTACCCGCAAGGTTTAGTTGAGAACAGTTTACAATCCAAGTGTAGGACATAAGCCAATTGTATTATTATTATTTTTTTCATTTTCTGGTTTAATCCCTAGATTAAATTTGTTTTAAGTAATACCCCAATACGTTGCAACTCCGTTATAACTTGTTAAAGTAACTTAGTGTGTGGACACTATGAAATAAAAATTAATTTATTGTTTTGATTGATTATTGATTGGTTGGTTGAGAGATCGTACTAACTGAAGGACTGTCTTACGGAGTTAACTTGCCTCCACTTTACCTCCTCCTTTGGCGATCGTTTAATTCTCTCTTAAGCTAAACGGCTTGTTTCTGAAGTGGCCTGGTTATGATTATTTTTATTTGATAGGACTCAGAGGAGTATAGTTCATGCAGTAATTATGCAAATAAATTTGCCATTACCACTTGAACTGACACGACACGAAGCTTAATTACGGCAATTGTATCAAGTAATACACTTTATGGCACCAACAACTATTCGTGTAAGTTTACTTAGGTTAGTTGAGGGTTAGGTTAAGGTGTGATTAAGTCTGTGAGTGAGTAAGCGAAGCCAGCGAACGAACGAGTAACGTCTTTATTTTGCTCTACTCTCCACAGGGAGATATTAGTTTAGTTACAATGAAGAGTTGAACATTAACTACCACAAAGAGGAAAAATAACAATTATGAATTATACTTTCTTTCCTTGAAAAACATCAAAGAAGTATCTACCTATTATTTTTGATTTATTGTGATAATAAAGTGATTGCAACCAATCGTAATCTGGGTTCAAACTATTCACTAAAACTAAAATAGATGGTCTGTTTGCAATAACCTTTAGGTACCACCCTTTGTCTTGCGTCCTTTGGGAGCATTGCAAAAAGCCTTATGCTTTTTCCAGTCTGCTTTTTGGCATTCCATGCAACAAAACCTACAAATATTATATAAGAAGAAGAAGAAGAAAAAAAAATACTTATGTTACTCACGCCGTTTACCGAAAATTTCCCTCCCTTCCTCTCTTTCCTCACCTCCTGCATTTGGACTGCAAAAAAAAAATAATAAAATTTTCATCTTCTAATGGAATACTGTTTTCAACAGAAATGCTGTACTGATTTCCGTAAATCGATCGTTCACTAAACAGCATTCCGTAATTCATTTAGCCGGTGTAACAAGCAATAGTTTCCATAATGCGCTACCCTGCGAGCAGAGGCCCTTCGATCTTCCTAGATAAGTCGGGAAGAGGAAGGTATGGCGCTTTTTAACGGACAAAATATCAAATGTAAATACATTACTGTTATGTTGTATATATCAATGTCATGTTGTATATATCAATGTCATGTTGTATACATCAATGTTATGTTCGTATATATCAATGTCATGTTGTATACATCAATGTTATGTTCCTATATATCATGCAATGTCGTGTTGTATACATCAATGTTATGTTTGTGTATATCAATGTCATGTTGTATACATCAATGTTATATCAAAGGCGTATACATCAGTTTTGTACGCTGTAAATCGAGTTTAAATGTCACAAATCGATGTTGTCTGTTATACATCTTTCTTGCAATGTGGCATCAAGATCAGACATCGTAAGTTTTGTTTGAGAGTCCGGTGTCCATCCATCCGTGACCGTCGTGATCATGTTTGATAAAACTAAAACATGTTTGATAAAACTAAAACATGTTTGATAAAACTAAAACATGTTCGATAAAACTAAAAGAGGTATGCATCCATCCGTGACCGTCGTGAACAGGAAGCGGAAATGATTTTTGCGAACAGGAAGTTATATAGTTTAATAGACCCAGCTACCTCGCAATCAAGGATCTTCTCGCGGTGTTGGTTCTGAGTTGCAGGATGGCGGACGCTGGTAATTATAATAGCAGATCTGTCCAAGATTTCGTTCGGAGCGTACTTAATGCCGTAAGGAGCTTGCAATCCAATGCAGAAAATGCTGATGAAGTAGGGAAACGACCAATAGTGACAGGTTTACCTCCATTGAGAGCAAAATAAATTCAAGGTTCCAGATTCCCAGGCGAAGGGCCGGGGAAGTGCTGCCAAGTACAGCTACCAGAATTGTTCCGCCGTCTGACTTCAATCCAAGACAGAACTGTAGTTTGGTCCAAACCTCTGGCAGGAGGTACCCCAGAGGTGGAAAATGGGGTTAAGAGAGGTTGACAGGCGAAACACGACTCCCGCTGTTTCTTGATGTAATAGTTCTTTGACCTTTTTAAAAGTTTAGCCTTGACCAGTATGTCTGTTAGAGATTTTCCTCTCCTGTACATGTAGGAGATGAGAGGCGGTTCTCTGTATTTTTCTCTCAGCAATGGGTGATTTTCGATGAAATGCCCTTGCTCAGTAAAATATTGTTTCTGTGTGACATTAATCCGTTTTGCAAATGCAGTTTCTGCTGAAGCGCTGACTTTCTATCTGTAAATTTAACTTCGTCGAGGACTTTGTTTACCAGTTTATCCGGATAGCCTCGGACAAGTGTGATCTGAAATCTTTAATGTTTTCTTCAAATGTTGTCTTTGAAGAGTTGGTTCTAAGAATCCTAAGGTAACGCTTCGCCTTTGATAAATCCTTTCTCACGCCGGGAGCGTGACAGGAAGAGAAATGCGTGTATTGAAATGTCTCAGTCGGTTTAAAGTACGTGCAGGTGTTAGAGATTGAATCTTTGTAGAATCTCTGGGCTTTAAAGATAGTAGTGTCTAGGAACTAACAGACATCATAACACAGCTATTTACACAAGTTTCAAATTTCGCTGTCACCATATGTTCTGTCCTTTACATTCTATATAAAGTACAGAACATACCGTAAAATCCCGGTTGCAAGCCCCCCCCCCCCCCCAATTATAAGCCCTCCCGGTTATAGGCCCATCTTCCTGTGAACAAAAATTATGTTCCAATTATCAGCTGCCCCCGGATATAAGCCCCCTCCATTTATCCTTGTTTCTTTAATATAAGTACTGTTACAAAACAAAATACAACTTCAAATTGAAAATTAGGAAAGTATCATGCAAGTAGAATGGGGCACAATACGTTTAATCATACTGATGATCCAAATAGTATTGAACTAAGTTTGTTCCAAATAAAGGTATTAAACTAAATTCCTGATTTATTGTGACACTTCAAATTCTAACGACGTAATATAAGTAAATTACCCGAAACAATTCTTTTTATACCTGCTTATATTAAAGCACCCCGTTTAGAAGCCCACCTAAAACTCCTTACGAAATTGTATAAGCCCTGGGCTTATAACCGGGATTTGGGGTATGGTAACAGCGAAATTTAGAACTAGCGTAAATAGCCGCCAAAGCTTCTAGGACAGTCAAGACACATCAAGCAACAACGAATAAAACGTGAGCACTCTTTTATCTATGTTTTCATTTCAACTTGTTCGTTTATATTTTTAGTGTGCTGCGAGTGAAATCCTCTTGCACACATACCGCCCATTTGGGCTGCCTGCGTTAGACTGAAGATAAAAGCCCTCGAGTGGAAAAGGTACATGACGTGTTCTTCCGTGTGGGACACAAAAAGAGAGGAAATAGATCAGTTTATTTTAGAAGCAAACAGGCACAATCTACAACCAGTGGCATAAGTCGCTGAAACACCCTCCCCTCCTACCCCTATTCAATGTTGCATAGTGTTGTGAGCGCTTCTCCTCATCTGTTTGGTTGAAACTATTTTACAACATTGCCTTGTGGGAGAGGGAGGGAGACACGATTGTACCGACAGTGTTTCAACAAAGTGACACCGATTATAGCCTGCGTCGCAGACGTAATATAACGCTGGTATATTTACAGGGTTAAATTTCGTCTGCGACGCAGACGAAATTTAACCCTTTGATTGACATGTAATTTTATACCCGACAACTGATCTTTATATTTAACCACTTTCCGCATTTTCTACACTCCACATTTTCCACACTCCGCACTCCGCACTCCGCACTCCGCACTCCGCACTCCGCACTCCTCGTTTTCCACTTAACCCAAAAATCATTTCCGCTTCCTGTTCACGACGGTCACGGATGAATGCGTACCTCTTTTAGTTTTATCGAACATGTTTTAGTTTTATCAAACATGATCACGACGGTCACGGATGGATGGACACCGGACTCTTAAACAAAACTTACGATGTCTGATCTTGATGCCACATTGCAAGAAAGATGTATAACAGACAACATCAATTTGTGACATTTAAAACTCGATTTGCAGCGTACAAAACTGATGTATACGCCTTTGATATGACATTGATATACACAAACATAACACTGATGTATACAACACGACATTGATATATACGAACATAACATTGATGTATACAACATGACATTGATATATACGAACATTTGATGTATACAACATGACATTGATATAAACAAAGTTTTTTTTTACGTTTTATTTACTTGCATTACGTCTAACATACTAACTTACAGACATAACTTACATAATATTCACGTACTAACTTACATGACATCATATTTACATAATACATACCATATATACTACACTTCACTTAACGAACATTAGTTACATACTAACTTAATAGATAACATAACACTTACATAATACTGACATACCATACCTACATACTATATTTTACTTACATTTTTAAAATAAATTTATTGATAGTAAACAGCGGAAAATGCTATATAGCAGTACAGCAGAGTAGAAAATACAGCATATAGTTCTTACATAACATTCGTTACTTTCAACAATACTAGCTTACATTAACCCCCCCAAAAAAACTGAACTTATTATGCTATCTTTTCGAACTACATGTACCCTGACTAGCTACCGTTCCACATACGTGGTCCTCAATCCGCAAAAGGCAGGAAAAAATATCTTTCAAAGATTGTAATGTGAGAGGAAAAGGGGGAAATTGTCTATCGTAGGACGAGTACATCGTGTTCTACAGGTCCAAATGTAAAGTCTTGCGACTAAGAATAAAAAGTAGAAATACTTGCGAAGAAATGGGTGGGGCTTTAAACCTATAACCAAGGAAGGCGTTAACTCAAGCGAACGTAGAGAAGTTTCATTATTGAGCAGCCATTGCTTAAAATTATCCCAAAAGGAGGAAGTTGCCGTACAGTTCCAGAAAAGATGGATAAGAGTTTCCTCTTCGAGCTTGCAGAAGCTGCAAAGGTCATTGTCGTTTAGATTTATTTTTTTAAGAAATTATTAGTGGCCAGTCTCCTGTGTAAGAGTTTAAATTGAAAAACAAGAAGTTTTGATATTTTCGTACATTGAAAAGGTAACTTGTAAGCAGTCTTCCAGTCAATAGTTTCATTTTCTTCTATCATGCAGTCCACCGACTATTTCGTTTGGCTGTTAACGGGCTGCTTTTGTTTCTTTTCTACAAGTTTTTTGTATGCAGCTCTATTTGGATTTTTTGCCTTTAAAAACTTATCAAGAAAACTTTCATAGTTAGTGTTTTCGCGAGAGGCGTTTTTCTTAAAGGTTATGACCAAATGTTTTATGGCTGATATTACTCCACAGAAAGATAGAAAGTTTGTCTTGATATTATAACGCTCTTTGAATTCAGAGAAGGATAGAAATCTAGTCTCATTTTCCATCAAATGACCAATATTCTGTATTCCTTGAGAAGACCATGCTGCATAGTGTATTGGTTTATTATTGACTCGAATGAGAGAGTTTAGCCAGAGATACTGTGAAAGTAACTGTTCCTTTGAAGAAATATTATCTACGTAGTTAATATTTGACCAGGTTTGCAAAATTTCTTGCAAGAAAACATCTGATACCTTGAAGTAGGCTAGTAAATCCTTTTTGTGCAGATTACCTTTGAAGATAGTACCGCCTCCTAAGTCTCTTAATTGTAAATTGAAAAACAGCTTCCATTTTGCATGATTTCCTGTGTCAAGGTACTTTTTCACCCAGTTTAGTTTTAAGGCTTGGGTGAAAAGTCTTATATCAATCATCTTTAGTCCTCCATCTTCGTATTCACTGATCATTACATCACGCTTGATCTTGTCACCTTTGCCATTCCACAAAAACTTGAAGAAAAGGGTGTTGACCTCGTCAACAGCACACTGGTTTGTTGGCAAAGGTGACAAAATATACGTGAGCTGAGAAACAATTAAGCTTTTTAACACTGATTTTTCCAATTAGAAGTAAAGATTTTACTTCTTTTCGACGACTGATATCTACGGGGAACAATAATTTACTTAAAAGGGCAGGAACTGCAAACCTTTCTACACCATGATAATTTGCAAGTTAGTTGTCTAGGTAGTTAGTTATCTTATTTGTTATATAGAATTAACTTTTTATTGTAATTATTTATTAATGTAATTGGCTCGAAGATATTAGCACTTGAGTGCTACACTGTAAATTCGAGGGTAAATAAAGTTTATTGATTGATTGATTGATCTTCGCAGTTCCCAGCAGCTCAAGCTTGCCTTGAGTTTTGTTAACTTTTCATCATAGTTGGCTTTCATCGTTATTATTGGGTCGGTTGAGAGCCATACACCTAGAGTTTTGACTTTATTTTTCATCCATTTCAAATCATATTCAGGACACAATTTTCCTTCGCTACCCGCGTTGGCGCCAATCCACAGCACTTCTGTTTTTTTATAATTTAATCGGAGACCTGATATCAAACTAAAAAGCTCTAATACCTGCAGGGAATTTTGGAAAGATGCCCTGGATCCATCTAGAATAAGAGTTGTATCGTCTGCATATAAACTGATTTTAATTTCCTGTCCATCAACTGTTATACCTTTGATGTTATTGTCATTTCTTATTGCGTCTGCAAGGACTTCTGCACATAGAATAAACAGATAAGGTGACAGCGGACAGCCTTGTCTTACCCCTCTTTCTAGTTTGAAAAAATTACTAGACCAGCCATTGTTCAAGATACAGGTTTCTATATCATGATAAAAGAGCTTAATCCAGCTGATAATGGATGGGCCAAAATTAAAGTGTTGAAAGGTTTTCTGTATGAACGGCCACTCTACTGTATCGAAGGCTTTCTCAAAATCAAGGAAAACTAGAAGCCCAGGAATGTTTTCAGCAGCTGTAAAATTAATGACACTATCAATAAGTCTGATATTCTCCCCGATAAATCTACCTTTAAGAAAGCCGGTCTGATCGTTATCAATAAGTTTAGGAAGTACTTCTTTGAGTCGATTAGCGACAGCTTTCGTAGCCAGTTTGTAGTCGCAGTTTAACAGAGATATTGGACGCCAGTTTTTAACATAATATGGCTCTGCATCTTTTTTTGGAATGAGTTTAACGATCCCACGCTTCTGAGATACGGATAGTTGCCCTGTTTTATAAGCATAATTGATTGAACCAAGAAGGAAGTCAGCAATATCATTCCAAAAGATTTTTTAAAATTCAGCAGGTAACCCGTCAGAGCCCGGTGTCCATTTAAGTGCCTTTAGGCATTCTGCTCTCGTCAAAGAACCCTCGCAGCTATCCTGCTCAATTTGATTTAGTTTCTTTTCTGTAGAAGCCTCGAAGAAGATGTGATCATACTTTTCATTAGGGGGGTCAGTTTTTGAGCTGTAAAGGTTTCTATAAAAGGCTTCACATTGATTTAAAATTTCTTTATCCGTTGTAACAAAGTTTTCATCGTCTACTTTTAGCTGGGTGATGGCTCCTTGCTTAAAATGTCGTTTTTCCAAATTTAGAAAGTATTTCGTGTTTTTTTCCCCTTCGTTATACCATCTGCATCTAGACCTTAAAATTGACCCTTTGGTGCGATACTCAATAATCTTTGCCAGTTCACTTTTTCTAGCCTCGAGGATGCCAAAGGTCTTTGTTTTATCATTTGGATTTATTTGGTTGGATTCAATATAATTTTGCAAAGAATTAATTTCTTCCTCAAGTTCTTCTTCTCGCCTTGACATTTTTGCCTTTTTAGCCGTCGCGTACTTTATTGACTGCTCTCTTATTTTAAGTTTCATCATCTCCCATAGTAAGCCTCTGTTTACGGTATCATCGTATTGATATTCTTCATGTGTTTTCTTAATAACATCTCGAATTCGATTAACATAGTCGATTTCAGTTAGAAAGGAAGTGTTAAGTTTCCAGAAACCTGGACGTCTAGGGTTTGAGTGAAGAGCTATTCTGATGTCGATTAGCGAGTGATCTGTTTTGTAACCAGCTGAGATATTCGCACTCGTAACGCTGCACATAAGACTCTGGCTTACGAGGAAAAAATCAAGGCGGCATGAGATTTCAGGCCTTCTCCGGCGCCAAGTGTATTTACGACTATCCGGGTTTATTATTCTCCACGCGTCTATTAAATCCAATTGGGCAGCGAGGTCGTTAACCATTTCTTGAGACTTACTGTTTGTCCTAGCGAGTCCACCTTTTTTGTCCATATCTATGTTCAAAACAAGATTAAAGTCTCCGCCTATGATGATTTCGTCACATTCAAAGTCGAGCAGATGTTCAAAGACAATCTCAAAAAATCTTGGATCATCAACATTAGGCGCGTATAATGTAGCTAAAGTAAAACATTTCTGTTCTGTTTCGATATCGCAGATAATGAATCTACCGTTTGGGTCAGAGAAGGATTTTCGGATTTTAAAGCTGAAGGTGTTGTTAAACAAAATGGCGACCCCACACTTACTTCTAGCTTGTCCACTAAAAATAGTCTTATATCCCCATTCTGCAGACCACATGGAATTTGTGTTTTCAGAACAGTGAACTTCTTGCAGCATATAAATTGAGTGTTTTTTCTTTCTAAGCCAGTTGAAAAGTTCTCGTCTTTTCAAATTGTCCCCCATTCCCCTCACATTAAGAGAACAGATACTGAGATTCATTTATGTTTGGGTTTATGTTGCCTATATCAAATTGGGTAGCACGGTGTGAGAACAAATACCTAGGGAACGAATTAACGCACACGTAACAAGCAAAGATTTAAATATACACACAGAAAAGCAGCACAGCATACTGACATAAAAACTCTCCATTGTTGGGCCTTTTCCCCTTGAGGTTTTGTCCATCATCTCACCTAAAAATGGATTTTTCTCGTGCAACTGCAAAATTAGTATGCACAAACCGACCAGGTAAATATGTTAAATAGTTTGTACGGCATAATATGGTTCTAAATTTCAGTCTGCGGATGCAATTCTAAAGGGTGACAATTCAAATAAATCCTCTCAAGCAGTATTTCTTCTGTGTTGCCCTTCTTATCAAATATGTTTTCAAAGTACAGAGACCTTCAAGGCATTTTTTTAATTTTTAAAGCTAAACATGGTCACATCAAACTGTCCGGGATCGATCTACAGTCGAATTTCTCACCGTTTACCACCAGAAATCTGCCTACTACTTTAACGTTGTCTATTCCATCATTTCGAGCTTTCATCATAGCTTTAATTAAGATTTGTCTCTCTTTTCGGATCGCCCGGGCGTAATCCTCCGTTATGTAGGCTTCTTCAAGTTGATGTATTTGTTTAATCTTACTTCGTTTGGACCACACAAGCTCTCTGTCTTCACGACTTACAAAACGCACAATAATCGGCCCGTGTCTTCCTTCCAATTTTTTCCCTACTCGATGCACAGCATGGTACCGTATTGTAGAGGAATCAATCTCCATTTGCTGAATAATGTTTTGAATAACTGATTTGCAGTCCTCATCCTCTGTTTCCAAAATGTTGTTGAAGCGAAGGTTTTCTCTTCGAGTATACTGTTCGAGTCTGATATTATCCTCTATCTGCTGCTTGAGTTGGGTTTCGAGCTCCGCAATTTTTGCGTTCAAGGCTTCAGTGACTTCAGGGCTCTCTGAAAACTGGTCGAGCTTCACGATTTTTTCATTCAAGGTGTTGGTGCTCTTTGAAAGATCCTCGGTCACCTTCTTCACGTCCTCCTTTACAACTTCGACATCTTCTTGCGTGCTCTCCGGGCTTTTTTCGATATCCTTAATAGTACGTTTAATTCCATCGATTTCGGTCTTTAATTCGAGGCGAAGATTGTCGATATCACTATGGATGTTTGCGAAGCCGTCTGTCACCACTTTGTTTAGACTATCTATAGAGCTCCGTAGAGATTCGCAATTCGAGGTGGCCATATCTTCTTCATCTACTGATGAGCTCGATCCTTGTTTCGGACGTTTTTTGTGATTTTGGCCATGAGGGTATAGAAAAAACTGCTTCTGTCGCAAGGAATGCTCCTTAAGTTTTGTTAGCCAGTTTCTTGGTCTGAAAGTGCTGCTGGACTCACTCATTTGGGCGAGAAAAAAACCATTTTGTGCGGAGCTTCAGAACACACGTCCGCGCGCCATTGTGCCCATGCCCCGATATATACAAACATAACATTGATGTATTTACATTTGATATTTTGTCCGTAAAAAAGCGCCTTAGGAAGGGACCTCAATCTCGTTCCCAGAGTCCGCGTTACCCTAGACCAGCGGTCGGGAACGAGGGACTCTGGGATAAAGCGTTTACCGGAAAACAGGAATCCTGTGATCGGTCAAACTGCGCAGGCGTCAGGTATTCCCACATCCGGTTTGACCGAATGGAGTTTCCACGAGGCAATTGAGTTTTCCATGGAAAAATTAGGGATAAAAGTGTTAATGAAAAAGCAGTACGATGCCTTATTAAAGAGCTATATGTGTAGAAAAAAGGTGTGCTGGTGGCATTGCCGACAGGTTTCGGAAAATCGCTTATCCGATTTTACCCTCGATGTTCGATTACACTCGAAGCTGCTGTGGGGCAAGATTCTGTTGTTATCGTAGTTTCGCCTTTGAGCGCGTTTATGAGAGACCAGGTGCAAAAACTGGAAGGAGTGTTGAATGTGTGTGTCTTACAAAGTGTGGGAGAAGAAGAAGGGGAAGGAAAAGTCACCATCCCGGAAGAAATCAAGAAATGTTTTTTGATGTCTGGGCACCCTGAAGTATTCGATTCGTGGACAACAAGAATGTTGCCAAAATGCTTAAAGCGAAAGGGTGCAAGCCATTGTTGTGGACGAGGCTCCTATGGTTCTTGAATGGTATTTATATAATATAATTATCTTTTCTTCTAGTCGTGTTGCTTTGTTTTCAAACTTGAAGTAACTGAGTGTGCATGTGTACAATGTACATTTTTAAAAGATTATGTTCACTGCAAATGCTAACAGTTTTTATTACTTATATTAAAACCATCTGATCAGAATAGACCAATTTCCTACTGAATGCGTTATTATTTTCAATTAAAACCGTTAAAAAGTCATGTTCTTTGATAAATAGACATCCTTGAATATATCTAATTGGTTCCCTGCTAGCTAGAAAATATCAAACCATTGTAATTTATATCCGAGGACTGTTACCACAAACTTGTTGCAGTGTACCTCACTGGCTAATAACTTGCAATAGTTTTTTTAGTCAGGCATTTATTGTATTTTTAAAATCTTTCATATGACCCCACAGACTGTACAGCTTTTACTTTTATTGTGCATAAATAAAGTCTGTCTGTCTGTCTGTCTGTCTACATTTTTTATCATTCAAACCGGTTAATAACTGGCTTGTGAAATGAACGCAATCAGAAAGCGTAAATACCCAGAGAGATCTAGAGGTTCTCATCCATGCAACTCATGTTTTCAGAGATTAAATAAAGAGCAACCCATGAAAAGAGAAAGATGGATGGGAAATGAACCATTTTATGGGATGGTGTACTTCAGTCATTACATAATTACAAATTAAACATCACGTGGGACACAAATTTATATTTATACCTTCTTTTCTGTTTTTTGTTAAGGGCCACATTTCGTCCAGCATATGGAAGAATAAGCCTGTTAACAAATTTGTTCCCATCTGAGTGTCACTACTGGCACTTACAGGCACAGCAACAGCAGCTACAAAAAGTGGCATTGTAACTGCCTTAGGACTGTCCATCCCAGTAACAGTTGAGTGTAGTCCAAACAGGACTTATGCCTCCCATGTGCGTCCTGATAGGGGCGATGACAAATTGGATAGAATTTTGCAGCCAATTGTTGCAGAACTCAAATCAAAGAGGCTGGAAATGCCCTCACTCTTATTTATGGAAATCTAGAAACAATTTCAGGCTGTTTCCTTATTTTCCAATGAAATGGGCAAAGACCAATACCACCCTTCAGCAGAGCCTTCAGCGAAGAACAGACTTTTTACCATGTATCATGCCCAATACTCCAAGCATGAGAGAAGGAGAATAGTAGATGAACTAGTAAATGGGAAATCAAGCCACCGTGTGTTGTTCGTGACTGTGGCGTTTGCAATTGGGATTGCCTGCAATGACATTCACAGAATTGTTCACACTGGGGTAAGATACACGAGGTTGGGAGGGCTGGCAGAAATGGCCTTGCAGCTAGGGCTGACACTTATTATTATTCTTATGACATTCCAAAAGCCTGTAAAAAACATACCAGAAGCCATGCGGTCCTAGGTTCTGTTGTATCAGTCTTGTTCAGTTTAGTTTCGCGGGATTAAAGCCATTTATCTTCACGGTTCGTGCCTTGGTTCTTCTTATTAACTTCCCCAACTGGCGTGGTGGCAGCGTGTGTACGACCCGAGCCATTATTTCCGTTGCAAGCCACTCGTAAACCTTCTACGATAGAGCCAAAACAGTGTAACACTTCGCTGTGACAACACGTTCCAAATACCACACAACATGGCATCTACCCACAGGGCACCGAAACAGTGGTGTCTTTCTAAGGTCGAAACTATAAACAGCTTCGAGAACTGGAAGCAGAACTTAATCTACACGTTATCTTTGGACAGTAACTTCGCTCCATTCTTAGCCGAGGGAGTTACGTGGCGTAAGAAGACTAAAGCCCAGCCATTGAGAGGTTTCGTGGACGATGGCGAATCTGTATCGGCCGCTAAACGTCTCACTGCGCGGCAGAAGACCAATTTCCTCGAGCTGATGCTAGGACAGATCGCGAATTACTGCCCCATTATTTCAAGAAGCACCCTAGTGAAAAACTCGACCTCCCTCGAGTTCATTTGGCAGACCATTAGAGAGCACTTTGGTTTTCAAGTCACAGGCGCTCATTTCATTGACTTCTCGGACATACACCTTGCTGCCGACGAGCGTCCCGAGGATTTATACCAGCGATTAATGGCCTTCGTCGAGGATTCCCTACTTCGAACCAACAGCCTCAGCCACCATGGCGAGCAGTTAACAGAGGACGAGGAGCTGACACCGACACTGGAGAACCTAGCGGTGCTCACATGGCTAAAGCTCATCCATCCCAGCTTGCCCAGACTCGTCAAACAAAGATACGGCACGGTGTTGAGATCTCAAACCCTTGCATCCATCAAACCTGAAATATCTCAGGCACTTGCTTCCCTCTTGGATGAAATTCGTGCCTCTGACGATGCGAAAATCCTCCGCACAGCCGTCTCTACTGAATACCGTCGTCCCACTCAGAGTAGTAGGGTTGCGTACAAGCCCACGTCTAGCCGAAGACCTCGTCAAGACAAGACTTGTCCCTTATGTCAGCAGGCTGGCCGCTCCGAAGTACGTCACTTCCTGAGTGAGTGCAAATACCTCCCTGACACTGACAGGCGCTACATTGTCAAAGCTAGACAGATACTCGGCATCCTGGACGACGAATCAGAAGCTGATGACAACCTAGACACTGGCTTGCCTATTTGTGACGCCGAAGGTGAAGAACCTAGTTCATGTGCCGTAGCCTACCGAGTCCAGACCCGTCAGTCCCCATATATGGATGTATTCCATGGTCACCACGTCATCCGAGTGACGATTGACAGCGGCGCAACCGGTAACATGATCCGCTACTCTCTAGTAAAACGTCTAGGATTCCAGATCGTACCTAGTTCCCAGTCTGTCCACCAGGCCGATGGCTGTTCCAAACTACACGTAGTTGGTGAAACACGGATCTCTTTCACACGCGACAACAGAGAATTCAAGTTTGAGGGCCTTGTTGTAGAAAACCTAGATGTTGATGTCCTCGCTGGTACTCCCTTCATGGAGTTAAATGATATTGCTGTCCGCCCCGCTAAGCGTGAAGTGACCCTTGGCGACGGCACAACATACACATATGGATCTACCACTACAACAGAGGTCAACACTGCTGCTCGCCGAGCATTCGTACTCCGTGCCCCTACTCCGTCACAAACCATCTGGCCTGGAGAGTTCCTGGAAGTCCAGCTTCCAGACGGTGCCCAAGCTGACTCGGAGTATGCTATTGAACCACGCACAGATGCACCGAGTGCCCGAAGGCTCAAGCTCTCTCAAGTATGGCCCCCTCCGAGCATTGTCTCAAGCGTTGCAGGAAGAATACGCATTCCTAACACGTCAACTGTGCCTCACACACTCAAACGCAATGAGCACTTCTGTCAAGCCAGTCCTGTATTTGAACCCACAGAGGAAGCCACACCAAGCCCACCTCGCAATCTACTAGCACCTCAGCCGGCCACAAGTCTTCATTCCTCCCCCGTGCAGATTGACCCTGATAATCTCCTCCCGCAGAAGACAAGAGTCCAATTTCAGTCGTTATTAAAAGAGTACGATGTGGTCTTTCACCCCAACTTTAAGGGTTACAATGGTGCTGTGGGCCCCTTCATGGCCAAGGTAAACATGGGCCCAGTTGAGCCACCTCAGCGAAAGGGCCGCCTTCCTCAGTATGCACGTGGAAAGCTTGTGGAGCTCCAAGAAAAATTTGACAAGCTGGAGGAGCTTGGTGTGTTTAAGCGCCCTGAGGATATTGACATCTCAGTGGAATACCTCAACCCATCGTTCTTAGTCAAAAAACCAAACGGTGGATCTCGTCTTGTCACAGCCTTTGCGGATGTTGGACGTTATAGCAAGCCACAACCCGCCTTACTGCCAGACGTTGACTCAACATTGCGCCTTGTCGCTCAGTGGAAGCACATCATCGCCACCGATCTTACAAGTGCATTCTACCAGATACCCCTGGCACGTGAGTCAATGAAGTATTGTGGTGTCGCCACCCCCTTCAAGGGAGTTCGTGTTTATGCACGTTCTGCAATGGGTATGCCCGGCTCTGAAACTGCTTTGGAAGAGGTCATGTGCCGTGTACTTGGCCATTTGCTGCAGGATGGTGTCGTCGCCAAAATTGCAGACGATTTGTATTGCGTTGGCAACACTCCCCAGGAACTGTTCCAAAACTGGAAAAAGGTCCTCCAGGTTCTCTATAAGTGTGATCTTCGTTTGTCTGCGTCCAAAACGATCATCAACCCCAAGTCAACCACCATACTCGGATGGATTTGGAGTTCTGGTACCCTCACAGCCAGTTCCCACCGTGTCAACACCCTTGCTTCCTGCCCCGAGCCAGACACAGTTGGCCGTATGCGTTCCTTCGTTGGGGCGTACAAGGTTCTTTCCCGTGTGATTCCACGATGCTCGACTTACCTTGCCCCACTAGATGATGCAACGGCCGGCCGTCAGTCAAAAGAAGCCATTGTATGGACCGATGAGCTACGGAGCTCATTTCAAAATGCTCAGCGTGCTCTCTCTTCCGCCCGCACAATCACCTTACCCAGACCCGATGACCAATTGTGGATCGTGACCGACGGCGCAGTAAGAGAACCTGGTTTAGGCGCCACCCTGTACGTGACACGCAAAGGCAACTTACACCTAGCCGGCTTCTTCAGCGCTAAGCTTCGGGGAGCACAGACAGCATGACTACCGTGTGAAGTGGAAGCCCTCTCCATTGCAGCTGCGACAAAACACTTTAGTCCCTAAATTGTCCAATCTTCTAAGAACACATGCGTTCTCACTGACAGTAAGCCTTGTGTGCAAGCATATGAGAAGTTATGCCGTGGTGAGTTCTCTGAAAGTCCTCGCGTCTCAACCTTCTTGTCTGTTGTTAGCCGGTACCAAGCCTCTGTCAGGCATGTCTCAGGGTCTGCAATTCTCCCATCTGACTTCGCTAGCCGGAACGCTCCCCCCTGTGAGGAGGAATCCTGTCAGGTGTGCTCCTTCATCCTGCGTACCAAGGAATCTGTCGTCCGAATGTCATCTGTCCAAGATGTTCTGGATGGAAATGTACGACTCCCCTTTACCAGCAGGCCTGCCTGGCTGGCAATACAGTCCGAGTGTCCTGATCTGCGCCGCACCCACTCTCATCTCGTCCAGGGTACAAGACCATCCAGGAAACTGACCAATGTCAAGGATGTGAAGAGGTACCTACAAGTTGCATCAGTCGCATCTGATGGCCTTCTCGTCGTGAAGCGCCATGAGCCCTTGTCTCCTTCCCGTGGGTGCATTGTTGTCCCTCGCCAGGCCCTGGACGGACTGCTGACTGCACTCCACATCCAGCTCAACCACCCGTCCAGTCACCAGCTTAAAACAGTGGTCAAACGTTACTTGTATGCCCTAGATATTGACAAGGCCATTGCGAACATCTCCGATGGCTGTCATTCCTGTGCCGCTTTGCGTCAGACACCTACCGTACGCGTAGAGCAATCCATTTCCTCACCACCCGACTCAGTGGGTCAGTCCTTTGCAGCTGATGTCATTAAGCGTTCTCGGCAGCTTATCTTAGTCCTCCGAGAGACCGTAACATCGTACACTTCCTCCCAACTGCTTCAGGATGAACGACACCAAACCTTACGCGATGCACTAATACAACTCTGCATCCAAATGCGCCCCATGGATGGCCCGCCCGCAATAATCCAGCTCCCGGATTCAAGGCGCTAGTGAATGACAAGTCCCTACACCAACACAGGATCACACTTGAGCTGGGACACGCCAAAAACCCCAACAAGAATCCGGTTGCAGAAAGAGCCATTCAAGAGCTAGAGTTTGAGCTGCTTCGCCAAGAACCACTGGGTGGAGCTGTTTCATCCCTCACCTTAGCCGTAGCCACAGCCACCTTAAACTCGCGCATCCGCTCCCGCGGACTGTCGTCCCGAGAGATGTGGACCCAAAGAGACAGTTCTCCAATGCTCAGATACCCCTAGGTGACAACAACCTAATAGCCACCCAACACGAACAGCGTCGTGCCAACCACCAGTACAGTGAGCGCTCCAAGGCCCCCCTGAGACAACCCAGGCCTCCCCCCCTGATTGATGTCGGCGACTTGGTGTACCTTCACTCCGACAGCAACAAGTCTCGGGCTCGAGACCGATACCTTGTCGTGTCTGTTGACCCCCCGTTTTGTAACATCAAGAAGTTCGTTGGGTCCCAGCTGCGCAGTTCATCGTATCGTGTGAAGTTATCTGAATGCTTCAGGGTCCCAGTCACCACGTCTGACCCCTCAGCTTTCCTTAGACGCCATTCCGAAAACTCTGCTGATGAAGATGACCTACTCCCGGAGCCGAACCCTCCACCGTCTCCACCTGACATTCCTGATGCCATCTCAGCGCCCGCCTTCCAAAGCAGCACACCCACGCAGGAACTGGAACCACCTGTCCTTCCTGGACCTCCATCCGAAAGCCTTACTGACCAGGCACCCCACGATGTGGACGTACGTCAGGAAACCGCCCCCGAGCCAGTAGATATTAACCCATCATCAGACAATGGACCACGGCGAACCTCACGTTCATGCCGCCCACCTGCTCGCTTTGCGGATTACGTCACTGACTTTTGATTATGACTTTTGATTATGTTCTGGACCTCGCACAAATGCGATTTATCTAGTATTGACATTCTAAGTTCCAGTTAGACTAGGATATCAGAAATGTAATTGTTGTCCTGCTCGTTTCACTTAGTTTTAAGGCTAAAGAAAAGGAGAGTTGCGCCAGTACCGGTCAGCGGTACTTGGTTTTACACGTGACTCGCCCTCGCGCTTCTCTCTCGATCGGCCATCTTGGTTCTGTTGTATCAGTCTTGTTCAGATTAGTTTCGCGGGATTAAAGCCATTTATCTTCACGGTTCGTGCCTTGGTTCTTCTTATTAACTTCCCCAACTGGCGCAGGCTACACTGTCAGTGTGAAAACTGTATGCTTGTGCATGCAGCTCAACAGGTTGAGGCACTCAGTGTTCAAGATGAGTCTGAGATGACCCTCACTGAACAGAATGAGGGTAACTCCCAATTATTTACTTCTGAGGCCAAAATTAAAATCAAACAAGACATGGAGAAATATAGATTTCAACTCCAAAAAGATATTGGGGAAAGCACTGTGCGCAATGTGGCCCTGTCCAGTGGGTTTCCCATTGAAATGATTTCTTTGGTCCTTGAACACTTGCCAGACCTTATCTCTGTACAAAAGAAGGAATCCATCTTACAAGTGTACAGTAAAGATATGGTTGCAGATTTTTTCAGTATTATTCAGAAACACCTTCCCAAGAAGACATGTGCAGTAGAATCTCCATAATGTGAACCATCAGGGGAAACAAAAATAACAGTAATATTTCAGTGAGAATTTTATGGAGCAGGGGTATCTAATAAGCAAATAACTGTAGTTTGAGTCATTTGGGATTCCATGTTGTTACTGGGACCTTTTGAATGTTTAGTAGGGCTTAATTGCACCCCCACCCCCTCCACCATAAAAATTACCTCATTGGTGTGAAGTACCTATTACACTGTAAGTTAGAGTGGAAAAAACTCATGTACACTGTATCAGCATAATGTGATCCACTATGCAAGTGAAATTCCTCATTTTGTGGGACTGAAAATATAAATATTATTCAGTTGACAAATTTAAAGTAATACCAATATTGATGTAACATAGTGAAGAAAGCTGATGCCCTAGGGAATGTATATTAATGTTTATGTTTTCTGAGATTAAACAAATCCTTCATCTAGAGAAATGATCTCTTCGTCTTCCTCCCCATCACGTTCATGAGCATCATCACATGCAGAGTCATCGCAGCTGTGTGGATTAGCTCTCTAGTCATTTCTTGTTTTTAGTTAACTAGGAGTGCAAAGCAAATATGTCCAGCTGATCTAAAGGGCTCTTAGAAATGGAGGGGAAGCTTTGAAGACTCTTTCCTGGCTGATGTTCGAAGGGCTTTTGACTGCTGATAAGTTCAATCATTTCTTTGATATCATCAGATGTACATGCATAAGTATGGCTTGCTGACTTGGGGAAATGTTGCTTTCCCTGTCATACTGCTTTGATGTTTCGTTTAGCAGTTAACTAGAAGAAGCGGATCTTTGAACTGCTTTGAGAGTTTTGTTCCGACATATTGCTTTCAGAACACCCTTATCATTCTTGACCATGTTCCATTTAAAGGTCATTGGCACCACACAAATCGTTGCCCTCCCCACCTTTGGGGTTCACAAACTGACCATGAAGAATATGATGTGCCATGTGTTCACTGTAAAGGACCTATGACAAATGTTATAAAATGCATAGCCTCAAAGGCTGTACCCTAAAATAAAACATGAGAAGTTTCCAGTTCCTTAGACTTTTTTCCCCATCACCTTCTGTCTCTGTGTCATTCAACTGCATCAGAAGCAGTCTCAGCTACATAACCTGAAGTACATAGTTCATTCGCCGGTTTTCTTTTGAACTAGTAGGAATAGCAGAGACAGGGGATGGGGGCTCTACAGGTGGTGGTGCTTCAGTGATTCTCTTCCCATAGACTGCTACTAGTGTTCTTGGCCACAAGACTAACTTGACCAACAGAGAATAATTCAGCTGCTTTATTAGGTTCAACATTGAAGCAACAAAAACAGGAGTAAGATCTGGTGAATGGGATGTGATAGAATCTGACACCTTTCCAACACCAAGTACACCATAACCTCTTTGTCCTTCAGATTGTCTTTGGACCAGGAATACAACCTGTCCTATGGAAAAAGATAATGAAAATTAACGTTCAGTTGTTAGCAAAAAATAATGTTCTGTTTTACTTCGAAAGTGCAATCAGCAATAAACAGTGTTATAAATTTTATATTAATGTTACTTTGAAGTTGTAAGTGTATTTTATATGTTTGAAGTATAAGAA
Source organism: Siderastrea radians (assembly GCA_964017195.1). Classification (NCBI taxonomy): domain Eukaryota; kingdom Metazoa; phylum Cnidaria; class Anthozoa; order Scleractinia; family Rhizangiidae; genus Siderastrea; species Siderastrea radians. Next base: position 557,419 of record OZ024900.1, read on the forward strand.
AAGGGACAGTTTGGAATGTATAAAAAAATAAATTTGAAAATTATACAAACAGAACAAGCTAATTTTTTTAATTGTGAAAGCATTATTTATATCACTGAGGACTTCCAGCCTCAAAAGATAAATTTGTGATGGCTGGGGAGGTGTTAATAATATTAGTTCGATAGCATGATGTTTACCTCTCTTCGATTGTCATTGTTCTTCCGTCTTCGGACTCTGACTGGCTTTTTCCCTCTCTACAGCCTCAAGGGACTTTCTTGTTTTTCGTGTGAAGCCACAAACAAGTCCTTAAACAACCTCGCTCCCAGATTCAGAAAAGTGTTTTGCACGACTACTACAGCTGCTGCAACTTTCATTTCTCGGAAGTCCGTCACCATACACAAGAACTAATCCGGTCAACTTTTCCAGAACATTTAAAAGGTTCTCGTTCTTAGATTTTTCCCCAAACAAATCTATCGCATGTCTTATAGGGCCGGAATTACAACATCTTCAAACGTACTATAGTTCTACACCTCCAGGCAAAGCTTTCACTCTTTCATTGGTATTTTGTCCGCCATTTTGGTCTCAAGACTCCGCTGGAAAAGGTAACACGGGCTCTAGGAACGAAGGCCAAATCTGGGAATCTGGGGACGAATTACAGATACTTTCATTTCCGGTCCAACTGCTCATGCTCAGATTTCAGCCAATGAAAATGCGACCCGAAACGCTTTATCCCAATCTCGTTCCCCGAGTCCGCGTTACCCTAGACCAGCGGTCGGGAACGAGGGACTCTGGGATAAAGCGTGTCGGACCGCATTTTCATTGGCTGAAATCTGAGCATGAGCAGTTAGACCGGAAGTGAAAGTAGCTGTAATTCGTCCCCAGATTCCCAGATTTGGCCTCCGTTCCTAGAGCCCGTGTTACCTTTTCCAGCGGAGTCTTGAGACCAAAATGGCGGACAAAACACCGATGAAAGAGTGAAAGCTTTGCCTGGAGGTGTAGAACTACAGTACGTTTGAAGATGTTGTAATTCCGGCCCTATAAGACATGCGATAGATTTGTTTGGGGAAAAATCTAAGAACGAGAACCTTTTAAATGTTCTGGAAAAGTTGACCGGATTAGTTGTTGTGTATGGTGACGGACTTCCGAGAAATGAAAGTTGCAGCAGCTGTTGTAGTCGTGCAAAACACTTTTCTGAATCTGGGAACGAGGTTGTTTAGGGACTTGTTTGTGGCTTCACACGAAAAACAAGAAAGTCCCTTGAGGCTGTAGAGAGGGAAAAAGCCAGTGAGAGTCCGAAGACAGAAGAACAATGACAATCGAAGAGAGGTAAACATCATGCTATCGAACTAATATTATTAACACCTCCCCAGCCATCACAGATTTATCCTTTGAGGCTGGAAGTCCTCAGTGATATAAATAATGCTTTTACAATTTAAAAAATTAGCTTGTTCTGTTTGCATAATTTTCAAATTCATTTTTTTATACATTCCAAACTGTCCCTTTTCTTATACTTCAAACATATAAAATACACTTACAACTTCAAAGTAACATTAATATAAAATTTATAACACTGTTTATTGCTGATTTTACTTTCGAAGTAAAACAGAACATTATTTTTTGCCAACAACTGAACGTTAATTTTCATTATCTTTTTCCATAGGATGGGTTGTATTCCTGGTCCAAAGACAATCTGAAGGACAAAGAGGTTATGATGTACTTGGTGTTGGAAAGGTGTCAGATTATTTCACATCCCATTCACCAGATCTTATTCCTGTTTTTGTTGCTTTAATGTTGAACCTAATAAAGCAGCTGAATTATTCTCTATTGGTCAAGTTAGTCTTGTGGCCAAGAACACTAGTAGCAGTCTATGGGAGGAGAATCACTGAAGCACCACCACCTGTAGAGCCCCCATCCCCTGTCTCTGCTATTCCTACTAGTTCAAAAGAAAACTGGCGAATGAACTATGTACTTCAGGTCATGTAGCTGAGACTGCTTCTGATGCAGTTGAATGACACAGAGACAGAAGGTGATGGGGAAACACGTCTAAGGAACTGGAAACTTCTCATGTTTTATTTTAGGGCACAGCCTAGGGGCATGAAATATGCCTTTGAAGCTATGCATTTTATAACATTTATCATAGGTCCTTTACAGTGAACACATGGCACATCATAGTCTTCATAATCAGTTTGTTAACCCAAAGGTGGGGAGGGCAACGATTTGTGTGGTGCCAATGACCTTTAAATGGAACATGGTCAAGAATGATAAGGGTGTTCTGAAAGCAATATGTGGGAACAAAACTCTCAAAGCAGTTCAAAGATCCACTTCTCTAGTTAACTGCTAAACGAAACATCAAAGCAGTATGACAGGGAAAGCAACATTTCCCCAAGTCAGCAAACCATACTTATGCATGTACATCTGATGAGATCAAAGAAATGATTGAACTTATCAGCAGTCAAAAGCCCTTTGAACATCAGCCAGGAAAGAGTCTTCAAAGCTTCCCTTCCATGCGATGATGCTCATGCTCATGAAAGTGATGGGGAGGAAGACAAAGAGATCATTTCTCTAGATGAAGGATTTGTTTAATCTCAGAAAACATAAACATTAATATACATTCCCTAGGGCATCAGCTTTCTTCACTATGTTACATCAATATTAATTGGTATTACTTTAAATTTGTCAACTGAATACAATTTATATTTTCAGTCCCACAAAATGAGGAATTTCACTTGCATAGTGGATCACATATTGCTGATACAGTGTACATGAGTACTTTCCACTCTAACTTACAGTGTAATAGGCACTTCACACCAATGAGGCAATTTTGTGGTGGAGGGGGTGGGGGTGCAATTAAGCCCTACTAAACATTCATAAGGTCCCAATAACAACATGGAATCCCAAATGACTCAAACTACAGTTATTTGCTTATTAGTTACCCCTGCTCCATAAAATTCTCACTGAAATATTACTGTTATTTTTGTTTCCCCTGATGGTTTACATTATGGAGATTCTACTGCACGTCTTCTTGGGAAGGTGTTTCTGAATAATACTGAAAACATCTGCAGCCATATCTTTACTGTACACTTGTAAGATGGATTCCTTCTTTTGTACAGAGATAAGGTCTGGCAAGTGTTCAAGGACCAAAGAAATCATTTCAATTGGAAACCCACTGGACAGGGCCACATTGCGCACAGTGCTTCTCCCAATATCTTTTTGGAGTTGAAATCTAATTTCTCCATGTCTTGTTTGATTTTAAGTTTGGCCTCAGAAGTAAATAATTGGGAGTTACCCTCATTCTGTTCAGTGAGGGTCATCTCAGACTCATCTTGAACACTGAGTGCCTCAACCTGTTCAGCTGCATGCACAAGCATACAGTTTTCACACTGACAGTGTAGCCTGTGAAAGTCATAGCATGTGTGATCTTGAGGTTGATTGTTTGGAACCTTGTGGTCAAAATGATTTAAAATAATTTTTCTTTTACATTCCTTGGGCTGGACATAGGACCGCATAGCTTCTGGTATGTTTTTTTTACAGGCTTTTGGAATGTCATAAGAATAATAATAAGTGTCAGCCCTAGCTGCAAGGCCATTTCTGCCAGCCCTCCCAACCTCGTGTATCTTACCCCAGTGTGAACAATTCTGTGAATGTCATTGCAGTCAATCCCAATTGCAAACGCCACAGTCACGAACAACACACGGTGGCTTGATTTCCCATTTACTAGTTCATCTACTATTCTCCTTCTCTCATGCTTGGAATATTGGGCATGATACATGGTAAAAAGTCTGTTCTTTGCTGAAGGCTCTGCTGAAGGGTGGTATTGGTCTTTGCCCATTTCACTGGAAAATACAGGAAACAGCCTCAAATTGTTTCTAGATTTCCATAAATAAGAGTGAGGGGTGTTTCCAGCCTCTTTGATTTGAGGTCTGCAACAATTGGCTGCAAAATTCTATCCAATTTGTCATCGCCCCTATCAGGACGCACATGGGAGGCGTAAGTCCTGTTTGGACAACACTCAACTGTTACTGGGGTGGACAGTCCTAAGGCAGTTACAACGCCACTTTTTGTAGCTGCTGTTGCTGTGCCTGTAAGTGCCAGTAGTGACACTCAGATGGGAACAAATTTGTTAACAGGCTTATTCTTCCATATGCTGGACGAAATGTGGCCCTTAACAAAAAACAGAAAAGAAGGTATAAATATAAATTTGTGTCCCACGTGATGTTTAATTTGTAATTATGTAATGACTGAAGTACACCATCCCATAAAATGGTTCATTTCCCATGCATCTTTCTCTTTTCATGGGTTGCTCTTTATTTAATCTCTGAAAACATGAGTTGCATGGATGAGAACCTCTCTCTGGGTATTTACGCTTTCTGATTGCTTTCATTTCACAAGCCAGTTATTAACCGGTTTGAATGATAAAAAATGTAGACAGACAGACAGACAGACAGACTTTATTTATGCACGATAAAAGTAAAAGCTGTACAGTCTGTGGGGTCATATGAAAGATTTTAAAAATACAATAAATGCCTGACTAAAAAAGCTATTGCAAGTTATTAGCCAGTGAGGTACACTGCAGCAAGTTTGTGGTAACAGTCCTTGGATATAAATTACAATGGTTTGATATTTTCTAGCTAGCAGGGAACCAAATATTAGATATATTCAAGGATGTCTATTTATCAAACAACATGACTTTTTAACGGTTTTGATTGAAAATAATAACGCATTCAGTAGGAAATTGGTCTATTCTGATCAGATGGTTTTAATATAAGTAATAAAAACTATTAGCATTTGCAGTGAACATAATCTTTTAAAAATGATCATGAACATTGTACACATGCACACTCAGTTACTTCAAGTTTGAAAACAAAGCAACACGACTAGAAGAAAAGATAATTATATTATATAAATACCATTCAAGAACCAAATGAGCCTCGTCCACAACAATGGCTTGCACCCTTTCGCTTTAAGCATTTTGGCAACATTCTTGTTGTCCTCGAATCGAATACTTCAGGGTGCCCAAACATCAAACAACATTTCTTGATATCTTCCGGGATGGTGACTTTTCCTTCCCCTTCTTCTTCTCCCACACTTTGTAAGACACACACATTCAACACTCCTTCCAGTTTTTGCACCTGGTCTCTCATAAACGCCCTCAAAGGCGAAACTACGATAACAATAGAATTTTGCCCCACAGTACAGCAGCTTCGAATGTAATCGAACATCGAGGGTAAAATCGGATAAGCGATTTTCCGAAACCTGTCGCCAATGCCACAAGCACACCTTTTTTCTACACATATACCTCTTTAATAAGGCATCGTACTGCTCTTTCATTAACACTTTTATCCCTAATTTTTCCATGGAAAACTCAATTGCCTCGTGGAATAGTGACTCCATTTGGTAAAACCGGATGTGCGAATACCTGACGCCTGCGCAGTTTGACCGATCACAGGATTCCTGTTTTCCGGTAAACGCTTTATCCCAGAGTCCCTCGTTCCCGACCGCTGGTCTAGGGTAACGCGGACTCTGGGAGCGAGATTGGAAGGGACCTCTGCCAGCCGCCTCGACTTTCCCTGTTGAGCATGCGCTAAATTCAAATGTAACCGAGCCTTGTCGGCCTCGCTTCAATTAACGTCTTTACTGAATGACAGCCGCGTCGACAACAAACTATTCTGACTTTGGTCGTAACACAAGAGAGTCGAGGAAAGCTTTAATGAAATCGTAAGGCTGAGAATAATTCTGTTCGAATTTATGTCAAAGGTTGAAAACTTATCAGCCTCGAAATATTTTTGCTGATCAAGAAACTGCGATTTGTCGACTGTCAACATGTTGTTACAGTCCAGTGATTTCCAATTAGCGGGTCACGGAAGTCTCGCATAGAAATCTTGGTCTTCGAGATATTTATTTTATTTTGTCCCTCTTTTTGTCCCCGTCATTCAGAAGTATTTTCGTGTTGAGTCTCTTTCGTCCTCAACATTCTCGGCTTTCATTCAACAAAACACATTTGTGTCGAGTTTGTTTCGTATTCAAACTTCTCGGCCGTCATGCGGTAAATTATATTTTGTACTGAGACCGTTTCGTTTACCGGCCGCCAGTCGGCAAATAATTGTTTCTCTTGCCGTTTGCTTGTCTCGCCGTTGACCAAAATAAATGTCATTTCACCATAAAAATAAGCGTTGAAGTGCACATTCGTGTAGCCCTTCGCATCGATTCCCGCTCAAACCAGAAGTAAAATTTTTTGGTCCGAAAGCAACCGCAACCCAGATTCTTTTGTTCCAGTTGGTAAATTAGCGATTTGCCATGGCCGGTTGGCAAACAGACAAAAGAATCTTTACCACACAGAAACAAGGCCTTCGACTGGTGTTGTGTAAGATTGTTTATTCCATGAGTATTCACTCTTCCTAGTTCACTTTTCACGGCTTTATCAAAGACATCCTTCGAAAGAGAAACCTCCACTGTTGTGAACCAGGGGCCCGTTTCTCGAAACTCCCGATAACTTTCCGGGCCCGGTAAGTAATTTTTCGAGCTCATTTATTTATCGCCAAATGGTAATTATTGGCGCAAACTTAGCACTGTGCTTCACGAAATTATTAAGATTAAACTTTAGCTTTCAAAATCAATAAAAATTGTATAGCTATCGGAGCATATTGTACACCTAAAATAGTTTTCGGGCCACAGGGGCCCGTTTCTCGAAACTCCCGATAACTTTCCGGGCCCGAATCCTATTTTAGGTGCACAATGTTCTCGAATAGCTATAGGATTTTTATTGATTTTGAAAGTTAAATTTTACTCTTTATAATTTCGTGAAGCATGTCGCTAAGTTTGCGCCAATAATTACCATTAGCTGGCAAATAAATGAGCTCGAAAAAATACTTACCGGGCCCGGAAAGTTATCGGGAGTTTCGAGAAACAGGAAAGTTATCGGGAGTTTCGAGAAACGGCCCCCTGCTGGTCTCGACCTGTACTTGAAAACCCGTAAAATTGACAGCTCTTTTCCGGTGTCCAGCCTCCTCTCTGTCATCGCCAATTGTATTGTAGGGCTGGGGGAGACGTGTTTTGACTCCTTTCAATTAGTTTCACCATGAATTTCCCCATCCCCAGTGATCTTAATTTTAAAAAGTACTCCATAGAAACACATGGATCAATCGAAAATTTAATCGCTAAAGCGAAAAATGGCGAAATTGTTGCCCAAGCAGACCTTGGGATGGCTTATTCTGAAGGTTTTGGCGACGAGCTACCGAAGGACACCGATAAAGCCATTGGATGGCTGAACGCTGCTGTAGAAAAGGGGTATGAGCTTCCTTCCATCCTTGGAAAACTTGGTGAATTGTTAGATCGGAAAGGAACAGAACTATGTCATCGAAAGGCGTACGAGATGTATCACAGAGCCGCGAGACTGGGATGTACGTCGTCACAACTTAATCTAGCTGAAATGTATCGCTGTGGAGTAGAAGGAGTCGTGAATAAAGACCTCAAGGAAGCGTTTAAATGGTACAAAAAAGCCGCTGGTGAAGACGCATCGGATGTTTATTCACATTTGGGAGTATTGGGTAGACTGTATACTGGAACGATGAAAACAATGGAAAACGCCGTCTGTGGCACAAAACACAGGGCTCTGATGTTTTTGTACAAGTACTACCTTGAAGGGGATTGCCCTGAGGGCCGTCCACAACCAACTAAGGCTGTTTATTATCTGACCAGGGCGGCTGAACTGGGAAATACTGAAGCACAGCTGAACCTAGGACAGATATGCTTGACCGGAAGTTGCGAACAAATCAAAGATGTTGCAAAGGCAAGGAGATGGCTGGGAAAAGCTTCTGCTGGTGGCAATCTAAGGGCAAAACAGGTATGTACAAATGTAGATGTGCAGCAAACAGAGTGATACTGCAGACCAGTGTAAAACCGGTCATGTTAAAACGCAGACTGCAGACTGCAGACTGTGCAGACTTAACAGACCATGCAGACTGGTATTTTTTTTTCTTTAAGTAAACTTTAATTTGTTGTACTTTTTAGGACTTTTCACTTTTTGTTGTGTTAAGATGACATTGCCAGCAGCTTGGCACCGAGTTCTCAAAAAAAATGCCCCGCAGTAAGAAATTCTCGAACAATTTCGACGGAAAGATTCGCACCTTCTGGGAGTATTTCATATTCCTTTGCCAGACGATTCAAAAGTACATTATTTTTGGTTTTGCAGTTTACGAAGTTTCCGAGCTTAGCGTACCATGGACTCGCTATGCTACTGTGTGGCGCGTTGATTTGCCAATCAGGGAGCGCAAAATTTGCGTGATGTGTACGGCTCCTTGCAAAGGTTTCCTTGTCACGCAAACCCTATAGTTACATTTTCACACTTCGGTGGAGCCGCAAAATTTACAGATCCCCACTTTGCTTATTATTTGGCATTAGAGAAGAATAAAGGAGCCTTGGAAAGGAAGATGAACCATTCACTGCCTTTCCGAACGTCATGAATTTTTTAACTTCCAGTACTGGATGTTGTCATGAAACTCGCATTCGCCAATAAACCCATTCGCTATTTTGCCATAATTTTGTGGCTCCTTGGCGTTTATATCGGGAAAAATCTATTCACTTTTACATTCGCTAATAAAAGTCGATTTGAAATCTTTTCTCAGTAATTTGAATGCAAGCTTTACATGGGAGATAGTGACTGAGCAATCCCAAATGAATTCAGACCGATGCAAGTGAAATGTTTACACAATAGTTGACATCAACATGATCATCTTTGCCTAATAATTAATTTTTGTGGTAGCGACACCGTACGGCAAAACAAACCAGAGTTAGCGTTCTTTTCTGTACAAAATTACAAATCCATGTCACTTCAGTCAGTGAGAATGAAGGAAAAGCTACGGCTAGAACAGTGGAAATGTACACCTACACTTAAAATTTGAGGAAACCATTGCAAAAAATTGTGCGTCTTTGTCACGTTGTTTTGAATTCTGCAAGCAACAGACCCTAGAAATTCTTCTAAAATTTCTGACTGCTAGGACATTGATTAAAACCTTTTTTCCAGAACCATACCTGGCTTCCAGGAATCTATAGGCATAGCAAAAAGTAAAAAGTATATGTGAACAAACCTTCAGAAAACCAAGGTAAAAGAAACTCAAAAATAATAAGTTAATTAAAAAAAATTCCCAGTCTGCAGTCTGCAGTCTGCGTTTTAACATGACCGGTGTAAAACAAACCCTGGAGGCTGACTAGACCTCAAGTATAGGCCCTAGGTCAGTGAGTGTAAAATGCAGACTGCAGTCTGCATTTAAATTTAAACTGACCCTTGCCAGGTTAGTTTTAGGGTCTCTTTACAAGGAGATAGGGTAACCGTAGTACTAGGGCTTCCCTAGCATCCATGACAAAGTTGTCCCATGTTTGTAAGCAACTTTTTCGGTGGGGTTACCCTTAACTGCCAACACTCCCACCCCCCCCCCCCCCGAAAAATCTAGTGTCATGCACTTTGCAGTGGAAAGTTATTTTAGCACCTGAAAATCTATTATTGTCTGTGTACTGAGTTCAAGTTGTAAGGCTATAGAAGTTTATAGTATAATTTGTTTTCTAAACCAACAAACCCGTGGAAGTGTACCTTTTAGCAGATTTCAAAGGTGTTCAGCAGCCAAAATAGAAAACATCTGCTTTAAGGCCTTTTGCAACAAACATAAAAACCAAAATTTTGCCAAGAATATGCTGTTTTTCCAAAAACTGCTTCTCTATGAAAAAAAAAAGTAAATTTAGTTTAAATTCACCAAGGTATACCTACCTGTGATGGTAACCACCAAAAAGTTGTCCCAGGAAAGCAAGTTATCTCAACCTGAAGTGTTTATGAGAAAAAAAGGTTTTCCCACCTGGTTAGGGTAACCATACCACACAGGCAGCATAAGTATAGTCCTAACTGCCTTGTAAACAAGACAACAAAAGCAAGTAGGAACGTGAGAGTGTTATCCTTGTAAACTGGTCACTGTTTTAAACTGGCCAATTTTTTATGCACTGTATTTTCTTCTGGAAAGGGGTGGGGGGGGGGGAACATTTGCACATTTTTTATAGCAACTGATCTAATTCTCTACCCTGGGGCGAACCTATAAGATCAATCCTGGGCATATCTCGTATCAAAACCATCACTATTTGTGTACCACATGAGGGGCAAAAGAAGATGATTTATTTGACTATCAATTACATATATAAGTTGCTAAATTTCATTAATCATTTCCAGCCAAGCCTTTCTAAGTCCTAAGGAAGTTAAATTCACGGTGAAACCACAAAATCTAGGCTATCCAGTTGTTTAAAACATGAAAAGGGAGTGTTATGTGAAGCATAGCAGAATAAAAGCATTCTCATCTTTACATTATTTATAGCTTATATAATGATATGAAGAGAGCTGGATTCTGTTCAACAAGATTGTGGTCAATTAAGATGCCTTTTTAAGTAACTCCAAGACCACTGCATAGAGTTGTGCTGAGTATTCTTTGTGGAAATTGATGAGTGGTACTCGCATCCAAGTTGCAATATGTTATTATCTAATTCTGTATTGGGGGGGGGGGGGGGCACAATGGTGCAACGGTGAGAGCATGAGCCTCTCATCAATGTGGCCCAGGTTAGAATCCTTGAATTGATGACATGTATGTTAAGTGTATCATTGGTTCTAGTTGTTCTTGCTCCAAGGGTTTCTCACCAGGGCTCGGTGGTTTTTTTCCACAATAGCATAGTTATTAAGTGTAAAAATTCAAAAATTGTGAAGGCCATAATTATAGTTAAACTGCCAGTATGTGGATGTGTCACTGCAAATTCTGCTTTATTTTCCTTTTACATTATTTATTATATTCTTTTTATTTAGTTTATTCTATTCTATTTCAACTCATTGTTGTCAACTCAGATCTTGATCAGTCTTAATCTTCTTAATCTTTTCTCATCCGATAAACAAATCAAACAAAGAAATGCAGATCATAACTTTAAGTTATATTGTGGTGAACTTTTAGCATTCACCAATGAAACAAGTTCTTTTAGCAGGCTCTCTCAATTATTCCACAATGGCTGAGTCAAAATCGCAAAACCAAGGATGGGGCCTTATAACCCCACCCCCCAGGGAAATGACTTTGATGAGTGCATTGTGCAGGTTCATTGTGTAGGTTCAATTCATAATAAAGAAAAAACAACTCTGTCATTGTTAGAGTGATTGTGCTGTTTGTGAAACGTCAGGATATCTGAAAGCGGTATTACAAGGGTTCACACTTGCCTACCATGTGTGTTTCCTCAGGGTTTCACAGGCCACAAAGAGCATTTGAAAATAAAAAATATTGGCTTTCGTCATCAAAAGGAAGTGTTTTAAAACAATTTTGCTAATGGTCCTCTCACAAAATACTTTTAAGGTGGCTCGCAATAGTTTAAAGTAATTTCCAACACTTATTTCATATATTCATATTCATTTATGCATCAGTCAATTCCAGTAGTGCTCATCCCCCCCCCCCGGCCAACCCCCAGGCATTAGCATTTTTTTTTAATGGCAAATTTCTGGGGGTGGGGACAAATAAGTCTGTCAAATGCCCTGGGGTGGGATTAAAAAAGAAGGCAAATGCCCCACCCCCGGGATTATCTAGAAAGCAACACTGCTCAACATGTAATAAATCATGACAAGAAAGTGTCACTCATCAATAAGGCTGGTTTCCACATGATGGCTGCAATCACTGGAAAAAACGTTCAGCAATTGTTGTGACCATATGGAAACCACACTTCAGCGACTGTAGTGATCACAGCATTTCATAGACTGGCCACAAGTCGACCTCACGAGTTTCACAGCAGAAAAGCCGTAAAGCGAGCTTGCCATATTAAATAGGACGAAGGACTTTTTCGAAAGTCTGCATTTCACAACGATCGCTAAAAACCTCTTCAAGAGTGGTTTCCATGTGATTGTAACGATTGCTGAACATTTTTTCCAGCAATCGCAGCGATCGTAGCAATCATATGGAAACCAGCCTTTGTTTTCAATGCTGTTCAGTTGTTTACCTGTGCGTTTATCCTCCCGTTGTTTATTAACTTCAGTGCCACTTATCACCAAAACAGCAAATTGTGTACATGACAGTTGCTTTTGGTTTGCTATTTGGGTTAATTATTCGCTCATTTATTTGATTTTGTCACGCACAATTCATTAATGTTTATTAATAAGCTAAGAAATGCATTATACTTTGATGGATCAATATTATCAACCTTGATCAGTTGATGCTACAATTATAATTATTATGGTATCAACAAATGCTTAGTCAATGGTGAACAAGTTATGGTCATTTTCGCAATGCAACTGGTTACCATAGAAACAGTATAACCTGTTGAAGATACCCTTAATTTTAGCTTTAAGTACTTATAACTGAAAAACGAGCTTGGTGACCCCATTTTTTATCAAATTGTAATTAGCTTGTTAAAATACAACTTTTTGCAGAGTTAAAAATATTGTCGAAAGGGGCTCAGAGCCACCTTAAATTTTTCGGAATTATAAGGTGGCTCTGAACCCCTTGCGGCAAATCTTTATAAACTTTGCAAAAAGTTGTATTTAACAAGCTATTTGCAATTCAACAATAAAAAATGGGCGTCACTGAGCTCGTTTTGGATTGATAAGCACTTAAAGCTAAGACTAAGGGTGTTTTGAACACGTTATACTGTTAATATGCTAACATATTACATCATGAAAATGACCATAACTTGTTCAACATTGACTGGGCATTTGTTGATACCATAATTGTAGCATTAACTGGTATAGTGGCAGTTTCAATCTATTGAAGTACAAATGCTGGAAATTGCTGGAAAATATTGTGAGCCACCTTAAGTGTGATAAAGACTCACACAAGCCACAGGACACCCACACAGGCGGAGCTTATCCCTTGTTTCTGTAGCATGAAGCAGCTACTCTTCGGTGTCTACTCTCCACTGGATGAGTTGCTAGTCCATCGCCTTGTTATCCCCAACAGTATTTGGCCGATACCCATTATGAACAATACTCTATTGTAAGTTTTTGCATTTAAGCTCTTGGGTCAATGGAACTATGTTTATGACATCTGAACCAGCCTAGCTAGAATGGAGCAATTTGGATACTAATACCAAACCCCTTATTCCCTTTTTCTACCAAGCCGTTCATACTGAGCCTTTCATTGACTATTAAGTTTCATTAGACATCCCCTGGATCATATAAAATACTTCTACCCATTAAATTCAAACAAGCTTTTGTTTCAAGGGCACGTTTTCAGTCACATTTTTGTGCGGCATTTTGTAGTCATGGTGTATGAGGTGAAAGCCTATAAGCAGGGAACCAATCAGAGGGCATGCTTGCTCATATCCAGGGGATCTCTTTATAATACCAGTTATTCACCAGATAATATTCACTGGAAATTGCCGAGCCACAAAGCGCTCTTCAATGACGCTGAGGTGAATAATAGTTTTAGTATATACAAAACCAGTGGAGTAGCCATCACCAAAAAGTTCCTTTCTTCCGAGAAAAAAAAAAAAGAGGAAAAACTCGCACGCGAAATACAGAAAAATGACGAATAGCAGATACTAAGTTGAGTTTGAGTAGCCAATCAGAACACACAAAAAACATTATCCACTGGTTTGGTATATGCTGATTTAAATTAGCCAATGTTTCTTGCTTGGGATGCTCTGTACTCTGCAGAGGTCTTGATTTATTGATTTTACTAGGTGGTTATTTTTCCTCAAAATATTGACTGACTGCGCTTGTACCAAGTCAGAGTACATTTCCCTGAAGAGTGGTGATATGACATCGATTGAATAGGAATGCTATAGAGTAAACAAAGTGGCAAATCTTTTTCTTGAACTCCCAGTTATCAACAATATAATCAAGAACTAATGAACAACACATTGCGAAGTCAGTAGAGACTACACATGGTCTTACCAAAACAACTTTTATTCGATCTAGGATGAATACTTTCACTGATTTACACAGAAAAATTACTAGGCCCTGTTTCTCCCCAAAAAACACCTCTCGGCTCTGAAAGACAAAATTCAACAAATCACTACTTTTTGCAGAGCACACATGGAAAACTACAGAAAGCAAATTGCTTGTTTGGACACGATCGCTTCAAACGAAAAATCTATAAATGAAAGAAAACAGAGAAAAGCAATTCCTCGATAAAAATTTTATTCAGATTCCTGGAAATTCCTGGATAAAATAAGCAATGATCACCAGGGCTTCTAAAGATTCTAAACAAAACTTGCCCTGAGCTCCTTTAAGTTTGATTTACCAATTTCAGAAATATGCAATAGCTTTTTTCGTGTTGTCCTGGGTTAGAGACAACAATATTCTCGTGCAGTCACTAATGGAGTCTGGTTTGTTTCTCGGAAAGACGACTTCTTGTTGCTTAATCAAATTTTTTCTTTAGGGAATTGCTATTTCTACACTAGGAAATGCAACGAAGGTTTACTTTAGCAAAGTGGTGTTGTTGCCAAGACAAAGCGTATTTACAACATTGAACTACGCATGTGAGGGAGAGAAACACATGTTGTTATATGTAGAGTCATGTAGAGTGATTTATAATGCTGTTTTAAGTGTGGGTGTCCTGTGGATCTGAACCATTTTCACAAGATGGGAAACTTTCCAAAAATTTCGCCGAAGGAAATCCGTCTAGATGTTAAAGAATAAATGTTAGGTACTGTAAAAATTTGCCTTTCTTTCGCTTTGTTGCCATGGTAAAGGCCTCTACGTAAGAAAAGCAACGGAAAGATAATTGGAAAGATGTTCACTTTTAAATGCCTTGGACAAGAACTGCGAGACAGGAGAACTAGCTTCTTCTTCGTAACGTTAACACACCTGAGTTTGAGACCAACTATGACCTTGGCTAAACTACTGAGTTCCCATTTTCGAAGAAAAACAACAAACGAGTTTACAGAGTTCATCCGCCACAACTTAAAAACAAGATAACGCAGCGAAAATGTGCTTCTTCGTCAATCGTTCACATGATCGAGCGCATGATGTAGTCCTGATTATCACTCGGGGACTGGGGTGGGGTCCCACAAGTTTCCGTACACCACCTCAAGTCTAGCCTGTTCCAGGCTCCAACATAGTCAGAAAAGCGGATAAGGCAACCAACTGGCGCGAAAAACGCGTGGGGGCTGGGAAGAGACTAGGCGTGGGAGGCTCTCTCCTGCCGTTTTTCCCGCCGTTTTTCGCTCGCCCGCTTTTTCGCTGCTCGTCCACTTTTTCGCTTGTCTCCACTGACCGAGAGCCTGGCACAGGCTACCTCAAGTCTTAAGGCGCTGTTACACTAGGCAATTTTTCTTGCAACTTGTCCCGCAATTTTATTGCGCCGTTGCGAGACAAGTTGCACGCAACGTTGGTTAGTGTAACACCTCTTCGCAACGCTGGAAATATTCGTTGCAGCGTTGCGAGGATCGTTGCGAAAAGTAGAACTGACTTCTACTTCTTGCAACGATTGCGGCAACAAAAAGGTTGCGAGACATACTCATTTCAGGCTATGTTACACTGGGCAATTTTTCCTGCAACTTGTATCGCAACAAAATTGCGAGACAAGTTGCAAAGGAGATTGTCTAGTGTAAGAGCGCCTTAAGACTTGAGGTAGCCTGTGCCAGGCTCTCGGTCAGTGGAGACAAGCGAAAAAGTGGACGAGCAGCGAAAAAGCGGGCGAGCGAAAAACGGCGAGAGAGAGCCTCCCACGCCAAGTCTCTTCCCAGCCCCCACGCGTTTTTCGCGCCAGTTGGTTGCCTTATCCGCTTTTCTGACTATCTTGGAGCCTGGAACAGGCTAGACTTGAGGTGGTGTACGGAAACTTGTGGGACCCCACCCCAGTCCCCCAGTGATAACCAGGACTACATCATGCGCTCGATCACAAATGTTAGGTATTGTAAGAATATGCCATTCTTTTGCTTTGTTGCCATGGTAACGGCCTCTACGTAAAAAAACAATGGAAAATAATTGAAATAATGAATATATGAATATCGTTTATGGAACTGCGGAAAGATGTTCACTTCAAAATGCCTTGGACAAAAACTGCGAGAGAGGAGAACTAGCCTTTTCTTCGTAACGTTAACTCCTACTTTTTACTGAGGTGACTTTTAAATACTCTGGGGAGCCACAACTGAGTTTGAGACCAACTGTGACCTTGGCTCCTATTTTCCAAGAAAAACAACAAACGAGGTCCAAATACTAAACGAGTTTACAGAGTTCATCCGCCACAGCTTAGAAACAAGATAACGCAACGAAAATGTTCTTCTTCGTCATTCGTTCACGTAATCGAGCGCATGATGTAGTCCTGATTATCACTGGGGTTGTATACCACGGGTTTTCGTACACCTGAAAAATCTACGTCCCACGGATCCAGGATTGGATTGGAACTTAGAATTTTTTTCTTTAATGGAGGATGGAAACCCAGAGTGCTCAGAGAAAACCCCTTGGATTAGGGCAAAAACAAACAAAAACTCTTACTCAACCCCTAGAATGAGGTGGTATGGTGGAATTGAAGTGACACAGTGATGATTTTTTTTTTCAGCTTCTTCATAAGTGCGAACAGAGTGATGACACTTGTAGACAGAATGCTTCATCAGAACTCAGTAAAGAGGCCGTGACTCAATCTTTTGACATCATGGGAGAGAAACTGAGACAGAACGCTGAGGCAAATCGACATCCATTCGCAATTTTGGAACCCGTCGCTTTTTCGGAAGAAATGCTTTGTCAGTTTGATTGGTCCCCAACAGCAAGGATATATCTTCAAGCCTTCAAACTGGTGAAGGAAGGCTTTGAAATTCTCTACAAGAGTAACTTTACCGATGAAAGGGGAATCTCGCTCATAGCTCGTGGGTACTGGACTGAGAATTCAATACTGCAAGCTTTTCCGCAAAGACAGTTTATATTGCCCGAAATCTTTCACCTTTGTGAGAAAAGCTTACAAAAAAATCCATGTTTCTTTGAAGGCCTTGTGATACCCTTTGCCTTCCAAGGTTATCAGAGAGAACATTCTATGGAAAACGTAAAGATAGACACCAAAAAAGTCATGTGCATGAAAAATTTGATTCATTTTATCCAAAAAGCTGAACCTCACAGCCTCCCTCGAGAAGATCCGTTCAGATTTGATGAGAACTACAGCAGCTGGCTTCATGGGTTGTATGACCATTTGGCAGCAATCTATATTGTTGCAGAACACTACGATGCAGCTGCTGAAGCTCTAGAGAATTCCCTTAGATGTTGTCCATCTTACTTTCCCTCCAAACGGGGTCTAGGGTATTGCTTGTTGATGCTGTATTCGTCTAAAGTGCGCTCTGAAACAAAGCAATCTAGCCAGGATGCACCCACGGAATTGCTGCCCAATAAACAAAACGCAGCGGATAGAGAAATCTCTAAATATGCATCTTGGACGACTAAAGAGTTGGGAGATACTTCAGAGAAGATGTTGAAAGAATTTCTGGCGGAGGCTCCAATCTGCTGGAAAACATACCCAAATGTTTGTTATTACCTTGCACAGCTTGCTCTTGTAAACAGAAACATGAAGGAGTTAAAGAAGTATTACGAGCTCGGCCAAGACGCTGAAGAAAAAAGACTCCCGTTCTTCAGTCGGGTTAATATTCCGTTGAAAGATATGCTATCTCCTGTCTACCAGCTACTTGCTAGTTTGCCAGAACCGGTTAGGTGTGGTAACAAAGCTTGCACCAAGAAGGTGAAGGAATGCGAGTTGAAGTCCTGTGGCGGTTGTGGCAACCAAAAGTACTGCAGCAAGTAAGTGGTAAAGTCCTGCAGAGTCTGCCCCCCACCCCGTTTTAATTCTGCGGATCCACGCTGCAATGTAGTAGCAAAACCCCATAATTATTTTCCCCTTCAAATACGCCCGCCCCCCCCCCCCAACACACACACACACACACACACACACACACGCACACACACATAAACAAGAAGTGTCATGAACACTTGGCTGCCCAATGTCATCTGATTGGAGGGGAGCACCTAAAGCAAGCTGTTGGCTGAACCAATGTCAGCTATATGATGTATTCTAATGACGAAATCCGAGGCAACAACTTTGAAATGTGAGGGTGATTTCAGGAAGGTTCAGACATTCTGGATTGCCAACAAAACCCGGTTGTCTTCACTGAATATTCGTTTTTTTATACTCATTTATGCACGCTGGTCATAAATTGTTTCAACTAGTACCTCAACTCCGGTCTTTGTTAAATAATGTTATCTTATACATGTAAATTTGTAAAGCTTGTTTTTTAAAAACATTTCAATTGAGGAGTTTTCCCTTTGAAAAGGTGTTTGTATTTTAGTGTACTTCCTGAATAGACTATTGTTATTATGTTATGCTGTTATGTTGTGTTATGTCATGTTATGTTATGTTATGTTATGTTATGTTATGTTATGTTATGTTATGTTATGTTATCTCATGTTGTGTTATGTTATGTTATGTTGTGTTATGTTATGTTATGTTATGTTATGTTATGTTATGTTATGTTATGTTATGTTATGTTATGTTGTTATGTTATGTTATGTTATGTTATGTTATGTTATGTTATGTTATGTTATGTTATGTTATGTTATGTTATGTTATGTTATGTTATGTTAAAGTCAAATTACATATGAGGTAATTTAAATCATAAACCAGTTTGTGTATCACTGGTGCCCTTTCTTACTATTTGCAGAGAATGCCAGAAAGCTGACTGGAAACACCACAAAGATGCTTGTATCGCTTCTAAAGGACACAAGGCAAAGGGTGGTAGCTAGAGATTTTCTGTTATTACAACTGATAACAGACAAGAAGTTGGCAAATGTCCCTTCATCTCAACTACGCACTGTACTACACAATCGTAATTAGAAAAGTGGTTAAGTAAGCTCGATAGTGTCTGGTAGTAAGCCTAAGGGCCCCTCAAATTGCGATTCTTTATATCAATTCTTTTCTAAACTAATCTTGTGTGCAGGCGAACCTTATAAGGTAGTAGTAGGCCAGTTTCGCGTTCTCGGGAAAAAAACCTACAAACAAGTTGTACTTATTTTAGCTGGTAGCATTTTAAAATTATGTACATACAACATGAAAAGTGGGTTGCATGGCACTGAAAATTGACAATTTATATTTCTATGTCCGGTGATTCAATTGTCAAGTACAAGTTATGTATGCTATTAGAGGTTTTAAATTGAAACTCTAAGATGAAGGTAACCCGGAATGTTGTACATACCAAACGTTTCGTGTGTAGACGCTCCGTTGCTAGAAATTGACGGTAGAATGCATCTCAGATGAAACGATTCTATCACCGAAGGTAGGAGTTTACATCAGTCCAGATAGGATCTTTGATCTTCTTTCCTTCTCGGTGAGGATTCGAATATAGAGTGGCCAAAATGTTAGAAATTCGAGCTTTTAAAATAAATTTCTTAGCGAGACGTCCATTTGTTGTATCTTCCCAAAAGCTTTCATGGCCAATTTCTTCCAAAGTTTATTGCTGTCTTGGGGTTTAGATTTTGTAACGCATCCTTTCCAAAATAAATATGGTTGGAAAATATAAATTCTCCTGTATGCATTTCATTGTTAAGGCTACACTAGACTCGTTTTGGGTTTAAAATAATTTTTACTCTCAAGCGATGTTAGCCTAATTAAAAACATCTAAAAGAATAATAAATCGACAGTCATTTTAGCAATATGTTTATTTAGATACGTAGGGAAATATATGTAACAAAAATAAAGTTGGAGATTATCGTGCTGCTTTGAGATGCCGCTGGTCATGAATTACGCCAGGAAATTTGTGGCTGACCGGTTTGTAGGCCTTTCCCGATTATGCTAGTAAAACTGGCATTTTATGCTCCTAGCAATTCTCGTTTTACGCCAAAAAAAATGCTCAAATTATGCTCGATTCACAAAATAATGCTACTTTGGTTCCAGAAAATGCTTTGTTTTATTTCAAGCAAAACGTACAAACTCAGGTATCGTGTGCTTATCATCAACTGATTAAAGTTAAAAGCGCTTATTTGTTTGTTTATAAAACTCCTGATACAGCCAAAACTTGTCCAATGATAAACAGTTAATTAATGTTCGAAACCCTTATCGCTTGTTTGTACTGTGACATGTCGCTGGCCTGGAGGTAGTCAACAAGAGCCCAATTCTGTTGCTCGTTGAAGGACGCTCTCAGTATTGAAAATACTCTTTCTGCCGTAGGAGACGATGGTTGGACAAGGAGAACTTGCTTCACTGCTGAAGCCCAACGAGGAAGTTGCTCCTTCTGTCCACACCACCATTCGACTTTCTTCTCTTCAGTCGGGATAACAACATCTTCAGCAGCAGCCATATAGGCAGGAAGCTCGGCTTTGAGACCGTCGATGATAGCATCACTGTCCAGGAAAGGAAATGCTCTCAGAGACTCTACTGATCATGATGCATTTGTGGGCCTAAGCCACTGGACGCTAACGGGGTAGAATGGTCTGGCGGCCTTGAATGCTACCAGTAGATCATAAAGATCGACATTCAACTTTCTCAGAAACCATGTAATTGCCGGCTCAACACAAGCCTTCGCCCTCCGTTCAAGTGCTGTTACGTTCTAACCTGGATCTTCCTCCGCAATTGCAGTTGCAATTGCACGGACGTTAGGGAAATGAGGAGCTTGACAAAATTGGGAAACGGCGCTTAGTTTCTCATAACAAGCAAAAACCAAAGGACCATCCCCTTCCAAAAAATACGTGGCTTTCACAAAATGTTCGCCAACATCAATAGTAACGGCAAGCTCAAGCTTGGAGCAGATTAGTCGCTGTGGGTCAGAAAGTATTGCTTGAAGTTGTGGCAGTAGCTGTGGGCAAACGTTTGCGTCCTTTGCCTCTTCCACGAACCTTTCGGCATCTCCAAACTACACCATCAACTGATGATACACCTCCCATTTGGACCCCATCTAGTCTCGCTGTATGATCTTGGTGTTTGACCTGTTAGATCCTTCCATAACAGCTTGGCTTTACAACTATGGTGAAACATTCTAATCCAAAGGCTTCCGAACTCTACCAGGGTTGGGATCACTAAATGGTTTCCCACGTTGTCAAGTGTGTGAGAGAAGCACACGACATTCAGCATCTTAGGGAATATAAATGCTATTCTGTCCAGTACTGCTTGGTTAACGCTTGCACCGTCTCTCATGGCTGCGAGCAATGAATTTGCTCTGACTCCATAATCAATAGACAGGCAGTGATTAAGAACTTGTGCTAGTTCGTTGGCATTAACTGACTTAGAGCAAACATCAATTCTCACAAGCCGTTGGATAATGTTCCAGTTATTGTCCACAAAACGAACTATTATAGCAATTGCCTCCGCATGTCTGGTGCTGCCGTCAAAAATGACCGAAAGGTCCCTTGTCATGCCAACTTGACCAGGCATTTCCAATTCTTGTTTAATTTGTTCAATTTCCTGTTTCAAAGCCATGGAAACATACAGTCCTAGATGAGAGCTTCAAGTGAGTCGATAGCCGTTCTTCTCTAACAGAGACCGTAGCATGTCTATTTTACCGATCGGGATACCCGCCTTCAAAAACTCACTGAGAACTTCGAATCGGTAGGCACATTCTTCCACGGGCAAAGTGCTATCTTTTGAACTTCCTTCTCTTCTGAATACCTCGATTATGGTCTGTTCTTTCCACAGGTAGCCCAAGCTCACTATAAGAGGAGCGCATATATTAACCTGTTCCATTTTGCACATATTATGACCTCGGCAAAATATAAGAGTTTGTATGAAAAATGCAACTAATACGCTTTAATTTTCGCAAATGCGAAATAATTCACAATAACAAATGGTTCACCTTGTTTCTGTGTTGTATTAAGTACTATTTAATGGCCTTTTGGGGTTGATTTGAAGCGTTTTGAACGAGAATAAGCGTCCTTGATTATTTGTCCCTAACACTTAATAAGCGAAGCGAAAGGTATCACACTGTTGGCCGTCACGTGACCGATTCAAAGATATTTATTTGCTGTAAATCTCGAATTCGCGAACAGTTCGTCACACGGATGGTTCGCTGTGGTGGAGAGATTGAAAATGGCGATTTTGATAAGGGAAAGAACGTGAATGTTGGACTTTTTTGGTATGTATTTGTTGTTACGATATAAAGCTATTGGTCCCTAAAGAATAAATGTATTTGAATTGATCACGTGACGGCCAACAGTGTGTTACCTTTCGCTTCGCTTATGAAGTGTTAGGTGCAAATAATCAAGGACGCTTGTTCTCGTTCAAAACGCTTCAAATCAACCCCAAAAGGCCATTGAATAGTAATTAATACAACAAAGAAACAAGGTGAACCATTTGTTATTGTGAATTATTTCGCATTTGTGGAAATTAAAGCGTATTTGTTGCAATTTTCATACAAACTCTTATATTTTGCCGAGGTCATGATATATGCAAAATGGAACAGGTTAATATATGCGCTCCTCTCATAGTGAGCTTGGGCTACCTGTGGTCTTTCAATTTCGACTTTTTCAACTTTTCTTTCCTGTTTTGATGCTTCTTGAACGAAATATGGATTTTCAGAACACTTTTCTTGGAGGAAATGATTTCTCTACATCCACTGCAAAACAACTTTCCTTCTCTGACAATCAAATTTTTGCCAGGGAACTGCTTAAGGACGTTCGCGCGAAAAACTTCTACAATACAGATTTTTTTAATAGTTTGGCTACAGTCAGATAATGAGTTACCTATGTCACAAATGCAAAAAAATTGGGGAGTCACAGACTTCGTTTGCGAAATAAAGCGCGTGGAAAACTACCCCAATTTTGACACATCAGTCCTCGTAACTCGATATGGCCTCGGTGCTTGTCAGTTAAAAATGATTCGCTGTTGACCCACTTTCCTAGTCAAATTTTATTTAAGTGGGTCTGTCAAGTAAACAGTGTGAACCGGTGTCATCCTTTTAGTTAAACTCAACCTCTAAGATGGACTTTTACGAACTCCGTGCAGCTACAATAATAGCAAAATTTGATGATGCGAGGGCAGAAAAGTTGAAAAACATGAAACTTCCACAATGCAGGTTTTCTTTAATTTTTCACAAAACGTAGATAATCGCCAAAGAAAGTGATCTATCAAAAGAAAATATGGGGTCACCGAACATTTAAGAGAGTTAAACCCATGGATAGATATTAAAGTGCCCACTAGCGCTATAGATCTCCACAGTTCTTCAACAGCGCGCGCGCTCAATGCATGACGTGGGATGACATCGCCAAGTGGATTGCGTGCGCAGTAAGGATGCACAGAAACAATTAGCGCGAACGTCCTTAACTCGCTCATGTAATGGGACTTTCGTTGTATCGCTGTTTCCTCTCCGCTTGTACTTTCCACTGGTTGATTCTTAAGATCGATCTCGAGCTATCGTTGAAGGGACTGGTCTATATTCTCGGTCAGAATTTCCTTCTATCAGCTGCAAGTTTCGAGAAGATGGCGTGGTACTGGCCGACGCCATCTTGTTTGAGCAAGCGCGTGAACGGCCTCTGAAAGTTAACCGCTGACCAGCTAGGTCCAGACTTTCTTTCGAGTCAGTTCAGATGCAACCAGTTCATACTTCACTTACATAAATCATTCTCTCAAACACAAAAGCAAATCGTCACAATGCTTTTGAATTCTAAAATTTAGCATTTAAAATCTTTCGAGTGCTGAAATCTAGATCAAAGTTATGCAAAATGCTAAATAATGCTAGCAATCCTTTTTACAGAAAAGTGTGAAAAAAAATGCTTGTTTAACCAAATAATGCCAAAAAAATGATAGCATAATCGGGAAGGGGCTATCCCAACTGCGTAGCTTCAGGGTCTAATTTTTAACTAAAAATCTTAAAATTACCCTCCCGACATGAAGACGAGGCTAAAACATATTACGTCCCAAATACGGATTCATTTCAAGGTCTTCGATAGCAAGCAAGAAAAACAGACAGAAGATGTGGTTATTAACATTTTTGCAGTTTTTATTTTGAAAACGTGCTTTTTAGCACATTTTTATAGTATAAAATGAGCTGCATGATTTCCTATGCATTATGGGTAACCAATATGGCGGCGTACATGTCAGGTACTGTAATTCTCTTGTTTTCTCGCCCGATTCTTCGGGGTTTTTCTTACATTTCTTATTAGAAAAAGGCCTCGATAAACACTCTTTATCTACAATAATTCCAAGAACATTTTGAAGGGATATTGTTAGCAGAGATGGAGCGAGCACTGCCAGTGATTTTGATTCTGCCAGTAAGTCATTCATCGCGATCGAGTGTTCGAGTACCGTGAGACTGACCTAGGCCCATATGGTTTGCCGCTATCCTTCGCAACTAAAAATATGAATTATTCGATCCTCTAAAACCTGAAGTACTATTCCGAAAATATTTTTCTGTAAATCAGGAAGACTTTCATATGAAAATGCGGCCTGAGATTGCAAGAGATGAAGCCGATGTACAGTGTTTACTGTACATCGTTTCAGAGCCAAGGGCAAGACCTCATCTGTTTGTCCACAGGAAAGGTGGCCACTGAGGATGTTGCTCGTGATATACAAACCAAAGATCTGGGCGAAAGAGCCTACCGAACGTTTAGCGAGGAAAGGATGGAGGCTAATCCCCCGAAAGTGAGATTTCACGATACATTGTCAAAGGCAAAGCTAAAGACCTTCAGCCACATGAACAAGAGTGGAGCTCCGAAAAGGAACCGCCGAAAAGATTGTACTTAGGGCTGACCGTGCACTGTTTGCACAGATGATTGTTATTGCAGAGGCAAGGCAACTCGGCATGAAATATGTACTCTCCCAGCCACTGGGTCCGCTACCTTGGTCTCCGGCCGCTTCTGATAAAGAGTTACAGAAAGATGCTCCGGCGTTTGACAATCCTCCACCCCAGTCGTCTTGCATTATCGATGGTATGGCAATGGTCCAAAGGACCATTTAGAGAAGTTGCAGCATTCGACCTGATCATCGAGTACAGCAGTGGAGAATGTTTCTGTCAAACCCAGAGAACAAGCAGCAACTGATACACTTCATTGTTAACGAACATTGCAGTGTCAAGCTTGCAGGGAAGAAGCTGTACGCCACAGCAGGAGAAGAGTGCTATGAAATCCGGTCAGATGGTTCAGTACTGTGCGAAGAGCTAAGGTCTACACAACAGGAGGTAGATACAAGGCTGCGGCTACACACATATCATGTAGGGAGAAATTGCTTCACTGCAGTCGTGATGTCATTTGACGATTCTGATGTGTTCGTCCTCTGCCTTGCGTTCAAGAGTCTCATTCCCTCGACAGTGCATATGAAGTGCGGAACACAGGTCCGAACAAGGTATATCGACATCACACATGTTGTTCAGCGCCACAGTTCAGAGCTGTGCAGATGTCTTCCTGGGTTACACGCTTTTATTTGTTGTGACAGCGTAGGTACCTTTTCCGGGTAAGGAAAACTGTCTGCATTGAGTTTGACGAAGCGACACGTGAAATTTAGAGAGCTGTTCCAAGCACTTGGTACTGAGTGGGAAGTATCGGATGAGTTGTTTACACGCCTCCAAGAGTTCACCTGCTTCATGTACAGCTCAAATCCGGGAACCAGTGATGTAAATGACCTGTGGTACCGTCTCTTCTGCACCAAGAAAGGAGACCTCGACTCCAACCAGCTACTACCATTCGTCGACACTCTGCACAAACACTGCGACAGGGCCAACTACCAGGCTGCGATATGGCGCCGAAGCCTCCAGAGCTGCCCGCAGATACCCTCTTCAGTTGGCTATGTGTGGAGTCTTGAGGAAGCAGGCTGATAGTTAACTGGATGAGTGGAGAGCCAGCGCCCATGGCTGTGTTGGAGTTGTTATCGTGCCAGTGTAAGAGGCGCTGCCAGCTGCCAAACTGCACTTGTCTTTGAAATGGTTATAGTGCACAAATTCTATTCATAAATCATATTTATAGCTGAAAGCTTTAATTAACACGTTATGAAATGTGACCAAAGAAATTTCGTAAATCGCTTGCACAAAAGTAGTTTTTGCACGATGACGCCATTTCATTCTAAGTTTCAAATGCTAACGAAGCTGATGTTTAGTTAGTTACAGGCTAGAATACGACTAGAACTGTGAACAATTCTTGCCAAAAGGCCGTAGAGAGTAAATGTCGAGAGAGAATTAAAAAAGTAAATCAAAAATCGAAAAAGAATATGGAGCAACCTTTCTTTTAAAGGAAATGAGGCTTCGTCGCCATAGCAACCAAGCAGAAACGTCTTTGTAAAGATATCTCGAACTCGAAACACCCTGTGGCATTTATTTATCGTATTTAAACCAGAGCCTGTTCACAATTTTCAAAGTAAAACATTTTATATTGCAATAGTCAGTCAAGAAAAGTAATATTCTATGATATTGGTGACGTCATTTGATCACGTGATTTACACAAGAAAGCTATACCGTTAGCATGGCTATCATACATGCAATTAAAGTAGAGGGAACAATGTTTCTAAAAAGGTATGATAGCCTTTGTTCCAAAGAGTGGTAAGAAATTCAAATTTTTGGGGTCTGGTCCTTGGACTAATCGATTTGTTAAGAAACGTCTGGGTGTTTTCCTGGCTTTATACCCTCTCACGATTACCTTGCAATGCACTGATATATATTTATGTGTTTGCTTGCCTTCCGTCCAGCGGACTTGTGACTGCAGCCGCTTACTGGATCTGCCAATTCCTTTCCAACTAGGACGCCGCAGCTGTAATATCTCAAAAAGTAAAAAGTGGATTGAGAAAGATGGAAAACAACTACTACTCCTGATAGGGGGCCAGGGGCCCGTTTCTGGAAAGTCCCGGTAACTTTTCGGGCCCGAAGCTATATTTTAAAATCAAAATCTATAAAACTTTGGCGTAGTTTTTAGCCCGCATATTAGCCTGACTTCTTTTATCAACTTAGAATTTTATTGCTCAGCTTTCAAAACTAACAATCTTTGAGTCACTGGAAAAGTTGAAAATTTACATAGTATGTAAAAAACATGTAAATAACATGTAAATCGTCAAAAAGATACTGTAAATGGTAATTTCCATACTTTTTACCCATTTACATGTTTTGAGATATTCCTGTAAAAAACATGTAAATATTTTAAGGGAAACATGTAAATTATGAAGACGATCCTGTAAATTTCTCAAACCAAGGGACATAAACCATGTAAATAGCATGTAAATCGACTAAAGGTTACCTGTAAATAACATGTAAATGGTTTTAAGGAGCCTGTAAATTTCATGCAAATCGAATGAAGGAGCCTATAAATATCATGTAAATCGAATAAAGGGGCCTGTAAATTTTCATGTAAATCGAATAAAGGAGCCTGTAAATATCATGTAAATTGAATAAAGGAGCCTGTAAATATCATGTAATTCGAATAAAGGAGCCTGTAAATATCATGTAAATCGAATAAAGGAGCCTGTAAATACCATGTAAATCGAATAAAGGGGCCTGTAAATTTTCATGTAAATCTAATAAAGGAGCCTGTAAATATCATGTAAATGGAATAAAGGAGCCTGTAAATTTTCATGTAAATCAAATAAAGGAGCCTGTAAATACCATGTAAATCGAAATAAGGAGCCTGTAAATACCATGTAAATCGAATAAAGGAGCCTGTAAATATCATGTAAATCAAATTAAGGAGCCTGTAAATTTTCATGTAAATCGAATAAAGGAGCCTGTAAATGCCATGTAAATCGAATAAAGGAGCCTGTAAATACCATGTAAATCGAATAAAGGAGCCTGTAAATTTTCATGTAAATCAAATAAAGGAGCCTGTAAATACCATGTAAATCGAATAAAGGAGCCTGTAAATCGAATAAAGGAGCCTGTAAATATCATGTAAATCAAATTAAGGAGCCTGTAAATTTTCATGTAAATAGAATAAAAGAGCCTGTAAAAACCATGTAAATCGAATAAAGGAGCCTGTAAATATCATGTAAATCAAATAAAGGAGCCTGTAAATACCATGTAAATCGAATAAAGGAGCCTGTAAATCGAATAAAGGAGCCTGTAAAAACCATGTAAATCGAATAAAGGAGCCTGTAAATTTTCATGTAAATCAAATAAAGGAGCCTGTAAATACCATGTAAATCGAATAAAGGAGCCTGTAAATCGAATAAAGGAGCCTGTAAATACCATGTAAATCGAATAAAGGAGCCTGTAAATTTTCATGTAAATCAAATAAAGGAGCCTGTAAATACCATGTAAATCGAATAAAGGAGCCTGTAAATCGAATAAAGGAGCCTGTAAATATCATGTAAATCAAATTAACGAGCCTGTAAATTTTCATGTAAATAGAATAAAAGAGCCTGTAAAAACCATGTAAATCGAATAAAGGAGCCTGTAAATATCATGTAAGTCGAATAAAGGAGCCTGTAAATTTTCATGTAAATCGAATAAAGGAGCCTGTCAATACAAAGTAAATCGAATAAAGGAGCCTGTAAAAAGCATGTAAATCGAATAAAGGAGCCTGCAAATATCACGTAAATTGAAAAAGGACGACTACATTGTAGACCATGTAGTGAGATGACAGACAAAAAGCCTTTTCTGTAATCTTTATTGTTAAAGAAACAACGTGTTGAACTATTCCACCATAGAAAACCTAAAAAGCAGACCTTCTCAGTAGGTTTGCATCAACACACTGGTCTACAACCACTACACTGTATGAATTCATAACAGGCATGGATACATGCCTTCAAAAAGGGCTTTTAAAATAGACATTTAAGAAAAGTAATGCAAAAATAACGCAGGCACATTGGTTACACCAACAAGCACCAGCAGCATCACCTAAGCTAATGAATCTACATCTGTGTGATTGATACCGCTTATGGGTATCAAAAAGTGACGACATTAAAAATACTCTGTAGTAATCCTTGTGATGCCCTTGGCTATTTATATTGCTTACGCCACTGCATGTATTTTATTTTGTTTTTGTTTTGGGATTCGCTTTGTATCTTGAGACCTGTGGAAATAACAAAAAAATGCAAACAGTAAGCAAGTAGTAAAAGGCAACTATGGTGTAATGATCTGAGTTTAACTTAAGAACACCTTTAGACATTTCGGTTCAAGTTTCATATAGCTCTTTCATTCCCTACCCTAGCTAAGAATGCAACATCTTTACTTTGACTAATATTTTGAAGATATAAGGGTGTATCCCCATGCATGTGCTATTCATCAGGTACATCTACATGTACCAACCACAGCCTGAGAAGATAATATGTATAATAACACTTAACTGAATTGAAAATAATGGAAGCGTTAAAAAGTGACCCCATATGAGGTTCTGGGCTATATGTTTATTGTTGGCAAATGACAATATTTTTATCACTACCTTGTAAGACATTGTACAGGATGAAAAGTAGCATAGACTCCTAACATGCATAGGAGTGTAACAATAGATCGAACTATCAATGCATTGCGATTGGAGTGTTCCGATAGCGACGCATTGATCGCAAAATTCAACTATCGATGACAATCGCGATAGTTTAGTTAATTATCGATAGTTAAGACAGTTTTCAAATGATGTCCTGTAGTTCTTTTCCCTTCATTGAAAAATGCCTCTATTGTTCTCTGCTGTACGTTATGTCCATTGTTTTGAAACCAAGTAACAATATTACTTTGTTTTCATTAAAAAAGACTTCATTTGTCACCAGGGTCTTGTCTGTGTGCAAAATGGTGGTTCGAATATTATCTCTTCCCCACCCCCTTCTTGGAGAATTGACCGTCACTTTGTCAACAAACATGGCGGTCTCGAAGGCTCATATGGCCAGTCTTTTGAAATCGTACAAAACAAAAAAGGAAAGGCAAGCACATGAGAGCACTTCGGGTTTATAAAAGAAAATAATGGTTCAGAGTTGCATGTACATGTAACTCGTGTCCCAGTAGACTGGTACTAAAATATAGTGGTAATACAACAAATCTGACCCACCATATGTGACAAACATGTTGATAAGTTAATTTTTCTTAAGGATGGTGCTTCCTAATTAATACAGATGTATTTTTTGCAAAGGTTATGACTATGGGGAAAAGGTGCATCTTAGCAAGGGTTATTGGAAGCCCTTGCTAAGATCTGCTGTTTCCACATAGTCTTAAACCACACAAAAAATTTGGTATAAGGGGGCAAATTCCTTAAAAACCCTGAATGGTAATGCATCCATGACTACTGTCACGAATATACATTTCATAGTCTATCTCTATCTCATGCAATTGAAAGAGCGAATGTATTTGCTGTATGTAGTGTAGTTTGTTGAAGTTGTAGTCACTGTAGTAAGTGTAGTCACGTGTAGTCAGTGTAGTTGGTGTAGTCAGTGTAGTCGTGTGTAGTCATGTGTAGTCAGTGTAGTCGATGTAGTCAGTGTAGTCGGTGTGGCCGGTGTAGTCGGTGTGGCCGGTGTAGTCGGTGTAGTCGGTGTAGTCAGTGTAGTCGGTGTAGTCAGCGCAGTCGGTGTAGTCGGTGTAGTCAGCGTAGTCAGTGTCGTCGGTGTAGTCAGCGTAGCCAGTGTAGTCGGTGTAGCTGGTGTACTAGTCAGCGTGGTCAGAGTAGTCGGTGTAGTCAGTTGGCGTAGTGGGTGTAGTCAGTGTAATTGATGTAGTCAGTGTAGTCAGCGTAGTCCATGTAGTCGGTGTAGTCAGTGTAGTTGGTGTACTAGTCAGCGTAGTCAGTGTAGTCGGTGTAGTCAGTGTAGTCGGTGTAGTCGGTGTAGTCGGCGTAGTCGGTGTAGTCAGCGTAGTCAGTGTCGTCGGTGTAGTCAGCGTAGCCAGTGTAGTCGGTGTAGTTGGTGTACTAGTCAGCGTGGTCAGAGTAGTCGGTGTAGTCAGCTGGTGTAGTGGGTGTAGTCAGTGTAGTTGATGTAGTCAGTGTAGTCGGTGTGGCCAGTGTAGTCGGTGTAGTCAGCGCAGTCCGTGTATTCGGTGTAGTCAGTGTAGTCGGTGTACTAGTCAGCGTAGTCAGTGTAGTTGGTGTAGTCAGCGTAGCCGGTGTAGTCAGTGTAGTCGGTGTACTAGTCAGCGTAGTCAGTGTAGTCGGTGTAGTCAGTGTAGTCGGTGTAGTCAGCGTAGTCGGTGTAGTCAGCGTAGTCAGCGTAGTCAGTGTCGTCGGTGTAGTCAGCGTAGCCAGTGTAGCCAGTGTAGTTGGTGTACTAGTCAGCGTGGTCAGAGTAGTCGGTGTAGTCAGCTGGTGTAGTGGGTGTAGTCAGTG
Organism: Siderastrea radians; assembly: GCA_964017195.1. Taxonomy (NCBI): domain Eukaryota; kingdom Metazoa; phylum Cnidaria; class Anthozoa; order Scleractinia; family Rhizangiidae; genus Siderastrea; species Siderastrea radians. The sequence goes on from OZ024900.1 coordinate 588,515, forward strand.
TAGTTGATGTAGTCAGTGTAGTCGGTGTGGCCAGTGTAGTCGGTGTAGTCAGCGCAGTCCGTGTATTCGGTGTAGTCAGTGTAGTCGGTGTACTAGTCAGCGTAGTCAGTGTAGTCGGTGTAGTCGGTGTAGTCAATGTAGTCGGTGTAGTCGGTGTAGTCAGTGTAGCCGGTGTAGTCAGCATAGTCGGTGTAGTCAGCGTAGTCAGTGTAGTCGGTGTAGTCAGTGTAGTCGGTGTAGTCAGCGTAGCCGGTGTAGTCAGTGTAGTCGGTGTACTAGTCAGCATAGTCAGAGTAGTCGGTGTAGTCAGCTGGTGTAGTGGGTGTAGTCAGTGTAGTGGGTGTAGTCAGTGTAGTCACGACAACACTGACCACCCCAACTACACTGACTAAATTAACTACATAGACTACAATGACTACACCTTTAACACCAACTATACTGACTACACCGACTACACGAACTACAGTGACTACACTGACTACACCAACTATGCTCACTACACTGACTTCACCTACCTATATGGACAGCGATTAGATTTGTTATATTCGAGACAGTAGTCATGGATTTATTACCCTGAATATCCTGAGATGCGCAGAAGGTATGCGCAGTAACAAAACAAGACACCGTCCTTGAGAAGAATTGGAAGCCTTAACCAGAAAGATGTTAACTGGTGCCACTACTGTACTGCAAATTCACTATTCAGTTGTTCCTGTTTTGTTAAGAATAACAAGAATAACTGTCAAACCTCGACTGAATAAAGACAGCTAGAAGTGAGATGTTGTTTATTTGTTAAGCTTTTCTTTTTGGCCTACTGCCATAACCAGTATATTACATTTGTAATAAATACACAAATGCAATTGTTTTGGATCATTAATATTGACATAAGGAGATTTAAGAAACACAAGAATGATTTCAACAGCTAAGAAAGTGCTCATATCTAAGCAGCTGAGATTCAAGTACAGTTCTAGTGTAGCCCAACAAACTTTTTAACTTCACTTTGCAATTACATGTAATGTAATATGTACCTGCTGGCTGTGGTTGGTCCAAATGGAAAGCCTATGGAAAGCCTATGGTATGGGGCATGTATGGGGGACACACACATATAATTTGTCATCTTCATCATCTCTTTTTCTCTATCAGTGCACTACATTACATGTAAAATACTATTAAATAATTTGTGACATGCAAACAAAAGGGGAATTCTCCCTCCCAAACCACAAGATTATGCAAGAAATGGTGTCTGATTCATCCACATTTGGGAGTCAAACTGTTATCCTTATTTTCCATCTTTTTGTTATCTTTACTCACCCTGAAATTGTTCCTTTTGCCCCTAGGTATTAATACTTTTTGTCTCAAATGGAATCACACCAACAAATACCAAAAAAAAATCATACCAGTCAGTCAATCTAGAATATTATATTAGGTTACCACACATTTTCAAGTGAGGATCCTGGGGGGAAGCGGGGTACTGCCTATTTATGGTTTTACGGGGAGGCTCTGGCCAAAGGTGGTGACTTTTTTAAGCTCACAGTTTACTAAAGGGTAGGAAAAAATTGTCATTATAGTATAAGAAAAGGCTACAAAATCAACTGAAAAGTGGACAAGATGGTGGCTTAAAGAAAAGTTTGGGAAAGCGTGCCAAATTTCTGTAGAAATGACAACACGAAACACACAAAAGCTTGCAACCTTTGAGTAGCTGAACCAGAACGACTGAAAGCCCGGGGAAAATTAGGCAGTTAAAGAAAATTCTATGGTTTTGGTTTATCCTTGACGTATAGCAAAAGGGTGCAAATTTTGCTCTCGGTACCATTTTGGTAAAAATTAGTATATTAAAAGGGAAGGGTTTGAACCTCCAGACAGAGCCTCTCCGTATGAAACTTTATTGAGTACCCCCCCCCCCCCAAGGGTGAGGATGCACCCAATCCGTACTCTTCTTATACAAATTTATCTGGGTTCAGCCTTAAGGTGTAATGAACTTTTATGTATATAGAAAGAGAAGAAAATTATCGACTTACTGGTGAGCTGTTATGTTCTGAAGCAAAAGTGAATCACAAGGAAGTGTACATGTATGCCCAGTTTGCTGAGCATACACCCTTACACTAACAATTTTCTACCTGGCTACCTGGGATCCCAGCATTGCCTTACCAGGATCGCAGCTAACTGGACTAAGATTTTCTTATGTAACTGCAAAGTGTGTGAGGTGTGTTTATGCCAGGATCTCTGCAAACTGAGCCAGCATGGCTAACCAGGCCAGTTTGGCTCATTGGCCTCTTAAGGCCCAGTAATACAAGCAACATTTTTGTAAAACTTCTTGTGCAACAATGTTGCGTTGCAAGTTGAGATTGTTTCTTACACATATTAACACCTTTTTGCACAACAAATTTGTTGCTTCTACTTTTTGCAACATGAAAATTTGTTATGTGCAGAGGTGGTAATACGTGCAACAAACAATCTCAACTTGCAACACAACATTGTTGCGAGGAAGGTTGCACAAAAATGTTGCCCGTATTACTGGACCTTAAGAGGCCAATGAGCCAAACTGGCCTGCTTAGAAATGCTGGCTCAGTTTGCGGAGATCCTGGCATAAACACACCGAAGCATACCGTGTTATTCCTCAGGGCTATGATTAACATGTGACTAATAAAACCATGAACAGTAAGAATTATCTTGAAATGTTCACTGTGCCATGACCGACCAATCAGGTGTAAAATCAATGCAAACCACAAATTTCTTGTATCTGATTGGTTTTCTTTCCCGACATAATAACAGTCCAAAAATAATTCAAGTGTTCAGGGTTTCATAGTTTTACTGTATTAAGAGCCATAATGCCTAACATGTGTTACGGCGGAGTATAGATCAGTGTTATGGATGAACTTACCTTTTGTTGCTATTAATAATTATTTACTCAAAAAGCAATTGGGTTTCTTTATATGCATATGAACATGTGACTAATAGCTAATTGACAGCCCTTAATTGAAAAGCAAAGTTACCTAAGTAGCTAATGTTGCCCAAAGCCAAAGGGAACTTGGAGAGAAAACGGCAATTCTGCAGGAATGGGGATTAATGATTATGGAATTCAGAGGACATGGGGGCAAAGTTCTGTCCATGAATTGAAAGTTTAAATCTGAAAAGGTTCTTACAATAACTTATGTGATACACAACTATTAAAGAACATTATTTAAGTTAAATGCAAGACAAAAGCATCGAATCAAGACAATTAATTCAATTCAATGACCCTCTATTTAAATAATACTAAGTCCTCGTGGATTGAGCGGACCGCGTGAGAAATATAACTGAATACAAACATTTACCAACCAAGAGTAAAAAAAAAAACATACCTGAAATGACGTACGAGCCATAGACGAAGGAAAAGTGGTTCTTCCATATTATTTGCATTGAATTTCCATCAGATTGAAAGCCGTTTGCACGTTGGTTTGTCCTATACTAGCTCGCTCGACCGTTAAAAAGATTGTGCTGCCTTCCCGAATGAGCACGAATTGTGGTCAGCGGACGTTTACTACTTAGTGTACACGAACGCTAAAAATAACATGCCCTGAAAAAACAGCGTTTTTGCAGTTCTGTGTTGTTTTCACGTAATTTAGAGATTTTCCATGAAAATGCTAACTAAATTCGCTGAGGAAACGGTCGATTATTTAACTTGGTGAGGTTAGTTCGCATCGCAATGTACCAGCAGAGGCCAGTAGAACGAAATTCAAAGGGTGTAGCACCTACGTTCGCATGAAATACCTCTGACAAACAGGTTTTAGTGGAAATTCAAAAGGAAAAAACCGTACTTAAAGAGATTCTCGTCTGTGTGTTAAAACAAAAAATAAAACGAATAATGTAGACTCCTCTTCGCGAGAAGGGCTAGTTTTGCAGCGTTTTTGTATCACGCTCAATTTCTTTTGTTTTTGCTTATCCACAATCCTCTTCTAAGCAGTACCGGTACCGGGCAATGTTTTTGTTACGCCCACTTCAAACTGGCGGCCGAAAAACGTTTTTAAAGAAAAACAATCTGTCTTCAAAATTCACAGATTAGTTGGATTTAAATCAATTCTCTGTTGCTTCTCTCAACTGGCACTACCGAAATGTTAGTTTTTAATAATTAACCAAATATTCGTCTACACACAAACTGCGACTTGTTGCTGAAGCCAAACAGTAAAACAGTGCTTAATTTTAAACATGTGAATAGGTTGTTCAAGATAATGAAAAACGCAGATGTCCCCCATCTTGAGGTGGGTGTTAAAAACTTAGCTTTGGGTGGGGGGAGGGGGGGTGGGGAGGAACCCCTAAAATCTCGGTGGGCGATGTGCGGCAAATGTCTTGAAACAATTACACTATTTCGGAGCACAATATGTGATTTTTTTTTTTTACCCTGTTTCAGGCCTGACCCAAAATTTAACGCCCCTTATCAAAACTGTCCCACAAAGGATCGCAACTACCTAGGAACTGCTTCAATTAACGTAAGACGTTTGAGAAGGGCTTCAAATCCTCTATATTAATCAAAAGACCATTCTCAAGGGATGAAAATAGTAAAAAGTAGCTTCGTCTAAAGACCATACCCAATTCCAGACCATAACTCGAAAACTTTACCCTAATTCAGACCAAAACGACACAAAAATCATTACCTTTGAGGCCGCCCACTCCTATCTGGCTTTTATGTAGAAGGTTTTTGCAGTCTCCCTTTTTTGTTTTCATGTCGTTTACAAGGTTTAGGCAATCTCTCTGTTTTACTTTCTTTCTACAATCTCCCTTTTTTACATTTGTGGGGAGCAAGGTTGGTGTAGCAGTGGGAGCACTTGCCTCCCACCTCTGTGACCCGGGTTCGGTTCCAGTGGTTGGCACGTGGGTTGAGTTTGTTGTTGGTTCTGTCCTTGCTCCGAGGGGTTTTTTTTAGGGTTCTCCAAATTTTTTCCCTCCACAAAAACCAACACCTCCAAATCCCAATTCAACCTGGACGTCAAGTGTTTACACATGATGTGTGGTCCTCACACTACGACGCTAAATTTGATTTACCTTTTTTTTTACTTCAAATGTTAGATACATATTCTTGAATGTATCCCTTTTCCAATTTACACGCTATTTGCATTGTCTGGCCAGTCTCCCTTTTTCCATTTACATGATTTTTACAGGATTTGGGCCACCAAATTTACGTGTTATTTACAGGGTATAGAACAGCCCCATATTTCTCATTTACATGTTCTTTACATGTTTTGTTTAAAAAATTTACAGGATATTTACAAAGAAGATACTGTAAATTTGTTCCCCAAAATTTACATGTTATTTACATGGTTCTTTAAGTTATAAGGGTTAAAGGGGACCACGTAAATCAATTTTTACAACAAATTTACAGCTTCTCCTTAACATGTAAAAAAGCATGCAAATTCAATTTACAAAATGCCAACATGTAAATGTAAATTTACAAAACATGTAAATTAGGATTTGCATGTTGTAAATTACGATTTACATGTGCATGTAAATTTTCAACTTTTCCAGTGAGTCTTTAATGCAAACCTCGCGCACATAAAATAGCTTTCCGGGCCCGAAAAGTTACCGTGGCTTTCGAGAAACGGGCCCCAGGTGATCGAGATATATTGTAAGATTCTCTTCTATCTCAGGAAACTGCGCTGAGAAAAATACTTTCTTGCTCGTGCCTTTGTGCAAAGCCCCAAGGACACCACATTCCATTATCACGCTGAAGATCTCTGGGCTTTGAATATGGCAATCTATGGTGAGGCTTTTGTCGTAAACGGTCAACAGCTGCAACGGGTGACTGTTTTGGCAAGTGGTTTGAATCTTAACGATGAACTTCTGGCGACTGTTTCGTTTGAGTTTAGGGCCTGTTCCAATACCTTTGAGATGAGTGCCAAATGTTCGCTGTACAGATCCCGTGTGAGGAATAGATTTGACTGTTATCGAATAACGACTCTTTAGGGCGATACATAAATGTCTTGTGTATGGGCCAGTGTTTACGTTGGCATTCTTCACAACAGTATGATGCAACATGACAAGTTGGGCACTGTTTGAGGCGCTTTACCTCCCTCAGTTTTAGAGCTATGGCAAAACGCACAGCCAGTGAAAAGTCGCTGTCCAACCTCAGTGGGGTGGAACATGCCTTCTTTGTTGTTAAACCCTTTGTTTCCGCTTAAAATGGGAGGTTTCTCTTGGTGGAAGATTCAGAGCAGCGGCAAATTTATCATCATCCACCGAAAAAATGTCTTTCTTACCTTTACACTCTACCCACGGACCACTGTGGTCTCAAACGATGGTTGATTCCTGATGAATTCCGCCCAATCAATTGCAACCGATAAAGATTCCACTGCACTTGTTGCCAGAGATGACATTTCCTGTAACGTTTGCTGTTGTCCGTAACTGGGCTTGAATTCCCCAGAATCCATTGTCGAAAATTCTGTTGTTGCCAACCAAGAGACCAGAATTTTGGTCTAGAGAAAGACCCAACGCTCTATTGTGGTGAACGTCATTGTTGTCTATGACTACCTTGTTCATGTTGTTGGAGAAAAGAATGCCTTTTATTGGCATGGATGTCACATGCTCCCGCACTCGAGCCAATTATTAAGACACCGTAGAAACCACTGTGAAAAATCCTGTTCTTAACTTCAAGAAGTTTCCCACCCTCTCTGACTTCTAATCCAGCCTGGTGTACGTGGTTCCTGTACACCTCACATTTTACGACCTCCAAGTAGAAAACCTTTGTCTGCAACTAGGGCACCATCACCCCCCAAGTCGTGTATTGCACAGTTCTCGATACGTGCGGAGCTCCCATTAGTAAATTTTGGATTCCAGCATAACCAGGAACGCGAGAAACTGATCAAGGATCCCCAAATTTGCCAGTGCGGTTACAAACAGGCTTTTCTTACGAGGCCGCTAAGCGACCTGCACCTCCGTCAGGCTCTTAGTTACAGATCCTCCTGAAAATTCACAATGGCTCATGTGAACAGCTGCCTACTTGCCTTCGCAAATCAGAGCAATGTTCTGTTGAGGAAAAACGATATTCTCAAAAGAACAACAGAAGTGGACAATTTCACATTTTTCAGTACAAGATAAAACAACTCTTTGCCCAAGACCTACAACCTGGAGATTAGTAAAGGCAACGAAGTCCTTCAAGTCATACTCTCCTTCATGCAGAAGCATAGTTTCATTTCCTTGCGTCGTCATTAGAGCAAAAGTCAATTGTGATTCATTTTTTATTTCTCTAGCTGAGTGGGCTTGTAATTGTGGAAAGATTGCACAAAACATTTTGTCGTGGAGGAGACTGGAGTCAAAATGAACTGCCATTGCTACTGCTGCCCTCTTTTGTTCTACAAGTTGCGTAGATCCACTTTTAACGAGTTCTTGGACAGCCCAAGCTTTGCGTTGCAGTGCTTTGTTGTCATGGGAGGTTAATGAAAGGCACTAAGTCTTCTGGCAGTCATCTAGAGCTTTGAAACTTAGGCAGCCACATGTGGCTGCCTAAGTTTCAACAAGACATTCTAGGGAATTTACAGGCGGCGCAGAGTCTGTCAGGTTCCTTTCCGTGGTGTGATACATATTTGTGTTTGTTTGAAGTGAGATTTTTAGTTAAAAATTTTTGAATATTGTTGTGCATTGTTTTTATTATAGGTGCGGAGATTGTATTACTAGACGGTGGATGAATAGATGGTAAGAGATTGGAGTATTATCTAGTTGAAGAGTGCAGTTAGGATCATAACTTTGGCTACTTTGCGTCCTACTCTGGGGTTCAGTGTGCAGATGTAGGGAAGAAGAACTTCTGAAGCGTTTGAGGAGACAGTGAAAGCAGTCAAAGAAAACACTAGCCTCAATTAACACCGCCTTTCTCAACCACATGTCCTCAAAAACAGTGAAGAAACATTACAACACCTACCTTGAATTAACTTCGATATTCCGCAAAACTCAAAACAACAAAATTACCCTCCTTTCTACAATTACTTTTTTCGCAACCAGAACTACTTCAAGCAAAGAACTAAAACAGACTTACTGGCGTTCACTAAATTCCTTTACACAATTACCGAGCACATCCTCCATCTAATCAATGTCATCATCTTAAAAAAACAAATCAACCATGTTTCCCGTCCACAACACCTCTTACAAATGAAAGTCAGTTCTCCCATAGATCACTAAATCTATCTGCTTACGTCATAGCTACAAATGAAAAATTCACCTTCAAACTCTTCAACAAAGCTAATGTGACGAACGAAATGTCGTGCATATGACAGATTTTCTTTGAGAACTTTCTCACTTAATGACCTCTGAATGAATTCTACAGACACAATTAAATTAATTGAATGTAAACATATTACCGAAGAATGTCCAATATTTAAGGCATTGATTAACTGATAAAATCAGTGACTTTACCTCAAGAAATAAATCAACTTTCCACCTTCAAGCAAGGACTCCATTCCAAACGAAAGGACTGAAACCTACTTCCAATCTACAATCTATTGAAATTTCTATAACAAAAATGCAATTCTCCTTCAAAGGCCATTATTTACGTCAATATGACAGCAAAAAACGGCCCCTACCAATTCACCACAAATGTTTCAACCTTCGGACAATGACAACCACTAACAATACTCTCCATGACTCATAGACGATCTCGCACACTAAACAAAACGGCATTTCAATCTCCCCTTCTATGTCATTTATAATGATAGTAAAAGACAACCAACTTGTAGATACTATAATTGTTTTACTGTTTAAAAACGCATCAACTACATAAACAATACATTTTTGCAATATGTTACTTGTCTTGCTTCATTTTAAACATTACGCATACTACACACACAAAGTTTATCTTTTACACTCTCCAATCTGCCATTTTCCACTACATTCTCAGAAATACGCCAGAAACTTGTTATCGAGCACTCAAAACAACACCAGAAACAAATCCGAAAACACTATCCACTGCTAACGACTCCAAAGTAAACACTAAATGTCCTTAAAAACAGCGAATAAACATTACGACACCTACCTTTAATTATTTTCAATAATCCGCAAAACTCAAAACAACAACATTACGTTCCTGAGATCTTTGTACGATTACTTTTTTCGTAAACAGAACTACTTCAAAGAACTAAAACAGACTTATAGACCTTCGCTAACCTCCTTTACACAATTACCGCGCACATCCTCTATGTAATCAATGTAAACGTAATCATCTTACAAAACAAATCAACCATCTTTACCTCCACAACACCTCTTACAAATGACAGTCAGTTCTCCGATAGATCACTAAATCTATCTACTTGATTACAGCTACAACAGAAAAATTCACCTTAAAACTCTTCAACAAAGCTACTGTCACGAAAGAAATGTCGCGTATATGACACATTTGCTTTGAGAACTTTCTCGGTTAATGACCTCTGAACGAATTCTATCCACACACTTAAATTAAATGAATAAACATATTACCCAAGAATGTCCAGTATTTAAGGCATTGATTAACTGATGAAATGCGAAACCTTAGAGGATTTTCAAACTGACATTCCACTCCATCATTGATTTTGAGATATGGCCCCAACCTGTCCAGTTGGAAGCACTCTGGAACCACTACTAACAATAGTCTCTACGAGTCCTGGACAATCTCGCAGGCTAAGAACTCAGTAAAGCAACACCACATACAAAACTATTTTTATGTCGACATACTGACAACGTCCACAACTCCCAAGTTCTCCCTAGCCTTTGTAAACATTGCCCCTTAAAACCAAAATCTCCTCAAAAACAGCGAAATAAACATTTCAACACCTATCTTTCCTCAAACTCAAAACAACAAAATTATGCTTCACACTTCCGTTTATAAAAATCCGTGTCACAAACAAATCGTGCGGTATTTGAAACATTAGCTTTCAATCTCCTAAAATCCCCGTCATTATAATGAGCCTGATTGTTTAGAGCCCGTGCAAAGACTAAGTCTACTGACACCCGACAATTCAGGAATGTGCCTTGCATTTCATGAGAAGGTAGCGACGTTTGAGACGTCGCGCCGCCTAAATAGCAAATAGCTCTGTTAAAGAACAGTCGGTAGTCGCCAGCCAACAAACCAATGGCACTGGAATAAAGATCAAATGCGTTTTCAAACTTTTTATCTTTTATTGCAAGGTTTCCTTTTTTCTGAGCAGGTTAGCTTTCTCATCCCTTTCCTTTGAGGCAAGTCTGCTTTGTCCACGACATCGCATTCACCAGAAGGTTGCCTCATACAGTGAGAAATTAGCTTGTAGTCCCAGTCGCGAACCATGGAACCATTCTGTGAAGCTGAGTTTTGAAGGTTCACTAGCAAGTTCAGTTTCAATTCTTGTATTTCGTGAGCTTTCACTTTTTCTTGAGAAACACTACAAGATATACCTGCCTCGTTAAAAACGCGCTGTAAGTGATCTTGTAAGTGATCGCTGTAAGTCTCTCACTTACTGTATACAGTAAGTGATAGACCGATGGTTTCTATTTTGCTGCGAAATTGCGCAAATACTCCTGCAAATAGGTGGCACGTGAGGCTAACTTACCCCAAAGATGCAACAAAAGGGGATTCTCAACACTACACACAGCATCTTCGGCGGAACTTTCGCACACTTCCGCAGGTGAGCGAGTATTTGTCAACGCATGGTAAAGGACGCGCACTGCTTCGGATAACTTCTTGTACTAGACGATAAATGCTGAAAGAATTTGTCACACTGAGATCTTTGAAACAAGGAAAACGTATTGAGAAGAGCTACTACTTCAGCTTGATCCAACATTCAACTTTCCATTGTGGAACTGTCCTCTCTCTTCAGTAGCTCATTTAACAATTCGTAAGGAATGTCATCTAGGCCAAGAAAAGCATACACCTGCATTACAAGAGTGGGCGCTCCTCCAAGTTCCATCTCTTCTGAGATGCGGCTGATGTGATCAAAATTTAACACCCACGTTAGCAGTGTGGACTGTTATCCGCTCAGGGCACAGGCGACCCAAGCTCAAGATGAGAGAAGACGACATGACCTTTGCTATCAGGCGTGTTGTGTTACAAGGCTCTTGATATATAGACTTTGTATGGGAAATTCACTTTCGTTATCAAAATGCTAAAATAAAGTTACGAATGTGGAAATGAACTTCACTTAACTAGACATGGGGTTGTTTTTGTGTCTTGTGTGAAATTTGGGCGCAATTCTTGGCTGGTTTAAGCGAGTTTTTGGTTCGATGTTGCTCGCGGTGTTGTTTCTCCACGTTTTGTGTGTTTTTGCTTTGAAAACGAAAGTGAATTTCCCATTCAAAGTCTATGAACCGAGAGCCTTGTAACACAAAACGCCTGATTGCAAAGGTCATCCTTGGGCTTGGGTTGCCTGTGGTATAAAGGAAATCCTTTTGCGTGTAGCCTGCGAGCAGGCTCACTTAGCGTGATATTTGCGCGAGTATCTTGGCGGCGGAAGTCGCCAGCCGGCGAGAAGAATGGTGCGAGGAAAAGTGACTTTTCCTCGCCCCATTCTTCTCGTCGTCGCCAA